>OX451739.1:534312455-535512455 GCA_948472305.1 Vicia faba
CACTGAGGTTTCTTGGACACGACAGTCACTCACATCTTTCTTTCTTGGTGTTTGATCACACGACTTTTTTCTTTGTTGAGGATCTTCATCTCGTAATCCTTTTTCTCATTTCAGGCTTTCTATTTCTTCCTTACTTTCCCTAACTTTTGCCTGGACAAATTCCTTTTGAATTTGACAATGAATTCCAACGGGATTCCCTAACTTTTGCCTAAACAATTTGTTTATTTCAAGTTTCGACTTAGCAGGGATTTTTGTCTCTTTCTTTCATCATTATTTTCCATATTACCTTTTCTTTCCTTTTGAACACGTCATGTGACTTCGAGTCATTTTCAACTTTGTTGGAAGGATTGTAACTGTCGGAGTCCTTGGTAGATGAGGGATAACCATTGTTGTATCATCATCTGTTGACCTCTTGATGTGCGAGTGATACCCATTGGTATATCATCCTCTTTTGATGCACACTTCTAATAGACGAATATTGACCATTGTAGTTTTGACTTTCCTTAACCTTCTGAAGGATAACCATTGTTGTATTCTTGGATGCACACTCTTTATAAGTTTTGAGTGCTCAATCAGATTAATTGAACACTACCCGCCCCTGGGTTCAAAAATAAGGGTTTTTTTCTAAATAGAAAATTAACTCCTACTTTTATGGATCAAAGGGGTTAACGAGGGTTTCACTCCCTTATATCTCCGGTGTTTGGGGATTTGAAACAATGCATGTACATTGTCAACAATGTTTTACTCAAAAGTATAATGTCTGAGATTCCTGGTAAATTATTCGTCATCCTCCCTCCAGAGGTTTTACTTTATTAAAGAAGAGTTGATTATCAAAAACAAAGAAACAAATTTAATAGAAATTGTGAATGGATTAATTCAAGACAAACCTATTCAATGCATTATGATTAACATTCAAAGATAAGCAAGATTTGCATATAAAAAGTACATAACCAAACAAGAAAGATTGCAAATGAGAATGCGAATGAAACTAGAAAACTACCATCATTGAGGAGACTTGACTCCATATGGACTTCTTAATTCTGACAATTTTATAAAGTCTTGATACTCACTTGAGCAAGAGATTCCCCTTTGGATCTATTGTGAACACAATATTCTTTGAATTGATCCAATCTTGGACCTTGTTTTTGGATGACAAATTGTCTTAAACTGAATGGCCAGGTGCCCCAGAATGAAACTCACACTTAGCATTCTCATTATAGTCAAATGGGAGCTTTGCTTGAGGGAAACCCACAGTATGGAGCTCAATCAGGTAACGTTCAAGTAGTCAAGGGAGTAATTGGGAATATGACATCGAAATAGAATCTGAATGCTTCTCAGACTGATTTTGTTTCTACTGATGGGATTTGCCTTATGGTTTCACTTGGGGTATAGGCACATAATGGTTACGAGAAGATCGGGAACACAAAGTTATGGAGAGTTCCCCTGATTGAATGGTCAGGTGCCCTAGGTATAGTGTGACGAATTTGTGTACTAAACAATCTACAAACAAATCCTCAATAGTTATAACTTAGATGGTATCCTCTGAAGTCCAATTGTTCAACGCTTGGCCTCGAACACTTGGGAAGATCCAAACATTAAAACTGTAGGCACAGTCTTCATCATTAAGAATTGCATTGGTGCATCCATCTTGGGTGAAACCAGAGCTGGAAAACTTCAACAAAGTAGACAAATTCGAAGCTTTGGGAGCTACACCATGCTTCCTGGGGTTGAAACCCAAACTGAATTTGTCAAACTTTGGAATGACATCCACAAACCGACCCCAACCTTCGGGTTAACCAGCCTCAATTAGTGCTTGAGCATCTCTGAATGAAGTCAAAGAAATCTCAGTTTTCTTTTTTTCCTCAGAATGAGGAGTCTTGATCATCTGAATAGTTTCAAAAGTCCAAAACGGAGTTACATGTACTTATCATTCAACCTCCACAAAATGGAATGAAGTCAAATGGCTCACAATTTATTCTTCCTTACCACAAACAGTGGTTGTCTTTCCCTTTGAAGGATAATTGAGCTCCCGATGAAGGATTGAAGTAGCTACCCCTGGTTTATTGAATCCTCATGCGCCCCAATAAGCAACAATATTTTGACATTATATCTATCACATAGAAACTAATGGTAAAAACTCAAGGACCAACTTTAATAGGTAGATCTACTTCACCAAACATTGATCACCCGGATCCATCAAAAGCCTTCACAACCAAATTATTGGGATGCAACTCCGCCCCATAATGGTCAACTTTCATTAAATTAGTTTTTGGCGATACATTTATTGAGGACCCAATGTCTATCAGAAGACACGCGACATAGTCATTCCCTAGCACTCCATAGATATGTGCAATGCCTTATTGTGGTTGCGACCCTCAAGAGGGAGATCAAATTCATCAAACTGTCCAACTGTTATCTCTCGCAGCATGAAAGCATTTTTCAAGAGCTTCATCAAAGCATTATGGTGAGTTTTAAAATATATTAACAGAGATAAAATATACATCTTAGAGGGCGTCCAGTGCAGCTTATTTATGAGGTTGTAATCACTATTTCTTATGATTCTCATTAACTCTTCGACCTCGTCGTCGGGAGCTAAAGAACTCTTAGGCATATCAATTTGTTTAGGCACACTAGCCTACACAGGTTCTGATTACCAATTATCACTTGTTTGCCCTTGGTCCTTGCCAAGGAATCAACATCTTCTTGTTCAGTATCTGTGAGTAGTCATCATGGGACACTTCTTCTAAGAAAAAGAAGAACCACAAGATAAGAAGACCAGTCAAAAAACATGTAATACACGAAATGCGTGATTATGCATGCTATGTTTTTGTCATTTCCCAGATATCTAAGATTTTTGTCTACCATCAAGAAAGACCAAATATCAAGACGAGGTATCAAAGCAAACTCTGTTTTCATTCCCAACAAATCTACAAACCAGACGAATTTATACAGGAGAGACTATATCACATAATTAGAAATCCAAAATCAACTGAGTTTACACCCATTGTAGAAAAATACAACGTCAAGACCCCATCCAATAATTCTGGTGGTAATCATGTGACAAAAACTACTTCGTGGAATCTGTTAATGGAATGATTCTTCTCCGGGGTAAGGCAATAACAAAGTTTCAACTCTCTTCGTGACCCATCTAGTATAAGGAATCCCAACACTAGCATCCTTCCTAACAAGGAGAGCTTCGCCTTTCCTATGAATCTCTTCCCAAGCTAGTTATACTTTCTTCAACAATCCAGGATTTGTCACCTTATCAAAGAAAATAGAATTTTCCACATCCTTGTCAAAAGGTTCACCATCCATTGCATACCCTAACTAACAAAGTGCAAGTATAGGATTGTAATTGATACAACCCTTTCTTCCAATGAAAGGGATATTAGAAAACTCCCCACAACTCGTAATGACCTCAGAGATATTCATCCCAAAGTTATTCCACTTTATATCATGATGAGTAAGACTCGTGATTCTTTGAGAAAATGATTAAGTGCCTCGGAAGTCCAAAAATAGTCCACCTACGGGCAGGTGAGAAACGAACCACTTATTTAGTAATGGCAAACATCAAATAATTATTCCTTTCGTTCCATACTTGGAGTGAATGGAGTGGTAAGTATCAACAAGAAGAGTCACCATATGGTTTTTATCCATGAAGAGATAAACAACAGTGCGATCTAAAATTTTTGTGATATTTGGGAACATAACTATCCCATAAATAAAGATAGCCACCAAATCGTTAAAAGAAAACCAATTTCTTTCACTCGCAAAATCTTTAGCTTTAATTGTCACAAATCTGGACGGAAATCCAAAGACACCCCATTTGTGCTTCCAATTCTCTTTCACATTGTTTAGACTCAAATAAAGTGCCTCAGCGATAGCTTAAAGATTAAACACCTCTGGAATGTTGACGAAAGGCACCCGGTTTTAAACCATGATGTTAAGAATGAAGGTATACTCCTCTAGAGTAGGAAGAATTTGATGGTCCTGGAAGGAGTCTTAAAACTTTAGAAGAGTGGGTAGAGCCCATAGCTCACTGGTAGCATTCAAGAGAGACATGATATTTCCATAGTCTTGAGTGAATATTCTCAAACTGTGCTTGACAAGTTGAGCACCTAAATCTCTTAATGGTGTCAAATCCTCATGGAAGAAACTATAGGAAAAGTAGTGTCTGTTAGCTATCTCTGATGAAGATACGAACTCTGGAATGTCCCTGTAAAATGACAATGCATATGCAGATTAACATATTTTTGTACATCAAAATTTTTTTGAAAAGTAAATATGATATGATGCAACATGATATGATCAAAGCTTCCAAAACAAATTGATGTTGTTGTGCTGTTGTCTGAACCGACTGAGTATCATAGGATTAAAGGTCTGGCGTACCCTCGAAACACACATAAGTCAACAACACTAGTCACCAACAGAACTAGAGTCACCGTCAGAACTAGAGTCACCATCGGAACCTGTAAGAAATCATCCCTCCCCACTCACGGGTGAAGTCTAGGTCAAGGTTAAGTGAAGGGTAACTCAAAATCATGGGTACGCCTGAAGCCAATATCATTGAAACACCTACGTGAAATGATAGCACCTCATTTGTAATCTCATCTGAGCATGGACGACATGACCGTACTTGAAAACTAAAGTCGACTAGCCGTTCATGTTCCACTATATCCCTAAGGTTACTATGGTCGTCTCTTGGCCGGGGAATTGGGCCTTTTACCTCTTGTAACACCCACCCAATAAGGAAACACATAATCGAACACAACACCAGTATATGGAAAACAATAAATATGCATTGTAAACATATGCTCAGGTAATCATGTACACATGAGTACACTGAAAGCATAAAAATAAACACCCAAAGAAAAGAAAACAAGAGCTACGAGCGACTCCCGAATGAACCATCATTTGGTTGACCTATCCCTAGTGAAGTCCCCAGCTAAAACAACCGGCCGAACAATCATTAGATATAAAATCAATAAAGTCACCATCAAACATTTTTATCCCGCCGAAAGGGAAAGGTAAACATCGAGTAAACCTAAAGGGTAAATCACAGTCTTGCGACCGTAGAGATTGGGTAAGTGAATTTGTTACGCGAGGAGAAGGTATTATCACCCCACACGCCCGTAGTACTCTATGGTATCCACTCTTGTTATTCTAATCTAAGGATGTATAAAATATATGTCTAAATCTTAAGAGATAAAAAGAAAGATGCAAAGAGGGAATGCATGCAAAAGAGAAAACACGGGGAAAAGAAGGAAAGATTAAAAAGGTTGCTCGGATGAGCCCCATGACCAGATTCCTACGTATCCCTTTTAAGGAATCAAAGCGTCGTAGTTCGGCTTAAAAGTTTCCGTTTGTTGCAATGTTTTTTATGAATAATGCTAGAGAAGCATTTCCTTTTTGAAAAAGGTTTAAGAAGAAAAAAAGAGTCCAAAGACAAAGAGGTTTTCATTGGTTTGTGTTTTTTATCTTGAAAAAGAATTTAAAAATGATTAGAGTGTTTTTATAAGTTTGAAAGAAAATGAAGTTTTAGTTTTAATGAGATGCAAAAGGGAAGAAAAGCAACTAGGGGAGATTATCTAGTTATATCCCTAATATTATCATACAATGATTGATCCTAAGGTTGAGTTTTGAAAGGGAAATCTCTATGCTATGTTAGCATGCACGGACAATCCTAATGTCTAGCTCGAGGACAGGCCTAAACGAATAATCCTAAGGGAGCATGGTAAATATCTCATAAAAGAGATGTAAGAGCAGTCATACTATTATAACAGAAGTATGAGAATGGAAGACGAAACATCCAATGGGAGATGGAAAAACATCACAGATCCTGTGAAAGGAATCAAACAAATAGATGGCAAAACATCTGAACAAACAAATGTTCGATCATCACCCGAATATCAAACACCTACAAGGAACAAGACAAGTAGTAAAAGGGTAGGTCTGGCCATAGACAAACAACCAAGTATCAGACTAATGGTCAAACTATAGCCAAGGGGAGAGAATCACCCGAGTAAACCAAGCCATAAAACTGTGGGAATATAATAGGTTCTTAAACGTGTCATCAATTACCAAAGTAAGAAGGATCTGTGGGAAAAAACAAAATGTATACATACACTGAGCATAAGTGTCAGTCAACACGAGCTAAATAAGGTGTGGAGATCGGATTGCAAGAACCCTTTTCACTTGTCTTAACAGGGCTTAGACTCATTAGGATTTTGGGCACATGTTCAGAGCATCTACTTGTAAAAATTGATCATAGGAACGACACAAATGAGGGACTGCAGGGGTTGATTACTAACCCTCTCCACTTGCCTACTGATGAGGACTTATGAATGGTTTCCATAAATGGACCTAAATCTATCATCCCGCTATGCAAGCTTAAAAAGTAAACAATCACAACCATGGCCTCCTAATGAGGACATCCAATTTTTCCCACCAAGTGGCATGGACTCCCAACCTAAGTAAGTAGTAAAATGCAAAAAGAGTAAATCGGATGAGAAAGTATCGAACGAATATAAAATCGAGATAAAGAAACTAAACAACAATGAAACCTAGAGATCTTCGAAAAAGATAGCATCAACAAAGAAACAAGTCAGAAGTCATGTCGTCAGACATAAGCATCAAGGCCTCAATGTAAAAATAAATCAAAATTGGTGTGTAGCAGACAAAACCACATAAACTTCCTGCAAGGCAATACAAACAGACAAAGCACACAATAGCGCAAATATATATATATATATATATATATATATATATATATATATATATATATATATATATATATATATATATATATATATATATATATATATATATATATGAGCAACAAGATAGATTGCCTCAAAATCAAAGTTGTATCCCACGAATAAATTGGAACACAAAGCAATGAAAGCTTGTGAAGTACCTTGCACAACTAAACAGAACAATTAGTATTAATAAGGTAATGTGACAGAACACAAAGAGAATAGAGGACAATAGACCAAGCGATAAGAAGAGATGACAATACATCATATAAGGATGGCTATACATCAACAAGGTACAAACCAAAGTGACAAAACACAAGAGAGGTACAAATCTCACAAACAAACTTGAAGAACTAGAGTCAGAAAAACATGAAAGCCGAGATAAGAAACCAGGAAAGCATGGCACAAAATTACATCAATATATATCATCAAGGTTCTGACCTAAACATGATGGATTTCTCAATCTAACCTAAACATGGAAATAAGGGTGAAGAAGAGGCATACATCACTTAACTATGATAGTAAGGATGCTAGTGTGCAAATGGAAGACAAAATTCCAACAAGTTACTAGGAAAAACGTGCATTACAAATAAGGTAATAATCAAAGATGAACAAGATCATAGTAGTGACATAATGGAGATGGGGTACAAATTTATGAATGGGATGTACCGAATCGACAACATGATCAAAAGTCTAAATAAACAAACAATACTACCCAATTGAAATTAAATACTTAATTAAATTTAATTTTATTATTTAATAAATTTAATTGATGAAATAATTAATTATATTAAATATCATCTTCCAATCTAATTATTTATTTACAACAAATAATATTTTTTTGTTTGTTTTAATTTTCTAAAGAAAAATAATTTAAACAAACAATACAAAAAAAGAAATATAGAGAAAAAGAGAAAAGGGCCTGAATTACAGAATACTAGGGGTGTGAAGAAAATATCACTAGGCCCATTAACAGAGAAGCCCAAGTCCAAGGAAGAGGTATATGGGATCTTGTACACTGGCTTCAAGGAAGTCCACGGTGAACTATGCATTTCTAAGCGTTGGATCATATTTGTGAAGATCTGATGGTGAGAAGCAGCGAGTTGCATGGTAAGGCGTAAGGGCGAGATGCACTGGAATGGATGGGGTCCATATAATCTCGTGCGAAAAGATCTTGAGCGAACACGATAGTCTTCATACTTGGAACATCCTATTATGAAGGATGATGATGCGATGAGGATCCAACGGCAGAATGAGAAAGAACACGGTGGGAAGCGATGAAACACCTACACAGAATTACATGAAGACCACAAGGGCGGTGACAAGTGTCATCGCTGGATTAACAACCTTAATCAGAATTAATTTATAAAAAGTGAAAACTAATTAAAAAATTAACAAAACAGAGACTCAGTCTCTGGTTCTTCTCTTCACTTTATTTCTCTCGTTTCTCCCTTGAAACAGTGGGTGCCAGAAATCGCCCATGGTGGAGCTAATGGTGGCCGACGGCAGCACTGCGGCGATTCGGCTCCGATTTCACTTCTCTTAATAGTTTTTTCTTCGTCTTCTTCTACTTACTAATCTGATGCTATTTTTTGCAAATGATTAATGATTTCGCATAGATCTTGAAAGGGATGGCCGAAACCCTAACTTTCAGATGATGAAAAAATGACGAGGATGATAAGGTAGTGATGAAATATTTGCGAATTTTCCATTCGATCGACTCCTCTCCAGGTAATATATTTCTGATTCTTACTTTTCGAAAGCTTCTTTTCCTCTTCTCTTTCTCTGTATTCTGAAGGGATTTTGAGTAGGAAGATGATGATGAACTGTTACGGTTTTGTACGATTGATAGCTTCTTTTCTGTGTTTTTGTGAATGAGTTTGATTTTTACAAAGCTTTTCTGGTTTTTGGAGATGATTGAAGATGAAGGTTGAAATTTGAGATTGAATATGAAAATGAATCGTGAAGTTGAGAGAATTTTATGGTGATTTTTTCTATGATTCTTCCAAAATGTGAAGAATGAATCATGATCCCTCTAAACTTTCTGTTTTATAGTTCTGTAAATTTGTTAAAAAATGATTAGAGCTTGATTTGATCAAAATTGTTCACTGTGAGAGTTTTTTATATGAATGGATGGTGAGGATTTGATTTACAATGAAAGTTGCTTTGAAAGCTTTGTTGAGCTGTAATTGAATTTTTGCTTCTGATTTTTATTCCTTTATTATTCTATTATTAGCTTCGAATATAATACTTCCTTCAAATTCCTGATTTTATGAGCTGGATTTTTTGTTAGTCAGTTCTTACTTGGTTTAAAGTATTTTTCCGATTATTATTATTTGTTGGCAAATTTGTTTGCTGCAGTAATTTGCTTGTTGGGCTGGAAATACAATTATGAGTTTTCCAGACTGTGATGTTTTTTTCCTGAATTGTACTTGGCTGTGATAATTCTTATTTTGGAATCTTTGTCTCTTCTCAATTTGTCTTTTGTGAACCAATCTTTATTTGTGATTTTCAATAGATGAATTGCTTCTTGTTGCCCTATGATTAAACCTACAATATGATTATGTTCATATAACATGAGGATTTGTATTGCTTTGAACATGATTTGAAAACACCACCCCTATATTCTAATTCCTCACTCGAACCCTCATGATGAAATTGAAGAGAAAATTTCTTGAAACTTCTTGAAACTTTTCTTTGTTTATCATTCAAGTTTTGATCATTTTACTAACCATTTCCTTCCATATTCTTGTTTCGTGAATGAACAACAAAAAATGACGAGTAATGGAGAAAATTGGTAAAGAGGATGAAAGAGATGGAAGAGACTTGAAGCGCTCACAGGACCTTGAAGATAAAGATAACTTCTTTGTTGTTTTTAGAACAAACTTTTATCCATTAGGAAATTTTGTAATATTATTAATTCAACTTGTAATTTGAACTTTGAGACTTGAGGACTTGTAATTGGCAGTGAAACTAGAAATAAATGTATTCAAATTTATGCTTGTAAATTTTAATAGCAATGAAACTTTGTGTAACTTTAAATTCTTGAGCATGAATGAAAAGAAATGATTTAGAATATCGTAACTTGTATATTCCATTGAAATCTTGGATGAACTTGGCTCTAGGATACCATGTAGAACCTATGAACTATGCATTGGAAGTTGAACTTCCTTAAGATTCGTTTGAATTTTGGCGCCTACTTTAGGTATTTAGGTTGAATAAAAAGAACCACCAAAATTCAAAAGTGTCTCCTCTTCTCCTAAAATATCCAGCTCAAAAGATCCAAGTAAATTGCCAAAAATGCAATGTTACACTCATGGTACCAAAAAAAGGTGTGGAATCTATAAGATTTGGTATAACTTTTGGTCAAAAAGAAATTTAAACTTCACAAGTTCTTGTCCATCCCAAAACATAAAGGATTTAAACCTTAATCTTCTACGAAATACAAGGAAATATATTCAGATTCAAAACCTTGGTAGATGAATAGACTTGTATTTTGGTGAGAATATATATCCAGGATCGAAACCCTAACATTACTGATATTTTGAACTCAGATGTCTCGTGTATTGAGATAAAAATCACAATGATAATGCTTCTAGAACTTTATTAATAAATGTTCCCCACATATCAGCAATCAGAAACCATGCACAAGTGCAAGTGGATAAGAGAAGAATGAGATTTACTTTGAAACGCTTTCCATTTTTTAATCTCTGACGAATCAAATATTCAACTTGAGATGTCACGAGGCTTGAGAAGACTTGGTAGCTTGAATGATCAAAAGAGAGAAGGTATGAGAGCCTCCTTAGACTGATTGAAAATACAACCATTTCCCACAACTTGAAGAAAACTATGAGACTAGAGATACCTTGATCCCATCTAAAAAATGCATGAGTATGTATGATGAAACATAAGCCATATAAGGTAAAATGAAGAGGGCAAATTTTTTAGATACCTTGATCCCATCTAAAAAATTCATGAGTATATATATATGTCATGCATTCATTGTGTCGTGTTGTGATGAGATGATCCTAGGTGGGAACCATTGTTAGGTGCCTAGTCTCGTTCGGACTCTTGAAGAGAGTCAAGCGGAGATAAGTCAAGTTCAAGGGGAACATGATTGGCTTATCTGGATTCCGACGGGAAACGGGTTCATATGAATGAATCATATTGGTTGTGTTGGTACCACATGCATGGTGTATAGTCCATGGAGTCATATTTCATACTATGATGAGATATGCGTAATGATAGTACTGGTTTGTATCTGTGATAATTTGGTGTGCATTGTAACCATGTGATTGTATGTGTATTCATTTACTACTCTGTAGCATGTGATTTCTCACCGTTTAAATTATTGAATATAATTTTCACCCATTTTCTGTTATTTCATCTGTGCTTCTTAGGGAGTAAAAATAATTAGGTACCTGAGTAATTCCTGGATGCTTGTGTTGCTTTTGGATCGAGTCGTAGGAGTTGCCCTGGTACGTAACATCAGGATAATAATTTAGATCTATGTTGTTCTTTTAAATTGTTGTTACATATCTTTATTTTCAAAATTATGTTGGACCACACAACAGTGGGAGTTTTATTTAATTCCGAGCCTTGAGGGCATGATGTGAATCATTTGAAAAATATTTCCGCTGTTTTAATCCAATCGATTGAGGTAATATGCTATGAAGTGAAGTAATACTTCTATGATTTTTTTTATTTGAGGATGTGACATCCTAATAATGAGTACTCTTATTTGTCTACAAAACTATGTTATTTGAAAGTATAGTCATCTATCGATTTAATTAAAAAGGGAAAGTAAGGTGTTACAATTGGTATCAGAGCAGGTCGGTTCGTCCGACCAAGTTGTCGAGTTAGTAAAGTAGTGTGACAGTTGAATATTGTTAGTAAATTTTTTCTAACCATTGTTTTCTTTAATGAAGTGAAACCGAGAAATGGCTGGAAGGAATAATGTTACTATAGTTGATGGGTTGCAAGCTGTTGCTCGGTCTATGAATAATCAGACTAACGCTAGTGGGAACAATGAGTCTCATACTTCAGGAATTTTTCAAAGGGAGAATCTTCCTACGTTTAGGGGTAAGTATGATCCTGATGGAGAACAAGCTTGGCTCAAGGAGATTGAAAGGATTTTCCGAGTGATGGATTGCTCTGAGGTGCATAATGTGAGATATGGGACTCACATGTTAGCTGTTGAGGCTGGCGATTGTTGGCTGGGAACTCGTCAGATATTGGAAGTTGCGGGTGAAGTTATAACTTGGGCTATCTTTAGTAGGGAATTCTTGAGAAAGTACTTTCCAGAAGATGTTCGCGGTAAAAGGCAGATTGAGTTTCTTGAGCTGAAGCTGGGGAACTCGACCGTTACAGAGTATGCTTCCAAGTTTGTAGAGCTTGTGAATTCTACCCGCACTAAAGTGCTGCAACTGCTTAGTTCTCTAAATGTATCAAGTTTAAGAATGGGTTGCGACTAGAGATCAAGCGGGCTATAAGGTACCAACAGATCCACAATTTTCTAGAATTGGTGAACAATTGTCAGATTTATGAAGAGGATAGTAGGGCTCATTTTACTCACTACAAAAGTATGAGTGAGAGAAGGGAAAAACCAAATATGAACCGCGGGAAACCTTACATTGCTCTGGATGATAAGGGAAAAAAGGGCTTATGATGATAAGAGGTAAAGTGGTGGAGGAGGTGTTCCTTCCAATCCACCCAAGTGTTATCGCTGTGGTTACATTGGTCATCATGCTAGTGAATGTCAATCTTATGTGGAGAAATGTTTCAAGTGTGGGAGACTAGGTCATGTAGTGGTAGACTGTAGGGTCAATATACCTACTTGTTATAATTATGGAGAACAAGGTCACATTAGCACCAACTGTTAGAAGCCTAAGAAGTCGCAGGCAAATGGGAAGGTATTTGCATTCGCAGAGTCTCAACCTACTAGTGTAAATTATTTAATCAAAGGTACTTTCTATGTCTATGATATACCTTTGATTGTTATAATTGATATGGATGCAACTCACTCCTTTATCTTTGTTGATTGTGTAAGGAAATTGGGGATTGTGCAACCTACTTTTGGTAGGGAAATGGTGATTGATACTCCATCCATGGGTTCACTAACCATTTCCCTTATATTTATGAAATATCCTTTATAAATTCTTATTAGAGATTTTGGAGTGGATTTGATATATCTACCACTCGGTGAGTTAGATATTATTATGGGGATGAACTGGTTAAAGTTCAATAGGGTATATATCAATTATTTTGAAAATACGTTGTATTTCCTTACTCCAGAAGAGGAAGAGTGGGATAAATGTTTAACTATCAAAGAGTTGAAGGTATTGCTAGAAGATGAATCCAAAGTGTTTGCAATATGTAATACGGTGGGAGAACTGACTTGGGTGTTTTGGATTTTACCGCAATTGTTATGGATAGCAAGAGTCACCATCGACTTTTCTTTTATCCAATAAGGAAAGGGTGAAAAGAACAGGAAAGACCTTTGAGATATTTTCTTGAGTTCGGGGGGTAGGTTATGAAAAGTGAAGGTGATAGCACCCTTTTCATCCATAGTTATCTATGGGCTCTTAGTTGCTTGCTAGATCACTTTTTAAATTGCTTTGTTTGAAATGTGTTTGTGGTGGGTTTTGAAAGTATTTTTGAAAAGCGCCTTCGTTTAGGAAAAATTTATAATGATTCTCGTGTCTATAAGAATGCATGTAAAGTGTTGGACATTTTGAAAATATTTCATGTTTTTGAAAGTGTTTGGTGTGTTTGAAAAGATGTTTGTTTGGAAGATGGATTATGAGAAAGCAACTAAGAAGTTCTACCTACTCAAAAGGTCTTTATTTCTTTTCTCCTTTAACATTTCCATCTTACCATTTGATTGGTAAGAAGGCTTATTTTTGGATGCGAAGGGACGGGAGTGGTTTGTTGTATAGTCATTGAAAGCAACATTGTAGGATACCTTAGCAATTTGTCGTAAGGGACTAAGATCGTTTTATCGAAGGCAACGTCGAAGGGTCATCGATGGACTATGATATTGTATTTGAGGGTCTTTGCTAATGTATCCCACATTCGAGGGACATGACTATTTTCCGAGGCAACGAGCGAGGTTACCCTAGAGGTGCTTGTGTGAAAAAGTTTGTTTGATTGCATACATTTTTGTCTTGAGATTAGGGTTTTCTAAGCATTAATTTTATCTTGCCATACACAACCTAATTACTAACACTTATATGAAAATAATAAATTTGGAAAATTAAAATCCTACGCTATTACATCATTAGGGGGATGGGGGGTACAATTTACAAAAGGGGATGAAATAGGAGCTTAAATATTACAACCATATTGAATAGCAATGAAGAAACTATGTAAAATATGTAAAAACAATGTAAAAGAAAGAAAAAAATACATTTTTTAACATTTATGTGTCGACACATGCTCCTACGCATCGACACATAACCATTCCTTTCCCCTGTAAAACAAAATCAACTCAGTATGTGTCGATGCATAATGGTATGTGTTGACTCATTCCTTATTTGTGTCGACCCATGCACCTTTTTTCTTTCTGTTTTGTGCCAGTTATAGGAGGATGCAGCGACTCATGAGGCTTTGTGTCGACTCATAACATGTCCTTTCACTAAAATGAGTCGACTCATGTGAGTATGTGTCGACTCATACTGCAATTTTTTCACTCTATCATTGTTTTGCTGCATACATGGGTTAGTTCTTAACACATGGTTAGTGAAAATGAAAGATAATCATATGGTTAGCTTTAAGGAAATTATATCTACATTTTATCTTCACAAATGAACCACTAATGATGCTTGTATGAAGAGTTCAAAGTCAAGAAGACTTACCTTGCAGCTGGATTTTTGTGCTTTGAGTTTGAGTTGTTGTCTTGATTGTTCTTGAGCTTGTAAAAAAACAGAGATATTACAGAAGTTGTTCTTGAGTTTGAACAACCTCTATATGATGTGTGTAAGGTATTTAGATGGTTTTTTTGGACAAAACTTACAAAGTGTGAGGGATTCAAGGATTTGGATTTCAAAGCTCAAGAGTGGAAGCTTTTGTGGACAATTATGACTTTTTTTAAGGTGTGAGATTTTAGAGGGCTTGTCTACACAACAACACTTCTGTATTTTCTCTATTTTTTCTAACCTCTTTCTCTTGCAATTTGCCTCTCTATTTATAGAGAAGGTTTCAGATTTGAAACAACTCAGATTTTGAATCACATGTTATGGCTATCTTGCTTATTTCTGAAGCAAGCATGAAGAACATGTTTCCAATGTTTGTACCCAGCTATCTAAAGTGGTTGATCACTTTAAACATGTTTGTTCTGACTTGTAGGAGTGGAGTGTTATCATAACAACAAGTTAGAGGCTCAAGAAATTGACTTTGTGATTAAAGTGAACTTTTCAAGAATGGATATGTTGCTTTCTTCCAAAAATGGAATGATCACTTAGACAAAGGCTCAAACACTTAGATCATAGTTTAACCAGCTATGTACGCATTCAATTAAAGAGTGATATACAAGTTTGAGGCCTGTAAAGTGAAGATTAATCAACATAGCTAAGATTTTGGTTCCTTGATCATCACAAATCTGCCTTATAAATGAAGAATGAATGCCCAACTTCAGGTCCTTGAATCTCCTAGATCAAGTATGATAAATTCATGCTCTTTGATGTTTTGGAAAGCTTGAATTATCCTCTACAACTTTCATGTTTTCCACTTTTATTAAATCAAACTGGACCTTAATGAGAATTGGCCACGAAATTGGGATAAAAACCTGACCAAACCTGCTGAAAATTTCTCTAAGTGTTTAGTCAAAAATGCCATGACTTCATTAATTTATAACTCACAATCCAAGCCTTTCTAGGATTTGATCATCAAAGCAAAGTTGTAGTTCTCATCAAGATCTACAACTTTCATGTTTAAAGTTTTCTTTGAATCATCTTGCATCTTGGTGAAAAATTAAGATGATTTTGACTTTTCAAAGATGATTTTGACTTTTTGATTTCTTGATGAACAATCTTCATATTTTGACATGTCTTGATAAAATACGATTTTTGAAACTTGATTTTGATAAAAAAGTCAAAGTATGACTTTTCAGTGTACAATTGACTTTTTCATCAATACAACTGATTTTAGGTCATCTGATCAATTGACTGAGAAATTTTGGTGATCCAAGGCTTGAAATTTGTCATGAGAATTCTTGGAGTTCCATAATGATCCATGAAAGTATTTTGAGGCATTAAAAGTCCAATTTCCCTTATGAAAACTTAAACCTTAATTTGATGTATCAGTGTTGCGAGCTTGAGCCATTGAAGATCTTGTGAGAAATGTATTGAGAAAAGAGAGGGCAAATTTTGGGGTACAACACACTATTTTCCACATTATCTATTGAGGGAAAAAAGTCCATTAGTGATTTACTAGTGGTGTGCAAGTTTCCAGAGGTATTTCCAGAAGACATTTCTGAGTTGCCTTCAGAGAGGGAGATTGAATTTACAATTGATCTTATTCAGGCTACCAAACCTATATCCATGGTTCCATACAGGATGTCAGCGTCAAAGTTGGTAGAATTAAAATCTCAACTAGGAGAGCTACTAGATGAGAAGTTTATTATGCCAAGTATGTCAGCGTGGGAAGCCCCAATGCTGTTGGTAAAGAAGTAGGATGGTAGAATGCGTCTGTGCATTGATTACCATCATTTAAACAAATTGACTATAAAAAATAAGTATCAGCTTATGAGGATTGACGACTTGATGGATCAACTTAGAGGAGCTTGGGTATTCAATAAGATTGATTTGAGGCCTGGATATCACCAGATTCGAGTGAAGGATAATAATATTCCAAAACCGGCATTCAGGACTCAATATGGACATTAGGAATATGAACTGATGCCTTTTGGAGTATCTAATCCGCCAGGCGTGTTCATGGAGTACATGAATCATATTTTTCATGATTACTTAGATCAATTTGTGGCAGTCTTTATTGATGATATACTGATTTACTCCAAGTAAGAAAATGAGCATGTGAGACATCTAAAAATCATGTTGTAAGTGTTTAAGGATAACAAGTTATTTGTGAAGCTTTCGAATTGTGAATTATGGTTACGGGAAATGAGTTTTCTCGGGCATGTAATTTCTAGTGATGGCATTGCAGTGGGTCCATCTAAAGTAAGTGTTGTACTTCAGTGGGAACCTCCGAAAACAATGACGATAATTAGAAGTTTCTCGAGTTTAGCAGGATATTACCGTAGATTCATTGAATATTTTTCTAACCTGGATCTTCCCTTGACTCAGTTGACTAGAAAGCAACAAGCCTTTGTATGGGATATCTTGTGTGAAGAGAGTTTTAGAGAATTAAAGGAGAGACTACCTACAACGCCGGTGTTAGTTCTACTGAATCTGCATGAACCATTTGTAAAATATTGTGATGTGTTCAAGATGGGATTAGGAGGAGTTTTGATGCAAGATGGTAAAGTTGTGGCCTATGCTTCAGGATAATTGAATATGCATGAAAGGAATTATCTTAGTCATGATCTTGAGTTAACGGTGGTGGTTTTTGTGTTAAAGATTTGGAGGCATTATCTGTATGGGATGAGGTTTGAGGTGTTCAGTGACCATAAGAGTCTGAAATATTTGTTCGACCAGAAAGAGCTAAATATGAGGCATAGGAGATGGTTTGAATTCTTGAAAGACTACGACTTCAGCTTAAGTTACCATCCTGGTAAAGCTAATGTTGTGGCAGATGCTTTGATGAGTAGGGAGTTGGATTTAATCGAACAATTTCGAGACTTAAGTATGGTGTGTGAAGTAACTCTGAATAGTGTGACATTGGGTATGCTGAAAATTAATAATGATTTCCTCAACAAAGTTAGGGAGAATTAGAAACATTATTTGAAGTTGGTAAATTTAATGCCTACAGGAGAATTGGATGTCAATAGGGACTTTAAAAATTTGATGACTTCGACATGTTGAGATTTCAAGGCAGAATTTCTGTATCAGATAACTCTGAGTTAAAGAAAATGATTTTAGAAGAGAGTCACCAGAGTAGCTTGAGTATTCATCCGGGTATGAAGAAGGATGTGGCTCGTTTCATGTATGTTGGTTTGACTTTCCAAAAGTCAAAAGTTGAACATCAGAGGCCTTCAGATTTGATGAAACCTTTAGAGATTCCAAAATGGAAGTGGGATAGTATCTTGATGGACTTTGTAACCAGGTTTCCAAATACCGCGCGAGGTTTCGATACTATTTCGATGATCATGGATAGGATGACGAAATCGACACACTTTATATTGATTAATATCAGTTTTCCATTATCGAAACTGGAATAAATTTATAGTAGAGTAATAGTGAAGTTGCACGGTGTTCCTTTGAGCATAGTGTCAGATAGAGATTCGAGATTTAATTTTGGGTTTTGGAAGAGTTTGCAAGAAGCATTGGCCACATATCTGAATTTGAGTTCTGCTTATCATCCACAGATGGATGAACAGACAAAGAGGACCATCCAATCCTTAGAAGATTTATTGAGAGCTTGTGTACTTGAACAAGGTGGTTCTTGGGATAATCACTTGTCGTTGATTGAGTTCAAATATAATAATAGTTATCATTCTAGTACCGGGATGACACCTTTAGAAGCTTTGAATGATAGGAGGTGCAGGACGCCTCTATGTTGGTACGAGTCGGGTGAAAGCTAGGTGCTTGGCCCAAAAATTATACAATAGACCACTGAGAAAATCAAGGTGATTAGAGAGAAGATGCAGGCATCATATAGTAGAAATAAAAGCTATCATGATAAGAGAAGAAAATATTTAAAATTTAACAAGGATGACCATGTGTTTTTGCAGGTCAATCATGTGACCGGTGTGGGTTGAGCATTGAAATCGAAGAAGCTAGATCCTAAGTTTATTGTGCCATATCAGATCATGGAGAGGATTGGAGTATTTGCGTACAGGGTGGCGTTACCACCAAAGCTTTCGAACTTGCATGATGTGTTTCATGTGTCACAACTCCGGAAGTATGTTTCTGATCCATTTCATGTAATTTTGAGAGATGAAGTGCAGATTCATGATAACCTCATGGTAAAGACAATGCCAATAAAGATTAAATACAGTAAGATGAAGCAATTGAGGGGCAAGGAGATTCCCTTGGTGAGATTATCTCTGGGAGGAGCTTCTAGAGGGAGTGTGACTTGGGAATTGGAAAGTAAGATGCACAAGTCGTATCCAGAGCTGTTCGCACCAAGTACATTTTTGGGAACGAAAATATTCTTAGTGGGAGAGAGTTGTAACACCCCCAAAATAATTTTTTTGATTTATTTTTAATAATTGACTTCTGTGTTGAATTATGCTTGTAATGCCTTGTTAGTGAGTTAGGCGTTTGGAGGCCTTGGGAAGGATAATTGCCTTAAACTAGGGGGATGTGTAGTATTGAAGGGGGGGGGGGGGGGGGTATGAGTAAAAGTGTAGAAACATGGGTGTATGAAGAATATTATATTATTACTATTATTATTGTTAGGATAATAATTATATTATTGTTAAATAAAATTATTAATAAGAATTACAGTAAGGGTGTTATAGTAAGTGTAGGTGGGCTAAGTAGGGGAATAAGGGGAAAGTCCTAATGTGGTCCAGTGATAAAACAAATAAGGGAAGAGAATTGAGATTATTCTATCAATCGTGAAATTTTGGAGAAACAGGGGAAGGGAACAAGCAACGAAAAGCTAGGTAAAATAGAGGTTCTACCATTGTTAGAGGCATGCTTTAGAAAATCAAGGTAAGGGTAGAGAATGGGTTCTCTAATTTGGTGATTATAGCATGAGAGGATAGTGAGGGTTCCTTTCCCTCTTAGCTTTTCTTAATTTTGTATTCTTTGTGTGTTTCTTTGATTATGGAGATGAATGTTGTGATTTTATTTGCATTAATTGTGTTGGCATAATTATGATAATTGTGATATGGGATTATTGATCATTGTGGATTGCTATGGGGAAAACCATAAAAAGAATAGATTAGAGAACATAGGTTTTTCTTAGGTATTGGGTTGTAATCCTTAGAATTGATAAGGAAGTTGGTAATATAATATATTATTAGTATAAATATTAAAGGCCTATGTTATAATGCTTAAAATTAGGATTTTGAGGCTATATTGTGTTGGATTCGAGTGGAATATGGTCGGTGTTAATGTAAAAATTCGCATCCATGAGAAATACAATATAGTAGAAAAATTCAACACAAAACACCATGAATCGGCCTGTGCACACCCAAGGAAAACAAAATTCCTCAAATTTTACCGATGCGTCAACCAGAGCACAGGGGGGGGGGGGGGGGTCGACCTGAGTAGTCCCAAGTGACATCCAATTTTTGACAGATTTTTCTAAAGGTCATAACTTGAGTTTTCGGACTCCGTTTGATGCGTCGTTCGAAGCATTGGAAAGCTAATGAAACGAAATATACCTTGGAAGAATAAAATGATTCATAGGATGTAGTTTTATAGTGATTGCATTAGGATTAAGTGATTAACTATGTAGTGTTAACATAGGAAGTATGACCTTTGCTATTAATTGATGTAACCATATCTTGATACAACTTGATGGGTGTTTTCTTTACGATGATATGGTGTCATTATGATAATGATGTATGCTTCCAATGATGTTTTGAGGATAATGGTGAACTATTATTTATTGTGAATTTTTGTATGCCTTTGTATAGACTTGCGATTGTATGGACATTCATGAGGAATGCCAGTGATTCGAAAGGAATCGTGGTGAGTATGCGACTCACGGGTGATCATGAGGATCGTATGTTATGAAATAATATTTGTAGGTTTTATGCATATATATATATATATATATATATATATGTCATGCATTCATTGTGTCGTGTTGTGATGAGATGTCCCTAGGTGGGAACCCTTGTTGGGTGCCTAGCCTCGTTCAGACTCTTGAAGAGAGTAGAGTTGAGATAAGTCAAGTTAAAGGGGAACATGATTGGCTTATATGAATTCTGACGGGAATCGAGTTCATATGAATGAACCATATTGGTTGTGTTGGTACCGCATGCATGATGTAGAGTCCATGCAGTCATATTTCTTACTGTAAAGAGCTATGCGTAATGATAGTGTTGGTTTGTATTTGTGATAATTGGGTGTGCGTTGTAACCATGTGATTATATGTGTATTCATTTACTAATCTCTAGCATACAGTTTCTCACCGTTTAAATTATTGAATATAATTCTCACCCCTTTTCTGTTGTTGTATTTGTGCTCCTTGGGGAGTACAGATAATCAAGTACCTGAGTAGTTCATGGATGCTTATGTCGCTTTTGGATTGAATCGTAGGAGTTGCTCTGATACATAACACAAGGATGAGAATTTAGTTCTATGTTGTTATTTTGTATTGTTGTTACGTGTCTTTATTTTCAAAATCATGTTGGACCACCCAAGAGTGGGAGTTTTATTTTATTTGGCGCCTTGAGTGCATGATGTGAATTATTTGAAAATATTTTCTACTATTTTAATCCAATCAATTGAGGTACTATGCTATGAAGTGAGATAATACTTCTATGGTTTTGTTTATTTGAGGATGTGACATCCCAATAATGAGACCTCTGATTTGTCTACAAAACTATCTTATTTGAAAATCTAGTCATTTATCGATTTAATTGAAAAAGGGAAAGTGGGGTGTTACACCATGTCACTGTTATATTGATAATGTTGCACAAAAGCTTCAGCCAACTCACTCCAACTGCGAATACGAGAGCTTTCCAGCCGCATTTATCAATCCAACAGAACACCCGTCAAGCTGTCTTGGAATAAGTGCATGAGCAGCTTCTCATCACTAGAGTACGCTGACATTTTCCAATAGTAAGACTTAACATGCATCTTAGGATAAGAAACACATTTGTACTTACAAAATATGGCATTTTGAGTTTCGGATGAGTCTTCACTCCGAGGACTAATCCAAAATCAAACATATCAAGACCTATAGCTCCATGATATTCAAAAGCCCGCATAGGCTCCTCGAGCATACGCAACTTCTTATCAGCTTCAGTGGGTTCTTTGTGATTAGAAAACCAATCATCATAGTTATCATCTTCATGTTGTTAAACAGGTATCAGAACAACTCTTCCTATTTGTGGATGAACAAAAGGTTTCTTATTGTTCTGATGAGGAGGAGTGGGTGGAGGAATATTTCCCACAACTTGAATCACAAAGATACCTTGATTGTTACAAACAGGATTACCAAAGTTAATAGCAGGACCATTCTGAAGATTAACACCAGCATTACCATTCAAATTCACACCTTCTAGATTACCAGCATCTCCTTGAGGAGTGATCAAAGTTTCATTCCCATTATCTGTAGTTGCAGCAGGTTTCACAATCAAGGCCCTTAGCTCTTCCTGTCGTAGAGCCAAAGTCTGGACCATCTCCATCAGTAGTTCAACAAGAGTGTCCATCTTGCACCCATAGCAGCTACGTCAGCTTGTAATTGTTCCATTTGTCACTTCAAATTTCCCTTGTTATACTGGTGAGAGTTTGAAGTTTCAATTTATGAAAAGAACCAGATCAGAAGTAAGAAGACCTGCTAGAATAACCTGTTATGATATGATATGAATGTATGCATGATTGTGCATGCAATGTTTTACCATTTCCAAGAAAATCCTAGATTTTTCATCAAGAACAAAAGGCAACAAGATATAAACAAATCATCATTAAATAAAGAGATTGCTCATATCATAAAATAATCATCCATACAGAGAGTTTCTCAAAACGAGTTCATACATATAAAATCAAAAGGATCTCGTCCAACAAATATGGTGGTGATCTCAACAAAAGACAAAAAGATCAACAAAGCTAAGAACTTATGTCAAATTCCAAACTGAGCTTTGAACCTTGCATATTCTTCAACCACTTCAGCCAACTGGATACCTCTTCCCTTTAACCAGGCTTCGGCTGCAAGCTTCGGATCATCTTTCTCTTTGAGTTGGACATGGAGCTTGTCAACTTTATTAGTTAACTTATCTATCTGCACTTATTGACTTTCAACTTGCAAATCGAAATCCTTTTGTTGTCTACAGATTTTCTCAGTCTTGGCTTCCTCCTCTCGGAGTTGTTTCTTCAAAGCTTTGACTTCTTCTTTATGACTCGCTTGCATCTTGTCCTTGGACAACCGAAGGTTTTCAAACTGTTGTTGACTCTTCATAGAACCTACTTGAACTTTTCCTACAACTTCTGTCTGATTAGAAGTAGAGGTGGAACTTTCAACTCTTGGACTCTTCAACATTACAAGCAACCCATGCTCTTCCAACACTTTATCTTTCATTCTGGCTTCATGAAGCATCGTCTTCCTCTCTTGCAAAGCAAAGGAAACCTTCATACTTTGCTCCTGATTTTCCAATTCTAACTTGAGACTATCAACTTTAGCCTGCCTTTAATACTCCATAGGCACAAACTTTGACACATCTAGAATAGGCTTTTGAAGAGATGATTTATGAGGAAGTGATCGGTTGACAACTGTATTTGATGATATCTTACCATCAACGGATGGATCTAAGGTAGGTTGTGGATACAAAGGCGCTTTCCTTTTATAAAGAAACAATATAACTTTCACTCGGTTCTTGACCCACTGCATATATGGATCGAGAGCCAAACATCCTCTCTGACCGAAGAAAACTGTTCCTTTCTTGTGAACGTGACCCCAATCAATTATTATCCTTTCTAGCAAGACAAGATTCTCACCTTTTCCGAAATAAACAGTTTCTTCCACTTCATGATATATGAGTTTATCAGTCATAATGTATCCTAGTTGATGTCGTGCCAAGATAGGGTTATAATTTATACAACCTTTTGTCCATACGAGAGGAACATTGGGAAACTCTCCACAACTTGAAATAATCTCTTTTACACCTCTTATGTTGTAGCAAACAACATCGTAAGAAGTAAGAGCCATGATCCTTCGAGACCAAAGGAGCGTATTTGTGGAGTCTACGAACGGTCTTCTTATGGGCAGGTGCAACATGAACCATTTGTATAACAGAGGAATGCAGTAAACGACCCTTCCTTTCATGTCGTGTTGGGAATGAATAACATAATAATTGTCGGTAAGAATTGTCAGCACCGGGTTTCCGTTCATGAAAACACATATTGCTGATAAGTATACAAAATTCTCCACATTGGGAAAAATTAAAATGCCATAGATCATGGCGGACAATAACGCGTTGAACGCAACCCAATCTTTGTTCTTTGCAAACTCTTTAGCCTTGGTTATCAGAAACTTCAGATGAAAACTGAATGTGTTGTTTTTATCTCTCCAATTACCTTTTACCTCACTTAGGTTCAAATAAATAGCCTTAGCGATAGCTACATAATCATGTATCTCGGGCTCACGAATGAAAGGGATACGACTTGTGATCTCAATAGCAAGGAGAAAAGCATATTCCTCAAGTGTTTGTGCTAACTGATGGTCTTGGAAAGTGAAATAGTGCAATTGCGGATCATAGAACTGCAAAAGCGACACCATAGCCCACTTCTCATACCCATCTTTCAACAATGACAGCAAATTCCCATATTTACCTCTGAATATATTTTCATTCGGACTATCCACAAGAGCTCCACTTCCCCCAACGGAGCTAGAGCAAAGCCATGAAACTAGTAACAAAATTTCTTCCTAAGCAGCTCTTTTCCTACATCTGTGTTACGATCCATTCCTGATGAAAATGAAAACCTCATATTAACTGGGAAATGGTATGCATATGCAAATTAGCTCGATTTTCATATAATTGTTTTACGAAAAAATAAAAATGCCATGTGCAATTTACATGTTATGAGATCAAAGCTTCCATAACCTTGGATATTTTCTAGGTTGTTTCTGAATATATCGAGAACACCAGAATCAAAGGTTCGAAATATAAACCAAAGAACCATAAACCAACAGAAATCCAGAACAGGACCATAAGAACCACAGAGTCACCAACGGTACCTGTGAGATTCATCCCGCCCCACTCACGAATAAAGACTAGGTCAAAGTAAGGTCAAAGTAACTCAGAGTCTGAGTTCTCCTGAAAATGCTATCATCGTTACACCTACATGATAATTATATCACCTCACTTGAACCCCGTTTGAGCATGGTACACATGAACGCACTAGCATGGATCTACATCCATTAGCCGTCATGTCCCAACTTTATTCCTATGTGCTCCTAAGAGTTTAGAACATTGGCCTGGGTATTGGGCCTTTTAACTCAATAGTAACACCCACCCAACAAGGAAACACATAATCTAACACAATAACAATAACCAAAATATGGAAAGAAATAAAAATACAATGCATACATATGCTCAAATAAACATGTACAAATATACAAGCTATAAAGCATAAAGATAAAAACCCAATGAAAGAAAAACAACAAAAGCTAGGACTAACTCTGGGATAGACTAACAATTGGTCGATCTTTCCCCAATGAAGTCACCAACTGACGCAACCGGAATAAAATCATCGAGAGATGATCAATGAAGTCGACATCGATTATTTATTTATCCCACATGAAGGGAAAGGAAAATCAACAAAGAAAAACCTGAGAAGGGAGAAATCACGATCATACAATCGAGAGATCAGGTAAGGGAGTCGATTACGCAAGAGGAAGGTATTAGCACCCCCAATGTTTGTGGTACTCCATATGACACACTCTTGTTTTTATAATCAAATGACGTGTTCAAATCAAAACGCTAATAAAGCTAAGGGGAAATGCATGTAGGCAGAGTGTATATACAAAGAAAAAGGTTTTATTAGTTGTGCCTACCTCGGTTGCGAAACTTTGTGCCTACGTGCCACCGTCTGTGCAATAAGGATCAAGGCACTTTGTAGTTCACCTCTAAAGTTTCAGTTTGTTGTATGTTTTTTTATGAACGATGCTAATTTCGCATTCTACCGCAACTCGACCTTTCGAGACTCGCGCAAAGTGGTAGAAAGGAATTAACATGTTCTTACCTGAAAAGGTTTTCAAAGAAAAGTCTGAATGTAGCCCGAAGGCAAAAAGGCTTGAGTTGGTTGGTGTTTCTGGTGGGATGATAGCAACTAGATCCCACAGGAGGGAGCACTAACTATTTATCTGCTTATTTGCAAAAGAGTTTGCAATTTGAACCGTAATAAAATCTGGAGTGAAAATAGAACAAGATTCAGTCTAAACTGATTTGTGCTGCCCCACAAGTCTCAACTGCATACGATTCACATCTTCAATTATTAAGTGTTTTAGAATTTTCTTAAAGAAAGAAGTTTTTGTTTTAGGAATGCAAAAGGGGAATGAAAACGTCTAAGGGAGAATAATAATCCTAGTGTTGTCATACAATGATGATCCTAAGGTTCATATAACAAAGGGAAATCTTTACCTAAGTTAGAATGCATAGATCACAACCTAATGTCCAAATTGAATCCAAATCAATACAAGAAATCCTAAGGGAACATGCAAAGGTTACAACCTAATATCCAACTTGAATCGAAAACAAAAAAAGAAATCTTAAGGGGGCATGCACAGGTATAGAGAAAAGCACAAACACAAGTGCAATCGAACAAAGTCGGATCAAAACCAAGACAAAAAAATCAAGTGCGAGCTAGCAAAAAAAAATGAATCTAATGGATTTCAAAGTGGGAGTAAGGAGCTCTTTCCACTTTATTTGTTCAAGCAATGATATCGAGTAACAACTCGAAGCGTCAACGTTTAAAGAAACGTGAGCTAACATCCTCGAAACGAATGACAAAGTGTGAGGGTTGGTTAAGAACCCTTTTCCACTTTATTTGACAAAATGGACAAGAATAAGCATGGTTCAAAGCATCAACGTATAACAGGAGCTAAGAACGACACAAACTAGAAAGTGTGGGGGGCGATTGCGGGCCCTTTGTTCCACTTATTGACTCGATTGCAAGCACAAAATAAAAAGGGGGAATTGCCTTCTTCTAGGACTTTAGAAAAATTGCCTCTCTTTGAGGTCTTTAAACAAACACAAACATTACCTCATTTTGACATCTTTGAACAAACACAAACATTGCCTCCTTTGAGGACTTTAAACAGAATTTCCCACCTAAAGTAGGAACTCCCAGTCATTCATCTATATTCCTACTTCTCATGGAAAGGAAAACAAAATACAATGCAGAATATAAACAGAATCATAAAAAATACCAAATGAACAATAAGTCTATAGCAAAGCGATATTAAAGCAAAAGAAACCCGACGGTCTTCGTGCAAGCTTCACCAAACAAAAGATAAATGATCAAAAAAGATATCCAATATAAGAATCAAGACATCGCCATGTGAGAATAAATCGCATGCGGAAAGTACATCGCATCAAGATGTTTTCCTTGCACAAAACAACTTTACACAAACACAACATAATTTGTAAATTGCATATCACGCGAGTACTCCTTCAAAAGATGGCACAAACCCACCAAACAAGTTAGAAGTAACAAGGAAGCATAAGCATAACTCAAGTATAAAGTCACAACTCAAAAATGAAATTGGATTGCAAAGAAATCAAGTCCAAATAATAATCGAAACATGAAAGTTAAAAACCGGGAAGCAACATCGTTATCTCATAAATTAAGCAAAAAGTCGATCTAAAATCGTCAAACCTCAATACAAATGCCAAACAATCACCAAGGTAATCTTACTTGTGCATAAACCAAAAATTAAATTTCACATTCATGCATTCTTTTCAACTCTGGGCAGCACTACATCCAACCATGAAACTGCTCAAAGAATCGCGTCGAAACCGATAAAATTCAACATTAATGTTCAATAACTGCACAACTATGCTTAAGTATGCATTAAACAACAATTGAAAAGTAATTTACAATGCATTTGTAATATCCGGGCAGAAACATGTACATGAACCAATATTAATCAAAATTGAGTTTAAAACTCATAATCGGACACATCCAAAACAATTATTGATTCAAGTAACGTTGCTATGAAATTACAAAGACATTGTAACAAAAAATTCCACATCAAAGTATTAACTCCACCAATTAACTCAAGTGTCAAAACAATAATTATCAACGCATTGATATCGAATAATCAATCCAAAAATAATCACCAACTCATGAAATTCAACAATTATGAATAACTATCAAACCAGAATCAAACATCAACGCGCAAGTTTCAACAATTAAAAGCAATTACCGCGCCGATACTCATGAAGTTCAAATAATTTAAAAAAAGCTCATCTGATTCCACAATTGTCCATAATTATTTATTCAGGAATCAATTTGTCCAACAAATCAAAGTTCAACTCATGTATAATTCAAATAAGCACTTATTTCAAGATCCAAAAAATCCACTCATGAACAAATCAATTAATATAAAAAATCACCGATTGAATCTCATGAATCAATTGAATCAAACAAGGAGTCAAGAAATGTTACCGAATTGGTGCCAGAAATTGAGATCGGAGCAAGAGGAAGCGACTATAAATCAAGCGAGTGGAGGGATCTTATGCGTCAAAGGGAATTGCTCAGCGGAGGGATCTTTGAGACGGTGGGCGCGAATAGTGAAGCAAGGGCGGAGCAGCTGGCCAGAGGTTTCACGCGCGGTGGTAGGAGGAGGAGAGGAGGGAGTTTGGCGGTGAGCTCTTGGGAGAAGAGGGGGAAAAGTTCTTGAGTTCTTGAGAGAGTTGAGAGAAAACTATGAGTTGATTTGAGTAATTTTCGAATAGAATGAGGAAAAGTGATTCCAATTTTGAATTTCAAAAATATTCAAGAAAACACCTAAGTCTTGTTTGGAAAGTGAATTTTTGAATAATGCAGAATTTTTTACTTATTTCAGCGTATAACTCGAGAAGAAACCATAATTTCATGACTTTCTGTGCATAATCCTGATGAGAAATCTGAAACAAAATCGTCGATGACAAAAATTGTGACGTCGTGTTGGAAGAATCACCCTAATACAATAAAAATAGAGAGAGTTATGAATTTTTCAATGGCTTGAAACTTGAAGCCATATTTCCATTTTTTTGTGTATGCAGAATTTTCAGCTTATTTTCGTGTGCAGCCCGAGAAAAACTCATAAGGTCATCACTTTCAGTGCATAATTCCCACACGAACCCTGTAGCAAAATCATGGATGACGAAATTTGTGCGTCATGCCGAAAGAATCATCCCGATATGATAAAAATCGAGAGAGTTATGGTTTTTTGAATAACGACAAATTTGGATAGAAAACCCACTGTTTTGGGCTGCGTCGCATTTTCAGCTTATTTCGGTGATCAACTTTGGAAACAAGCCATAAACCGTAGTCTTATGAGCATAATCTAAACTCGAGAACTAAAGAAAACTTGTAGCAAACAAAATTTGTGACATCATGCCACAAGAATCGTCTCGATACGATGAAATTTTGTATATAGTTTTTGTTGCACTTATCGACTCTTTGTTGTTAATATCGGTAGAATAAACCCGAATTTTATGTAAATACGTTTAGTTTGTGTTTATTTGTGTTTTTTTACATAGTGTACCGTTTAATTTTTTCTATTCATTTTATAGGTATCTGTTTCATTTTGGAGCACAAAGGAATAAGGTGTCGAAGGCATGACTCCGGATGCGCGTTTTCGGAATAAAAGACCAGTTTTGAGAAGTTTTACCCAATAAAGCCCTCTTAGCGCGCAGAAGGCCGTTAAGAGCAAGTGCGCTCAGTGCATTTTGTAGTGCACTGCTTACATTTTGACATTTTGGTAGAAGATTTATTTTTGAGCCTGCTTAACACAGATAACACGCTGTTGTACCCCAAAATTTTCCCTCCCATATTCCTCAAGATATGTCAAGAATTATCTTCAAATGGTTCAAAATGGCTCAAGGATTGTATAGTCAGGCCATCTCCTAAGACAGCTGAAATTAGGGTTTTGATTCTTTCAAGGAATTTGGGGTTTTCAATGGCTCAATCAAGTCTCATAGGCCTATATACATCCTCAAGCACCTACATGCCAAGTTTCAAGACTCACAGTGCCAATTTGCATAGTCAAAAGCTCCATTTGACCTACAGTTAACTACAAGGGCAAAATGGTCATTTTGCAGTCAAAAGTCAGAATTTTTGGTCAACATCTCATTTTGAGTTCACAATCATCATTTGATCAAGTCTTGATCATGATTCCACAAGAATAGCTCAAAAATCATCAAGATGCAAAAAGTTACTATTTTTGGACAGCAGAAAAGTCAACTATATCTTGACCAGGGCATAACTTTTTCATGGTTAGTCAGAAAAATTCCATCCAATGCTCATTTTGAAGGGGATGCAATTTTATACAATCCATCTTCACACTCCAAGATCAAGAAATGCCCTCACAAAAAGATACCAATTTTTACACTATAGGTCAATTTCAAAAGTCAACAAATGTACACTTTGAGTCAAAGGCCATAAATTTAAATTGGTAAATCCAAATGACATGAAACGAAAGGCATTGGTTAGAGGACTTCAAGAGCTTTCCAAAATGTCCAGGAACATGGTCATATAATCAAAATTGAGCAAGTTGTGCATTGGAGAAGTTGGGAAATTTTCATGAATTTGCAAAAGTCAACTTTGCCCAAAACACCTTCTTTTTGCTAATGGGCCTCAAATCTCTTCTTGAAACTTCACCCATGACCTATGCATGACCCATCAAGATTAATTGGATTTATTTTCTTATTTTTATTGATTAAATGGATTTTTAATTAATATTAATTCATTTAATTAATTTAAATCATAAGAAAATAGAAGATTTGTTTTTTAAATCTTTTTGTGAAGCAAATATGACCTAAACATGCTGGAAAATTCGTGCACAAGTCAAAGATACAAAAAAATCCAAAATTGGCAATATTGTTCAATCATGAAAAATCAAGAATATTTGATTTTCAATCAAAGATTTAAACATCAATGCACATGGATTGGATCCAAAACTTTGACCTAATTTGATTCTCCTATATGTATGCAAGCTAACCATACCCTAGCACACGATTGAAGGCTGCAGAAACAACCCTGTCAATTTCAAGAAATTCCAAGAAAAGTGAAAACCTATTCTTGCAACCTAGGCCAATTCAAGGCATTTTATTCATTCAAATACATTGCAGGAGGTTCCAGGAACGTTTTGCAATTGAAATCACGCACCAAAGCTCAAGAAATCACTGAATACAGTTTCACGGTTTGCACCTTTTATTCAAAATCATATTGCTTAATTCATGCGCATTTAACATGTTTTTATGATTGATTTGCATTGCTAGAGACTGAACAAAGATAATGGGATGGTTTAATTGAACCATAGCACCCTGAATCGAAGAATGCCATGATCAAATTTCTAGGGTTCTTGAGCTTTAAATTAGGGCTTTCTGAACCAGGAAAAATTGGGACGAGTGAGATATATGACTTAAATCGTGAGACCAAGACGAACAAGACCCATACCTCGCGAAATATTTATATTCACTGTGCTTCTATTCGCTATTTTTCCTTGCAGGTGTTAGTGGAGGTTAAAAACCCCCGCTATTTGATGTTATTTACACAGGAAAAAGGTTGAAGACGAGGACGTGTTGGCATATGGTTGGTTAATTTGAAAAAGCGCGCGTTTTGTTTTATTTACAGTATATTGATTGTTTTTTATATATAATAATTGTCACTTATTTCAATAACAAGTAAAGCAGCATAGTGGAGTGGTTGGTGCGTTGGCCTGGAAGCATTGGGACCTGGGTTCGAATCCCAGGTCCCCCCAAAACCTTGTTACTTTTATTTTTCAGATATTCTTGTACAGATTTCAAAAGGGGGTCCATCATACACCTCCAATTCCCAGGTGCCAGATGTCTCCAGGCATAGATCCAATGGACATGAATGGGAGATCACCATACTCCCCAGTCAACAAGCATGTGGATGATCACAAAGGTCAATGCGGCTGGAGTATTGTTGGGACTGAAAATTGTAGAATACACCTCCTGATTTGGGCCAGCACCCCCTGGGTTTATTTCCTCTTCTCTTTTTATTATTTTATTTAATTTGTTTTTATTAATTTTTAATTAACTACTAACTAAAACAATTAACATTTTTTTAATAAATTTAGAAAACATAAAAAATATAATATTTTTATTTATTTATTAAATTTAATTAGTTATTTTTTAAATAAATACTAACATAATTAATTTAGTTTTTTTAATTAGGTTAATTTTAATATTTTCACAATAAATAAAATCAATGTAGAATTAGGGTTTAATAACCTTTTGACCATCTTTTATTTTTTCCTTAAAAACAAAAAAACTCAAAAAATATCTTTCTTTTATTTAATTAATTAATTAGTTTAGGTTTAATTTAATTTAATTCACAAATAACAAAAATCTCTTCCTTCTTTCTTAAAAAATAGGTCAAAACCCTAAAAAGACTCTCCGATCCAATTTTTCTCGCGCGTGTGATTATTCTTGATTCATATTTTTATCATATAATTGTATTTGCTCCGAGGATGTAATAGCTTTAATTAGGACTTTTTATCGCTTTTACTTATTTTCTCGCATTTACTTTTCAAGGGTTTGTTTTTGGTGATGTAAATACCCGACGCCTTGTAATAGTTTAGTTTTATTTTCCACAACGATTAACTGCTAGATGTATGCTAACTAGGCTATGCATGACAAGACTTATCTTAAATTAAAATCAATCGTAGCTCACCATAACATGTACAAAGATAACATAACTGAAACCTGACACACTCGCACATGCCACTCCTAGGGTACGCCTCACTTGGTTTCCTCGACGTGGTCATTGAGTATAGGGTGTTTTAGAGGTCGCCCTCCTGTCTAAAGATCAAAGTTGCCTCAAAACGGCGGCCTCGATAAAAAATGATCTAAGACATTAGGGTTACCACTAAGGCGTCCTACCATTGCTTTGGTGACCACATGTCCCTATAATCGAATTGACCTAAAACTCCAACGACGGTGCTACCTACTTCTCAATAGTGGGATAACACTGTCTAAAGGATATTTACACAGCTTAATTTCTTTTGAGTAGGTAGAGGTTCTCAGGTACTTGCTCTTTCAAAACAAAAATACTTTTCGCACTTACACTTTTCAAACAAAGTTTTCAAACAACACTTCATACACTCTTGAGGACAGATACAAGAGTTAAATCGAAGTTTTCAAACAAAACTTTTTCAAAACCCACAAACATAAGAAAAGCAAAAAAATTTGAAAACATAGTGAGCAAGTACCTAAGAGCCCGTGGATAACCACGTATAGAAAGGGTGCTAACACCTTCCCTTTCTATAATCTACCTCCCGAACCCGAGAAACATCTCGAAAAGGAATTTTGTTGTGCTTTTGTCCTTTCCTTGTTGGAGAAAATAAAAGACGGTGGCGACTCTTACTTACCGCGACATTCTGCGAAACGCAAACGCGAACCAGCATTCCAAAACAGTCAGTTCTATTTCCACCGATCACAGAACTGGCGACTCTACTGGGGAACTTAATAAGTGGGGTGTACCTTAAGAATAGATCACTGTGTTTTCAATTGTATGCTCTGTATGATTTATCTTTGTGGGCTTGTATCGGAGTTTTATAAATCCTAACCCGGATCCGGGGGTACCCTTTTTTAGGTAAGTAGCAATAAACTGTGAGGGATCTGTCCGGCGTAGACCGACACGGATGAAGTAGTAGCTACATTAGTGTGACACCTTGGTCTGTACCGATATCCCTTGTGTTGGAACGAGGAGAATATGGGTCTTCCGAGAAGTCATTAAGCACCAACTGACCTTAGAACCTTAAATTGACCAACTTGGCCATAGAACAGTAGCAGTATGCTACACTCATTGAGACAAAACTCTCGCGATGGTTCCGGCTGCAAGAAAAGGTTGCCAAACTGGAATTATGACCGATTAAGGGTAGTCAGTGATATTGAAATCCTCTAGAACCCGGTTACTATTTTTAGGACAGGTCTTTACCAACTGAAACTGAAATAGGGTAGTACCTAAACTTCATGCCAGCCTGAAATCTAAGGGCTCTCTTGTGTGAGTTGTGTGCCTTTACCATGTTTGCCTTTTGTGAATACTTGTGGTGTGCCTTTATCATAACATCATAACATCATAACATTGCATACATCCTGCATAAGGACTAACCCATTTCAAAGACAAGAAGGTTTCATCTTTGCTCTGTTTTGTAGGACATCATGATGCCCATGCGTAGGAATACTATCCGACTCAACTTTGTTCAACCACCTGCTTTGCTTAAAGAATTGGTTGATAGGATTCTAGACACTACTTCTTTCATCAGGAGGCATGGTTCTCTTCTCGGTTTAGTCACTTCAAAGTGGGACCAACAACTGATAAGTGTCCTGGTCCAGTTTTATGATCCGCTATACCATTGCTTCACCTTTCAAGACTTCCAGCTGGTCCCTACCCTGGAAGAATTCTCTGAGTTGCTTGGTATCCCTATTTTGGAGCAGATTCCATTTACTGGTTGGGAAAAGACTCTCAGGCCTGAAGAGATTGCTGCAGCCCTTCACTTGACCAAAGAGGAAGTAATGGCTAACTGGGAGACTAGAAGTGGAGTTAAGGGTTTTTTGGCTAAGTTTCTGGTTGGCAAGGCTAATTGTTTCTGGAATGACTTAGACTTCAAAGCATACGAAGACACTCTAGCTCTCTTAATCTATGGTCTGGTATTGTTTCCAAATCCTGACACCTTTATTGATGTTAATGCCATAAGGATCTTCATCTCTTGGAATCCTGTACCCACTCTCTTGGGTGATATCCTTTATCATCTCTATACTCGTACCGCCCGAAGACGGGGAACTTTGATGTGTTGTGCTCCTTTATTGGAGAGGTGGTTTATTTCGCACCTCCCTAAATTCATGCTGAAGAACAAAGAAGGAAGGGGCTGGGCTCATAGGATAATGTCTCTTGCTGATAAAGACATTATTTGGACTCTCAGAGGTTTAGATGAAGTGGCCGTCATTGATCATTGTGGAGAGTATCCTAATGTTCCATTGATTGGAACTCGTGGAGGAATCTCTTATAACCCATGTTTAGCTCTCCATCAGTTTGGAAGAGCCAGAAGAGAAGGGCCTCATGAGATGTTGATACCTCATATCGTCTTTGATTTTCAGGTAGATAGCGACGAGCTGCATCGTAGATTCATCAGGGCTTGGGATAGAGTTCACAAAGCTGACCCACATGAGTTGGGACCAAAAACTTCTCTGCCTATGGAGTCATATTTCATATGGGTCCGCATCCGTGCCTAGAAGTTAGGTATGCCATACGAAGCTGTCAGGCCTATTACTCTTGAAGCTGCTGATAAAGATGAGGTTCCTCCAACTATTCTCCATCCCCATACGCCCACTGATGTTGGCACACTGAAGAGGTCTTGGGCGCAACTGCAGGAAGAACGGGATTCTTATCAGGAAAGGTTCAATGAACAGGAACAGAAGATCCAAAAGCTGATAAAGAAATTGGAGAACGAACGGATCCTGAATGATTATATCCGCACCGAGAAGAAGAGGCCATGGGAACATTGATGAACTTTTGAGGATTTCTTTTACGGTTTTATTTACTTTTCAGTATTTTCATTCTTGTAACGCCTAAGGGCAATTTGTTGAACAATTTAAATTCGGAAGTTAAATCTAATAAAGTGTGTTTCCTTTTTGTCTACAAATTTGAATCCCGATTGTCTTTGAAAACATAAATCATACGCATTTCATTTCATCATATGCATAACAGGTACCCTTTTTACAGGTCACTTATCTTCTTCGCTGTTTATTTCAGCAATCATCATGTCTACTGAACCTTCCACTGAACAAGCTATCAAGGCCCTCCAGGCCCAGAATGCCCAGTTCCAAGAGTTGGTTATGAGCCTAGCCCAGGGTCAACAAGAGTTGAAGACTCTGATTCTGAAAGAAAGGAAGAAGAAGAAGAAGAGGACCGTCTTGTTCAACACGAGACGCAGATTTGGGAATGGATTACAGAATGAGGTGGATCTGACCACTTCATCTGTAAGGAAAGACAGTCCACAAGGGAGAAGGGTTCCTAGTCCCGTGGTCTCCGACAATGAGACGGATTATGATGAAGAGCAGTACCCTCCTGCTGAGGATAGGTACAAACAGTTGGAGGACCGCCTAAGTGCTACAGAGATATAGAATGTGCCCGGGTTGGACTTTGGAGACCTAGGCTTATCCGCTGGGGTGGTGATTCCCCATAAATTCAAGACACCTGCTTTCGCCAAATATGACGGAGCTTCTTGTCCAAAGCTGCACCTCCGGTCGTATGTAAGGAAGATCCAGCCTTACACCGCTGACAAGAATTTGTGGATCCATTTCTTCCAGGACAGTCTTTCAGGGACTCAACTCGAATGGTTCTATCAGCTGGATGGAGCCAGTATCCGTAACTGGGAGGATTTGGCTACTGCGTTCTATAAGCAGTATCAATATAATTCCGACCTCGCTCCTATGCGTACCCAACTCCAGGGTATGTCAATAGGGACGGGTGAAGGATTTAAAGAGTATGCTCAAAATTGGAGAGACCTGGCTGGAAGGGTGCAGCCACCTTTAACTGATCGTAAACTCGTTGATATGTTCTTGGGGACCCTATCTGGTCCATTCTTTAACCATTTGATTGGAAATTCTTCAGTCGGGTTTACAGACCTTATCTTGACTGGTGAAAGGATCGAAGCTGGTATCAAGGCCGGAAAGATTCAGAAAGGTGCCTCCTCTAGCACTGAAAAGAAGTCGTTCAAGAAAGAATCTAGTGCTGTCTATGGTTCAAGGAGACCAAATAGATCTGAACACTGCCAAGCTGTCAACGCGGTGGTTATTTCAAAATCCTGTCGGTGCTCCTCAGTATCACAACCAACAAAGGGGTGAGAGACCTAGAAGGCAATTCACCCGTCTCAGCATGACCTTGTCCCAGATATTGTCGCAGTTGCTGAAGACCAATTTGGTGACTCTAAGGGAAGCTCCTAAGAATCCCAACACTACATCACCAAAGTATAACCCCAACGCCCATTGCACTTATCATTCTGAGAGCCCGGGGCATAATACGGATGATTGTTGGAATCTGAAGAATAAGGTCCAAGACCTGATTGATGCAAACGAGATTGAGTTTGAGGCGCCCGAAAGGCTCAATGTTGTGACTGCTCCCATGCCCAAGCATGGAGTAAATGTTGTAGAGGAAGACTTGTTTATAGCCTCTGTGGATGACATTGTGACTTCGCTGATGACCGTCAAGAGGAACCTGTTACTAGCCGGTTTATTTCCGGGATGTAGTGAAGGTTGCCATCTGTGTTCTGTTTCCCCCGCCGGTTGCCCATCTTTGAAGTTAGGTATCCAAAACCTGATGGATAATAGGGAAATCCTATTTGAGAAGATTGTTGTTCCTGCCACCCCTACTGAAGAAGTTTCCATTATTACTATTTTCAACAATTCTCCCAAGGCTCCCTCGAGGAAGCCTGTCAAAATTATGCCTGCTCAGAAGATTGCACCTATAATTATCACTGTTCTGGGGCCCATCCCCTATACATCCGACAAAGTTGTCCCGTGGCACTATGGGGAAGATGTTTATGTTATCGGAGTTAAGCAAGAGTTTGATACTAGTGTCGGCATCAACAACATCACCGGGCCTACTAAAGTCACCCGCAGTGGTAGACTTTTCTCACCTGATATTGCGCCACCGACTATCCAGAGACCTATTGTCATCACACCTGCAAGTGTGCCTACTTCCCTTCCTGATCAAGTTCCTATTTCTACCCCTGCTGCTGAGTCATCTGATGCTCGGGGCAAAGGGATCGCCACTGATATGCCTGCCCAGACGGAGGCACCAAAGACCATCAATGTTGAAGCTTCCAAACAGGAGATGGAAGAGAATTGAAGATTATCAAGAAGAGTGATTATAATGTAGTTGAGCAGCTGGGGAAAACCCCCTCATAGATTTCTATGTTATCACTATTATTGTGTTCAGAGGCCCATGCCAAGGCTCTGATTACCTTCCTGAAGACGGCCCACGTGCCACAAGAGACATTAGCTGATAAGTTCACCGATTGTGTGGCCAACTTAACTGCTGATAATGGTTTGGGTTTCTCCGATGCCGATCTGACTGCTAAAGGGAACAACCATAATGATGCCCTGCATGTCTCCATTGAATGCAGGGGCACTACTCTTGCACATGTGTTGGTTGACACTGGTTCCTCACTGAACGTCTTGCCCAAGAAAGCTCTAGACATGTTGGATTGCGAAGGTTTGGAGATCAAGCCCAGTAACATTGTTGTCCGGGCCTTTGATGGGTCTAAAAGGATGGTGCATGGTGAAGTCGATATTCCAATTAGAGTTGGTTCTCAGGTCTTCGATTCTACATTCTATGTGATGGACATCCGGCCGTCCTATTCTTGTTTGCTGGGTTGTCCATGGATCCATAAAGCTGGAGTTGTAACCTCCACACTACATCAGAAGCTGAAGTAACCGGTCAGAGGGAAGATTGTGACAGTACAAGGGGAGGAAGAATACATGGTTAGCCACCTCAACTTGTTCCGGTACATAGAGATGGATGGGGAGTTCATTGAGACCCCATTTTAGCACTTTGAAGAGGTTCCTCAAACACTGGCATCAGCTGAGACTGTGATTGAAGATTCTCCTTTGAAGATGGCTTCCTTAAAGGATGCCCGGGCTGTTATTGAGAAGGGTGAGTATGCAAACTGGGGCCGACTTCCTGATTTCACTCAGAAGACTGACAAGTTTGGTTTGGGTTTCACTGCAGAAGCTCAAAGGGTTGTTCCTAGTGCAAGGATTGGAAGACCTCCTGTGTTCATCAGCAACTCGGGAGTCACTGCCATCGAAGACGGCGTGGCGGAATCTGAATTCGACAGTTGGATCTACCCTACAACCAACGGTGGACCAAACAACTGGACAACGAAAGACTTCATCCCTATTACTTTTGTGACTCAGTAATGAACTCCTTTGTTTTGAATTTGTAACAAACAATATTGTGAAACTTTATGGCCCGGTGTCTTACCCGGGGCATCGCGGCTTCATTTGTGAGGGCTTTTGTGTGTCATTTTCATATATCATTAATAAAAGAATTGGACGTTTTTTTGAATTTCAAATCTTGCGCTCCTTGTCTTTCTTTATTATATATTGCAAAACAGCTATTTATACACACTCACATATACAGGTCCCAATCCACTCTGGATCTCACTGGTAACGACTCTGCTACTGCCAGTTATGACTTCAAAAAACCGATCAACTTAGCCGAAGACGAAGGTGAAGATGATTGTGAAGTTCCTGGTGAGCTTGCAAGACTGTTACTCCAGGAAGAGAGGGCCATTCAGCCACATGAAGAGCCAGTGGAAACAGTGAATCTGGGTACTGAGGTAGACAAAAAGGAAGTCAAGATCGGTGCAAATCTGGAGCTCAGTGTGAAACAACGATTGATTCGGATGCTGCATGACTACATGGAAATATTTGCCTGGTCTTACGAAGATATGCCTGGGTTGGATACCGACATTGTGGTTCATCACCTGCCTACCAAGGAAGAATGCCCTCCGGTAAAACAGAAGGTTCGCCGTATGCGCCCAGAGATGTCCGAGAAAATCAAAGCTGAGGTTATGAAACAATTCGACGCCGGTTTTCTAGCAGTGACTTCTTACCCTCAGTGGGTTGCCAATGTGGTTCCGGTACCGAAGAAAGATGGTAAGGTCCGAATGTGTGTTGACTACATGGATTTGAACAGGGCGAGCCCTAAGGATGACTTCCCTCTACCTCACATCGACGTTCTGGTTGACAACACCGCTCAGCATAAGGTATTCTCCTTCATGGATGGTTTCTCCGGTTATAATCAGATAAAGATGGCTCCTGAAGACATGGAGAAGACCACCTTTGTTACTCAGTGGGGCACCTTTTGCTACAAGGTCATGCCTTTTGAGTTGAAAAATGTTGGGGCAACGTATCAGCGTGCCATGGTTGCTCTGTTTCATGACATGATCCATCATGAGATTGAAGTATACGTCGACGATATGATTGCAAGGTCCCAAACTGAGGAAGAACACCTTGATCATCTACAGAAGCTGTTTGACCGGTTGAAGTTGTACAAGCTGAGACTAAACCCGAACAAGTGCACCTTCGGGGTGAGATCCGGAAAACTACTAGGCTTCGTCGTGAGCGACAAAGGTATTCAAGTGGACCCTGCCAAAGTGAAAGCCATACAAGAGATGCCAACTCCCAAGACAGAGAAAGAGGTCAGAGGCTTTCTAGGACGGTTGAACTACATTGCCCGATTCATCTCGCACCTAACTGCTACTTGTGAACCAATCTTGAAGTTGCTGAAGAAAGATCAATTAGTATGTTGGAACGATGAATGTCAGGCCGCTTTCGAAAGAATCAAAGAGTATCTCCAAGAGCCACCCATTCTTATGGCACCGGTTGAAGGGAAACCTCTAATATTATACTTGACAGTACTGGACAGCTCAATGGGGTGTGTGTTGGGTCAGCATGACGAGTCTGGCCGAAAAGAGCACGCTATTTATTACCTTAGCAAAAAGTTTACCGACTGTGAGACCCGATACTCACTGCTTGAGAAAACTTGTTGCGCTTTGGTATGGGCTGCTCGCCGGCTAAGACAGTATATGTTGACTCACACTACTCTGCTGATTTCAAAGATGGATCCAATCAAGTATATCTTCAAAAAGCCTGCCTTGTCCGGAAGAATAGCAAGATGGCAGATGATCTTGACTGAATACGACATCCAGTACACGACTCAAAAAGCAATCAAAGGAAGTGTGTTGGCGGACCATTTGGCACATCAGGCAGTGGATGATTACCAGTCGATGAAATTTGAATTTCCAGACGAGAATATCATGGTAGTAACTGATTGCGAGATACCTGGACCGGATGAAGGACCTGAGGAAGGATCCCGATGGTCTATGCACTTTGACGGAGCCTCAAACGCTTTGGGTAATGGCATTGGCGCTGTGATCATATCTCCTAAGGGCTCTAATACTCCACTTACCGCCCGACTATGTTTCAATTGCACCAACAACATGGCGGAGTATGAAGCATGCATCATGGGTCTTCGAGCTGCAATCGACCTAAGGATCAAGTTTCTGAGTGTCTTCGGAGATTTCGCTCTCGTGATCAGTCAGATCAAAGGCAAGTGGGATACGAAACACCCAAATCTGATTCCTTACAAGGAGTATGTGTTGACGTTGCTTCCCCATTTCGAGGAAATAACCTTTGAACACTTCCCAAGAGAGGAGAATCAGTTGGCGGACGCATTAGCTACGATTTCTTCTATGTTCAAAGTCAAATGGGACAACGAGGCTCCCCAGATCATTATTTGGAAATTGGATGAACCTGCACATTGCTGTGACCTTGAGACCGAAGAGGTAACAGAAAAACCTTGGTATCATGAAGTAAAGAGGTACCTTGAGGCTCAAGAATACCCAGAGGGCGCATCCGTTAATGATAAGAAGTTTCTAAGAAGCTTCGCGACAAAGTTCTTCTTCAGCAATGACATTCTTTACAAACGAAACCATGATTCAACCTTACTGCGTTGTATGGATAAGATCGAAGCAGAAAGGATCATGGCAGAGCTGCATGAAGGTACCTTCGGAACTCATTCCAGTGGACATACCATGGCAAAGAAAATCCTTCGGGCAGGATATTACTGGTCCATAATGGAAACCAACTGTTATCAGCATTCTCGGACATGTCACAAGTGCCAGGTCTATGCTGATAAGGTGCACATTCCTCCAGTTCCTTTGAACGTCTTGACAGCACCTTGGTCTTTTGCAATGTGGCGCATTGATATGATCGGCGAAATCAGACCTACGGCATCCAACGGGCATCGTTTCATCCTGGTAGCAATTGATTACTTTACGAAGTGGGTTGAAGCAGCTTCCTTTGCCACCGTAACCAAGAACGTCGTGGCACAGTTCATTCGGCACAACCTGATCTGTCGATACGGTGTACCAAAGAGGATCATTACGGATAATGGTACCAATCTTAACAACAAGATGATCACTGAGCTCTGCGAGCAATTCAAGATACAACACCACAACTCTTCTCCCTACCGGCCGAAGATGAATGGGGTTGTAGAAGCAGCTAATAAGAACATTAAGAAGATTGTGCAGAAGATGACAGTGACCTACAAATATTGGCATGAGATGTTACCATTTGCTCTTCATGGGTACCGTACCTCAGCACGAACATCAACAGGGGCAACACCCTATTCTTTGGTATGTGGCATGGAGGCAGTCCTGCCCATTGAAGTTCAGATACCCTCTCTCCGAATCATGAAGCATGCAGGTTTGAGTGAAGACGACTGGATCCAGACCCAACTTGATCAACTGAACCTAATCGACGAAAAGAGACTCACTGCTATTTGTCATGGTCAGACGTACCAAAAACGGATGATCAAGGCATTTAACAAGAAAGTCAGGCGACAAGCATATCAAGTCGGAGACTTGGTAATCAAGCGAATCATTCTACCTCAAGGTGATCCCAGGGGAAAATGGACCCCTACGTACGAAGGGCCATTTGTGGTTAAGAACATCTTCTCAGGAGGAGCAATGATTCTAACCACCATGGATGGTGACGACCTTCCTCACCCCGTCAATGCAGACATAGTAAAAAGATACTACGCATGATTAAAAACCCGCTAGGTCGATTGGCCTAGGCAAAAATAAGGGCTTCCCGGCGAACCAAAAGGGTTCGGGCAAAAATAAGGGATGAAAAAAAAAATATATGTACACCCGGCAAGTCGAAAACCTGAAAAGGCGGCTTGGGCAAAAATGGGTATCCCGGTGGACTGAAAACCCGAAAGGGCGGTCCAGGCAAAAGTTAGGGATAAGCGTAACACTATGTCTCATTGGATCACCCTGCATCCAGACATTAGTATCGACTATCAAGCTCGGACGACACCAGTCAATCAGCTTCATCTCCAACTAAGCAGCAAAGTGATGAGATGCTTGAAGACATAAAGGCGATAGCAGAGTTGGAACCCAGTGGGATTTTTCACATAGCTGTTTTGTTTTGTTTTTACAAATTGTATAAATTCTATTTTCTCGGCGGCGTTCTCTTACTAGAACGTCAGCATCTTGTACAAAAACGCCTATTTACAGGCAAACTTCAAAATCAATACAAGTTCATTTCTCAGACGAATTACAAAATTTTTTTCTTTATCTGTTTTGTTTGCAAAGAACGTCCAATGTTCATTTTTTATATATGTATTTGACATTAATTGTTGTTCATAAATATTTGCATGCGAAACAAAGGACTAATTACAGGTGACATCGGAAGTAGGGGCAATAAGAGTTGTCTAAGCGATCTAGTTGCTTTGTCCACCAAGATACCTTCACTCCCCAAGAGTAAGACAGTAATGATAGCTATTCCCCACTGAGACTTGCAACTATGAACAAATCAACAATACTCTCCCCAAGCAGAGTTAGTCTACCATCAGTCCCGAAAAGATTGGGTATCCCCAGTAGATCTTAATATTCCCCCAGCGGAGTATAAAGATATTCCTCAGCAAGCATCCCCGACAGTCTTAATATTCCTCGACAGAATATAAGAATGTTCCCCGGCGGAATACAAGATACCCCCAGTGGAGCCATTTCCCAGTGCAGTCTAAAAAAGCTTCCCCGCCAGAGTTGAATCATCTTCCCCAGTAGATTCTGGAAGCTTATCCCCTGCCGAGTACAAGTAAATCTCCCTGGCCATATTCAGAGGTTATCCCCACCAGAGTCTAACTAGGTTACCCTCAGCAAGTTGCAACGGAAAGATCATCCCCAGCGAAGTTCTTTCTATCCCCAGCGGAGTTCATCATCAAAATCCCCAATAGAGCTTATCAACGGAATTCCCAGCCGAGTTATCGTTAAAATATCAGCAAAGCATCTCCTCCCCACAGAGTAATTCCCCGCAGAGTAATCTCTTCACTAGTTTATTCCCCAACGGAGTCATCCTCTCTTGCAAGTTTATCATCTTCGTTCATCATCCCCAGCGGAAACGAAGAATTCAACTCTATTCTCTAGCAGCTCCGGGATTTATTTTCCCCAGCTAAAACATCACATTTCCATACATCATGATACATGCATATACTCATCATACCATACAATCTCATTTATGTTGAGAACATCATTGCTTGATCCATATCATGCATTGCATATGACTGACCTTTACCTTTCAGGAAAGATGCAGTTAAATTCTCAACCCGTCAAAAGAGACAACCTATCAGAGGAGACAAAACCAGTTAAATCGATTCCTAAAGATTTTTCTGATGCTAATTCAGTCAAAAGAGACAATCCAGTCAAAAGAGACAATCCAGTCAAAAGAGACAAAGTCAGTCAATGGAGACAAAATCAGCTAAATCGATTCCTAAAGATTTTTTTGATGCTAATTCAGTCAATGGAGACAAAACCAGTTAAATCGATTCCTAAAGATTTTTCTGACCCGAACACAGTCAATGGAGACAAATCCAGTTAAATCGATTCCTAAAGATTTTTCTGATGCAAATCCAGTCAATGGAGACAAAATCAGTTAAATCGATTCCTAAAGATTCTTCTGAGGCAAAGCCAGTCAATGGAGACAAAATCAGTTAAATCGATTCCTAAAGATTTTTCTGAGGTGAAGCCAGTCAATGGAGACAAAACCAGTTAAATTAATTCCTAAAGATTTTTCCTGAAGCCAGTCAATAGAGACAAAATCAGCTAAATCGATTCCTAAAGATTTTTATGAGGCAAAACCCGTCAATGAAGACAACCTGTCAATGAAGACAACCCGTCAATGAAGACAACCCGTCAATAGAGACAACCCGTCAATGAAGACAACCCGTCAATGAAGACAACCCGTCAATGAAGACAACCTGTCAACGAAGACAAAACTACCTACCAACAATCTCCAGGTGGAATCTGTAAGCCCATCCTCCTATCCATCATCTCTCCAAATGGCATCTGTAAGCACATTCCCGACATCACATTGCTGATATTACACCATGCGAGTGCAAATTTCTGGGCACTTTAGTGTTCAATCATCTTCCACCTTCGGATCACGAAAGGCACGCAAGCCAATCTACATCCTCAGGTTTAAGAAGATTGAACAGGGTTAACTGTTGTACCCCAAAATTTGCCCTCCCATATTCCTCAAGATATGTCAAGAATCATCTTCAAATGGTTTAAAATGGCTCAAGGATTGTACAGTCAGACCATCTCCTAAGACAGCTGAAATTAGGGTTTTGATTCTTTCAAGGAATTTGGGGTTTTCAATGGCTCAATCAAGTCTCATAGGCCTATATACATCCTCAAGCACCTACATGCCAAGTTTCAAGACTCACAGTGCCAATTTGCATAGTCAAAAGCTCCATTTGACCTACAGTCAATTGCAAGGGCAAAATGGTCATTTTGCAGTCAAATGTCAGAATTTTTGGTCAACATCTCATTTTGAGTTCACAATCATCATTTGATCAAGTCTTGATCATGATTCCATATGAATAGCTCAAAAATCATCAAGATGCAAAAAGTTACTATTTTTGGACAGTAGAAAAGTCAACTGTATCTTGACCAGGGCATAACGTTTTCATGGTTTGTCATAAAAATTCCATCCAGTGCTCATTTTGAAGGGGATTCAATTTCCTACAATCCATCTTCACACTCCAAGATCAAGAAATTCTCTCACAAAAAGTTACCAATTTTTACACTATAGGTCAATTTCAAAAGTCAACAAATGTACACTTTGAGTTAAAGGCCATAACTTGAAATTGGTAAATCCAAATGACATGGAACCAAAGGCATTGGTTAGAGGACTTCAAGAGCTTTCCAAAATGTCCAAGAACATGGTCATATGATCAAAATTGAGCAAGTTGTGCATTGGAGAAGTTGGGAAATTTTCATGAATTTGCAAAAGTCAACTTTGCCCAAAACACCTTCTTTTTGCTAATGGGCCTCAAATCTCTTCTTGAAACTTCACCCATGACCTATGCACGACCCATCAAGATGAATTGAATTTATTTTCTTATTTTTATTGATTAAATGGATTTTTAATTAATATTAATTCATTTAATTAATTTAAATCATAAGAAAATAGAAGATTTGTTTTTTAAATCTTTTTGTGAAGCAAATATGACCTAAACATGCTGGCAAATTCGTGCACAAGTCAAAGATACAAAAAAAATCCAAAATTGGCAATATTTTTCAATCATGAAAAATCAAGAATATTTGATTTCCAATCAAAGATTTAAACATCAATGCACATGGATTGGATCCAAAACTTTGACCTAATTTGATTCTCCTATATGTATGCAAGCTAACCATACCCTAGCACATGATTGAAGGCTGCAGAAACAACCCTGTCAATTTCAAGAAATTCCAAGAAAAGTGAAAACCTATTCTTGCAACCTAGGCCAATTCAAGGCATTCTATTCATTCAAATACACTGCAGGAGGTTCCAGGAACGTTTTGCAATTGAATTCACACACCAAAGCTCAAGAAATCACTGAATACAGTTTCACGGTTTGCACCTTTTATTCAAAATCGTATTGCTTAATTCATGCGCATTTAACATGTTTTTATGATTGATTTGCATTTCTAGAGACTGAACAAAGCTAATGGAATGGTTTAATTGAACCATAGCACCCTGAATCGAAGAATGCCATGATCAAATTTCTAGGGTTCTTGAGCTTTAAATTAGGGCTTTCTGAACCAGGAAAAATTTGGACTAGTGAGATATATGACTGAAATCGTGAGACCAAGACGAACAAGACCCATACCTCGCGAAATATTTATATTCACTGTGCTTCTATTCGCTATTTTTCCTTGCAGGTATTAGTGGAGGTTAAAAACCCCCGCTATTTGATGTTATTTACACAGGAAAAAGGTTGAAGACGAGGACGTGTTGGCATATGGTTGGTTAATTTGAAAAAGCGCGCGTTTTGTTTTATTTACAGTATATTGATTGTTTTTTATATATAATAATTATCACTTATTTCAATAACAAGTAAAGCAGCATAGTGGAGTGGTTGGTGCGTTGGCCTGGAAGCATTGGGACCTGGGTTCGAATCCCAGGTCCCCCCAAAACCTTGTTACTTTTATTTTTCAGATATTCTTGTACAGATTTCAAAAGGGGGTCCATCATACACCTCCAATTCCCAGGCGCCAGATGTCTCCAGGCATAGATCCAATGGACATGAATGGGAGATCACCATACTCCCCAGTCAACAAGCATGTGGATGATCACAAAGGTCAACGTGGCTGGAGTATTGTTGGGCCTGAAAATTGTAGAATACACCTCCTGATTTGGGCCAGCACCCCCTGGGTTTATTTCCTCTTCTCTTTTTATTATTTTATTTAATTTGTATTTATTAATTTTTAATTAACTACTAACTAAAACAATTAACATTTTTTTAATAAATTTAGAAAACATAAAAAATATAATATTTTTATTTATTTATTAAATTTAATTATTTATTTTTTAAATAAATACTAACATAATTAATTTAGTTTTTTAATTAGGTTAATTTTAATATTTTCACAATAAATAAAATCAATGTAGAATTAGGGTTTAATAACCTTTTGACCAGCTTTTATTTTTTCCTTAAAAACATAAAAAACTCAAAAAAAATATCTTTCTTTTATTTAATTAATTAATTAGTTTAGGTTTAATTTAATTTAATTCACAAATAACAAAAATCTCTTCCTTCTTTCTTAAAAAATAGGTCAAAACCCTAAAAGACTCTCCGATCCAATTTTTCTCGCGCGTGTGATTATTCTTGATTCATATTTTTATCATATAATTGTATTTGCTCCGAGGATGTAATAGCTTTAATTAGGACTTTTTATCGCTTTTACTTATTTTCTCGCATTTACTTTTCAAGGGTTTGTTTTTGGCGATGTAAATACCCGACGCCTTGTAATAGTTTAGTTTTATTTTCCGCAATGATTAACTGCTAGATGTATGCTAACTAGGCTATGCATGACAAGACTTATCTTAAATTAAAATCAATCGTACCTCACCATAACATGTACAAAGATAACATAACTGAAACCTGACACACTCGCACATGCCACTCCTAGGGTACGCCTCACTTGGTTGCCTCGACGTGGTCATTGAGTATAAGGTGTTTTAGAGGTCGCCCTCCTGTCTAAAGATCAAAGTTGCCTCGAAATGGTTGCCTCGATAAAAAATGATCTAAGACATTAGGGTTACCACTAAGGCGTCCTACCATTGCTTTGGTGACCACATATCCCTATAATCGAATTGACCCGAAACTCCAACGATGGTGCTACCTACTTCTCAATAGTGGGATAGCACTGTCTAAAGGACATTTACATAGCTTAATTTCTTTTGAGTAGGTAGAGGTTCTCAGGTACTTGCTCTTTCAAAACAAAAATACTTTTCGCACTTACACTTTTCAAACAAAGTTTTCAAACAACACTTCATACACTCTTGAGGACAGATACAAGAGTTAAATCAAAGTTTTCAAACAAAAATTTTTCAAACCCACAAACACAAGAAAAGCAAAACTTTTTGAAAACATAGTGAGCAAGTACCTAAGAGCCCATGGATAACCACGGATAGAAAGGGTGCTAACACCTTCCCTTTCTATAATCTACCTCCCGAACCCGAGAAACATCTCGAAAAGGAATTTTGCTGTGCTTTTGTCCTTTCCTTGTTGGAGAAAATAAAAGACGGTGGCGACTCTTGCTTACCGCGACATTCTGCGAAACGCAAATGTGAACCAACATTCCAAAACAGTCAGTTCTATTTCCACCGATCACACACGCTTAGCGCGGTTTAGGTCGAATTAATGTGTAAATATTGTGCAATCCGCTTAGCCCAGAGCACGCTAAGCATGGTCTGCTGAGATTTGTTTTATAACTTTATTTTCAGTTCATTTTTTGTTATGTTTTTGGGAAAGTTTTTGATCCGAACTCTATCAACCTCCAATTTTTTTAGGATTAGCTTAGATAAAAACTATGGAGCTTGCATACGGATGATCCGAGGTGGATTGCTCTTTGACCGGTGCTGACAAATTGGTAGATTTACGATTCATTTCTCTATTTCTTTGTGTATTATCTATTTGTTGGGTTTCTATATGTATTTTCTTTGAACGAATGTATATTTGTCACCCTTGGCATTGTATAAAGCTTGCTTTACAAATCTTTTTCGATTGTTGTCCTGGATTTTTGCTCTATGCTAGGGATTTGAGTTGCTATAGACATATACTGCTTGAATTCTTATCCAGGATGATTATCTAATAGTGTCTGAATTTTAGAGATAGATTTAACGTTGTTATTCACTTAGGGTGTCTGTGATTAATGCTACTATTTTGTTTGTGTTGCTCTGAGAGATCGTCGATGCAAGCGAACATGGTTGACTTATATGTTGTTAAGGTTAGTTGAGAGATCATTGTCGAGGTGATATAATGGGTGTTGTGTTTGACATGTGATGACATCGATGAATATTATAAGTTTAGAATAACATGTCGATATGTTTATGTCTCTGAGAAGTAGTATATATGCACGCTTGATAAGTTATTCCTTTTTTCCTTTTTATACATTTATTTTTTGTTGATACTTTTCCTTTCAACCCATTTATCCCCAAAGTCATTAACGAGAAATTTTCGAACGGCATTTCAATACACCAATCTTTGTAGACACGATACGATATAACCTAAATATCACTCGGTAAATTAATAACTTACTTCTTGCTTTTTGCTTTACCGCTTATAGAAAAATGGCAGCGTTGCCAGGGATTGGTTTTGATATTAACTACATCGCAATAGTTTTTCTTTCTAAGTTCGGTAAATATTTCTATAATGTGTATCTGTACATTTTCTCGATACTTGTTTATTTTGTACATTTACATGATTTATAAATTTGTATATAGTATACTTGTTTTGTTTCACGTTTGCCAAAGTGTGGTTAGATATGTAGTTCCGGTTAGAGCTTGAAGAGACTTGAGAGAAGGCGGGAGTGAAGCATTTGGCTCGTCTGAAGCAATGTCTTGTTTTGTAACTATTAGGGGTCGAGCTTACGACTTAAAATAAGCATGTTTTATCATTTTTTGCTTCGTTGTTACTTTTTAATTTCTAGCTTAGGTAGTGTGGTGAATATTCATTAAGCAAAATGTACTTGGATTGTTCATAAAATTCTCAAATTTTCACTTTACAACTTGTTTAATCAATTTTCACTCATTCTTTTAGTATGTTTATATTAGTTGTTTTATGTTGTTGTTTTTTGTGGTTTTCCGCAAGCTTTTCGTGTTTAGCTTGTGGAAGTGTGTTTGTGTTGTAAATGATGTTTAGATGTATAAATGAGGATATTGTAGGTGATTTTTGTCCTGATTTTTCTTCTATTGATGTAGCGTGCTTAGCGTAGTTGAGCCTGCTTAGCATGCTCTCCCGAGTTGCACCAGTGAATTCTTTTTATTTCACTTGGCTCTCCTTTTTTACACTTCACTTAAGGCTTTATAGTATAGTAATTATTATTAATATTTTTAATTCTTTCTTTTATTGTTTGGACTCAAATTTTGGTCAGATAGCTTGAAGTCACATTTGGTTATTTTCCGATTTTGAGAGTGTCAACTTACGGATGTATGTTAATGATAGTTTTTGAAGTTGGTACTCGTCAGGTACTCGTTTATTGCTTTATATAACATAACATGTTTAAGAAATTTATCATTTGTATAATTACCATATAATTGATTCTTTTTGCATTACTTTCTCATGACTTGAATCACTTTAGTTCCCTATTTATCCATAAATCTGAGGAAGCTTTCCATTGTTCATATATGCTAGAGGCCAAAATTATTGTTTTAACTGGATTTTATTATGTTTAATATTTTGTTTGTGTTGATTGTATGAAAGCATGAACATGATAAAGGCATATTTTTTATTTGATTTTGAGCACAACTACTGTTGTACCCCAAAATTTTCCCTCTCATTTATCAAAAAATTTCTCACAAAGATCTCTCTTGGTTCAAACTGCACTAGGGTTGATCAGCTCAAGACACCTCCTTAAGCACTGATGACCAAAATTAGGGTTTGGGATTTCACAAGGATAATTGAACTGTCAATGCTTCATATGACTTTAATGGATCATTATGGACCCCCAAGATTATTCATGTCAAGTTTCAGGCCTTGGATCACACTTTTGCTCAGTCAATTGAGCAGTTGACCTAAAAATCAATTGTATTGGGGAAAAAGTCAACTATGTCCAATTTATAGTCAAACTTCATGATTTTTTATCCATATCAACATTATAAACTCATATGTATAATTTGATAAAGTTTGGACCACAATTCCTTAAATTTTTTGATCAAATCATCAAAAGGGCAAAATGGTCAAAATTAGGGTTTTGACTGAGAAAGGGTAATTTCTGATTTTTGACCTAGAAAATGATCAATTGGTTTGAAGCATGGTTTCAAGAGTTCAATTGCATATTTTTTACCTAATGGCATGACTTAAAACATTGCTCAAGATCAATTGGATTGATAGTGAATTTCCATTCAACTGATCAAAAGTCAACTATATACTGAAAAGTCAAACTTTGACTTTTTGGTCAAGATTAAATGTCAAATATCACAATTCATCAAAACATATAAAAATATGAAACTTATTCATAATGAAATCAAATAGTCAAGATTTCATTTTGAAAAGTAAAAGTTTTCTAACTTATAAATTTTTCTAAGTATTTAAAACTTCATGTTTTTTCATAACTTTGAGCCAATTTTTCACCATGATGCAGGAGGATTCAGAAAAAACTTTCATCATGAAAGTTGTAGATATCCATGATATCTACAACATTACTTTACACAACTTCTTCAAAAAATGCTTGTATCTCAAGTTATTAATTCATAAAGTCATGGTCTTAAAATTGAACACTATGTGAAATTTTACCTTAGTTTTGGTCAGGATTTTAACCTAACTTCATGGCACTTTTTCATATAGTTCCAAGGGAAATTTTCAAAAGTAATTCAAAGAGGGGTTGTAGATAAAATTACAAGCTTTCCAAAATGTCAAATAACTCCTTAGGATCATTTATGATCAAGGAGAATCGAAGAGATGAAGTTAGGGTTTTCACACTTGAAATACAAGTCATTTTGTGATGAATAAGAATTCAATTTCAAACATATGCTGCACAATCTTGATTTTCAGGCCTCTAAACCTCAAGATCTCTCCATAATCAGAAGATTACACTTGCTTTTGAGCTATTATCCACTTGATTCAAGCTTTGTCCAAGTAAATTTTCCATTAATGGAACAAAGTTCACACTTCCATTTTGGAAAAGTGACTTTAATCACAAAGTCAATGCATAGAGCTTCTAACTTGTTCCTTCTGATCATAAGAAATTTCAAAGGCAAAAGCAACGTGTCTAGAGCCTCCCATAAACTCAGGCCATGCTTGTACTTCACATTGAAACTTGTTTTTCCACTTTTCTTCAAAATCAAGTAACATAGCCATAAGTTGAGATCTTTCTTTTCTGACCTCCTAAAATCCTCTAACCTTTTCCATATAAATATACAAGTATATTGCAAGCTAATACACGTTTGAACAAGCCCTCAAACTCCCCAAAAACTAGAAATTGCCATACAAGCACAAAAACTTGTCATTTCTAATTTTTTAATCCAATCTCCAAATCCCCTCGTGGGTTTTTTGGTCAAACCATCCACAAAGCTTCTAATACACATATAGTAGTTATTCCAACCCATGTTTTCAAACTTTAGTACCAATTGCACCATCCTCCATTTTAAAAAATAGGGCATTACACATTGACTTCTTCATCTTGATTCAAGAACTCTCAGCATAAAATAAGCTTTGCAATAGCTTCCTGGAAGTTCAAGGAAGCTAACCCAATCATCAAAACACTTTGAAAGCAGCTCTAACTCAAAACATGATCTCCAGCTGCAACGTGAGTTTTCTGACTGTTCATCTCATTATTTAGGTATTGTTAGGCTTGAATTTTCAAAGATAAAATGTAGACACCATTTCCACGAAGCTGCACATATCCATAGTTTGCATTTATATGGCCTGAGCTTAGAAAATTTTAGAGTTGAAGTTTTCTGAAATTTTTAGGGTTTGAATTAGGGCCAGAAAAATACTCATTCATCTTTGACTGTTAGCTTAAGTTACTTATATGTTTGGATTTGTGGGAAGAAATGCTACAACTTTCATGTTTTAACTTTTCATTTTTGTTGAGAAATGAAGAAGATACAAGTCCTTTGGCTGGAGGTTAAATATGAAGTGTAATCAGGGCGCGTTTTTTATTATATATTTATTGTTTTGCTTATATCAATGGATGTATAGCCACCCTAGTGGTAAAGCGCGCGCCTGTTCACCCTTAGGTCCTGGGTTCAAGCTCCACCGTTACCTTTTGCTATTTTTCACATTTTTCTGACTTTCTTTTGTTTTTTTGGCAGCGTTTGGGCTCTCATTGGGCTCAATCTTTTTTTTCCTCTCATAATACTCCTTTGGTTACTGATTAACCCGCCTGACTTTTTCTTTATATTTTTATTTTATTTATTTTTTCTTCATTATTATTATTATTATTATTATTATTAATATTATCATTAATATTAATATTTTTATTATTATTATTATTATTTTCATAAAATCATAAAAAATCCAATTTTATTTTTATTTTTTATATACTTATGTATTTTATTTTCCATAAAATAAAAAAAATACATTTTCGTAAAATAAATAAATTTCTTTTCTTTTTCTTAAATAATTATTTTTTAGACTTAGGTTAAATTAATATTTTATTTTATTTTTTTTAGATAAAATTAATTTAGAATTTAGATTATTATAATTAATCTTCATTTTATTTTCATTAATTTAAAACCTTTCATAAAAAACCCTAAAAAATCCTTTTCAAATTAATTTCTTTTCTTAAATTAGATTAAGTTAATTTTAATTAATCATTTTCTTTAGTTAGGTCAAGGCAAAACCATTTCATAAAAAACAATAAAAGTCATTTCTTTTTCCATTTATATTCTTGCATTTAATTTTCAATTTTGTATAATATTCAATATGGTTGTAATAGATAATTATGTTTAATTTTCTTGCAATCCCATTTATAAATTTGTACACCCCATCCCCTAAGGATGTAATAGTGTAGTAATTTTACTTTTTGCAATTTACCGCTTTATATAAATGCTAGTAATTAGGGTTTGTATGAGAAGATTAAATCAACAAGTAGCAAACCCTAATCAAAGACTAAACAAAGCATGAAAATTAATCCACTTGCACACCATCACCCCTATGGTAAAATCCACTGTGTTGCCTTACAAAAAATGGCCATGTTATGCATGTGAGGTATCTTAACAAAAACAAGCAAAAATACATGATCATAGTCTGTCGATGACGCTATCTATGTTGCCTTTTCAAAATTATCGTAGTCCCTAAAGAAAGATGATAAGATACCTGGCAACATTGCTAATTATGGTTATATGATGACCCACGCCCGTCCCATTTACATCCAAAGATAGGGTTACTTACCAAATCAATGGTAAGATAACAATGTCAAAGGAGAAAGGAAATGAACATGAAAGACTTTTGAGTAGGTAGAATGTTCCTAGTTACTTGCTCAATTTCAAAACAAAACATACTTTCTATTTTCAAAACAAATACCAACACTTTCAAAAAAACCTCTTTCAAACTTGAAATTTTTTTCAAAAGATCAACACTTTGTGTACATTCTTACGAACGAGAATCATTACAAAGTTTGCCTAAACAATGGCGCCTTTTCAAAATAATATCAAAAAAACCACACAAAGCATAATTTCAAACAAAAGCAAGTGATCTAGCAAGTAACTAAGAGCCCATGGAAAACCATGGATGAAAAGGGTGTTAATACCTTCCCTTTTCATAATCTACCCCCCGAACTCAAGAAAAAATCTCAAAGGTCTTTCATGTGCTTTTTCACCTTTCCTTTTGGATAAAAGAAAAGTCAGTGGCGACTCTTGCTAACCGCAATATTTGCGATCAAAATGCAAAACATTCCAAGTCAGTTCTCCCATCATATCACAGAAATGACGAATCTTCTAGGGAATATTCTAAAAGTGGGGTTACCTTAGGGCTAGATCATATTTACTTGCTTTCCTTGTTTGACTTGTATGCTTTACATTATGGTTCTTTGTTTGGGTTTGAATCCTCTACCCGGATTTGGAATACCTTATAGGTAAGTAGCAATACATTGTGGAAATTGTGTGAGGTATACCGACATGGTCTAAGCAATAACTATGTTAGTGCGACATATTTGTGGGTACCGGTAGCCCTTGAGTAGTCAAGGAGAATACGGGGCTGCTGAGTGATGTCATGAAGCACTAATCAACTTTTAGAACCTTTACTTGACCAACTTGGCCTTTAGGATGTAGTGAGATGACTGAATTTGGTTCAGTCCGAAGCTAGTAGATACTCGATACTACACTCATTGAGGTTTGGTTTTTTGGGATATTTCGGTCTCCATTAAAGAGGCTTGTGCTGAAACAATGATCAAAGAAACAAACCAGTGATATTGAGCTCCTTAGAACCCGATTACTATTGCTAGGGCAGGTATTTAGCCAACTAAACTTCAAGAGGGTACTTACCTATGAGACTTCATGCAAGCCTAAACCTAAGGACTTGTTTGCTTTGTTTGTATTTGTTTACTTGTGCATAACATCATAAACATCATAACATCATACTCACTCACTAACCATTTCAAGGATTTTTGGGATTTATCTTTGTTCTGTTTTGTAGGATATGGATTCTATTCGCAGGAAAACCATTCAAGTCAATCTCGTTAGGTTTCCTCTTCAACTCAAAGAGTTAGCATCAAGGATTCCTGAAAATTCTCCATTTACCGAAAGACATGGTCGCCTACTAAATTTGGTCACCTCCAACACTGATAAAGACATGATGAAGGTTCTCTTTCAGTTCTTTGATCCTTTACACCATTGCTTCACATTTCCCGATTATCAACTTGTGCCAACTTTGGAAGAATTCTCCCAACTCTTGAGGATTCCCATTCTCAATCAACTACCTTTCAACGGTACAGAAAGAAATCCAAAGCCAGAAGAGATTGCTCAAGCTCTACACTTGCAACCATCTGATATCACAACTAATTGGGAAACAAGGAGTGGTGTCAAGGGTTTCCTAGCAAAGTTCTTGTTTGAGAAAGCCCAAAACTGTTGGAACTCTTTGGATTTGCAAGCCTTTGAGGAAATTGTGGCTCTCCTCATCTATGGGATGGTTTTGTTTCCAAATTCTGACCAACTCATAGATGTGAACTCCTTCAAAATCTTCATGTCTGGTAACTCGGTGCCTACTTTTCTAGGGGACATCCTACATTCCTTTCACACTCGCACTATAAGGAAAAGAAGTATCCTTATGTGTTGTACTCCTCTCTTGGCAAGATGGTTTATTTCGCATCTTCCCCAATCTTTATTAAAGAATGAGCAAGGTTCAACGTGGTCACATAGGTTGATGACGCTCAGACATTCATATATTCATTGGTGTTCCCACTCTTTGGAGAATTTTACTATCGTCGACCGTTATGGAGAGTTCCCTAATGTCCCTTTGTTTGGCATTAGAGGAGGTATCACTTACAACCCTTTTTTAGCCTTAAGAAAGATTGGTTACGCCCGAAGGGATGGTCCCCATGAGATGCTTATTCAAGGAGTGGTATTTGACTACAAGAATTAAGATCAAGGTCACCGTCAGAGGTTTATCCAAGCCTAGAGGATGTTGAACAAGGTGGATAGTAAGAAACTAGGATGCAAGAATTCCATTCCCCTCGAGACTTACCTTAAATGGGTGCGATCTCGTGCTCAGAAACTTGTGATGCCTTATCCTTACATCTTACCAGTCATCATGGAGCTCGTGGTTGAAGGGTTCCCTACAATATCCTCCATACCGACATTCCTACCTCTCTCGAAGACTTACAAAAGGGTTGGATCCAACTGAAGGAAGAACGAGATACTTTTGAGGCTCAATTCTATGCTAGTGAAAAGAGGGTCTTGGAGCTTATGAAGCAGCTACAATAAGAGCAACGTGCGAACGCCTATCTCGCACCGAAGAGGATGTGTTCAGTCTTTTTATCTTAGAAAGTTATTTTGTAAGCCCAAGAGGCATGGTGTAATCTTTCTTGTTTTTTCTAATGAGAATTAATGTTTGTTCATTCTTTTGTCTATACAAGTTTAAATTTCATTAATCCTTGAAATAATTTGCATGTACATATTCCATGCATCATAACATGACAGGTTATCGCAAACAGGTTTCCTTATCTTTCTGCTGTTTATTTCAGCAAGATGGATCTACAGAAAACTATGAATGATCTCCAAACCCAGAGTTCTCAATTTCAAGAAACTCTACTAGCCCTAGCCAAGGGGTAGCAAGATATGATGGCTTTGTTGGCTGTTAAGAAGAAACCAAAGAAGAAAGCTCTACTCAACATGGGAAGAAGGTTCAAAGAGACAATTCGTCAGATCCCAGTGGAAGAAGATTCATCTGAAGAGGGCGAGAACCAGATTGCTGAGGTCAAGAGTACTCAGGTGGATTATATCAATGATCAAGTATCCGATGATGATTATTTCAACGAGCAGTATCCACACGCTGATATCAAATACAAGCAGTTAGAAGACAAATTGAAAGCTGTTGAAATCCAAGTCGTCCCCGATTTAGATTTTGATGATTTGGGTTTGATCTCTAGGGTAATCATTCCCCACCAACTCAAAATACCAATCTTTTCAAAGTACGATAGGGTTTCTTGTCCAAAGCTCCATTTGAAATCTTATGTGCGCAAGATACAACCGCACACTGCTGATAAGAAGCTCTGGGTTTACTTTTCCAAGAGAGCTTTGTTGGAATGCAACTTGAATGGTTTTACCAGTTAGATGGTTCTCGTATCAATACTTGGGAGGATTTAGCTACTGCCCTCTACCATCAGTATCAGTACAACACCGACTTGGCGCCAACAAGGGTTCAGTTGTAAAATATGACCATGGGAAAGAATGAAGGATTTAAGGAATATGCACAAAAGTTGAGAGACCTTTCTAGTAGGGTCCAACCTCCCTTGACTGATAGGGAACACATCGACATGTTCATGGGCACTTTATCTGGTCCTTTATTTAATCTGTTGGTTGGCTGCTCTTCTTCTGGTTTCACCGAATTGATCTTAGTCGGTGAAAGTGTGGAAAGTGGCATCAAAAGTGGGAAGATCTCTGTGGCATCTACCTCCACCCCCAATCCTATCAAGAAACCTTTTTCTGCAAAGAAGCAAGTCAATGTTGTGTATGGGGAAAGGGCCCATACCAAGAAGAATAATCACATGACCGTCAATGTTGTCCGAATCTCCAATCCAACTCCTACTCCAAGACCATTTGCAAATCATCAACATTTTGAAACTCCAAGAAGACAATTTACGAGATTAGGCATGTCATTGTCTCAATCCCTTCAACATTTGCTCAAGGTTAATTTAGTGACATTGCGCGATCCTCCCGCCAACCCTGACACCTCGTCACCAAAGTATAATCCAAACGCTAAGTGTGTTTAACACTCCAGCAGCCCCGGGCACAAGACTGACCAGTGTCGGGCCTTGAAAGCTGGGATATAATCAATAACAATCTGTTGAAAGCTGGGATCTTCCCTGGCTGTGTAAAGGACTGTGTGTGTTGTAGAAGACAACTGAATGGATGTGAAGAGCAGAAGAAAGGCATTCAACGCGGGATGGATAGCCACGGAATTCTATTCTAGAAGACCCCACTTGCAAAAAATTTGACTAACAAATGTGAAGACCTCTCAATTATTACCATCTCTAACAAACCTATTAGGATCACCTCCAAAGGTCCTATTAGGATTTCTAATGAACCCACTATTGCTCCCTTAATAATTACCAATCCCGGACCAATTCCTTACTCTTCAAACAAAACGGTACCTTGGAATTACGATGCTGATGTGTTCTATCATGGGATTAAATAAGATGCCTGGATCAAAGAAGAAAAAGATGACAATGTTGGCAACATAGCTGGCTCAAGCAAAGTAACTAGAACTGGGAGAATATTTTCACCCAATATCTCACCACCAGTTGTTACAAAGACGCCCATCCGCATTACTGTTGCCAAGCCAAGTACCAATACAAGAGGGAAGGAGAAGGTTGTTGAGCCTGATATGATTGAAGTACCCTCCAAAGACGTAGCTAATGAAGAACCCTCCGCTCGCGAGATGGACGAGATTTTAAAGATCATAAAAAGAAGTGACTTTAAGATTGTAGAACAGTTGGGGCAAACCCCTTCTAATATTTCAATGTTGTCATTGCTGCTTTGCTCCGATGCCCTTGCTCGAACATTAATCAAGTTCCTGAAAAAGGCTCATGTCCCCCATGAGACAACAACAGACCAATTTGAGAATTGTGTTGCTAGCCTGACAGCGATAATGGCTTGAGATTTTCAGATGCTGACTTAACACCTCTCGGGAAGAATCACAATAAAGCTTTACATGTTTTCGTCGAGTGCAAGGGGACTACCTTAGCACATGTGCTATTCGACACTGGTTCTTCTCTGAATGTATTACCCAAGGGGGTGTTAGACCGTCTTGACTATGAAGACTTAGTCTTGAAGCCAAGTGATATCACTGTAAGGGTGTTCGATGGGTCAAAGAGGACTATTCATGTGGAGGTAGATCTTCCAATCAAAGTGAGCTCCCAAATCTTCAACTCCACCTTCTATATTATGGATATTCGCCCTGCCTATTCTTGTCTGTTAGGTCGCCCGTGGATCCATAAAGCTGGGGAAGTAACCTCAACCCTCCACCAGAAACTCAAATATCCAGTCAAGGGCATAATAGTCACCGTCTGTGGAGAAGAAGAGTTTATGGTGAGCCACCTTAATTCTTTCAAGTATGTAGAGATGGATGGAGAATTCATTGAGACTCTGTGTCAAGCCTTTGAGTTTGTACCACCGATGCTTGCTGCTACCAAATGTTCTTCTAATGAGTGTAAAGCTGTTAAGGCCACGCCAAAGATGGTTTCAGTTAAGGATGCTCGCGTGACAATTGAAGAAGGAAATTGTGATACTTGGGGGAAAATCCTCGATATCCCATTTAAAGCGGACAAGTTTTGTTTGGGCTTCACTGTCAAAGCTCAGAAGGAAGTGAGGCGCGCTCGTGCTGGAAAGCCACCTCTCTGCGTTGGAAGTCATGAAGTCAACGCCATGGGTGATTCTGAAGAAGAAGCTGAATTTGAAGATTGGGTGTATTCAACTACAACGGAGCTGAAGAATTTCCATACAAAGGACTTTGTTCCCATCTCCTTCATTGAGGAGTAATATACTTTTTATTGCTTTTCTTTCAATTCAAGAGCACGTTGTCTATAATATTTTAACAATGACTTTCCATCCATTTTCCTGCCCCGGGGCACTTTGGTCCATTTGACAAGGATTTTATTTATGTTCATCTAATCATATGATCATTCAGTACATTGGACTCTTTTGCAGTCAAATATTTGTGTTCATTTTCTTTCCTTTCTTTCAAATACATTTTCAAAAAAAATAGCCATGTATCTTACATGCACACACACTCTTGCAGGTCCACATCCACTCTGGATCCTATTGCCAATGACTCTACTATTTCCGACTATGACTTTGAATGTCCTATCAACCAAGCTGAAGACGAAGGCGAGGAAGATTATGACATACCGGGAGAACTAGCCAGACTACTATTATAAGAGGAAAAAGCTATTCGACCACACGAAGAGTCAGTTGAAGTTATCAACCTGGGTACTGAGTCAAATAAGAAGGAAATCAGGATCAGCGCTAATTTGGAAAGTGGTGTCAAAAGCAGGTTGGTTCAGATGTTGCATGATTATGTGGAAGTATTTTCTTGGTCTTACGAAGATATGCCTGGGTTGGATACCGACATCGTAATTCATCATCTACCGACAAGATAAGATTTCCCTCCCATTAAACAAAAGGTCCGTCGCACGAGGCCTGATATGTTTGAAAAGATCAAAGCTGAAGTGATGAAACAATTTGATGCAGGGTTCCTAGTTGTGACATCCTATCCCCAATGGTTTGCCAATGTGGTACCGGTGCCGAAAAAAGATGGAAAGGTTCGCATGTGCGTAGACTATAGGGATCTTAATAGGGAGAGCCCCAAGGATAACTTCCCTCTACCACACATCAACGTCTTAGTTGATAATACTTCCCAGCATAAATTATTCTCTTTCATGGATGGTTTCTCAGGCTATAATCAAATAAGGATGTCTCCCAAAGACATGGAGAAGACTACTTTTGTTACGCAGTGGGGCACCTTTTGCTACAAGGTCATACCGCTCGGACTAAGGAATGCAGGGGCAACATATCAAAGAGCTATGGTAGCTTTGTTTCATGACATGATTCATCATGAAATAGAGGTATATGTGGATGATATGATTTCCATATCACAAATCTAAGAAGAACATCTTGATCATCTATACAAATTATTCGAGAGGATGAAGAAGTACAAACTGAGGTTAAACCCCAACAAGTGTATATTCGGAGTACAGTCTGGAAAGCTTCTACGTTTTGTTGTCAGCAATAAAGGCATTGAAGTTAATCCTGCCAAGGTAAAGGCCATCAAAGAAATTCCAGTCCCTCATTCTGAAAAAGAAGTCAGAGGATTCTTGGGTCGTCTCAATTACATTTCCCGTTTCATATCTCACTTGACTGCTACTTGTGAGCCACTCTTCAAACTCCTGAAGAAAGATCAGGTAGTCAGATGGAATGATGAATGCCAGATTTCCTTCGACAAAATCAAAGAATACATACAAGAACCTCCTATTCTCATGCCTCCAGTTGAAGGAAGACCTTTGATCATGTACTTGACAGTACTATAGAACTCTATGGGGTGTGTTTTAGGCCAACATGACGAGTCTGGCCGAAAAGAGCATGCTATTTATTACCTGAGCAAAAAGTTTACCGACTGTGAAACCAGATATTCACTACTCGAGAAAACTTGTTGCGCTCTAGCATGGGCTGCTCGCCGGCAAAAACAGTATATGTTGACTCATACCACTCTGTTGATTTCTAAAATGGACCCAATCAAGTATATTTTCGAGAAACCTGCCCTTTCCGGACAGATAGCCAGATGGAAAATGATCTTGACTGAGCACAACATTCAATACACGACTCAAAAGTCCATCAAAGGAAGTGTACTAGAAGATCATTTGGCCCATCAAGTTGTGGATGATGATCAGTCAATGAACTTTGACTTCCCTGATGAGAACATCATGGTGGTAACCGAGTGTGTGAAACTTGGACCATATGACGGACCTGAACAAGGATCCCGATGGACTATGGTAAATCTCTCAATTCTCTCCATTTTACCAAATTCACTCAAAGCTCCATTTTCAAAAAGGATAGTAAGCTTTGCATTGAAGCTTACTAATCTTTGAGATAAAACTTCATCCAAACACTTTTTCTCCATCAATTCTCTACATCCAAGCTTTTGTAATGGTTCTTGTTGTTGAATTGAAGCAAATTCTGGAAGTTGTTGATAATTCTCTAATTCTACCTTTGGTAAGTTGGATCATCATCTTTCACAATGTGATTTCTTGTGGATTTCTGGTTTTGATTCATTGAGCACTGTTTTTATGATTCCATTAGTGCTATTTTCTCATAAGTTGGTGGAATTTTCATGCTCAATTGGATCCATGATCATAAGGTGTTTGATGAAAAGTTGGAACAAGAATTTGATCCTTGAAATGCTGTTTTTCTACTGATTTTAACAGGTTGCAATCAATTGTTGTAACATTGCAATTGATTGTCACAAAAAATTGATTTGATAAAAAACTGCACTGATGCAATATGTTGCTGTCTAAGCAATTGATTGTAACAGTGCCAAAAATACTTTTCTGCCTTGTTTTGGGGATGTTTTAACGCAAATATTTTTCTGCTCACTCTCTTTGATGGATAATTTGAATTGCAAATTTAAATGTCCAATTTGTTTTTAAACTCAATGGACTTTGTGATGTAGATGAAGCTGGATAAATGTTCATCAATTCAAATATACCTAAGAATGAATTATTCAATTCATTTTTGGTGCTTTGGATTAATGATATGTTTAGTGCTTTAATCCATCTAGAGGAGTGGTTGAATTTAAAGATGAAAGGATTTTGAAATGGTAATCCAAATTAGCTTATCATTCCCCCTCCCTCTTCATCTTATCCCTTTCTTTTTTTTTAATTGTGCTACATGTTAAGGGATGGTGATCTCTATATCGTTTATCCAAACATGAAGTACATATATTACTATTGACCAGCCTCAAAATAGGTGCGACTTCTACATAAGTCCACTTATGATTGCTTAACATAGCGCTAAATTTTTTCCCGATTCGAATAAATGATCATTCGTGGCCCAAACTTATGATTGCAAGCCCAAGTATGTTAATTTGATCTTTTTGATCCAATAACCTTGAGATTTATTATGTGGAGGCTTTGGTTCTACCAATCCTGTAATGGATCTACAACACTTTTGGTCAACGAGGATCACTTAAACATCGTTGATTATTAAATGTTACTTTTGAGGATTCCAAAATGGATGATATACTTGACAAAAAGCAAATGCACCTTGTTGTGTGGAGGCTTTGGTTCTACCAATCCTCTAATGAGTTCCAAATGCAAGTTTCAAGATGGTCATCCAACTAACCACTAATTTCTAACAATAGACTTTACTTTAAGCTTTTATTTTTTTATGCTTTATGTACCATTTAATTTGAGCATTTACATTTCATGCCATTTTTTTATTTTGCTCACTTGAGCATTTACTTTTATGTAATTTTTATTTTTCTCACTTGAGATTTTATTTTCCTTTTAAAGACACCTAATAATCAACATGAACCATAAAAATCTTTAATGATACTCAGACTATTTGGTTACTATCCTTGGCATTATGGAGTGATGGACTTCTTGGACTTAGGATTAGAAACCTTGGCCTATCTTGGAGACTTTGTGACTTTATTTGATATTTTGTCTGGATTTCTTGAGGTTTACCTCAAGACATTGGGTTGTTTGTTTGTTTTATGTGCAAGTTATTGTGATTACATACTTTGTTTGTAATCTGGAATTCACCCGTATACAACCGTTACTCTGCCCAATTTTTGCGAAGACTTAATACACTTCAAGTTTGGTTCTCTCAAGAGGTCTAGTATATTTGCTTGCTTGGTTTCAATCCAAAGAATGAGAATTCTATATTGACTCATAATGTCAAGTATTGGCTTCTTGTTGGTTAGATGGTTCTTATCCTTAGCTTTTACCTTATGCTTTAGTATAGCCTCTTCTTCTCCTCCCACCTTCTTTAATTTCAAAAATATTCTCCCTCCTTTTTGAAAACTCTTCTTGTTTATAAACTTGAAACACTTTCATAATAAACTTGGACTCATGTCCATGCATTTTCAAAACATTTTCATAAATAAACATCAATCAATTTAATAATACCTTGACATTTTTTGTGAGAAGACTAAAAGTCAATCAATCTCATTTCAAACCATTTTTCCACTTTGGCTTTTATCTTTAAACTTTTCTTAAAAGATTAGAATCTTGTCAATCCTTGTAGTGATGCAAACAACTATACTTCTACAATATGTAGTAAAGAGAGATATTTTCCACTTGGGTGTTGAGAGAGACATTGTTGATTTTAAAATCCAAGCCATATCCTCCACTTTGAGATGATGCAAATTCTCCTTTCTCATGATTGTGCGTAGTAAGTATGTTTTCCACACGGACAATGACGATGATGTCTTATCTCATAAAATTAACCAACACAATTGTGTTTTAAAATTTTTAAAAGAGGAACTACGTGTACCCTGATCCCCTATTGCACAAAAGGTGGTACGTAGGCACTAAAGGTTCGCAACCGCGGAGGGTGCAAAAATCATAAAAATATTTCTTTTCTCACCTCCACCATCCATTTTTATATAACACATTTTTATAGCCAAAATATACATATTTTTCAAAGAGGTTCCTGCGGAGTACCGTAGATGTTTAGGGTGCTAATACCTTCCCTTTGCATAACCAACCCCCTTACCTTGAATCTTTCTCCCTTTTTTGGGTTATTCGCTCTTTTTTATTTTCATTTGTATAAAGTATAGTCAATCCAACGGCTTAGTCTTGAACATTTCTACTGCTACAGAAAAATTGCGACATCACTGGGGAAAGATTGACCTCTTGCTGGTCAATCCCTAAGTGGGTTAAACCTATCTTTGTTTATATATGTATATGTGTGTGATACGGTGGGAGAACTGACTATGGTTTTGCGTTTGTTTTCGCAAATGTTTCGGTTGAGCAAGAGTCGCCACCGACTTTTTATTTTATCCTAAGGAAAGGTTTAAAAAGCACAGCAAAAACCTTTGAGATTTTTTTCTTGGGTTCGGGGAGTAGATTATAGAAAGGGAAGGTATTAGCACCCTTTCTATCCATGGTTATCCATGGGCTCTTAGGTACTTGCTTAGATCAACTTGCCTTGGTTTTCAATTGTTTGAAATGGTGCTTTGTGTGTGGTTTTGAAAATGTTTTGAAAAAGATGCCTTGTCTAGGCTACCCTTGTAATAATTCTTTACTCGAATGTTTTACAAAAGGTGTTTGTCTTTTTGAAAAGATGTTTCAAGGTTTTTTGAAAGTTTATTTTGAAAGTGTGGTTTGAAAAATAGGCAAGTGTTTTCACTTTGCAAGTTGACAAGTACTTAAGAGCTATCTACCCTAAAGTTCTCAAAGATTTTTGTTATGTTTTAACCCTTTTAACAATTTTGTTCCACCATTGCATTTGGTGGACAATCTTGTGTTAGGATGTGGAAGGGACGGGCGCGGGTCATCGTTTAGACCATAATTGCAATGGTGCTAAGTATCTTTGGGCAATTTTTCCTTGAAAGGGACTTGATCATTTTAGGCAACTTTTCGAAAGCGTCATCGAGGGACTATGATCATTTGTATTGTATTTGTTTTGCCCAAAGAGACCTAACATGCAATATGGCCCATTTATTGAAGGCAACAAGTGGAATACCCTAGGGGTGCAAGTGTGATATGTGTTGTCCATTTTCATGCTTGTTTATCTTGAAATTAGGTCAAACTATTTTTGTTCTTTTTATTTGCATACAAACCCTAATTCTAACATGGTATATTTAGAAAGCATTAAAGTGCGAAAAATAAAGTTCTAAACTATTACAACACAATATGGGAAGGGGGGTACAAATGTTCAAATGGGGGGATATTTGACAAGAAATTTAAATCTCACTATTACATCAATTTGGAATATTTACAAAGTAATTAATTGCATAAATTAAATGGAAATAAAATAAATATGCAAGATGCCAAAAATTGTTTTTTATATATATGAAAAAAAGGTATTTTTATATGTCAAAATAATAATAAAAAAAAGGTGTTATTTTGGAGTTTTTCATGTTTAGGGCAAAACCCTAATTTTATTAAGTAAAAATGCATTAATTAATTAATATGTACAAATATTTATCAATTATATACTAAATAAAATAAAAGTGAAGTAATGTTTGTCAAAATGTATTTTTACTATCAAATGTTAATAATAAAAAATAAAATGTATATATTTTTGTATTATTTACTAAATATTCTAATAAATATATATATATATATATATATATATATATATATATATATATATATATATATATATATATATATATATATATATATATATATATATATATATATATATATATATATATATATATATATATATATATATATATATATATATATATATATATATATATATATATATATATATATATATATATATATATATATATATATATATATATATATATATATATATATATATATATATATATATATATATATATATATATATATATATATATGTATTAATTTCTTAAATATGTATTATATATACAAAAATAATATTATTTAATATTTATAAAAAAAAGTATATTTTATACAAAATATTTTAAGAAGATAAAACAAAAATAAAAATGAAAGTAAAATGTGTTTATATTATTTTTTAGTATTTAGAGTAAAAAATGTTTATTTATTTATTTATGTACAAATGTCAATATAAACAAATAAATGCCTAAAAATTCAAAAATGGTTTAAAAAATTATTTTTATATTTTTAATATCATGAGGAAAAATAAATAAGTCAGGAATAAAAAACAAAAGTCAAAAAATCATAAAAATAAGTCAAATGGGCCTAGGGGGTGTCAAAGTAACAAAAGGGTGTAAAAAGAAATGACAACACAAGCCCAGCCCACCAAGTCTTTCTTCAATCTCCAGACTTTTGTTTGAACAAAAACACGCGCCTCTTTCTTCCATTACAAGGTCCTGATTCTTTGAGTTTTAGCAAAAACTTACAACATCAAAAATGTTAAGCATCTTCTCACGAATTCACACATATAAAGAACATGATTTAACTCTCAGAAATGAGAGAGAATTTCTTCTCCCCCAATTCTTAACCTAATATTTATTCCAAGTTCAAACATCAAATTCTCTAAGCATACGTAATATAAATGAAAAGTAAAGGTATGTACAGTTTCAGGGGCATGAGTAGAACACTTCTTATTCACAAACTTAGAGCTAATGATGCCTACATTGAGAGATAGAAGTTCAAGAATATACCTGTTCAGTTGAAGTTGTATCTGATGATGGGGGTACTTTCAGAGCAAGGTGATGATTGGTACAACTTTCTTGATGTCCAGGGATGCTATTCCAAACTTTACTTTGTCTTGAAACCTTTTGAATCGAGCTATGGAACTTCAACTGCAAAACAAGAAAGTGAAAATGGTGGAACTGATTAGAGGAGTTACAGTCCACTTCTAATGCTTTGGATAGTTTGCATTGATGGTAGGGAAGGTGTTTGAAGTGGTTTGAGCAAGAATGCACGATGGAAATGAGTTGTGGGATTCAATCTGCAGCAAGCCCTGTTTTTGTGCAGTTCAAAGGTGATTTTGTGAATGAGAGTGTTTGGGACTTGGTTAGCTCGTGTTCTAGCTTAGGATGAATGTTTAGAAAGTGTACAAAGTATTTTCTTAAGCTTGCTTGTGCTGAGATGAAAGTTGTGTTGTGATATGCTAGCTTTCTTCACACTTAAGCAAGCAAATGTCCACTTGAGTTTTAGACAGCTAGAGGCCCCCCTAATGTGCTGCTAACCTTCCCCTTGATCAGTGTGTTTTGTTCATAATCTTGTGCCAAAGAGATTTGATATGTACTTGCTGATTTGCAACTTTGACATAAAGCTTACTTTTGCAAAAATGGTTAAAGTGCTTTATCTAAAAATGGCTTAATCTTGCAAATAATGTTTGAACACACAAAATAAGGCTTTGGCACAATGAATATGCATTAAATTATTGAGTGCAAATGGGATTAGAGGCCTGTAATGTAGCATAAACCAAGCTGACTTGAAAATGGCAATGTGTATGAACATGTCTTGGTCAAGAACAAAAGTGACTTTTGCCCAACTTGCCAAATTCGATTCTCCCTAACCATGCGGTTGTTTGATGAGTTCTTGGACATTTTGGAAAGCTTGGAATGTGTAGTACAATCCATCTTTGAAATGCAAATTGAAATTCCAAGTGGAAGTATATGAAAAGTAGTCTTGAAGTTAGGTAAAAACCTTGCCTAAAATAGGTCAAATTTTCACTAAGTTAAGAATGGTTTGGTACTCTTGTTCCAAAAATTGTAACTTGAGATACAAGCTTCTTTTGGGAAAACTTTGTGAATCAAAGTTGTAGATTATGCAATAGGCTACAACTTTCATGTTTTGACTTTTGCTTGAATCCAAATGAATCTTGGTGAGAAAGTGGGGCAAAGTTAGGAAAAAATTAGGGTTTTTCATAACTTAGAAAAATTCTAAGTTATGAAAAATCTTCATTTCAAACCCTAATTTGAAATTCTTGATTTCTTGGTGAACAAGTTTCATGATTTGGCATGTTTTGATGAAAAATGAATCTTGACACTTGATTTTGACCAAAAAGTCAAAGTTTGACTTTTCAGTATACAGTTAAAATTGATCAATTGATTGGGAAATTCAACTGTCAATCTTGTGAATTTGGAATCTTTTGAACTTGTTGAGCATGTCAAGATGATTCCATGGGGTCCTTGAGTCCATATGTGAGCTTGGTTTGTCATTGGCTAGGTCAAACAGTCAAAAATTGCCTTTGTGCAGTCAAAACCCTAAAAATGACCATTTTGCCCTTTTGGTGATCTGATCAAATTTATTGTGGAATTGTGATCCAAACTTGATCAAATGGTCCATGTGAGTTCATAATGTTGATGTGGGTCAATTTTCATGAGATTTAACTGTCAATTGGCCACAGTTGACTTTTTCCCCAATACAGTTGATTTCTAGGTCAACTGTCCAATTGAATGGGCAAAACTTGGAATCAAGGCTTGAAACTTGATGTGGATAAACTTGGGAGTCTAATATGAAGCATGAAAGTCATCTTAGGCAAATTAGGTCAAAGCATCCTTGTGCAAACACAAACCCTAATTTGGGTCAACAGTGCAAGGAGAAGTCTTGAGCAGATGAAACCCTAATTTGAGCCCCAAGGGCTTTGTGAGGAGAAAATATTGAGAGAAATGGGAGGGCAAATTTTGGGGTACAACAGTTGCCCCTGTTCAATCTTCTTGAATCCGAAGAGTTAGATTGGCAAGTTTGCCTTTTGTGACTCAAGGGTAAAAGGAGATTGGACACTAGAGTGCCCGGAAATTTGCACTCGTCAAAGCAATGGATGCGGGAATGGGCTTAGAGATGCCATTTGGAGATGGGCTTAATGATGCCATCTGGAAGGGTAACAGAATCTTGTCGGGGATGGGCTTAAAGATGCCATCTGGAATGAGTACCAGAAAGGTGCCCATGCTTTGGACCATCTCCGAACTAGGGGTCTGAATAAGCAATAGATTGACATCCGTTGTTGGGAGGAATCCGTAAACTGTTTTCAAAAATTGCATCTGAACAAGTTGATAGATTAACATCCGTTGTTGGGAAGAATCCATAAACTGTTTTCAGAAGTCTTGAGAAGAAACTGAACAAGCGATAGGTTAACATCGGTTACTTGGAGAACCCGTAAACTGTTTTCAGAAGTTGAGAAGAGTCTGAACAAGCGATAGATTAACATCCGTTGTTGGGAAGAATCCATAAACTGTTTTCAGAAGTCTTGAAGTTGAATAAGCAATAGAGCAGCATCCGTTGTTGGGAAGCGTCCGTAAACTGTTTTCAAAGGTCGCATCTGAACAAGTTGATAGATTAACATCCGTTGTTGGGAAGAATCCATAAACTGTTTTCAGAAGTCTGGAGAAGAATCTGAACAAGCGATAGGTTAACATCCTTTACTTGGAGAACCCGTGAACTGTTTTCAGAAATCTTGAAGTTGAATAAGCAATAAAGCAACATCCGTTGTTGGGAAGCGTCTGTAAACTGTTTTCAAAAATTGCATCTGAACAAGCGATAGATTAACATCCGTTGTTGGGAAGAATCCGTAAACTGTTTTCAGAAGTCTTGAGAAGAAACTGAACAAGCGATAGGTTAACATTCGTTACTTGGAGAACCCGTAAACTGTTTTCAGAAGTCTTGAATTTGGAGGAAGAACCGGTGTAGGGTTCCCTGATGATGAGCTTGTGTAAAACTGCATCTGGATAAATCTGGAATAAGCATTAGAATGTTGCCATGTTTGGGTCACATCCGAACTATTCCTGGAAAGAATCTCGGAAGATAATGATTTTTGTCTGTCGATTGATCTTACCTGAAAAGGTAAAGGGTTAGTTGTGTGCAATGTCATGATGCATGATGCAACGTATGTTATATGATATGAATGTAAATGAATGCGCATGTAAGCTGGTGAGCTATCTTGCTGAGGATAGATGAATCCGAGATGGCTGAAGATAAAAGCATCTTGACTGCTGCCGGGATGAATAATTCCTTGGCTGTTGCTGGGGAAGAGAATTCCTGATGACTTCCACTGGGGAGTTCCAATCTAATAGACTCATGTTGGGGAGGTAAGACTGAGAATCTTCAGTTTGGTGAGAAGCATTTCTGTGGGGAGAAGGTTCACTAGTCTGGCTCCACTGGGGGTGCTGGAATTTAGTCCAGAGGGGAATTGAGTTCTAGAGGGTTCCCTGGCTGGGGATAACAAAGATAAACTCCTCTGGAGATTGCATTGATAAGTTATGTTGGGGAACTTTGATGAACTCCGCCGGGGATAGGAAGAAATTTGCTGAGTGCGATCTTCCGTGACAATAAGCTGAGGATAACCCAGTTATAAGCCCTTGTGATGAATAACTTTGAATAAGGCTCGGGAGAGACGTCCGTACTTTGCAGGGGATAAGCTTCCAGAATCTACTGGGGATAAGCTTCAAGACTTGCTGAGGGGTATGGATTCCAAATCTCCTGGGGGTTTCCTCTGAAAGGGTATCAAGATATCCAACTGTAACTTCAACCTATTATTAATCCTCCTTCTTGATTCATAAGGAGATGATTATGTTCAAATGCATATGCCTATTTAACAAAACATTGGACGTTTCTCAAAATAAAACAAATAGTGCAAGAGAAAAGAAGAAGGAAATGACACAAATTTCTGGGAAAAGTATTTGCATTAACTTTCTCTGAGTATATTTGTACAAAGGAGACAATCATCCTAGTAAGAGGATTTTGTCGTAAATATTGAAAGATTTATACAAAATAAAGATGGCTATGTGGAATAATTCCATGGGATTCCATTCCGCTATAGCCTTTACAACTCTGAATATCTGTCCATCCAATGCTTCGTTTGTCGATGACTGGATTGATCAGAAACCTGGAACTGGTTGATGAAGAGATTGTCTTTGAAGTGATCCGACGAGACATAGTCATACGCTTTAATTCCCTAACTTTTTCCTGAATCGCCCTTTCAGGTTTTCGATCCACCGGGAAACCCCTTTTTGCCCAAGCCGCCCTTTCGGGTTTTCAACTTGCTGGGTGTACAGATTTTGTTGTTTTTATCCCTAATTTTTGTCTGAACCGCCCTTTTGGGTTTTCGGTTCACCGGGATGCCCATTTTTGCCCAAGCCGCCCTTTCGGGTTTTCGACTTGTTGGGTTATTTTATGCGTAGTATCTTTTGACTATGTCTGCGTTCGCAGGGTGCGGCAAATCGTCGCCGTCCATGGTGGTCAGAATCATTGCACCACCAGAAAATATGCTTTTGATCACAAATGGTCCTTCATATGTAGGAGTCCATTTGCCCCTGGGATCACTTTGCGGCAAGATAATCCGCTTGATTACGAGATCTCCGACTTGATACACTTGATGTCTGACTTTTTTATTGAAGGCCTTGATCATCCGTTTTTGATACGTCTGACCATGGCATATAGCAGCGAGTCGCTTCTCGTCGATCAGATTGAGTTGATCAAGTCGGGTCTGCATCCAATCATCCTCATTCAAACCTGTGTCCTTCATAATCCTTAGAGAAGGAATCTGAACTTCCATAGGCAGGACAGCTTCCATGCCATATACCAACGAAAATGGTGTTGCCCCGGTTGAAGTACGTGCCGTCGTGCGGTATCCATGCAGAGCAAACGGTAACATTTCATGCCAGTCTTTGTAAGTGACTGTCATTTTCTGAATGATCTTCTTGATGTTTTTGTTCGTGGCTTCAACAGCACCGTTCATCTTCGGCCGATAGGGAGATGAATTGTGATGATAAATCTTGAACTGTTCGCACAATGCGGTGATCATCGTGTTATTTAGATTTGTACCGTTGTCTGTGATGATCCTGTCTGGAACACCATACCGACATATGAGATTTTGCTTGATGAAGCGGGCAACCACATTTTTAGTAACAGAGGCGAAGGAAGCTGCTTCGACCCATTTGGTGAAATAGTCAATGGCAACTAGGATGAAACGATGTCCGTTGGAAGTCATGGGCTTGATCTCTCCAATCATGTCAATGCCCCACATTGCAAATGGCCAAGGAGCAGTCAGAACGTTGAGCGGAACCGGAGGGATATGAACTTTGTCAGCATAGACTTGACATTTGTGGCAAGTACGGGAATGTTGATGGCAGTCAGCTTCCATGGTAGACCAGTAATAGCCTGCCCTTAGGATCTTCTTAGCCATTGTATGTCCGCTCAAGTGAGTGCCAAATGCGCCGCTGTGTATCTCAGTCATGATCAACTCTGCTTCAGCTTTGTCTACGCATCAGAGTAATACACAATCATGGCTTCGTTTGTAAAGGATGTCGTTGCTCAGGAAGAACTTAGCAGCGAATTTCCTTAAGAACTTCTTGTCATTTACGGAAGCTCCTTCGGGATAATCTCTAGTCTCGAGATACCTTTTGATTTCATGGAACCAGGGTTGTTCCGCTACTTCTTCGGTATTAATCTCTTGACAATGTGCCGGTTCATCCATTCGCTCGATGGTGATTTGGGGAGCCTCGTTATCCCAGTTGAGTTTAAACATGGAGGACATTGTAGCCAGAGCATCTGCCAGCTGATTCTCTTCTAGCGGGAAATGCTCGAAGGTAATTTGCTCGAAGTGAGGCAACAATGTCAGGACATGTTCTTTGTATGGGATAAGGTTAGGATGCTTGGTATCCCAGTCTCCTTTGATTTGACTGATAACCAAAGCCGAATCCCCAAATACGATCAAAGATTTGATCCCCAAGTCTATGGCAGCCTTGAGACCAAAGATGCAAGCTTCGTACTCAACCATGTTGTTTGTGCAGCTGAAGCAAAGTCGGGCCGTGAAAGGTGTGTGACAACCTTCCGGAGAAATGAGTACTGCGCCGATACCATTTCCAAGCGCATTTGAAGCACCATCAAAGTATAGGGTCCATCGGGATCCCTTTTCGGGTCCGTCATACGGTCCGTTACCTTCAATGTTGTCCAAATTCATGATGTCCTCGTCTGGGAAGTCAAATCTCATGGGTTGATAATCTTCGATAGCTTGATGAGCCAGATGGTCAGCTAGTACACTCCCTTTTATAGCTTTTTGAGTGGTGTACTGGATGTCATACTCAGTTAGGATCATCTGCCATCTAGCTATCCTTCCGGATAAGGCGGGCTTTTCGAAGATATACTTGATAGGATCCATTTTGGAAATCAACAGGGTAGCATGAGTCAACATATACTGCCTTAGTCGGCGAGCAGCCCATATCAAAGCGCAGCAAGTTTTCTCGAGCAGTGAGTAGCGAGTCTCACAGTCGGTAAACTTTTTGCTAAGGTAATAAATAGCATGTTCTTTTCGACCAGACTCGTCATGCTGGCCCAAAACACACCCCATTGAGTTATCCAAGACAGTCAGATACATGATCAACGGTCTTCCTTCGACGGGTGGCATCAGAATAGGAGGTTCTAGCAAATACTCCTTGATTTTATCAAAAGCAGCTTGGCAATCGTCGTTCCATTCGACTACCTGATCTTTCTTCAAGAGTTTGAAAATTGGCTCACAGGTAGAAGTCAGATGAGAGATGAATCTGACAATATAGTTCAAGCGCCCCAAGAACCCTCTAACCTCCTTTTCAGTACGGGGAGCAGGCATCTCTTGTATTGCTTTCACTTTTGCTGGACCGACTTCAATGCCTTTGTTGCTTACGATGAATCCTAGAAGTTTACCAGACCTAACTCCAAAAGTGCACTTACTTGGATTCAGCCTGAGTTTGTATTCTTTCAATCTGGCAAACAGCTTTTCTAGATGTTGAAGGTGCTCCTCCTCTGTTTGTGACCGAGCTATCATATCGTCTACGTAAACTTCAATCTCGTGATGTATCATATCATGAAATAAATCTACCATGGCGCGTTGATAAGTTACCCCAGCGTTCTTCAGCCCGGACGGCATCACCTTGTAACAGAAAGTGCCCCATTGTGTGACAAAAGTTGTTTTCTCCATATCCTCGGGGGCCATTTTGATTTGATTGTAGCCCGAGAATCCATCCATGAAGGAAAACACTTTGTGCTGAGCTGTATTGTCGATCAAAATGTCAATGTGTGGAAGTGGAAAATCGTCTTTGGGGCTGTCCCTATTCAAATCCCGATAGTCCACACACATCCTGACTTTGCCATCTTTCTTAGGTACTGGCACGATGTTAGCGACCCATTGAGGATAGGACGTAACAGCCAGAAAGCCAGCGTCGAACTGCTTCATCACTTCTGCTTTGATCTTTTCAGACATGTCAGGCCTCATTCGGCGGACTTTTTGCTTGATTGGTGGACAATCCTCTCTTGTGGGGAGACGGTGAACCGCGATGTCTGTGTCTAAACCCGGCATGTCTTCATAAGACCAAGCGAAGATTTCAACATACTCATTCAACAACTGTATCAGGCGTTCCTTGACACTTGGTTCCAGATTGGCACCCACTTGCACCTCCTTCCGGTCTTCCTCGGTCCCTAAGTTGACAGTTTCCAATGACTCTTCGTGCGGTAAGATGGCCTTTTCCTCTTGCTGTAGAAGTCTGGCTAGCTCCCCTGGTACTTCACAACCTTCATCATCTTCATACTCGGCTTGATTGACCAGATCTTCAGAGTTATTGAAGGATATAACAGAATAGTCACCCATGGAATCCGGAGTGGATGGGTACCTGCATTTGTGAGTGTGGGTGTGTGTAAGGGATAGCCATCCTTAAACAAAAAATGCAAAAGGAAAGGAAACGAACACAAGCAGTTTATCAAATGAAAAACGTCCAATGAATCATTAAACATGGCATATGGATATGAAAAATAATCAAAACCCTTACAAATGGACCTACATGCCCCGGGCAAGGCATGAGGTGAAAAAGATAGTGTACGGATTGTTCGAAAATAAATATTACAGACCAAATTGGAAATGTTTGACAGATAAATTACTGATGAATAAAAGTGATGGGGACAAAGTCTTTTGTCTCCCAGTTACACAACCCTCCTTTGACAGTTGGGTAAATCCACTCTTCGATGTTGCTCTCTTTGTCTTCATCCTCCAAAGCGTTGATTCCGTAGGGAGAAATTTTGACTGGCGCTCTCTCAATCTTTGAACAGCGCATAGCTTTCTGGCCTGCGGTAGTGAACCCTAATCCAAATTTGTCTGTTTTATGTGGAATATCAGGCAACTGCCCCCATGCTGAATTCTTCCCCTCCTTTATTGCGGCCCTTGCATCCTCCAGAGATGCCATCCTGGCCATCTGCCTCGGTGCTTCAGCTGCCAACTTTGCTACTGTTATCTCAGGAAGGACTTCTTCGAAATGCTGGAAAGGCGTCTCAATGAACTCCCCTTCTACCTCCACGTACCAGAAAGAGTTCAAGTGGCTAATCATGTACTCCTCTTCGCCATGGACGGTTATGATCTTTCCCTTGACAGGATACTTCAACATCTGATGTAAGGAGGAGGTGACTGCCCCAGCATGGTGTATCCAAGGCCTACCCAACAAACAAGAGTATGACGGACGGATGTTAATCACATAGAAAGTAGATTTAAACACCTCAGTGCCTATCTTGATGGGAATATCAACCTCCCCATGGACCATTCTCTTCGAACCATCGAAAGCTCTGACAACAATATCACTCGGCTTCAGCTCTAACCCTTCACAATCTAGTCGGTCCAAGGCCTTCTTAGGCAGTACATTCAGCGACGAACCAGTGTCGACCAAGACATGTGCGAGAGTAGTTCCTCGAAACTCGACTGAAATGTGCAAAGCATCATTGTGGTTTCTACCTTTAGGAGTTAGGTCGGTATCGAAGAAACCTAATCCGTTGTCCGCAGTAAGGCTAGCCACGCAATTTTGGAATTGATCTGCGGAAGTTTCCTGGGGAACATGGGCTGCCTTTAGGAATTTTATCAGAGCTTTAGCATGCGCTTCCGAGCAAAGTAGTAGTGCCAGCATGGAGATCTTTGAGGGGGTTTTCCCCAGCTGTTCTACCACATCGTAATCACTCCTTTTGATTATCTTCAAGATCTCATCCATTTCCTTCTTGGAGGTTTCCGGGATGACCAAGGGTTGAGCCCTCGTCCTGACGAGCTCATCTTGGATTCCCTTACCTTTATCAACAGCGGTAGGAGGGACAGTACTAGGAACAACAACATCTTCAATCAAAGGGGTTCTATCGGAGAGTTTTATTGGCGCAGGGATGACCTTGTCGGCAGATGAGGGTCCAAAGATTGCTCTTGGAGGGGCAATCTCTGGAGAAAATATTCTCCCGCTCCGGGTGATTTTACTCATGCCTGCAATGTTTCCGATGCAGGCTTCTTCATCATCCGAACTTTCTTCAGTTATTTCGATTTGTTTAATACCATGGTAGTAGACGTCACCGCCATAGTTCCATGGTATTGACTTCTCAAAAACATAGGGGACAGGCCCTGGCATTGTTATCTTCAAAGGAACAGATTTCGTAGCTGGTGTAATCTTAACAGGCTTTCTGACGGCCTTGGAAAGATTGGCGTGGATGGTTATGATTGAGACATCTTCAGTACGGGTTGGAACAGCAGAAACTTTTTCAAACAAAATTTGTCGACTATGCGTAAGGCCTTGGATGCCTTTCTTCAGTAACGGACAATCAAACGGCAGAGAGTAACAACAATAGCAGTCTTCTTTACATCCCGGAAAGATCCCGGCCCTTAACAGATTCAACTTGATGGTTAACAATGGAGTTATCAGATCATTGACATCAGCAACATACAAATTCTCTTCAACAGCATTGACATTTCGGCCGTGCTTCGGCATGGGAGCAGATATCACATTAGGCTTCTCCGGAGCGTCGAACTCCACCTCCTTCGCCTCTATCAGGTCTTAGATCTTATGCTTGAGTGCCCAACAATCATTGGTGTCGTGCCCGACACTGTCAGAATGGTAGGCGCATTTAGCATTAGGATGGTAATGCGGAGAGGACGTATTCACGTTTTTTGGTGCCTCTTTGATAGTGGTGAGATTCAACTTTAACAGATGGGGAAGCACTTGCGCTGGAGTCATATTAATGCGGGTGAACTGCCGTTGTGGCCGTTCCACCCGTTGTTGATTTGGTCTGGACTGGTTATAGCGAGGTTGTTCACTTGAAGAGTTTTGAATCATTACAGCCCCTACGGTCGGCCGGCGCTCAGTCTTCCCTGCTCTTCTTTGGGAGTATACAACAGCCATTTCTTTCTTGAAAGGTTTCTTCTCAACACTTGCAACGACACCTTTCTGAATCTTTCCTGACTTGATGCCAGCTTCTATTCTTTCGCCTGTTAAGATCAAATCGGTAAACCCCGCAGAAGAGTTACCAATCAGATGATTGAAAAATGGCCCAGATAGGGTCCCTAGAAACATATCAACAAGTTCACGGTCGGTTAAAGGAGGCTGCACCCTGCCAGCCAAATCCTCCATTTTTGTGCATATTCTTTGAATCCTTCGCCTGTCCCCAGTGACATACCCTGAAGTTGAGTATGTGTGGGAGCAAGGTCGGAATTATATTGATATTGTTTGTAAAAGGCGGTGGCCAAGTCTTCCCAATTTCGGACGCTGGTTCCCTCTAGCTGATAAAACCACTCCAATTGAGCTCCAGAAAGGCTGTCTTGAAAGAAATGTATCCAAAGGTTTTTATCTGCCGTATAGGGTTGGATCTTTCTCACATAGGACCTGAGATGCATTTTTGGACAGGACAACCCATCATACCTCACAAACACTGGCACTTTGAACTTTGGGGGAATCACAATCCCGGCAACCAAACCCAAGTCTTCAAAATCCAGACCCGGTACTCTTTGTAGCTCCATGGCGGCCAACCTGTCTTCTAAACCTTTGTATTTATCATCAGCCAGAGGGTATTGTTGATCAGAGTAGTCTTCGTCCTCTTCATCCTCCTCTTCTCCCACATCGGACTCGGAAGGTACAGCAACCCCACCTCCTTTACTGGTTCCTTCATCAGAAATAGGAGGAAACTCAAGCACTCTCCTGGCCTCTCCTTCAAATCTTCTCCCTAAAGTAGCCACCCCGAGTCTCTTTTTCTTCTTTTTCACTGGGTCTTTGTTCCCTATTAGGGTCTTGAGATCCTCCTGACCCTTAGCCAAGGTCATCAGGAGTTGTTGGAACTGTGCATTTTGAGTTTGCAAGTCTTTGACTGTTTGCTCGAGATCCATCCTACTGAAATAAACAGCAGACAGACAAGGAAACCTGGAGTGAGACCTGCTTATGCACATGATGAATGGTATGCTTATGTATGCAATGCATTCAAGGATTTAGAACATTCAAAATTGTTGCAGACAAAGAAGAACGCACGTCATATTAATAAGAAGAAATTTGTTAGTACATAAATGCCCCATGGGCCAAATATTACAAAAATAACTTCTCAAGGTAAAAAGACATTGCGCATCCTCTTTGGTGAAATGTAGGTGTTGAGGGCCTCTTGCTCATGGAGTCGGCGGGTAAGCTCTAGAACCTTCTTCTCACTAGCGTAGAAGCTGGCTTCAAAAGTGTTATGTTCCTCCTTGAGCTGAATCCAACTTTTCTGCATTTCCTCCCACGATGTAGGCATGTCAGGATATAGGATGGTGTAGGGAACCTCTCCTTCCTTGATGGGCTCTTTAATCACAGGGAGAACATGAGGATAAGGCATCATTAGACTCTGGGCTCGGGCTCGTACCCACTTGAGATAAGGCTCAAGAGGGATGGAGTTCTTGTGTCCCAGTGTCTTGCTATCAACCTTGTTGGGCCTCCCCCAAGCTCTGATGAATCTTTGGCGAAGTCCTTGCACATCATCGTCGAAGTCAAAAACTAGGTCAGGAATCAACATGTCGTGAGGGCCATCTCTTCGTGCATATCCAAATTTCCTCAAAGCTAGGCAAGGGTTGTAGGTGATACCTCCTCTGATTCTAAGTAAAGGAACATTAGGAAACTCTCCACAACAATCGACAATGAGGACATTTCCTCTGGACCGAGAACACCAATGTATATCTGAGTGAGCAAGAGTCATCAACCGTTGGGACCACCTTGAACCTTGGTCATTCTTCAAGACAGATTGTGGAAGGTGCGAAATAAACCACCTTGCAAGGAGAGGAGTACAGCACATGAGAACACCCCTCTTTCTCATTGTTCGTGTGTAAAATGAGTGAAGAATGTCCCCAAGCAATGTTGGTATTGGATTTCTGGACAAGAAGATTTTGACGGCATTGACATCTATCAATTGATCAGAATTTGGGAACAAGACCAACCCATAGATAAGGAGTGCCACAATTTCTTCAAAGGCTTGTAGGTCCAATGAATTCCAACATTCTTGTGCCTTCTCAAACAAGAATTTTGCTAAGAATCCTTTGACGCCGCTTCTGGTTTCCCAATGCCCCTTGATGTCGGATGGTTGTAGATGTAATGCTCGAGCAACATCTTCCGGCTTTGGTTCCTTTTCCTTACCGTTGAAGGGTAGTTGATTAAGGATAGAGATTCTTAGGAGTTGAGAAAACTCCTCCAAAGTGGGCACCAACTGGTAATCAGGGAAAGTGAAACAGTGGTGAAGAGGGTCAAAGAACTGGAATAGCACTTTCGTCATGTCTTCTTCAATGTTGGTGTTGACTAAGCTGAGCAGTCTACCATGTCTTTCACTGAAGGATGAGCTTTCCGGAATTCTTGAGGTGAGCTCCTTGAGTTGAGGAGAGATTCTCACAAGGTTGACTTGGATGGTTTTTCTGCGAAGAATTTCCATGACCTACAAAACAAGAACAAAGATGAAGATCCAAACCCTTGAAATGGTTAGTGAATGCATATGATGCTTTATGATGTTTATGATGTATGTACAAAACATATGTACAAGCAAATCACACCAAACCCTAGTTTCAGGCTTGCATGAGGTTTCATAGGTAAGTACCCTCTTGAGTGTAGTTGGCTTAAAAACCTGTCCTATTAATAGTAACCGGGTTCTAAGGAGCTCAATATCATTGGATTGTTTTCATCGTTCATTGTTTTGGTTTAGCCACTTAACTAGCGACCAAAATATTCCAAGAAAACAACCCTTAATGAGTGTAGTATCGAGTATCTACCAACTTCGGACTGCACCAAAGCCGGTCATCTCACTACCCCTAATAAAAGTCCAAGATGGTCAAGTAAGGTTCTAGGTCATTAGTGCTTAGTGACATCACTCAGCGGCCCCGTACTCTCCTTGATTGAACTCAAGGGTTACCGGTACTCACAAATATGTCGCACTAATATAGCTATTGCTTCGACCGTGTCGGTATACCCCGCACAGTTTCCACAACGTATTGCTATCTATGAATGTTTCCCAAAATCCGGGTGTAGGATTGCAAACCCAAACAATAGAGCCAAGATATAAAGCAATCAATTCAAACAATTAGTCATGCAAGAGGGTGATCTAAGCCCTAAGGTTACTCCACTTTTAAAATTCTCCCCAGCAGATTCGCCAGTTCTGTGATACGGTGGGAGAACTGACTATGGTTTTGCGTTTGTTTTCGCAAATGTTTCGGTTGAGCAAGAGTCGCCTCCGACTTTATTTTATCCTAAGGAAAGGTTTAGAAAGCACAGCAAAAACCTTTGTGATTTTTTTCTTGGGTTCAGGGAGTAGATTATAGAAAGGGAAGGTATTAGCACCCTTTCTATTCATGGTTATCCATGGGTTCTTAGGTACTTGCTTAGATCAACTTGCCTTGGTTTTCAATTGTTTGAAATGGTGCTTTGTGTGTGGTTTTGAAAATATTTTGAAAAAGATGCCTTGTCTAGGCTACCCTTGTAACAATTCTTTACTCGAATGTTTTATAAAAGGTGTTTGTCTTTTTGAAAAGATGTTTCAAGGTTTTTTGAAAGGTTGTTTTGAAAGTGTGGTTTGAAAAATAGGCAAGTGTTTTCACTTTGCAAGTTGACAAGTACTTAAGAGCTATCTACCCTAAAGTTCTCAAAGATTTTTGTTATGTTTTAACCCTTTTAACAATTTTGTTCCACCATTGCATTTGGTGGACAATCTTGTGTTAGGATGTGGAAGGGACGGGCGCGGGTCATCGTTTAGACCATAATTGCAATGGTGCTAAGTATCTTTGGGCAATTTTTCCTTGAAAGGGACTTGATCATTTTAGGCAACTTTTCGAAAGCGTCATCGAGGGACTATGATCATTTGTATTGTATTTGTTTTGCCCAAAGAGACCTAACATGCAATATGGCCCATTTATTGAAGGCAACAAGTGGAATACCCTAGGGGTGCAAGTGTGATATGTGTTGTCCATTTTCATGCTTGTTTATCTTGAAATTAGGTCAAACTATTTTTGTTCTTTTTATTTGCATACAAACCCTAATTCTAACATGGTATATTTAGAAAGCATTAAAGTGCGAAAAATAAAGTTCTAAACTATTACAACACAATATGGGAAGGGGGGTACAAATGTTCAAATGGGGGGATATTTGACAAGAAATTTAAATCTAACTATTACATCAATTTGGAATATTTACAAAGTAATTAATTGCATAAATTAAATGGAAATAAAATAAATATGCAAGATGCCAAAAATTGTTTTTTATATATATGAAAAAAAGGTATTTTTATATGTCAAAATAATAATAAAAAAAAGGTGTTATTTTGGAGTTTTTCATGTTTAGGGCAAAACCCTAATTTTATTAAGTAAAAATGCATTAATTAATTAATATGTACAAATATTTATCAATTATATACTAAATAAAATAAAAGTGAAGTAATGTTTGTCAAAATGTATTTTTACTATCAAATGTTAATAATAAAAAATAAAATGTATATATTTTTGTATTATTTACTAAATATTCTAATAAATATATATATATATATATATATATATATATATATATATATATATATATATATATATATATATATATATATATATAAATATATATATATATATATATATATATATATATATATATATATATATATATATATATATATATATATATATATATATATATATATATATATATATATATATATATATATATATATATATATATATATATATATATATATATATATATATATATATATATATATATATATATATATATATATATATATATATATATATATATGTATTAATTTCTAAATATGTATTATATATACAAAAATAATAATATTTAATATTTATAAAAAAAAGTATATTTTATACAAAATATTTTAAGAAGATAAAACAAAAATAAAAATGAAAATAAAATGTGTTTACATTATTTTTTAGTATTTTAAGTAAAAAATGTTTATTTATTTATTTATGTACAAATGTCAATATAAACAAATAAATGCCTAAAAATTCAAAAATGGTTTAAAAAATTATTTTTATATTTTTAATATCATGAGGAAAAATAAATAAGTCAGGAATGAAAAACAAAAGTCAAAAAATCATAAAAATAAGTCAAATGGGCCTAGGGGGTGTCAAAGTAACAAAAGGGTGTAAAAAGAAATGACAACACAAGCCCAGCCCACCAAGTCTTTCTTCAACCTCCAGACTTCTGTTTGAACAAAAACACGCGCCTCTTTCTTCCATTGCAAGGTCCTGATTCTTTGAGTTTTAGCAAAAACTTACAACATCAAAAATGTTAAGCATCTTCTCACGAATTCACACATATAAAGAACATGATTTAACTCTCAGAAATGAGAGAGAATTTCTTCTCCCCCAATTCTTAACCTAATATTTATTCCAAGTTCAAACATCAAATTCTCTAAGCATACGTAATATAAATGAAAAGTAAAGGTATGTACAGTTTCAGGGGCATGAGTAGAACACTTCTTATTCACAAACTTAGAGCTAATGATGCCTACATTGAGAGATAGAAGTTCAAGAATATACCTGTTCAGTTGAAGTTGTATCTGATGATGGGGGTACTTTCAGAGCAAGGTGATGATTGGTACAGCTTCCTTGATGTCCAGGGATGCTATTCCAAGCTTTACTTTGTCTTGAAACCTTTTGAATCGAGCTATGGAACTTCAATTGCAAAACAAGAAAGTGAAAATGGTGTAACTGATTAGAGGAGTTACAGTCCACTTCTAATGCTTTGGATAGTTTGCATTGATGGTAGGGAAGGTGTTTGAAGTGGTTTGAGCAAGAATGCACGATGGAAATGAGTTGTGGGATTCAATCTGCAGCAAGCCCTGTTTTTGTGCAGTTCAAAGGTGATTTTGTGAATGAGAGTGTTTGGGACTTGGTTAGCTCGTGTTCTAGCTTAGGATGAATGTTTAGAAAGTGTACAAAGTATTTTCTTAAGCTTGCTTGTGCTGAGATGAAAGTTGTGTTGTGATATGCTAGCTTTCTTCACACTTAAGCAAGCAAATGTCCACTTGAGTTTTAGACAGCTAGAGGCCCCCCTAATGTGCTGCTAACCTTCCCCTTGATCAGTGTGTTTTGTTCATAATCTTATGCCAAAGAGATTTGATATGTACTTGCTGATTTGCAACTTTGACATAAAGCTTACTTTTGCAAAAATGGTTAAAGTGCTTTATCTAAAAATGGCTTAATCTTGCAAATAATGTTTGGACACACAAAATAAGGCTTTGGCACAATGAATATGCATTAAATTATTGAGTGCAAATGGGATTAGAGGCCTGTAATGTAGCATAAACCAAGCTGACTTGAAAATGGCAATGTGTATGAACATGTCTTGGTCAAGAACAAAAGTGACTTTTGCCCAACTTACCAAATTCGATTCTCCCTAACCATGAGGTTGTTTGATGAGTTCTTGGACATTTTGGAAAGATTGGAATGTGTACTACAATCCATATTTGAAATGCAAATTGAAATTCCAAGTGGAAGTATGTGAAAAATGGTCTTGAAGTTAGGTAAAAACCTTGCTAAAATAGGTCAAATTTTCACTAAGTTAAGAATGGTTTGGTACTCTTGTTCCAAAAATTGTAACTTGAGATACAAGCTTCTTTTAGGAAAACTTTGTGAATCAAAGTTGTAGATTATGCAATAGGCTACAACTTTCATGTTTTGACTTTTTCTTGAATCCAAATGAATCTTGGTGAGAAAGTGGGGCAAAGTTAGGAAAAAATTAGGGTTTTTCATAACTTTGAAAAATTCTAAGTTATGAAAAATCTTCATTTCAAACCCTAATTTGCAATTCTTGATTTCTTGGTGAAAAAGTTTCATGATTTGGCATGTTTTGATGAAAAATGAATCTTGACACTTGATTTTGACCAAAAAGTCAAAGTTTGACTTTTCAGTATACAGTCAAAATTGATCAATTGACTGGGAAATTCAACTGTCAATCTTGTGTATTTGGGATCTTTTGAACTTGTTGAGCATGTCAAGATGATTCCATGGGGTCCTTGAGTCCATATGTGAGCTTGGTTTGCCATTGGCTAGGTCAAACAGTCAAAAATTGCCTTTGTGCAGTCAAAACCCTAAAAATGACCATTTTGCCCTTTTGGTGATCTGATCAAATTTCTTGTGGAATTGTGATCCAAACTTGATCAAATGGTCCATATGAGTTCATAATGTTGATGTGGGTCAATTTTCATGAGATTTGACTGTCAATTGGCCACAGTTGACTTTTTCCCCAATACAGTTGATTTCTAGGTCAACTGTCCAATTGAATGGGCAAAACTTGGAATCAAGGCTTGAAACTTGATGTGGATAAACTTGGGAGTCCAATATGAAGCATGAAAGTCATCTTAGGAAAATTAGGTCAAAGCATCCTTGTGCAAACACAAACCCTAATTTGGGTCAACAGTGCAAGGAGAAGTCTTGAGCAGATGAAACCCTAATTTGAGCCCCAAGGGCTTTGTGAGGAGAAAATATTGAGAGAAATGGGAGGGCAAATTTTGGGGTACAACAATGTGCTATTGTTGTTTATGTGTTATATTTTGTATATATGTTTGTCTAGATTTTCCTGGTTTACAGGGTGCTTGGTGATTACTCATAAGTCCTATGCCCAGACTTGGGAAAACTTTAAGATAGGACGAGCGGTATAGTCATATTAACTTTGAGGGAGTAATCCCAAAAAAGGAGGTATGAGATCCCCCACTCAGTGGAGGCCCCTTTGACTATAGTGTCGTTTACCGATTAATTGGGAAGACGTACTGCTTTCGACCTGGGAGCCTGCTGAAGCTGAGGACCGTAGATTACCTAACCCATCTTGGCCTTTTAGGTGTAGTGCGGAAGCTATGACGGAGTAATCCGGAAGTATTTGTTACGCGATACTATCCTCGGACAAGTTTTTCTTGAGAATATTACTAATTACCGAGTTAATCGGGAAGTTGGTAATATCCGAAGGAATGATGTAGACTCTGGGAACCTCTTAGAACCTTGTTCGGAAGGTGATAACTTTTAAGACCAACACCTTATGGGTAGTACCTTCTGCCTCATGCTCGTGACGTTGAACCTATGAACCCTATATGTGTGATCTTGTGTGTGATTGTTGCATCATGCATCCATGCACTCATAAGCATCTTTTGAAGAAAATAATATTTCAAGGGATTTAAAGGTTGACTATTTGTGAATATCTCAGGTACCTTTTACCATGGATTCTGGAAAGAGAAAGATCGGGAAATACAGTTTCAAGGTTCCTAAGATAGATGAGTTGGTCAGTCTAATTCCAGAGATCGAGTGTTCTGCAGACTTTCGGAAGAAGTATGGATCCATTATTCCTCTCATGAAGCTGAAGATGAAGGAGAAAGACGATTTGATCGAGATCCTTAAGAGTCGAGCAGTGGAGTCTATGGAAAGGCAAGGGGATTTATTTTCTCCTAAGCATCAAACAGGTGCTGATTACTCACTTCCTGGTTTAGATGATTGGAAAGAGGTTGCCATCAGACATGTGGAACAAAACCAGAGGTTGAGGGCTCAGATTGTCAGGCTCACAGGGAAGCACCAGCATACAGATTGATCTCCATTAGTTCCTCTTCTCAGGATTTTAGATTGTATTTTCATCTTGTACTTGGGATCATTGAAACTTGTAATCCATTTTGAAGTTATTATAATGAAAATTTTCAGTATTTCAAAAGCTTTATTACCATGATGTTTGCAATATGTCTATAAACCATAAATCCCTTGAAATATTAAATGATAAAGTAAAAATAATCATATGCATTGCATGTCATGCATCATATTGCACATATTTCTTGCATTTGTTATGCATATCCAGGTGCCTTACCCAGCTTTTTTACTCCCTCCAAAGAGCTGACTCATCACTACAACACTCGGGCTAACTTCAAAAAGAAGATGGATAACTTAGAACAGGAGAATCGCGAGCTGCACGAAGAAGTTTACGCTTTGAAGGATGGCTTGGCCAACTTGACTGCTCTGATGGAAGCTCTGGTGGTTTCTCAGAATCAGCCACTGAGTGTTCAACCTCAATCAACAAGGGCATATGCTGAAGTTCCTACTGTTCCTGTATCCGCTACTCCGGCTGTTATTCAAAACCGTATGCCTCAGGGTTATCCATGGGGAATGCCAGAGAATTTTGCACCTGAAAGTTTCAATCTTGGCCCTCAAGATGCTCCAGTGGTTCAAAATTTTGTTACTCCTGCACCTCCTGTGGTGCATACTGTTCCTCCTGCACCTCCTGTGGTGCATAATGTTCCTGCTGCACCTCCTTCGATGAATTTGGTTCCGTTTGTTAATGAAGATATGTGTCGTCCTTTCCCTCCGCCAAGTGAATACTTGGGTCTTTATGATAGAATGGATGATTTCCAAGAGCAGTTTGATAGAATGCAAAGAGAGATGAAGGCACTTAGGGGAAAAGAGTTATTTGGGCAGAATGTGAATGAGCTGTGTTTGGTCCCGAATGTTAAAGTGCCTGCTAAGTTCAAGGTCCCGGAGTTTGAGAAGTACAAGGGCAACACTTGCCCTCGTTCTCATTTGGTGATGTATATAAGAAGAATGTTTACCCATACTGATGATCAGCATTTGCTGATTCACTTTTTTCAGGATAGTCTGACTGGTGCTGCGTTGAAATGGTACATGAGTTTAGACAGCGCCAACATCCATACTTTTAATGATTTGGAAGAAGCATTCATTAAACAATACAAGTACAATATGGACATGGCGCCTGACCGTGACCAGCTTAGGGCCATGGTTCAGAAGGATAGAGAATCGTTCAAAGAGTATGCACAGAGATGGCGTGAAGTGGCTGCACAAGTGATTTCTCCCATGGAGGAGAAAGAAATGACTAAAATTTTTCTGAAGACGCTAGGCGCTTTCTACTATGAAAGAATGGTAGCAAGTGCCCCAAGTGATTTTACAAAGATGGTAGGAATGGGTGTCCGCCTAGAAGAGGCAGTAAGAGAAGGCCGTTTGACAAAGGGTGAAGGATCTGGAGGTGTGAAAAAACCATCTTATGTGTTTACAAAGAAGAAAGAGGGGGATACAAATGTTGTTATGCAAGAGAGAAGGGTAAACACTCCTAGAAAGAATTATTAGCGTCATCAGCAAGTCCCCTCAGTTACTCCTGTTATGAATTCCGCTCCAACTACTGCTGCTTATTAGAGACCGTCCCAGCAGGGGAATCAAGGGTATAATCAGATAAGGGAGAACTATAATTCTATTCCCATGAGCTATGCAGAGCTACTACCAGCATTGATTCAGAAGAAGTTGGTCCAGACACGACCACCTCCCGCCATACCATCACCATTGCCTTGGTATTACAAAGCAGACCAGACGTGCGCCTTTCATCAGGGAGCACCAGGGCATAGTGTCGAGAATTGTTATCCTTTGAGGACAGAAGTGCAAGGTTGGTGAAGTCTGGAATTTTATCTTTCAAAGATGTGGGACCTAATGTGAAAGACAATCCTCTACCCAAGCACGGGGGAGTGAATGTTGTAAATATGGTGGCCGGTTGTCCAGGTGAGTTCCAGATTTTTGACATTAATCTGGTTAGAGGAGATTTGGTGAAGATGCACTCAGACCTCTGTGAATTCAGTTATTATACGCATGACCATGCTAGTTGTGCTATTTGTAGTACAGATATACAGGTTTGCGAGAAGATAAAGGCTTATTTACAGGAGATGATGGATGAAGGTTTAATCCATATAACCAGGCCCAGGGCAGAATATGAAGAGGAAGTGAATATGGTTTCTGGATGTCCGGGTGAATTCAGAATTTTTGGTGTGGATCATTTGAATGAGGATCTCGTGCAGTTGCATGCTACCTTCTGCCGAATTGTTGGTCAAGTGGAACACCAATATGGATCTTGCATAGTTTGTTGTCGAAACCCCCGAGGATGTTCAATTGTGAGGGAATGTGTTCAATTGCTGTTAGACAATGGAACTATCAAGATCACAGGTCAGAGAGACGATTATCATGAGATTGATATGGTTTAAGTTTGTTTGATGGAAGAAGAGTCAGAGGAAGAGTATGCCTCCGCAGATGAGTATTTCTCTTCAAACGAAGATTTGTTTGCCGGAAGTGACTTTTTGATGGCTGATTGTGTTGAGGAGGGGGTGAATGTCATTGTACCTTGTTTCGGTGCACCCACTCATCTTGAGCTGGAGTACCATAGAAAACCAGTTGTTACCCCATTGGTAATTAGTCTTCCAGGTCTCGTTCCCTATGAATCAGATAAGGTCGTGCCTTACAAATACAACGCTACAATCTTAGAAGATGGGGTAGAAGTTCCCACCCAGCTGATGCCAGATGTTGGAAATATAGCTGATAATAGTAGGGTGACCCGTAGCCGTCGTGTGTTTGCGCCGGTTATTCAAAGAGATGTTGTTGCTGGAAAGAAAATTGCTGAGAACGATGAGCTTAAGAAGGTTGTAGGAGAGACTAGTGGAGCTACATTAGAGAAAGAAGTGGATGATATTTTGAAGATAATTAAGATGAGCAACTACAAAATTGTAGATCAGCTGCTGCAGACTCCTTCGAAGATATCCATCCTAGCTTTATTGATGAATTCCTCTGCTCATAGAGAATCATTGATGAGAGTACTAGACAAAGCTTTTGTGGAGAATGCCATGCCATTGGATCAATTCAGCAGCGTAATTGGAAACATTACGTCATGTAACAACTTGAGTTTCTGCGATGATGAGTTACCAGATGAAGGGAGGAACCACAACCTGACCCTCCATATATCTATCAACTGCAAGAATGATTCATTGTCCAATATGCTAATTGATAACGGATCCGTGTTGAATGTTATACCGAGGAGTACCCTCATGAAGTTAAAGTATCAAGGAGCACCTATGCGCTCGAGTGGCATCATTGTGAAGGCTTTTGATGGGTCGAGGAAATCTGTCATCGGTGAAGTGGACTTGCCCATCCATATAGGACCGCATTTGTTCTTGATAACCTTCCATGATATGGACATTATTCCCACATATAGCTATTTTCTAGGATGGCCATGGATACACGAAGCAGGGGCTGTCACTTCAACTCTGCATCAGAAGTTAAAATTTGTGCGTGAAGGGAAGGTAGTGATCATAAATGGGGAGCAGGCGTTGTTGATATCCCATCTATCCTCTTTCAGTATTGTAGAAGCGGATGAGGTTGTTGTTGGAACCCAGTTCCAAGCCCTATCTATAGACAACATAAGAAGGAATGAGAATTTTGTGGTTTCGTTGAAGGACGTGCAGCAGGTTGTGCGTAATGGTTATAATGCAGTTTGGGGACAACTTGTGGATCCACCCGTGAACAAAAACAGAACTGGTTTGGGTTTCTCTTCGAAGAATGGAAAAGGAGAAAGTTTGAAGTCAAAGTCTTCTGTGAACAGTTATCATGATGTTTTCCGCAGTGGAGGCTACCTCCATCCAATTAGTTCTGGAATTAATGTTGTTGAAGAGGATGAAGTAGAGCAGGAAGTACCGAATTATGTGACGCATGGAGTCCGAGTTCAGAACTGGGTCACCATTGATTTTCCTTCTTGCATACATATTTCAAATTAATTTGTTTTGTTAGTCTGTTTCTTTCTTTGGAAAAGCTTTCACTCTGCCCAAGGTGAAAGTATAGTATGGGATTATCTGTTTGCTTTGATTTTTAAGATCATTAATAAAAGTTGTCTTTGCTTCCAAAAAATATGTCTTTATTTTTCTGCTTTTTCTTGGGAAATGGTAATCAAATAAAAAACCCTTTCAAAATAAATAATAACTGAAAATTAATCTGCATGATCACTTGTTATATGTGTCAGTTTCTAAAAGAAATCATAAATCACATGTGTAGGTTAATTAAAAAACCCGTTGAATACAATGACCCTGCACCCTCTCCCAACTTTGATTGTTCTGAGTTTGGGGCCGAAGAAGAAGATTATGATGATATTCCAGAAGAGGTCTCACGGTTGCTTGAGCACGAGGAAAATACAATTCAGCCATATATGGAGCCTTTGGAAGTGATTAATTTGGGTTCAGAAAAAGATTCGAAAGAGGTTAAGATTAGAGCATCGTTGCATCCTAATGTTAAGAGCGGGTTGATTGAGCTATTGAAAGAGTATGTGGATATTTTCACTTGGTCTTATCAAGATATGCCTGGTCTAGATACAGACATTGTCGAGCATCGTTTGCCGTTGAAGCCAGAGTGTCCGCCAGCTAAACAAAAGTTGAGAAGAACCCACCTAAACATGGCAGTAAAGATCAAAGAGGAGGTCCTAAAGCAGATTAATGTTGGTTTTCTTGTGACATTAGTGTATCCTCAATGGATTTCCAATATTATCCCAGTACCGAAAAAAGACGAAAAAGTCCGCATGTGCGTAGATTACAGAGATCTAAATAAAGCTAGTCCAAAAGATGATTTTCCATTTCCTCACATTGACATGTTAGTGGATAGCACAACAAAATTCAAGGTATTCTTGTTCATGGACGGATTTTCCAGGTATAATCAAATAAGAATGGCTCTAGAGGACATGGAAAAAACAACGTTTATCACACCCTGGGGAACATTCTGTTACAGAGTGATGCCCTGGGGAACATTCTGTTACAGAGTGATACCCTATTCCATGATCTGATGCACAAGGAAATTGAAGTATATGTTGATGATATGATTGCAAAATCCCAAACTGAAGAAGGGCATATAAAATATTTGTTGAAGTTGTTTCAGTGTTTGAGGAAGTATCGTCTCTGCTTGAATCCAAATAAATGCACCTTTGGAGTTAGATCGGGGAAATTGTTGGGTTTTATTGTTAGCTAGAAAGGAATTGAAGTTGACCCTGATAAAGTAAAAGCAATTCAAGAAATGCCAGCACCAAGAACTGAAAAGCAAGTCAGGGGTTTCCTCGGGCATTTGAATTATATTTCGCGATTCATTTCCCACATGACTGCAAAGTGTGAACCGATCTTTAAGTTGTTAAAGAAAGATCAAAGTTGTGTGTGGACAGATGACTGCCAAAGGGAATTTGAGAGTATTAAAGAGTATATGCTTGAACTTCCTATCTTGCTCCCTCCCGTAGAAGGAAGATTGTTGATTATGTAACTAACAGTGTTAGATAAATCCATGGGTTGTATTCTGGGACAACATGATGAAACATGGAAGAAAGAGTTTGCCATTTATTATCTTAGCAAAAAGTTCATTGATTGTGAGTCGCAGTATTCCATGCTAGAAAAGACGTGTTGTGCTTTGGCCTAAGCGACAAAGCGTTTGCGGCAGTATATGTTGAATCATACCACTTGGTTGATCTCCAAAATGGATCCAATCAAGTATATTTTTGAGAAGCATGCTCTTACTGGGAGAATTGCCCGCTGGAAGATGTTGTTATCTGAATATGATATTGAGTACCGCACTCAAAAAGCTATCAAAAGTAGTGTGTTGGCAGATTACCTTGCTCACCAGCCGGTGGAAGATCATCAGTTTGTAGAATATGAATTCCCCGATGAGGATGTGATGTTCTTGAAAGTGAAATATTGTGACGAACCATTGCCTGAGGAAGGCCTCGACCCTGAATCTCGTTGGAGTATGGTATTTGATGGAGCTGTGAATGCTTATGGTAAAGTAATTGGTGTTGTGATCGTCACTCCTCATGGATCGCACATTCCTTTTACTACAAGGTTGAAATTTGATTGCACTAATAATATGGCGGAATATAAGGCTTGCATCATGGGTCTTGAAGAAGCTATTGATCTCAGAATCAAAATTCTAGATGTTTATGGTGATTCAGCCTTGGTAATAAATCAGATTAAAGGAGAATGGGATACTTGTCACCCTGGCTTGATCCCTTACAAGGATTATGCTAAAATATTACTACCCTTCTTCAATAAAGTTGAATTCCATCACATTCCTAGAGATGAAAATCAAATGGCAGATGCTCTGGAAACTCTGGCTTCCATGTCCCAAGTGAATACTTGGAATGATATACCCCGTATTACAGTTCGACAGCCGGATAGGCCCGCTCATGTGTTTGCAACAGAGGAGGTAGAAGATGAAAAACCTTGGTATTATGACATCCAACATTTTCTTTAGACTCAGGAATACTCGATTGGTGCGTCGAAGAAAGATAGAAAGACATTGAGAAGATTGGCAGGCAGTTTCTTCCTCAGTGAAAATGTGTTATATAAGAGAAATTATGACATGGTCTTGCTTAGATGCGTGGATAGACACGAAGCAGACATGTTGATGCATGAGATTCATGAAGGTTCATTTGGAACTCATGCTAATGGGCATTCGATGGCTAAAAAGATGCTAAGAGCAGGTTACTATTGGTTGACAATGGAATCTGACTGTTACAAATTTACAAAGAAGTGCCATAAATGCCAGATTTATACAGACAAGGTCCATGTGCCTCTGACACTTCTCAATGTGATTTCCTCCCCGTGGCCTTTCTCTATGTGGGGTATAGACATGATCGGGATGATAGAACCCAAAGCTTCGAATGGACACTATTTCATCTTGGTAGCAATTGACTACTTTACCAAATGGGTAGTGGCTGCTTCTTATGCCAATGTTACCAAACATGTGATTGTGCGTTTCATTAAAAACAATCTTATATGCCGGTATGGTATGCCGAGTAGAATCATCACTGACAATGGCTCAAATTTGAACAACAATATGATGACAGAACTGTGCGAAGAATTCAAGATTGTCCATCACAATTCATCTCCATACAGGCCAAAGATGAATGGGGATGTTGAAGCTGCTAATAAGAATATCAAGAGAATTATCCAGAAAATGGTTGTTACTTATAAGGATTGGCATGAAATGCTCCCTTTTGCTCTGCATGGATATCGAACATTTTTCCGCACTTCAACAGGAGCAACTCCGTTCTCCCTGGTATATGGAATGGAAGCTGTACTCCCTGTTGAGGTAGAGATTCCCTCGTTGCGTGTGATAATGGAAGCCAAGTTGACAGAGGCTGAATGGGTCCAGAACCGGTTTGACCAATTGAATTTGATTGAAGAGGTTAAACCTCGTGAATTCAGAGAAGGTGACCTCGCGCTCAGGAAGATTATGTCTTTCAACAATGATTCTAGGGGCAAGTGGACTCCCAATTTTGAAGGCCCGTATGTGGTCAAGAAAGCCTTCTCTGGTGGTGCATTGATTCTTGAAACTATGGATGGCTAGGAGTTCCCACGTCCCATGAATGCTGACGCAGTCAAGAAATACTTCGCCTAAAGAAATAAAAGAACAACTCGCTAAGTTGAAAACTCGAAAGGGAGGCTTAGGCAAAAAGGAGCGTCTCGGTAGGCCGAAAACCCGAAAGGGAGGACTAGGCAAAAATTAGAGACATAAACAGAATAAATTTCCCGCTAAGTTGAAAACCCGCAAGGGCGGCTTAGGCAAAAGTTAGGGATTTTTCTTGGAAAGTAACTACGTCAGACAAGACTTGATCGTTGAAGCAACAATCTTCTCGGATCCTCACCATACTTCAACAAAAGCTGCTGCTCGGGATTTAAAAAGTTGTTAGGGGGGATGGTGGTCATTATATCTCGATGTATCTTTTCCATTATGTATTACCATTTCCCAAACTTTTTAATCATCCATGGAGTCTCGCCATTCGCAGACTACCATTCTATTAATGAAATTCGAGCTTTTGCCCAATTCTTTATGTTCTTATTTGTATTTAGCTTGCAAAGACTCCATTTATTATTGATAATAACTTTCAAAGCAAAAAGGTTAAAAAGAAAAATTAACTTTTGAAAAAGGAAGACATCTTTACAATTCAATTTACTTTGGGATTTGTGATGAAACAATGACAACAAAAATGGCGATCCCAGGAATGAATAAACTCCGGTTGTTTCAAGAAGATTTACTTCCTTCGTGAATGTTTTTCTCAGGTCATCTTGTTGGTATGTGCGTAATCTTTGTGTGTTTCTCAGATAGTTGAAGACGATACCAGTGGGTGCAAGGTACATCATTAGGTCTGTGATCCCATTATCCCCGACCAAGTCTTGGTTTGTTTTTGATTTTGGGTTTGCATGGTCAGAAGCCTCTGTCCCAAATTCCCCAACGAAGTTTTCCCTCATATGATGAAAGGTTTGATTCCCGTGGTGTGCTAATATATCACTCTTTTTTTGCAGTATTGGCATTAGTGTTGACTTCTTGATTTCCCAGGAAGACTATACCAGGGTATCTTTTGTCGGAACAGGTTTGTATGATATGAAGACTTAATCTAAGATATTCTCCAGTGAAGGCCTCGTTTTTTGATAGAAGTCCTTTCTTCCCAAAGAGGTTGGTGCAATAATTACTCTCGAAGAACGTATCTCTGGTTTCCCCAGTGAAGAACGTATCTCTGGTTTCCCCAGCGAAGAACGTATCTTGGTTTCCCCTCGATGATGTGGTTTTGACCTCTCTAATGAAGTCAGCATGAAGTCCTCAGTAGATGTCTCGATGATGAAGCATTGTCTCCCTTAGTAATGTTTGTATGTTTTCCTCCTTCAAAGTGGGCCTGAATTCCCCAGTGAATGTTTTGACAATTTGGTTTCCATCTGTCTTATTCGAGATCAGTTTTGCAATACCCAGTAGAAGTGCGAACCGTGAAAACTTTTGTTTCCCCATTGAAGTCTGTGCGCTATTCCCCGGGAAGGTTATCCCAGGGCATCTCTTATTGGAATGAGTATTCATGATGAAAATTTTTCAATCCGCAGTTTTTTTTCTCAGGGAGGTAAACTTGAATTCCCCAGTGAGGTTTGATTGTCTCGGCGTCAGTCTGCTTTATTTGAGGCTGGTCTTGCAATCTCCAGTAGGCATGTTGCTTTTGAAAAACTTTTTCTTTGATGAAACTGGAAGAAAGATGTTCTATCCCGGTATCTGTTTAATTTAGCTACATCCGGATTATGTTTCTCCTCAGTGAAGTTAGGACAGGAAATATGTTTGGTTTCCACAGTTGCTTTTACCTTTCTTGGATTGATCTTTCTGGTTGAAGTTTAGCCCAATGTTGTTGGTACCTGAGGCGGTTTTTGTTTGTTTGTGCTGATTATGTATCCTTTTACCAACATATGCACGATATCACTCATACATTCATACATGCATCATGCATTACTACAAATCATTTTTTATTGACATTTGTGTTCTAACATTCCTGCAGCGCTCCTTGCTTAGGTGGATTTGGTTTTTCCATCTTGAGTTTATTTCTCAAAGGATGTATCTTCGTTGGCCGTCTTGCTCCAGTTTGTTTCTAATTGGATTCGTGGTTGCATGACGATATTATTTACTTTGGATTTCTGAGAGCTTCGAGTTTTTGTTTGTGCATTTATTTTGCACGAGAAGACTTTATCTCCTCAGCAGGAATACCGTGGCATTTCCCCAGGAAGTCATATCTATTTCCCCAGGAAGTCATATCTCTTTCCCCAGGAAGTCATATCTCTTTCCCCGGGAACTCATTTCCCCGGGAACTCATATCTCATTTCCCCAAAAAGTCATATCTCTTTCCCCAGGAAGTCATATCTCATTTCCCCAGGAAGTCATATCTCTATCCCCAGGAAGCCATATTTTTATCCCCAGAAAGTCATTTCTCTTGGCAATTCCCCTTGACAATGAGTGGAAGTCACTTTATTTGAGACAAATTACATATTATCCTTTCCAGGCAGAGTTCCTTGGTTAAAGAAGAAGTTGAGACCCGTTCTAGGTGAAACACCATAATTTTGGGGAAAACTTGATGATATTTTCAAATCTACCTTTAGTGAACGTTGGTAGTACATCGGCAGTGAACGTTGGTGTTTCTTATCTTTTTGCTATCATCAAGGAACGGTGGTGGTTCCTCGTCAGTGAACGATGATGGTATGATATTTTCAAATCTACCTTCAGTGAATGTTGGTAGTACATCGGCAGTGAACGTTGGTGTTTCTTATCTTTTTGCTATCATCAGTGAACGGTGGTGCTTCCTCATCAGTGAATGACGATTGTATGATATTTTCAAATCTACCTTCAGTGATTGTTGGTAGTACATCGACAGTGAACATCAGTGTTTCTTATGTTTTTGCTATCATTAGTGAACGGTGGTGGTTCCTCGTCAGTGAACGACGATGGTATGATATTTTCAAATCTACCTTCAGTGAATGTTGGTAGTACATCAGCAGTGAACGTCGATGTTTCTTATCTTTTTTCTATCATCAGTGAATGGTGGTGGTTCCTCGTCAGGGAACAGCGATGGTATGATATTTTCAAATCTACCTTCAGTGAACGTTGTTAGTACATCGGCAGTGAACGTCGGTGTTTATTATCTTTTTTCTATCATCAGTGAACGGTGGTGGTTCCTCGTCAGTGAACGAAGATGGTATGATATTTTTAAATCTACCTTCAGTGAACGTTGGTAGTACATCAGCAGTGAACATCGATGTTTCTTATCTTTTTGCTATCATCAGTGAACGGTGGTGGTTCCTCGTCAGTGAACGGCGATGGCATGATATTTTCAAATCTACCTTCAGTGAACGTTGGTAGTACATCGACAGTCAACGTTAGTGTTTCTTATCTTTTTTCTATCATCAGTGAACGGTGGTGGTTCCTCGTCAGTGAACGGCGATGGTATGATATTTTCAAATCTACCTTCAGTGAAGGTTGGTAGTTCATTGGCAGTGAACGGTGGTGTTTCTTATCTTTTTGCTATCATCAGTGAACGGTGGTGGTTCCTCGTCAGTGAACAACGATGGTATGATATTTTCAAATCTACCTTCAGTGAACATTGGTAGTACATCGGCAGTGAACGCTGGTGTTTGTTATCTTTTTGCTATCATCAATGAAAGGTGGTGGTTCCTCGTCAGTGAACGACGATGGCATGATATATTTACTCTTCTACCTTCAACTATTGAGCTGGTAGTTTACCGTCATCTGTGAGTCGGTACATCTTTATCTTCTACCTTCAACTATTGAGTTGGTAGTTCACAGTTGTCCGTGGATGCTTGTTATCCTCCTCTTTGATTCATTTCTTTTGGTCCACCAGTGATTTATTTTCCTGGTGGGGTTTCTTCTTTGTTTCTTCATTTTTGTGGCATCCCCAGTGATACTTTGCGTCTCTTTTGTTCTGCTCATATGCATTCATAATCATAAGCATTGCATGGCATCTTAGAGACAAAAATAGGGCTTGTTTTATATTTAAGTATCTTCAATCGCGTCGACACGAAGATTTTTAACCTTCGTATCTCCGGTTAGAAGACACTTAAATAAGAACAACTGTTGTACCCCAAATTTTGCCCCTAAGATTCCCCTATCATATCATTTCAACTTGATCATAACAAGATCACATTAGGGTTGGTTCCTCCTCTTTTTCTATCTCCTATATGTAAGTTTGCTCTTGAGGAATCTCCAAGAACCTTGGTTGTGTATTCTGTATATGTGTTGTTGACTAACTTCTAATCAAAATACAAAAAAATATTTGTCCTGGTCTTTGCAAAATTGTGTTTTGTAGGTACCAAGTCGAAGCATACAACAAATAAGGCTTTGCAAATTGACCAATTCTGTATTATGGCGAAAGACAGCATGCATCGACCCATTAAGTTATGTATCGACTCATCTTGATGTGTATAAATGGAATGTGTTGACACATGCATGTATGTATCGACTCATCCTGTTTGAATAACTAGCATGTGTCGACACATGCATGTATGTATCGACTTATCCTTTTTGTATAACTAGCATCTGTCGACACATACGTGTTATGTATCGACTCATGCAGTTTGTGTGATTCTGTAATGTGTTGAAATAACAGTATGTATCGACACATAGAAGCATGTATCGACATATGTTGTGTTATACAGCTAGGATGTATCGACACATACCACCCATGTATCGACTCATAAGAGCAAAATGCACGTGTTTTTCCAAGAATCAATTACCAAATTACCACTAATCCCAATCCTAAAACTCTATAAATAGAGACCTCATTTCATTCAAATCACAAGCTTTTGATAGCCAAACTCATCTTGCTAAAAAATCTCTCAATTCTCTCCATTTTACCAAATTCACTCAAAGCTCCATTTTCAAAAAGGATAGTAAGCTTTGTATTGAAGCTTACTAATCTTTGAGATAAACCTTCATCCAAACACTTTTTCTCCATCAATTCTCTACACCCAAGCTTTGGTAATTGATTCTTGTTTTTGAATTGAAGCAAATTCTGGAAGTTGTTGATAATTCTCTAATTCTACCTTTGGTAAGTTGGATCGTCATCTTTTACAATATGATCTCTTGTGGATTTATGGTTTTGATTCATTGAGCACTGTTTTTATGATTCCATTAGTGCTATTTTCTCATAAGTTGGGGGAATTTTCATGCTCAATTAGATCCATGATCATAAGGTGTTTGATGAAAAGTTGGAAAAGGAATTTGATCCTTGAAATGTTGTTTTTCTACTGATTTTAACAGGTTGCAATCAATTTTTGTAACATTGCAATTGATTGTCACAGAAAATTGATTTGATAAAAAACTGCACTGATGCAATAGGTTGCTGTCTAAGCAATTGATTGTAACAGTGCCAAAAATACTTTTCTGCCTTGTTTTGGGGATGTTTTGACTCAAATATTTTTCTGCTCACTCTCTTTGATGGATAATTTGAATTGCAATTTTAAATGTCCAATTTGTTTTTAAACTCAATGGACTTTGTGATGTAGATGAAGCTGGATAAATGTTCATCAATTCAAATCTACCTAAGAATGAATTATTCAATTCATTTTTGGTGCTTTGGATTAATGATATGTTTAGTGCTTTAATCCATCTAGAGGAGTGGTTGAATTTAAAGATGAAAGGATTTTGAAATGGTAATCCAAATTAGCTTATCATTCCCCCTCCCTCTTCATCTTATCCCTTTCTTTTTTTTTAATTGTGCTACATGTTAAGGGATGGTGATCTCTATATCATTTATCCAAACATGAAGTACATAGATTTCTATTGACCGACCTCAAAATAGGTGGGACTTCTACATAAGTCCACTTATGATTCCTTAACATAGCGCTAAATTTTTTCCCGATTCGAATAAATGATCATTCGTGGCCCAAACTTATGATTGCAAGCCCAAGTATGTTAATTTGATCTCTTTGATCCAATAACCTTGAGATTCATTGTGTGAAGGCTTTGGTTCTACCAATCCTCTAATGGATCTACAACACTTTTGGTCAACACGGATCACTTAAACATCGTTGATCATTAAATGTTACTTTTGAGGATTCCAAAATGGATGATATACTTGACAAAAAGAAAATGCAACTTGTTGTGTGGAGGCTTTGGTCCTACCAATCCTCAAATGAGTTCCAAATGCAAGTTTCAAGATGGTCATCCAACTAACCACTAATTTCTAACAATTGACTTTACTTTATGCTTTTATTTTTTATGCTTTATGTACCATTTAATTTGAGCATTTACATTTCATGCCATTTTTTATTTTGCTCCCTTGAGCATTTACTTTTATGTCATTTTTATTTTTCTCACTTGAGCTTTTCTTTTCCTTTTAAAGAAACCTAATAATCAACATGAACCATACAAATCTTTAATGATAATCGGACTATTTGGTTACTATCCTTGGCATTATGGAGTGATGGACTTCTTGGACTTTGGATTAGAAACCTTGGCCTATCTTGGAGACTTTGTGATTTTATTTGATATTTTGTTTGGAGTTCTTGATGTTTACCACAAGACATTGGGTTGTTTGTTTGTTTTGTGTGCATGTTATTGTGATTACATACTTTGTTTGTAATATGGAATTCACCCGTATACAGCCGTTACTCTGCCCAATTTTTGCAAAGACTTAATACACTTGAAGTTTGGTTCTCTCAAGAGGTCTAGTATCTTTGCTTGCTTGGTTTCAATCCAAAGAATAGGAATTCTATATTGACTCATAATGTAAAGTATTGGTTTCTTGTTGGTTAGATGGTTCTTATCCTTAGCTTTTAACTTATGCTTTAGTATAGCCTCTTCTTCTCCTCCCACCTTCTTTAATTTCAAAAATCTTCTCCCTCCTTTTTGAAAACTCTTCTTGTTTATAAACTTAAAACACTTTCATAATAAACTTGGACTTAGGTCCATGCATTTTCAAAACATTTTCATAAATAAACTTCAATCAATTTAATAATACCTTGACATTTTTTGTGAGAAGACTAAAAGTCAATCAATCTCATTTTAAACCATTTTGCCACTTTGGCTTTTATCTTTAAACTTTTCTTAAAAGATTAGAATCTTGTCAATCATTATAGTGATACAAACAACTATACTTCTACAATATGTAGTAAAGAGAGATATTTTCCACTTGGGTGTTGAGAGAGGCATTGTTGATTTTAAAATCCAAGCCATATCCTCCACTTTGAGATGATGCAAATTCTCCTTTCTCATGATTGTGGGTAGTAAGTATGTTTTCCACACGGACAATGACGATGATGTCTTATCTCATAAAATTAACCAACACACTTGTGTTTTAAAATTTTTAAAAGAGGAACTACATGTACCCTGATCCCCTATTGCACGAAAGGTGGTACGTAGGCACTAAAGGTTCGCAACCGTGGTGGGTGCAAAAATCATAAAAATATTTCTTTTCTCACCTCCACCATCCATTTTTATATAACACATTTTTATAGCCAAAATATACAGATTTTTCAAAGAGGTTCTTGCGGAGTACCGTAGATGTTTAGGGTACTAATACCTTCCCTTTGCATAACCAACCCCCTTACCTTGAATCTTTCCCCCTTTTTTGGGTTATTCGCTCTTTTCCCATTCCTTTGGAAACAATAAAGTGCGGTGGCGATTTTTATTTTGATTTGTATGAAGTCTAGTCAATCCAATGGCTTAGTCTTGAACATTTCTACCACTACACTTCCTCCAGTAAGTTATCGTGAAGCCTGGATCCAACCAGATAGCAGTTGACTACTTCATCCTCAGTAAATTGCGAAGCCTGGATCCGACCAGATAACAACTGACATTCAAGAGATATTCTCCAGTGAAAGCTTCCTTTCAACAAAGTTTAAAGATATGCTTATCCTTCATCCCCAACGACAATCAAGGATTTAACCCTCTAGAATTTTCTCAACAGCAGTCAGGGATTTGTTTTCCCGGACAAAAAACATACATCTCACATTCATACATCATATCATGTACATACCATATGCATAATGCCACATCTGGTGAACATCATACAGGCATCTGCATTTTACTAACTATTTTCTCACAGGTAAAACATCAAGTTTTAGTATAAATAAACAAGAGATTTGTGCTGATACTTCTTCCAGTGTTTACCAACATTCCTCTAAATGGCATCTATAAGCCCATTCACCATCCATCTTCGAGTGCAAATTTCTGGACATTTTAATGTTCAATCATCTTTCACCTTCAAGTCACGAATGGCGGATCCGCCAATCTAACTCTTCAGGTTTAAGAAGATTGAACAGGGGAAGCTATTTTACCCCATAATTTTCCCTCAAATTTATCAAAAAATTTCTCACAATGATCTCTCTTGGTTCAAGACTGCACTAGGGTTGATCAGCTCAAGACACCTCCTTAAGCACTGATGACCAAAATTAGGGTTTGATATTTCACAAGGATAATTGAACTTTAAATTCTTCATATTACTTTCATGGATCATTATGGACCCCCAATATTATTCATGTCAAGTTTCAGGCCTTGGATCACACATTTGCTCAGTCAATTGAGTAGTTGACCTAAAAATCAGTTGTATTGGGAAAAAAGTCAACTATGGCCAATTTACAGTCAAACTTCATGATTTTTGATGCACATCAACATTATAAACTCATATGTATCATTTGATAATGTTTGGACCATAATTCCTCAAAAAATTTGATCAAATCATCAAAAGGGCAAAATGGTCAAAATTATGGTTTTTACTGAGAAAGGGTAATTTCTGATTTTTGACCTAGCAAATGATCAATTGGTTTGAAGCATGGTTTCAAGAGTTCAATTTAATCTTTTTAACCTAATGTCATGACTTAAAACATTGCTCAAGATCAATTGGATTGATAGTTAATTTTCAGTCAAATGATCAAAAGTCAACTATACACTGAAAAGTCAAACTTTGACTTTTTGGTCAAAATTTAATGTCAAAGATCACAATTCATCAAAAAATGTCAAAATATGAAACTTTTTCATGAAGAAATCAAAAATTTAAGATTTCATTTTGAAAAGTCAAAGTTTTCTAACATAGAAATTTTTGTGTTTAAAACTTCATATTTTTTCATAACTTTGAGTCAATTTTTCACCATGATGCAGGAGGATTCAGAAGAAACTTTCAGCATGAAAGTTGTAGATCTCCATGATATCTACAAAATTTATTTACACAACTTCTTCTAAAAATGCTTTGATCTCAAGTTATTAATTCATAAAGTCATGGTCTTGAAATTGAACACTTAGTGAAATTTTGGCCTAGTTTTGGTCAGGATTTTGACCTAACTTCATAGCATTTTTTCATATAGTTCCAAATGGAATTTTCGAAATTAATTCAAAGAGGGGTTGTAGATAAAATTACAAGCTTTCCAAAATATCAAAGAACTCATTGGGATCATTTGTGAGCAAGGAGAATCGAAGAGATGAAGTTAGGGTTTTCACACTTGAAATACAAGTCATTTTGTGATGAATAAGAATTCAATTTCAAACATATGCTACATAATCTTGATTTGAAGGCCTCTAAACCTCAATATATCTCCATAATCAGAAGATTACACTTGATTTTTACCTATTATCCACTTGATTCAAGCTTTATCCAAGTAAATTTTCCATTAATGGAACAAAGTTCACACTTCCATTTTGGAAAAGTGACTTTAATCACAAAGTCAATGCATAGAGCTCCTAACTTGTTCCTTCTGATCACAAGAAATGTTAAAGGCAAAAGAAATATGTCTAGAGCCTCCCATAAACTCAGGCCATGCTTGTACTACACATTGAAACTTGTTTTTCCATTTTTCTTCAAAATCAAGTAACATAGCCATAAGTTGAGATCTTGCTTTTCTGACCTCCAAAAATCCTCTAACCTTTTCCATATAATTATACAAGTGTATTGCAAGCTAAGAAACGATTGAACAAGCCCTCAAACTCCCCCAAAACCAGAAATTGCCATACAAGCACAAAAACTTGTCATTTCTGATTTTTTAATCCAATCTCCAAATCCCATGGTGCGTTTCTTGGCCAAACTATCCACAAAGCTTCTAATACACATATAGAAGCTATTCCAACCCCTGTTTTCAAACTGTAATACCATTTGCACCATCCTCCATTTTCAACAACAGGGCATTGCATATTGACTTCTTCAGCTTGATTCAAGAACTCTCAGCATAAAGTAAGCTTTGCAATAGCTTCCTGGAGGTTCAAGGAAGCTAACTCAATCATCAAAACACTTTGAAAGAAGCTCTAACTCAAAACATGATCTCCAGCTGCAAGGTGAGTTTTCTGACTTTTCATCTCATTATTTAGGCATTTTTAGGCTTGCATTTTCAAAGATAAAATGTAGACACTATTGCCACGAAGCTGTACATATCCATAGTTTGCATTTATATGGCCTGAGCTTAGAAAATTTTAGAGTTGAAGTTTTCTGAAATTTTTAGAGTTTAAATTAGGGCCAAAAATATTCTCATTCATCTTTGACTGTTAGCTTAAGTTACTTATATGTTTGGATTCGTGGGAAGAAATGCTACAACTTTCATGTTTAAACTTTTAATTTTTGTTGAGAAATGAAGAAGATACAAGTCCTTTGGCTAGAGGTTGAAGATGAAGTGTAATCAGGGCGCGTTTTTTATTATATATTTATTGTTTTGCTCATATCAATGGATGTATAGCCATCCCAGTGGTAAAGCGCGCGCCTGTTCACCCTTAGGTCCTGGGTTCAAGCCCCAACGTTACCTTTTGCTATTTTTCACAATTTTCTGACTTTCTTTTATTTTTTTGGCAGCGTTTGGGCTCTCATTTGGGTCTAATCTTTTTTTCTCATAATACTCCTTTGGTTACTGATTAACCCCCCTGACTTTTTTTTTATATTTTTATTTTATTTATTTTTTCTTCATTATTATTATTATCATTAATATTAATATTTTTATTGTTATTATTATTATTATTATTTTCATAAAATCATAAAAAATCCAAAAATATTTTTATATTTTTTATATACTTATGTATTTTATTTTCCATAAAATAAAATAAAAAACATTTTCTTAAAATAAATAAATTTCTTTTCTTTTTCTTAAATAATTATTTTTTAGACTTAGGTTAAATTAATATATTATTTTTTTAGATAAAATTAATTTAGAATTTAGGTTATTATAATTAATCTTCGTTTTATTTTCATTAATTTAAAACCTTTCATAAAAAACCCTAAAAAATATTGTTCAAATTAATTTCTTTTCTTAAATTAGATTAAGTTAATTTTATTTAATTTTAATTAATCATTTTCTTTAATTAGGTCAAGACAAAACCATTTCATAAAAAACAATAAAAATCATTTCTTTTTCCATTTATATTCTTGCATTTTATTTTCAATTTTGTATAATATTCAATATGGTTGTAATAGATAATTAGGTTTAATTTTCTTGCAATCCCATTTGTAAATTTGTACACCCCCCTCCCCTAATGATGTAATAGTGTAGTAATTCTACTTTTCGCAATTTACCGCTTTATATAAATGCTAGTAATTAGGGTTTGTATGAGAAGATAAAATAAACAAGTAGCAAACCCTAATCAAAGACTAAACAAAGCATGAAAATCAATCCACTTGCACACAAGCACCCCTAGGGTAAAATTCACTTTGTTGTCTTACAACAAATGGCCATGTTATGCATGTGAGGTATCTTAACAAAAACAAGCAAAAATACAAGATCATAGTCCCTCGATGACGCTATCTATGTTGCCTTTTCAAGATGATATTAGTCCCTAAAGAAAGATGCTAAGATACCTGGCAACATTGCTAATCATGGTTATATGATGACCCACGGCCGTCCCATTTACATCCAAAGATAGGGTTACTTACCAAATCAATGGTAAGATAACAATGTCAAAGGAGAAAGGAAATGAACATGAAAGACTTTTGAGTAGGTAGAATGTTCCTAGTTTCTTGCTCAATTTCAAAACAAAACATCCTTGCTATTTTTAAAACAAATACCAACACTTTCAAAAAAACCTCTTTCAAACTTGAATAAATTTTCAAAAGATCAACACTTTGTATACATTCTTACGAACAAGAACTATTATAAAGTTTGCCTAAACAATGGCGCCTTTTCAAAATATTTTCAAAAAAACCAAACAAAGCATAGTTTCAAACAAAAGCAAGTGATCTAGCAAGTAACTAAGATCCCATGGAAAACCATGGATGAAAAGGGTGCTAATACCTTCCCTTTTCATAATCTACCCCCGAACTCAAGAAACAATCTCAATGGTCTTTCCTATGCTTTTTCACCTTTCCTTTTGGATAAAAGAAAAGTCGGTGACAACTCTTGCTAACGGTGACATTTGCAATCAAAATGAAAAACGCTCCAAGTCAGTTCTCCTACCGTATCACAACTACCTTGGCCAAATAGTCAATTCACCTTGTGAGTGTGTGGTCATTAGTATCCCTTTTTGAATTTTTTTTGTTAATGTCCACGTTGAAGGATAGAAAAACACAAGAAAGGGGGTTTAAATTGGGTTATCCTAGTCCGTTTGAATTGAAACTACTCCGGTCCACCCGCCAAGGTGATTTCGCCTCTCTTAAATGATGTCTTAATCCACTAATTAAAACTTTGATTGCACGATAACAATGACTACCGTCAATGTCTTCTTGATTCTAAGTCACAACTTGATTTCTCAAGGTATTACAAAATATAGATCAATACAAATGTTTAAAAATGATGATTCTAAAAAACTATATCACAATAGTGATGTATACACAAGATTAAAGCACAAGAGAGAGCTATTAAAGATATTTCTTTTTGTATGCGCATTAGTGTGCTATTTGATTCATCTTCAGTCTTCTTTATATAGAGGAAGTGAATTGGATTGTTGGAGACATAAGAAACTATCTTTGGAAGGTTGATAAAGTGTTGTTAATTCACTTTCCGAAAATATAGATCATGTCTTGTTCCAGCCGTTACTCCTTGATTTGTAATGAATGCATTGTAACGCATCAAAACTTTCTTCTTTGGAATATGTTGAAGCTTCCTTGAGATCTTATCAAAATGAGAATATTACCATTGAGACTGTGGATCCTTAGAGTTTCTATATGATTAGAACTTTGGAGATAAAGAAACGTTGAAGATTTACACTTTTCAGAGTATTTACTTATCAGAGTATAACTTGAGCTTAAGTGCCGAGTATTTAGAGCATGATTCTTGCTCAGAAATCACTGCAGCATATTCTTGCTCATGATATTCTTCAACTAACTTACCTTTGTCTTTAAACACGACCAGAGGAAGAGGTTGAGGTTCAGGAGATGGTCCATTATATTCTGATTCCTGAGAGGCGTCCCAAGAAGTGTTGTCTAGAAGAAAGATCGGTTTATTTACCCAGTGTCGTAGAACTTGATACTTGAATATTTTCAGGTGATCACATAATTTTTGTTGAACAATTTCATAACCGAGTTCCTTCAGCTTCAGAGATTCAAAATTAAACCATTTTATGAACTGATTCTAGTGAGAATTAGAAGCAGTTGGGTTAAGATTCTCCATGCAAGCTTGCTTCAAGGAGTTAACCCATTCTTGTGTTTTTGTTTCAAAAACTAGCAGAGATTTACCAACATTTGATTTGGAAATTTTTGGTGTTGGTTTTGGAACGACTATTTTGTGAGAAGTTGTGACAAGATTGTCCAAAGCTTCTAGATCAATTATGGTTATGAGGGGATCTTCTGAGTAGTCAGTGGGAGTGGGAGAGCCGGTAATAATTATAGGAGAGTTAGGTGGTGATCAATTGTAGGGGGATGGAATATCTAGAAGGGAGAAAGCTTATGATGTCGTGGTGGAGATTATTGGTGGATGAGAGGTGATGAGTGGGAAAGTTATGCCTGGAATGGCTGACGTGGTACCAGAGACAATATTTGGATTTTTGGTTTGGGGAGATTCAAATAATGGATCAAATTGATCAATATCAAAAAGAACTTGTGCAAGTTCTGGATGAGTTTGATCAAACTAGTTAGAATGTGGATTGATCAGAGGATTATTTATGGGTAAAGAGGTATTAATATCTATGTCAAAATTATCAAGGGTTTAAAGTGATAGATCTTCAGCAGGTTTTAGAGACTAAGGGGTTTCAGATGTTGATAAAAAATTGATTCAATAACAGAAACAAAAGATGAGTTACCTTTCTTTTTGGCAGCTTTGGGAGTTTTCTGAGAAGTTCCTTCTCCAACAACTTTCCTTTTTCTTGTCTTTCTGGTAGCAACTTCCAGAGGCTGTTACATGAGATCAAGAATATTCACATCTAGAATCGTTCCATCACTCTTGCAGGCTTCCAGATACCCGAGGACAATTTCTGGAGAGGAGTCTACATGAGTGAAGAGAGGAAAATCCTTCAGAGGAACTCTTCTAGTGGCGATGACTTCCTTGGCGGTGAGTGTTGGGTCCTTCTTAATGGTTTCAATTATCTTCATTTTCTTCAGATTCTTGACATTGGGAGGTGTTGTACGCCAAAATTTGCCCTCCCATATTCTTCAGGGTTTGTCAAGAATCATCTTCAAATTACTCAAGATGGCTCAAGAGGTAGACAGTCAAACCATCTCCTAAGACAGCTGAAATTAGGGTTTTGGTTCTTTCAAGGAATTTGGGGTTTTCAATGCTTCAATCAAGTCTCATAGGCCCATATACATTCTCAAGCATCTACATGTCAAGTTGCAAGACTCACAGTGCCAATTTGCACAGTCAAAAGCCTCATTTGACCTACAGTCAACTACAAGGGCAAAATGGTCATTTTGCAGTCAAAAGTCAAAAATTTTGGTCAACATCTTATTTTGAGTCCACAATCATAATTTGATCAAGTCTTGATCATGATTCCACAAGAATAGCTCAAAAATCATCAAGATGCAAAAAGTTACTATTTTTGGATAGCAGAAAAGTCAACTGTATCTTGACAAGGGCATAACTTTTTCATGGTTTATCAGAAAAATCCCATCCAATGCTCATTTTGAAGGGGATGCCATCTCCTACAATCCATCTTCACACTCCAAGTTCAATAAATGCTCTCATAAAAAGTTATCAATTTTGACATTATAAGTCAATTTCAAAAGTCAACAAATGTGCACTTTGAGTCAAAGGCCATAACTTGAGATTGGTACATCCAAATGACATGGGACCAAAGGCATTGGTTAGAGGACTTCAATATATTTCCAAAATGTCCAAGAACATGGTCATATGATCAAAATTGAGCAAGTTGTGCATTGGAGAAGTTGGGAAATTTTCATGAATTTGCAAAAGTCAACTTTGCTCAAAACACTTTATTTTTGCTAATGGGCCTCAAATCTCTTCTTGAAACTTCATCCATGGCCAATGAACGACCCATCAAGATTAACTGAATTTATTTTCTTATTTTTATTGATTAATTGGATTTTTAATTAATATTAATTCATTTAATTAATTTAAATTGTAGGATAATGCAAGATTTGATTTTTCAATTAATTTCTGAAGCAAATATGATCAAGATATGCTGGAAATTTCGTGCTCAAAGTAAAAGATACAAAAAATCCAAAATTGGCAACATTTTCCATTCATGAAAAATCAAAAAGATTTGATTTCCAATCAAGGATTCAATCATCATTGTAATGGATTCTTGCTCAAGTTTTTGACCTAATTCGTTTCCTCTATATATATATGCAAGCAAATCCTAACCTCATGGACGTGAAAAAGCTGCAGAAACAGACCCTAGCATATTCAAGAAATTCCAAGAAAATTGAAAACTGGTTTTTGTATTCTAGGGCGATTTAAGAGCTTTTATTGATTCCAATACATTGCAGGAGATCCCATGAAGGTTTTGCAATCAAATTCAGACCTTAAAGCTCAAGAAATCACTGAAAACAGAACCACGGTTTGCACTTATTTTCCAAAATCGTATCGTTGAATTCATGCATAATTAACATGTTTTTGTGATTGTTTCGCATTCCTAGAGGTCATACCAAGCTAATGGTATGGTTTAATTGAATTGAAATGCCATAAATCAAAAGCTGCCATGAACGATTTCTAAGGTTCTTAAGCTTTGAAATTGGGGCTTTGCAATCCAGGAAAAATTAAGACTTGTGAGACCCATGGTTGGAATCGTTAGAACAAGACGAACAAAACCAACCCATCGCGAAATATTTATATGCATTGAGCTGCTAATCGCTATTTTTCCCTGTAGTAGTTTGTGGGAGTTAAAAACCCCCGCTATCTGATATTGTTTTACAGGTATAAAGGAAGAAAACGAGGACGTGTTAGCATTTGGTTGGATGATTTGAAAACACGCGCGTTTTTTATTGTGTCACAGCATGTTATTTAATTTCTTAATATAATAATCTCCACTTATTTCACTAACAAATAGAACAGCTTGGCTGAGTGGTGAGTGCGTTGATCTGGAAGCCTTGGGACCTGGGTTTGAATCCTAGGTCCCCCAAAACATTTATTTCTTTTCTCTTGACATATTCACATGCAGATTCCAAAGTGATGTCCACCATGCACTTCTCATCCCAACGCGCCAAGTGGCCTCAAACTCAGATCCCATGGCCTAGATTGAAAGACTAGCATGCTCCTTGGTCAATATGCGCATGGACAATCTCAAAAGTCAAACGGACTGGAACATTGATGGGCCACAAATTTCCAGAAACACCTCCTCCTGGGCCCAACACCCCCTGGGTTTTATTTCTTTTTTTTTTCTTCTTTTATATTTTACATTTAATTATTTTACTATTAATTATTATTATTATTTAATTAACCCAATTAATTTTTTTCATAATAAATTCAGAAAACTAAAATATAATATTTTTTATTATTATTTATTAAATTCACCTTTAATTTATTATTTTTGTAAATAAGAACTAACATAATTAATTTAGTTGTTTTAATTAGGTTAATTTCAATATTTTCACAATAATTTAAAATAAATTAGAATTAGGGTTCTTGACAACTTTTAATCATTTTTTTTATTTATTTTTATTAAAACATAAAAAACCAAAAATATTTCTTTTTTTTAATTAATTAATTAGGTTTAATTTAATTTAATTCATAAATAATTAAATCTCTTTCTTTCTAAAAAAAAAAGGGTCAAAACCCTAAAACATTCCGATTCAATTCTTTTCGCGCATATTATTTTTGATCATTATTATGTAATTGTTCTGAGGATGTAATAGCTTTAATTAGGACTTTTTATCGCTTTCATTTAATTTCCGCAGTTTACTTTTCAAGGGTTTGTTTTTGCCGATGTAAATACCCGACGCCTTGTAATAGTTTTGTTTTACTTTCCGCAACTATTAACTGCTAGATGTATGTTAACTAGGCTATGCATGACAAGACTTCTCTTTTAAATTAAAATCAACCCGTAGCTCACCATAACATGTGCAAAGATAACTTAACTGAAACCTGTCACACTCGCACATGCCACTCCTAGGGTACGCCTCACTTGGTTGCCTCGACGTGGTCATTGAGTATAGGGTGTTTTAGAGGTCGCCCTCCTGTCTAAAGATCAAAAAGTTGCCTCGAAACGGTTGCCTCGGATAAAATGATCTAAGACATTAGGGTTACCGCTAAGGCGTCCTACTATTGCTTTGGTGACCACATGTCCCTATAATCGAATTGACCCGAAAAACTCCAACGACGGTGCTACCTACTTCTCAATAGTGGGATAGTACTGTCTAAAGGACATTTACACAACTTAATTTCTTTTGAGTAGGTAGAGGTTCTTAGATACTTGCTCTTTCAAAACAAAAAAATACTTTTTGCACCTACACTTTCTGACAAAAGTTTTCAAACAAACACTTCATACACTCTTGAGGACAAATACAAGAGTTAAATCAAAGTTTTCAAACAAACTTTTTTCAAAACCCACAAACACAAGAAAAGCAAAAATCTTTTGAAAACATAGTGAGCAAGTACCTAAGAGCCCATGGATAACCACAGATAGAAAGGGTGCTAACACCTTCCCTTTTTATAACCTACCTCCCGAACCGAGAAACATCTCGAAAAGGAATTTTGTTGTGCTTTTGTCCTTTCCTTGTTGGAGAAAATAAAAGACGGTGGTGACTCTTGCTTACCGCGACATTTCGCAAACCAGCATTCCAAAACAGTCAGTTCTATTTCCACCGATCACAGAACTGGCGACTCTGCTTGGGAAATATAAGTGAGGTGTACCTTAGGATAAGAACATTTATGTTTTCAATTGTATGCCTTGTTTGCTTTAATATTGTGGGCTTGTATCGGAGTTTCATAGATCCTAACCCGGATCTGGGGAATACCCTTTAGGTAAGTAGCAATAAACTGTGAGGGACCTGTCCGGCGTAGACTGACACGGGTGAAGCAGTAGCTACGTTGGTGTGACATCTTGGTCTGTACCGATATCCCTTGTGTTGGAACGAGGAGAATATGGGTCTTCTGAGGAGTCATTAAGCACCAACTGACCTTAGAACCTTAAATTGACAAACTTGGCCATAGAACAGTAGCAATATGCTACACTCATTGAGACTAAACTCTCGCGATGGTTCCGGCCGCAAGAAAAGGTTTCCAAACTGGAATTATAACTGATCGAGGGAAGTCAGTGATATTGAGATCCTCTAGAACCCGGTTACTATTTTTAGGACAGGTCTTAACCAACTGAAACTGAAAGAGGGTAGTACCTAAACTTCATGCTGGCCTGAAATCTAAGGGCTCTTTTGTGTGACTTGTGTGCCTTTACCATGTTTGCCTTTTGTGAATACTTGTGGTGTGCCTTTATCATAACATCATAACCTCATAACATCGCATACATCCTGCATAAGGACTAACCCATTTCAAGGATCTCAAGGGTTTGTGATGCAGGTCATGATGAACTAAATGTCTAGCAAGGGGCAAAGGGGATTTATTTTCCTCTAGCCAGGGTTGTCCAGAAATCCAAGCACGATAACTTGAGTCAGGGGCTATGACCCACTCGATATGGTGAGCTTGACTCTTGAAGAAGGACTCTCAGCAACATGAAGCTCCTTCAATCAAGCTGCAAAATTCAAATTCTAACAATTTTATTGTTTATCCCGCGAGATCCTTGAAAACATTGCATGTATAAATCATACGCATTTCATGCCATCATATGCATAACAGGTACCCTTTTCTATAGGTCACTTATCTTCTTCGCTGTTTATTTCAGCAATCATCATGTCTACTGAACCTTCCACTGAACTAGCTATCAAGGCCCTCTAGGCCCAGAACGCCCAGTTCCAAGAGTTGGTTATGAGCCTAGCCCAGGGTCAACAGGATTTGAAGACTCTGATTCTGAAGGAAAGGAAGAAGAAGAAGAAGAGGACCGTCTTGTTCAACACTGGACGCAGATTTGGGAATGGACTACAAAATGAGGTTGAGCTGACTACCTCATCAGTAGGAAAAGACAGTCCACAGGAAATGAGGGTTCCTAGTCTCGTGGTCTCCGACAACGAGACGGATTATGATGAAGAGCAATACCCTCCCGCTAAGGATAGGTATAAACATCTGGAGGACCGCTTAAGTGCTATGGAGATACAGAATGTGCCCGGGTTGGACTTTGGAGACCTAGGCTTATCCTATGGGGTGGTGATTACCCATAAGTTCAAGGCACCTTCTTTTGCCAAATATGACGGAGCCTCCTGCTCAAAGTTGCACCTCCGGTCATATGTAAGGAAGATCCAGCCTTACACCGCTGACAAGAATTTGTGGATCCATTTCTTCCAGGATAGTCTTTCAGGGACTCAGCTCGAGTGGTTCTATCAGCTGGATGGAGCCAGTATCCGCAATTGGGAGGACTTGGCTACTGCGTTCTATAGGAAGTATCAGTATAATTCCGACCTCTCTCCTACGCGTACCCAACTCCAGGGTATGTAACTAGGGACGAGTGAAGGATTTAAAGAGTACGCACAAAAATGGAGAGACCTTGCTGGAAGGGTGCAACCACCTTTAACTGATCGTGAACTTGTTGATATGTTTCTAGGGACCCTGTCCGGTCCATTCTTCAACCATTTGATTGGAAACTCTTCATCCGGGTTCACACACCTTATCTTGACTGGTGAGAGAATTGAAGCTGGCATCAAAAATGGGAAGATTCAAAAAGCTACACCTTCCGATGCTCAGAAAAAGCCTTACAATGGGAAGAAAGAGTCCAATGCTGTGTATGGTCAAAAGAGTCGTCATGGGCAACGCGTAGGAGAAATCCTGATCTCTAATCCTACGCCTTCTCAACAAAGACAGGGGCATCAACGTAAGGAGGTCGCATCTAAAAGACAATTCACTAAGATCAACATGTCACTGACTCAAGCGCTATAGCAAATGTTGAAGGCAGTGCTAATTACATTAAGGGCTCCTCTCTGGAATCCAAACACTTCCGCTCCTACCTATCATCCCAAGGAAAGGTGTGCATACCACTCCGACAGTCCGGGGCATGACACAAACAACTATTGGGCCCTGAAGAACAAGGTCCAAGACATGATTGATGCCAAAGAGATCCAGTTCGACCCTCCAGAGACTCCAAACATAATCACTGCTCCTATGACAAATCATTGAAGGCTTTTGTTTTATTTGAATTTTCAAGTTGTATTTTTCTTTGCTTATTCAAACAATTATTGTCATGGAAAACTTTTTTATTTCATTAATGCATCGCATATGTCTGTTTTGAATCAATCCATTCGTATTCACTATATGCAAATTGCTTTCATTTCTTGTGATGTTCAACTCTCGATTAAAAATTCTAAGCCTTTTGAGGGAGGATGATGAAAATGATATCAAAATCCCTACAATATGCTTTTGAACAGACCCCGCTGACGATGTACAGGCATTGTTTCAAATCCTAAACAGTGGAGTTATAAGGAAGATAATCCCTAGTCAACCCCTTTGAGCCAAAGAAGTTGGAGTTTTTCTTTTCAAAAATTAAAACCCTTAATCATAACCTGGGGCAGGGTAGTTCTCTCAGTTGATCCAGGTGCACAATGAATGGCATCAAAGGAGTCCTTCCAAAACAAAAGACAGTGATGGTTCCCTATAATTATCAGGACAGGCAGTCGTCATCTTTCAAAAAAACTAAAGCCCAACAAGTCAAAACCTATGAAGGAGACTTACAAAAAACTGGGGCATCCCGCTGACTGTAATCACAAAAGAAACAGTTCAGGCAAAAATACAGGGATAACACAATAAAAAAAAGGAAGGAAGAGGTCCTACAAACCCTCAACCAAAAGAAATGACTGCATGTTCAAAATAAACTATCAACATCCGAACCATCACTGGAATATCAGAGCAAAGACTCAAACGAGGTCTGATGCACGATTAGCTGAGGTTAGGATCGAAGAACATCACGAAGAACGGGTGGGTATAAATATACATTGAGCCTTTATCCTTTGTTTCTTAAACCGTGAACCAGGCCACGTTATAACCCGTAAAAGTCCTAGATGAAGCATGGGTTAGTTCGAAAGCATACTGTTACCAAAGGTATCCTGACTCCTGTAGGGCTTGCTGCAAAATCTTGAGTTGACATCACATTTTACAAAAAAATCACTTGTTTTTATTGAAAACTGCATTTTCAAAAACTTCAAGACAGACATAAGCTTTGCATTCTTAGAATAAACATTGTTTGCATATGGTTATTTGTTCGAACAGCAGAGAAATCCGCACGACGAATATCTAGTGAACAAAAATCTTCTCAAAGGTCATCTCAAGTGGAAGAAACACTTCCAATCCAGGGGCACGACATGAGCATTGTCCGTCATCTGGGGCAGTCAAGTCAAGATTCAAGGAATCTCTCAAAATACCAAATAGCCAGGGGAAGATCTCCATCTGAATCAACTAGGGCATTGGACATGAATTCTAGCGACAAATCTTGCACGATCAAACATCTTCTGATAGTATGGCAACACAATACTACTGACAGGGACAACTCCCTGCACTCTGAGAACGTGGACATAGTAAAAAAAAATACTATGCATAATCAAAGACCTGCTAGGTCGACTGGCCTAGGCAAGAATAAGGGCTTCTCGGCGAACCAAAAGGGTTCGGGCAAAAATAAGGGACGAAAATGAAAAAAAAATTGTACACCCGGCAAGTCGAAAACCTGAAAAGGCGGCTTGGGCAAAAAAGGGTATCCTGGTGGACTGAAAACCCGAAAGGGCGGTCCAGGCAAAAGTTAGGGATCAAAGCGTACGACTATGTCCCGCCATCTCGTCACTCGCCTACCAGAAGAAGATTTGTTAATCGGCAGTTATCAAGACCTCATAGGCCTTCTTCTCTCGTAGAAACAGGGGCAATAAGAATTGTCTGAACTGTACAGTCGCTCTGTTCACCAGGTACAAGGTAGATTCAGCTAAAGAATATGACCAAGATACCTTCACTCCCCGCAGAGTAAGACAGTAATGGTAGCTCTCCCCACTGAGACTTGCAACTACGAAGGAATCAGCAATACTCTCCCCCAAGCAGAGTTAGTCTACCATCAGCCCTAAAAAGGATGGGTTTCCCCAGAAGGTCTTAATATTCCCCAATGGAGTATAAAGATATTCTCCAACAAGTGTAAGAGTACCCCCGACAGTCTTGATATTCCTCAACGGAGTATAGGAATGTTCCCCGGTGGAATATCAGATACCCCAGTGGAGTCATTTCTCCAGCGCGGTCTAAAAAGCTTCCCCGACCAAAGTTGAATCATCTTCCCCAGTAGATTCTGGAAGCTTTGTCCCCTGCAGAGTACAAATGCATCTCCCCAGCCAAATTGAAAGGTTATCCCCCACCAGAGTCTAACTGGGTTATCCTCAGCAAGTTGCAACGGAAAGATCATCCCCAGCAAAGCTCTTTCTTTTCCCCCAGCAGGACTTCAATCCTCAAAAGATTCAATCTCACCAGCAACGGTAATCCATCTCTCGCGGAGTTCATCATTGAAATCCCCAGCAAAGCTTATCAACGGAGTCCCCAGCGGAGTTATCGTTAAACTCTCAGCAGAACATCTCTCCCCCATAGAGTATTTCCCCTCGGAGTAATCTCTTTCATCAAGTTTATTCCCCAACGGAATCCTCTTCTCCTACAGGTTTATTCTTGCAATCAGCTTCGTTCATCATCCCCAGCGGAAACGAAGAATTCAACTCTTTTCTCCAGCAGCAATCTGGGATTTACTTTCCCCAGCTGAAACATCACATCTTCATACATCATGATACATGCATATACGCATCATACCACACGATCTCATTTATATTGAGAACATCATTGCTTGATCCATCTCATGCATTGCATGTGACTGACCTTTACCTTTCAGGAAAGATGCAGTTAAGTTCTCAGCTTAGTCGAAGATCTGACCAGTTCTTAAATCTCAATCGGATTATCCTCGGTTGAAGTTCAGATAAGGTTCTCAATCTCGACAGTTTCTCTACATCATAGGGTGGACAAGTACTATAACCTCAACAGTATACTCCATTGAGCATGAGTCAGTTCCTAGATCTTGATGTTCTCCTCCGTCATAGTACGGACCAGTTCTATAACCTCAGCGGTTTACTCCATCGAGCCAGAGACAGTTCAGATGTGACCCAAGCATGGCGACATTCTGATACTTATTCTAGATTCCTTCTAGAGATGGTTCAGATGTGACCCAAGCATGGCGACATTCTGATACTTATTCCAGATTCCTTCTAGAGACGGTTCGGATGTGACCCAGACATGGCGACATTCCGACACTTATTCCAGATTTCCTTTCAGAGACAAATTAGAGATGCTCCAGACCCGGATGCTATTCTATTGCTTATTCCAGACTCCTTCTAGAGATAGTTCAGATGTGACCCAGATATGGCGACATTCCGATACTTATTCCAGATTTCCTTTCAGAGACACCTTAGAGATGCTCCAGACCCATATGCTATTCTATTGCTTATTCAGATTTCCTTTTAGAGACAACTTAGAGATGCTCCAGACCAGGATGCTATTCTATTGCTTATTCCAGATTCCTTCCAGAGATAGTTTAGATATGATCCAGATATGGCGATATTCTGATACTTATTCCAGATTGAATCAAAAGATGATTACCATCAACCTTTCTTAAGTTCCAAATCAACACCTGTAACTAGCCAGGAAATATCTGTGGACGACTGATTATAGGTTAACACCTGAAACCAGACAGGAAAGCCACCTATATGAAGAGATGGAAGATTAACACCTGAAACCAGACAGGAAACCATCTTTCTTTCTCAGGTCATAGATTAATACCTGAAATCAGCCAGGACAACTATCTCCCCGACCACCCTTTCTTAAGTTCCGGATTAATACCTGTAACTAGCCAGGAAATATCTGTGGACGATTGATTGTAGATCTATACCTGTAACTAGCCAGGAAAGTTATCTACATTGAAGAGATTGAAGATTAATACATGTAACAAGCCAGGAAGGCTATCTTTCTTTCTTAGGTCAAAGATTAATACCTGAAACCAGCCAGGACAACTATCTCCTCGACCAACCTTTTCAAGTTCCAGATTAATACCTGTAATAAGCTAGGAAAACTATCTGTGGATGACTGATGGTAGATCTATACCTGAAACCAGACAGGAAAGTTTTCTACATTGAAGAGATTGAAGATCAATACCTGTAACAAGCCAAGAAACCATCTTTCTTTCTCAGGTCAGAGATTAATACCTGAAACCAGACAGGACAACTATCTCATCGGCCATCCTTCTTAAGTTCCAGATCAACACCTGTAACAAGCCAGGAAAACTATCTGTGGACGACTGATTGTAGATCTATACCTGAAACCAGACATGAAAGTTATCTACATTGAAGAGATTGAAGATCAATACCTGTAACAAGCTAGGAAAACATCTTTCTTTCTCAGGTCAGAGATTAATACCTGAAACCAGACAGGACAACTATCTCATCGTCCAGCCTTCTTAAGTTCCAGATCAACACCTGTAACTAGCCAGGAAATATCTGTGGACGATTGATTGTAGATCTATACCTAAAACCAGACAGGAAAGCTATCTACATTGAAGAGATTGAAGATCAATACCTGTAACAAGCCAGGAAACCATCTTTCTTTCTCAGGTCAAAGATTAATACTTGAAACCAGACAGGACAACTATCTCATCGGCCAGCCTTCTTAAGTTCCAGATCAACACCTGTAACTAGCCAGGAAATATCTGTGGACGATTGATTATAGATCTATACCTAAAACCAGACAGGAAAGCTATCTACATTGAAGAGATTGAAGATCAATACCTGTAACAAGCCAAGAAACCATCTTTCTTTCTCAGGTCAGAGATTAATACCTGAAACCAGACAGGACAACTATCTCATCGGCCAACCTTCTTAAGTTCCAGATCAACACCTGTAATTATCCAGGAAATATCTGTGGACGACTGATTATAGATCTATACCTGAAACCAGACAGGAAAGTTATCTACATTGAAGAGATTGAAGATCAATACCTGTAACAAGCCAGGAAACCATCTTTCTTTCTCAAGTCAGAGATTAATACCTGAAACCAGACAGGACAACTATCTCATCGGCCAACCTTTTTCAAGTTCCAGATCAATACCTGTAACAAGCCAGGAAAAATCTGTGGACGACGTATTGTAGATTAATACCTGAAACCAGACAGGACAACTATCTACTTGACCATCATCAGGCAACCCTACACCGGTTCCTTCTCTTCCATGATGCAGTTTTACACGGACTCATCATCAAGCAACCCTACACAGGTTCCTTCTTTCAACCTACCAGGTTACAACTCAATGAACAATCTCCAGATGGCATCTATAAGCCCATCCTCCTATCCATAATCTCTCCAAATGGCATCTGTAAGCCCATTCTCGACCTCACATTGCCGATACCACACTATGCGAGTGCAAATTTCTGGGCACTTTAGTGTTCAATCATCTTCCACCTTCGGATCACGAAAGGCACACAAGCCAATCTACATCCTCAGGTTTAAGAAGATTGAACAGGGGCAACTGTTGTACCCCAAAATTTTCCCTCCCATATTCTTCAGGGTTTGTCAAGAATCATCTTCAAATTACTCAAGATGGCTCAAGAGGTAGACAGTCAAACCATCTCCTAAGACAGCTGAAATTAAGGTTTTGGTTCTTTCAAGGAATTTGGGGTTTTCAATGCTTCAATCAAGTCTCATGGGCCCATATACATTCTCAAGCATCTACATGTCAAGTTGCAAGACTCACAATGCCAAATTGCACAATCAAAAGCCTCATTTGACCTACAGTCAACTGCAAGGGAAAAATGGTCATTTTGCAGTCAAAAGTCAGAATTTTTGGTCAACATCTTATTTTGAGTCCACAATCATCATTTGATCAAGTCTTGATCATGATTCCACAAGAATAGCTCAAAAATCATCAAGATGCAAAAAGTTACTATTTTTGGACAGTAGAAAAGTCAATTGTATCTTGACCAGGGCATAACTTTTTCATGGTTTATCCGAAAAATCCCATCCAATGCTCATTTTGAAGGGGATGCCATCTCCTACAATCCATCTTCACACTCCAAGTTCAAGAAATTCTCTCATAAAAAGTTATCAATTTTGACATTATAGGTCAATTTCAAAAGTCAACAAATGTGCACTTTGAGTCAAAGGCCATAACTTGAGATTGGTACATCCAAATGACATGGGACCAAAGGCATTGGTTAGAGGACTTCAAGAGCTTTCCAAAATGTCCAAGAACATGGTCATATGATCAAAATTGAGCAAGTTGTGCATTGGAGAAGTTGGGAAATTTTCATGAATTTGCAAAAGTCAACTTTGCTCAAAACACTTTATTTTTGCTAATGGGCCTCAAATCTCTTCTTGAAACTCTATCCATGGCCTATGCACGATCCATCAAGATTAATTGAATTTATTTTCTTATTTTTATTGATTAATTGTATTTTTAATTAATATTAATTCATTTAATTAATTTAAATTGTAGGAAAATGCAAGATTTGATTTTTCAATCAATTTGTGTAGCAAATATAGTCAAGATATGCTGGCAATTTCGTGCTCAAAGTCAAAGATACAAAAAATCAAAAATTGGCAACATTTTCCAATCATGAAAAATAAAAAAGATTTGATTTCCAATCAAGGATTCAATCATCAATGCAATGGATTCTTGCTCAAGTTTTTGACCTAATTCGTTTCCTCTATATATATGCAAGCAAATCCTAACCTCATGGACGTGAAAAAGTTGCAGAAACAGACCCTAGCATATTCAAGAAATTCCAAGAAAATTGAAAACTGGTTTTTGTATTCTAGGGCAATTTAAGAGCTTTTATTGATTCCAATACATTGTAGGAGATCCCAAGAAGGTTTTGCAATCAAATTCAGACCTTAAAGCTCACGAAATCACTGAAAACAGAACCACGGTTTGCACTTATTTTCCAAAATCGTATCGTTGAATTCATGCATAATTAACATGTTTTTGTGATTGTTTCGCATTGCTAGAGGTCATACCAAGCTAATTGTATGGTTTAATTGAACTGAAACGCCATAAATCAAAAGATGCCATGAACGATTTCTAGGGTTCTTAAGCTTTGAAATTGGGGCTTTGCAATCCAGGAAAAATTAAGACTTGTGAGACCCATGGTTAGAATCGTTAGAACAAGACGAACAAAACCAATCCATCGCGAAATATTTATATGCATTGAGCTGCTAATCGCTATTTTTCCATGTAATAGTTTGTGGGGGTTAAAAACCCCCGCTATCTGATTTTGTTTTACAGGTATAAAGGAAGAAGACGAGGACGTGTTAGCATTTGGTTGGATGATTTGAAAACACGCACGTTTTTTATTGTGTCACAGCATATTATTTAATTTCTTAATATAACAATCTCCACTTATTTCACTAACAAATAGAATAGCTTGGCTGAGTGGTGAGTGCGTTGATCTGGAAGCCTTGGGACCTGGGTTCGAATCCCAGGTCCCCTAAAACATTTATTTCTTTTCTCTTGACATATTCACATGCAGATTCCAAAGTGATGTCCACCATGCACTTCTCATCCCAGCGCGCCAAGTGGCCTCAAACTCAGATCCCATGGCCTAGATTGAAAGACTAGCATGCTCCTTGGTCAATGTGCGCATGGACAATCTCAAAAGTCAAACGGACTGGAACATTGATGGGCCATAAATTTCCAGAAACACCTCCTCCTGGGCCCAACACCCCTTGGGTTTTATTTCTCTTTTTTTTTCTTCTTTTATATTTTATATTTAATTATTTTACTATTAATTATTATTATTATTTAATTAACCCAATTAATTTTTTTCATAATAAATTCAGAAAACTAAAATATAATATTTTTTATTATTATTTATTAAATTCACCCTTAATTTATTATTTTTGTAAATAAGAACTAACATAATTAATTTAGTTGTTTTAATTAGGTTAATTTCAATATTTTCACAATAATTTAAAATAAATTAGAATTAGGGTTCTTGACAACTTTTAATCATTTTTTTTAATTTATTTTTATTAAAACATAAAAAACCAAAAATATTTCTTTTAATTAATTAATTAATTAGGTTTAATTTAATTTAATTCATAAATAATTAAATCTCTTTCTTTTTCAAAAAAAAAAGGGGTCAAAACCCTAAAACATTCCGATTCAATTCTTTTCGCGCATATTATTTTTGATCATTATTATGTAATTGTTCTGAGGATGTAATAGCTTTAATTAGGACTTTTTATCGCTTTTATTTAATTTCCGCAATTTACTTTTCAAGGGTTTGTTTTTGGCGATGTAAATACCCGACGTCTTGTAATAGTTTAGTTTTACTTTCCACAACTATTAACTGCTAGATGTATGTTAACTAGTCTATGCATGACAAGACTTCTCTTTTAAATTAAAATCAACCCGTAGCTCACCATAACATGTGCAAAGATAACTTAACTGAAACCTGACACACTCGCACATGCCACTCCTAGGGTACGCCTCACTTGGTTGCCTCGACGTGGTCATTGAGTATAGGGTGTTTTAGAGGTCGCCCTCCTGTCTAAAGATCAAAAAGTTGCCTCGAAACGGTTGCCTCGAATAAAACGATCTAAGACATTAGGGTTACGGCTAAGGCGTCCTACTATTGCTTTGGTGACCACATGTCCCTATAATCGAATTGACCCGAAAAACTCCAACGACAGTGCTACCTACTTCTCAATAGTGGGATAGTACTGTCTAAAGGACATTTACACAGCTTAATTTCTTTTGAGTAGGTACAGGTTCTTAGATACTTGCTCTTTCAAAACAAAAAAATACTTTTTGCACCTACACTTTTTTGACAAAAGTTTTCATACAAACACTTCATACACTCTTGAGGACAGATACAAGAGTTAAATCGAAGTTTTCAAACAAACTTTTTTCAAAACCCACAAACACAAGAAAAGAAAAAATCTTTTGAAAACATAGTGAGCAAGTACCTAAGAGCCCGTGGATAACCACGGATAGAAAAGGTGCTAACACCTTCCCTTTCTATAATCTACCTCCCGAACCGAGAAACATCTCGAAAAGGAATTTTGCTGTGCTTTTGTCCTTTCCTTGTTGGAGAAAATAAAAGACGGTGGCGACTCTTGCTTACCGCGACATTTCGCGAACCAGCATTCCAAAACAGTCAGTTCTATTTCCACCGATCACAGGAGGCTTTGCAGCACATGGTTCCAGAACATTTTCTTGTTAAGCCTCAGTCAGATGTTTTATCAATTTGTTCTCTATCAGAATATCTGAGATAAGCCTTCACAAATGAATCCAATCTCTTTTGGTTCTTTCTTCTTCCCTTGTTTATTTGACACTTTCTTTATATGGTTGAATAGAATATGAGGAAGGTGGACTATGTCTTTAGTATCAATGAAGTACAACAAGTATTGTTGATCAATATTGATGTAGTCAAAAGAGCAGGTTGGTTTTCTGTGATTGATGTACCCCAGAATAGTTCTAGACCAAATTCTGAGATAATACTTTAGATCTTTGATCTTGTTTGAGGGTTGTACAGAGGAAAATATTTCTTTTGAAATGATGGTTAGGTCAGAACCTTTTTCTGCCATTTCACTACATCTTATATTATTGTCGTCATGACCAATAAGCTTACCTATAAGATCATCGGTGATGACGATCTTCTTTCCCATAACATAAGACGTTACTTGATGATTTGAAGAAGTGGCATGAATCTAAAATTCTTGCACCAATTTGGAGAAAGTTGGACTGATTAGATGATCAAAGTATTTCGTCCACCCTTGGAACTCAACACCAGGTGTTAGGTCATACCCATTTTCTTTCATACTTTCAAAATCAACAATGAGTTCACATAGAACTTCCAGAAAATCAACAGGAGTGAAAAGAGTTCTTGACGGTTCAACGTATCTTTCTTTGTTAGTAGAACCAGGAATGTTGATTTGAGAATATTGAGACAATTGTTGAAAGGAAGCCATTGTTCATAGACTTTTAGGGTTTTTGAGAGAGGAACAAATACAGAGAAAAAAGAGTGAGTGGGAGTGAATGTGTGAGAGTGTTTGTGACAAAGTGAGGTATAAATAGCCAAAGGGAGAAGATATGAATTTTAATTTTAATTAATAAAATAAACACAATGATTAATTGCATTAATGATTTCTGAAAAGAGGGATGGCATGAAGATTTTGAACAATTACCGATTTGACTTGCGCCTCAATGCATCAACTCAACTATCTCACCCCCTTTTGATTTTGAACATGTGTTCAGCCTTAGAGAGTGACTTTGAGTTTAGAGTTGACAAATGTTGATATGGTAAATTTCTTGCTTCTATCTTAGAAATGAAACGTTATTGGAAAATGTTCAGATCTTCTGGATAGTTTCTAATACAACTTTCCTTCTCACTTCTCAAGAACTTTTGTTCAGATGTTCAAAAAAAAGTAAAAAGTCCAGAGAGATTAAATATACATAAACTACACTTGTATTTTGGGCATAATTCCATACTGAGGTGTTTCAGAATGAAATTAAATCTATCTTCAGAAATGGGTTTAGTGAAGACATCAACCCATTGATGGTTTGTGTCTATAAATTTTAAACAAAGAATTCCCTTCTGAATATAGTGCCTAATAAAATGGTGTTTAATTTCTATATGTTTAGCCCTAAAATGTAAAATAGGATTTTTAGAAAGGAAAATAGCATAAGCATTATCACAGAGTAATGGAATGTTACTCTCATAAATGTTAAAGTCTTTAAGCTGAATTTTCATCCAGAGCATCCGAGTACTGCATCCAGCAACAGCTATATATTCAGCCTCAACAGTTGATAGTGTAATAGTTGATTATCTTTTGTTGGACCGAGAGATTAGGTTGTCTCCCAGAAACTGGAAGCTTGTAGAAGTACTTTTCTTGGAGCTGTTAAATATAAGAGAGAGCCAACCATACCTCTGTAGAGCTTCTGTTCTACTTTCTTACTTACATCATCCCTTTCCAGAATGCATGTAGGATGCAAAGAAGTTTTGGATGACTTACTTTATGAAAAATCAAAATTCTTCAGAAGTTCTTTAACATATATGCTTTGATGTATGTAGGTTCCTTCTGGAGTTTGATTGATTTGAATTCCCAGAAAGAACTTGAGTTCACCCATCAAGCTCATTTAAAATTCTGTGTGTATAGTCTTAGCAAATTCTTTCCCCAAGGAGGATTTAGTAGATCCAAAAATTATACCATCTATATAAATTTGACCAACCAGAATGTTATTTTTAAATGGTTTACAGAATAAGGTTGTGCCCACCATCCCTCTGGTAAATTCATATCCTAACATAAAGTTACTTAGTCTTTCATACCAAGCTCTGGGAGCTTGATTCAGAACATATAGCGATTTCTTAAGTTTATAAACATATTCTGGATGTTTTGTATTTTCAAAGCCAGGGGGTTGGTACATATAAACTTATTCATCAATGTAACCATTTAAAAAAGAACTTTTAACATCCATCTGATAAAGAGTGATGCCATTATTTACAACAAATGAAATTAAAAGTCTGATAAATTCTAACCTGGCGACTGAAGCAAAGGTTTTTGTATAGTCTATCCCATCTTGCTGAATATAACCTTGTGCAACCATTTGTGCTTTATTTATGACGACTTCTCCTTGTTTGCTTAGCTTATTTTTGAAGACCCATTTGGTTCTAATGATGTTAAAGCCTTTTGGTTTAGGAACTAGATTCCACATATCATTTCTGGTAAATTGATTTAGTTCTTCCTGCATTGTAAGGATCCAGTCATTGTCTAGAAGTGCTTCATTAATGGAAGTTGACTCGATCAGTGATACTAATCCCATGAGAGATTCTTCAGTATTTCTGAATGTAAATCTTGTTCTAATTGGGTCATATTTATTTCACCGAATCATATTTTCTGGATGTGCTAAGCTGCTTCTGGATTGTCTTTTTTGGATATATTTTTCAGAACCTTCTGTAATATTTGTGACATCTTCTGTATTTGGCTGAAGTTATGCACTTTTGTTTTCTGAAGGTCTGTCTTCAGTACCTTTAATTTGAACTTCTATATCTGCAAAATATTTACCCTGGTTTGACTTTTAAGAGCCAAGCTTATCGTCAAATTTGACACTAATAGATTCATCCACAATTCATGTTTCTATGTTTTATACTCTATAACCTTTTGAGCGTTCAGAGTATTCTAACATGAGACACTTTTGTGCTTTAGAATCAAACTTGTTTAGATGTTCTTTAGTGTTCAATATAAAACAAATACATTCAAATGGATGGAAATAAGAGATGTTAGGCTTTCTGTTCTTCCACGGTTCATATGGAGTCTATTCCAGAATAGGTATTATTGAAATTCTATTCTGAATATAAAACATTGTGTTAACTGCTTCTGTCTAGAAGTTTTTAGCAATGTTAGTTTCGTTGATCATGGTTTTGGCCATTTCTTGTAAAAGTTCTATTCTTTCATTCAACAACTTTGTTTTGTTTAGTATTTTTAGGACAAGAGAAATCATGAGAGATGCCATTCTCATTAAAATAATTTCAAAGCTTTTGTTTTCGAATTCCACACCATGATCACTTCTGACTTTAGCAATTACTCCTTTTCATTTTGAACTTGGTTACAGAAAGTAGAGAACACAGAGTGTGACTCGTCCTTGTGTCTTAAGAACTTTACCCATGTCCATCTTCTTTAGTCATCTACAATCACTAATCCATACTTCTTGCTGCTGATGGATGCAATTTTCACTGGTCCAAACAGATCTATATGCAGAAGTTCCAATGGTCTAGAGGTAGAAACAACATTTTTTTATTTAAAAGAGGGTTTTACAAACTTTCCTTTTTGACATGCTTCACACAGGGCATCTGAGTTGAACTTTAAGTTAGGAAGTCCTCTGACCAGATTGAGTTTGTTAAACTGAGATATTCTTCTCATACTAACATGCACCAATCTTATGTGTCAGGCCCATTGCTCGTCGTTAACAGACATAAGGCATTTTACATTCTGACGCTTTAGTTCAGAAATTTTAATCTTATAAACATTTTTCTTTCTCTTACCATTATAGAGGATAGTTCCATATTTCTGACTAAATGCTTTACAGTTCTTTTGATTAAAGATTATATCATAACCATTATTACTTAATTGACTTATGGATAACAGGTTATGCATTAATCCACCTACTAACAGAACATTAGTTATAGAGGTAAGTGTACAGTTACCAATGGTTCCAGAGCCTATAATATTTCCTTTCTGATTGCCTCTGAAACCTACATAGCCTCAAAATTTAAGTTCCAAACTTTGGAACATATGCTTACTTCCCATCATGTGTCGAGAGCATCCAGAGTCATGGTACCAAGATTGGTGTTTCAACTTTGTTGTTAAAGACATCTGCAACATAGATGATTTTATCCTTAGGTACCCATATCTTTTTGGGTCCTTGTTTGTTAGAGTTTCCAAAATTTTGGGGAAGTTTTTTCTCCTAACTCTATCAACCTCCAATTTTGTTAGGATTAGCTTAGATAACAAATATGGAGCTTGCATATGGATGATCCAGGATGGAATGCTCTTCGATCGGCGCTGACAAATCGATAGATTTCCAGTTCATTTCTCTTTTTCTTTATGTATTCTCTATTGGTTGGGTTTTTATATGTATTTTCTTTGAACTCATGTATATTTATCACCCTTGGCGTTGTATAAAGCTTGATTTACAAATCTTGGTCGATTGTTGTCCTGGATGTTTGCTCTGTGCTAGGGATTTGAGTTGCTATAGACATATACTACTTGAATTCTTATATAGGATGATTATATAATAGTGTATTAATTTTTGAGATAGATTTAGCGTTGTTATTCACTTAAGGTCTCTGTGATTAATGCCTTTGTGTTGTTTATGTCGCTCTGAGAGATCGTCAACGTAAGCGAGCATGGTTGACTTTTGTGTTGTTAAGGTTGGTTGGGAGATCATTGCTGAGGTGATACAGTGGGTGTTGTGTTTGACATGTGATAACATTGATGAATATTGAAGGCTTAGTATAACAGGTCGATAGGTTTAAGATTGTGAGAAGTAGTATATATGCATGCTTGATAAGTTATTCCTTTTTCCTTTTTATACATTTATTTTTTATTGATACTTTAACTTTGAACCTATTTATCCCCCAAACTCATTAACGAGAAATTGTCGAATGAAATTTAAATACACTAATCTTTGTGGACACGATGCCATATAACCTAAATATCACCCGGTAAATTAATAACTTTTTGCTTGTCACTTTACCGCTTCCAACACATATGCGTATGAGGCAGGGCCATACGCGTATGAATAGGCCGAGGTGCAGATTTGTCCATTTTTACGATTTCTCTCTCGTTTTTGCATGCAATTTAATTTCTCTTGGTCTTTAATGACTAGTATGACTTAGATGGATATATGAAGTTTTGTAATAATAGGAATCGTGTTGAAACGTAGAACTTAGTGGGAATTTTGTATGGTGTTGTTGTTGAGTGATCTTACCTAACATGTGGTTGTTTTACGAATGATGTATGAAGGAATTTCTTATAATGTTATGTTGTTGTAAATGTTGTTGTTATCGAATGTACATGATAATTAATAACATGTTTAGTGGTTATGATGCTTTAATGTTATGTTGTTCTAGTGTTGTTGTTGTCGAATATACATGAGGAATTGCTAATATGCTTATTTATTATGATGCTATGGTACTATGTTGTGATACTATGATGTTATACTGTGTAATGTTGTTGTTGTTGAATGCTCATTATGGATTGATAATATGCATTGTGGATTGTGATACTATGACTCTATGTTGTTAAAATGTTGTTGTAATGTTTGATGAAGTGCGATACGATGATGTTGCATTGTTGGATGTATGCAAGTATGTTGTTACTAATTTATATTGCTATAGTTACATGTATGGTGAGGGCTTATGTTCTATTGGTGGCCTTTATTGGAAATATGTTGTGGGCTTATGCCATGTAGTTGTATATTTATGTTGTTGCGTGTTGGTGTTGTATCCTACATTGATGAGGGCTTATGCCCTGTTGTTGGCCTATAATGGTGTTATGTTGAGGGCTTATGCCATGATTCTGCCCTATATGGAATTATGTTGTGGGCTTATGCCTTGTTGGTATCACATGCATTGAGTTGTTGTTGGTTGCATTGCATTGCACTATCTTGATTATATGTGGTGTTATGTGAATGGTGAATGTGTTGTGATGTATTAGGGTGAAATGTGAGTTATTTGAATTGTGTGATATTACTACTCCTTAACATGTGATATTTACTGTTATTTATTGAATGTATTTATCACCCCTTTTCTATTGTTGTGTTTGTGCTCCTCTGGGAATACAAATAATCAGGTACCTGAGTAGTGTTTGAAATATCAGTTGCATGATCGAGTCTTAGGAGTCGCTCTGATACGTAACACGAGATATTATGGGAACTTGTTTATGTATTTGTATTTGTCGTTTTTGTTACGTATCTTAACTTCAAGTTTATGTTGAACCATGAGTTTTATGGAGAATGTTGTTATTAAAGCCGTAGTGTTATGAGAATGAATAATTGGATATTTCTGCTGTGTAAATAATTCTTTTATGAGAAATGAAGTATTAAAATAATTTGAAATTTTATGAGTTTTTGAAAGATGTGACATCCTACTTGTGCACTCAGATGTATTTTCATATATTATATTATAATTATTCTTGTGGAGAAAGTGGGGTGTTACAATTGGTATCAGAGCAGGTCGGTCTGTCCAGATAGATTGTTGATGAAGGTAGAGAAAAACACAAGAAAATAGGGGTTTGAATTGGGTTTTAAGAAAATATTCTCCTTTTAAAAATTATTTGAATGAACTATGAAAGAATAAAGAATTCAATAAATATAAAGAGACACATTCAGTTATCCAGGTTCACCATTAACTAGGCTACTCATGCCCACCCTCCTCGGGTGATTTTGCCTTCAACAAGGACTTAATCCACTATAACCAAATCATGATTACAATCGCAGGGGCTAGCTGCCGGTGACTAACAACCACAATGATCAGTAACAATTTACCCCTTAAGAAATATGACCTACCCGATCTTCTTAACAGGATTTCACAATGACATGTAGCCATTTTCATATCAAGTGTTCTAATCTTCACACGATCACTTGAGAAACAACATAATGATATGTTAAGTGATCTGTACAAGATATAGCCATCATTGACCATATCATAAATCTGATCAAACTTGGTCTTTCTATGAAGGATTTCTCACAATTACCCTCAGCCAATGATCTCCTAAGATTTATAACCTACCCGGTACACTAAGAGATGTTAGCGATCATTGACACATAAGAATTCTGACCAAATGGTCTCCATAGAATAGGATTTCATCTACAAAGGCTCGCAACCACTCGTATTCTCAAGCTTTATGATCTTCACTCGATCACTTAAGGGACCACCAATTCTAAACAAAATTGTTTTTCCAGAGATTACATGAGTGCTTTTTATCAAGAAGATTACTCCTATCTTAAGTACATATTGTTTGACACAATTTTGAGCAACAACTCTTGCGTACAAACAACTTAGATGAAGATTCTTAAGAAATAACACAATCTGAGAAACAACTCTTGTGTTTTATAATCTTTCTACATAGATGAATATAATCTAATTTAAATGCAGCATCTTGTAGTCTTGGCATCTTCATTCTTCTTCGTTGAGCATGATATGAGCAACAACTCCATACTTCTTCAAAATTATTCCAAGATATATATAATTAATAGTTCAGTAACATCTTGTAGAATTCTTCATCTTCATCTTTTTTCTTCATTAAGCAAGATATGAGCAACAACTCCGTTCTTATTCATGTCATATCTTCAATGTTGTACATATTTTCTGTTAAGAACAACAATGTTATTTGGACTTAGACATTCACTTCTTTTCCAATATCTTCGTCAATTTGAATTTGAAGCTTTGGTCTTCTTTATATAGCCTCTAGATGAAAATAGTTGTTGTAAGGATAGAGATGTTTTTTCTCCTTCCAACGGTTGAATCCCAACAGATATATTCAAGAGAGGTTTGGAAAAAGCACGAAATGTCACTTTCTTATACATGCTGCTTGCAGTAATGGCGTACATCAGTGGGATAACAACTACTATGAATTGTGTTGTTATTGTACTCTATTCTTCTTGACTAAGTTTCTTGATCTTTATCTTCTGATGTTGTACTTCTGATTATGAAGTATTAAGCTTGGAAGAGATCAATCACTTTGACTTCGTTCTTCTGATGACTGATTGATTAGTAGTTCATAAACTACTTTATTATTGTAGTGAAGTAACACCAAAGTTTCATAACCAAATATTGTCTTCAAAATTATGGGCAACAACCTATCTAAAACACAAAGCTTTTCTTCTGAACTAGAACTACTCTTGAAGGCATATATCTTTTCTTATCTGACAAATGAATATTGCTTTGAGAAGATGTTTTTCTTCAGTTTCTTTCAATAGTGAATTCTTGTTTTCATAATGATTGACAATAGCCAATCTGAATAAAACAAGTCTTGATAGTTTGTGAAAGCTTTTTTGATGAAGATATCAAAAGCTTTTCTGATGATAGACATTTAAATCAGATATTACGACAACAGACTATCTAATTCTGAAGTCCTTGAATTCTTAAGTTTTGATTAATATCTTCTTGCTGGATTGTTTCTGATATGAGGAGTGATAATGATCCAAAAGATTATTCTTTGTTGTAGAGTCACAGTCTTTCAGATATTTGAACATTGTCTCCAGATATACAAGCAACAACTTATCTGATGAATAACTTCTTTGAGTGTGTTGCACCCTAAAATTTACCCTCTTGTTTTTAGAAATTTAGAGGCTTTTGTTTCATCATATGCATCCATACATTGTGATAGGATCAAGGTACTTTGATTCCCAATTTCCTCTACAAGTTGTGGAAGGTAGTTATGTTGACAATCAGTGCAAGAAGGGTTTCATTCCATCAATATTTGATTCACTCAAGCTACAAGGGTTTCTAATACCTCAAGGTATCTCCATTGTCTCATTGGTTCATCTGAATATTGAATTTTGCAAGTATTGGAATGAATCATTGTTCTCCTATTCACCTTTTGAGATTAGGGTTGGCCAGATGAAGTGTTTGATGCTTGTGTGGGCCAAATATATGGAGAAATATCTTATTTTCATATGAGACATTTTTGTTCAATAAGTTGTTCATCATGTTCCTCGAAATTAGGGTTTTGAAGCTTGATCATCACCTCCTAACACAAGAGACCAAAATTAGGGCCTTGGATTTAATCGATATTTCTCTGAGTTTTTTACTCAAACTTGATTCCATTCTTATTTACATATCCCCGAGCATCTATGATTGAAGAATTGAGCATCAATTTTGGTTGGAAGAGATTCAATTGATTAATTGGGGGTAAAACGGTCATTTGAGCAACAGTCAACAAAAGTCAATTGTTGACCAAGTGGACTTTTGGTCAAAGTTGAGGTCAATGATAATGTTCCAATATCACATGGCCTATGGTTGAAGAAATTCAAGAGAAATATTGATTTTGAAGTTAACTTGTTCATGAAGGTATCTTGGTGAAATTTGAAAATTACCAAGTAGGAAACTCATAAGGCTGAATTTCAAAAATTCATAACTTCTTCATATTTTATTGAAAAATTGCAAACTTAACATGGCTGGAAAGAGAAAGAAAGGTTCTTCAACTTTGTCCTTATGAGCTCAAGTCCAAAAAGGGAAAGAAGAGAAAGTTATATGGCTAAGAAAATTTATGACACTTAGTAAAAATTTCAAGTCATGTGCATAAGATGAGATTTCTTCATGGACATTTTCAGGGTTTCATTTGGATTCAAATCAAAAATTTCCAAACATGAATGATTAAGTTTGAAACTTATTTTTCAACTTTGATTCAGGGATCATCTCATTTGGTGCACTATAGAGAGAGATATGGTGCTTAGGTTATGAAGTATCAAGAGGGTATTTTTCTAACAAGCATGCGTTCCAGGCCTGGAGTTTCATCAAACAGTTGGTGGGAACATATTCATAGCCACTTTTCTTGTTGGAACGCACATCATTTTGAAAACTGGTCAACATCAAAGTTGAAATTTGAAGCTTCCTCTTCAAGTTTGTTTCAAACTTTATTCCATTTTGTGCATTGTGGATTGAGTTATTGGATTTTGGATTCAAGGGCTCGAATGGAAAATTTCTGGCTAGCATGACCAAGCCCACGCATAAGAATTCTTCCTTTGCCCAGCCAGTAAAATTGCATTATTTTCATGCCAACTTTTCAATATGTTACAAGCCTTATTTCAAATTTTCATCAACATCAATATTAAAGCTTGTTGTCCCAGCTTTCCAAAGTGATCAATCTTTTTCCATATGATCAAGAGTTGATTGATTTTTAAAGAAGAGAACATGGCTGGTCATTAGAATATGCATGCAGTGGTTTTATGAGGGTTACATCAAGCCTAGTTCTTAAGCGTGCACATTCTTTTCTTTCCCAAACAAGTCGATCTTAAGTTCACTGAATAAGAACAGTTTTAAGGTTTGTTGTAACTGTTTCATTGGGGAAGGTTTGTTGTAACTGTTTCATTGGGGAAGATGATTCTTAATTAGTCTGTTTGAATCTGATGGGTCCCACGCGCGCCTTTTCTTTTCTTTTCTTTTTTTGAATTTTTGTTTCTTATTTTCCCTCCTTATTTTTATTCACGTCTTGATTTTATTTTAAATAGTTTCACTCATCCAAAAATTACCAAGAAAACATTCCAAGTCTCTTTTTGAGTCTATTTTCTGAATATAATTTTCATTTTATTATTTATGAATTTAGGCCAATTAAAAAATGTGTGTATATTAATTAGTTGTTTTCTTCATAATTTCAATGTTTGATTTTATTTTCTAATTTCTATTAATCTAAAAAATATACAAAAAAAAATTTCACATCTTTTAATTGATGAATGATTATGATATTTTTTATCCAGTTTTATTTTATTGTTTGTTTGATTTTAAAAATTGTTGAAGATGAACATATATTTTGGTCTTTTTCTTGCGTAGGTTAGAAGTTTCATTTTCATTTCCTATCTTTCCTTGTCTGAAAATTCCAAATTCATTCATGGATGTGTTGAGACACAAAAAATGATTTTTCCATAATTGTCCGCGTTGATTTTGTCACTTTTTGAAATTTTCTTGTCAAGTATGCTTCATTGAATGCATTTCATGGCTAGTTTCCATGTTTTGATTTAATTTTAAATATTCCTGTGATATAAAAATGTGGAAAAATATGTTTTACAAGCTTCTATATGTTGTGAATATCATAATAATTTTTATCAATTTTTTTGGGTAGTTTTCATCTATTATATGGTGTAATGTGTCTAGTTTGGCTTTGTTTCCAACTAGTCTTACTATTTGAATTTTATTTTCAACTTTTCCCTGATATAAAAAATGTGAAAAAATATGTTGATACACAGGGATGTTTTGTGATGCTTCGGTAATTTTCTCCAATTTTCATTGATCAATTTTATTTCATTTGAAATTTGTTTTCTAAGTGTGTATGTTTGGATACTTTGTGGAGCTAGTCTCCATCTTTTAATTCCATTTTCTATTTTTCTTCAACTTTGAATGTGTGGTAATACTTTATTCTGACTTGTGATGATCTTAAGATGCTTGAAATATTTTTGTTTGAATTTATTAACCGCTTTTCCTATTTTTCTTTGATTTAAACATTGTATGTGATTATTGGTGTTTTAATAGATTTTAAAGTCACTGTGTTGAATTCCTTTGTGAATTGATCCATGATTGGGGAGTGATAAGTTAAAGTATAACCCCTTTAGGGTTTGAGAATCAATTGACCTCATTATATCAACCTTTCTCCATACTTTTCATGTTGAACTTTTTCCTTACTGTTTTGAACTTATTTCTTTGTTGCTTGAGATACAAGGTATGCACTTTTGAAACCTATAAGGAACCAAGTTCCTTATTCTTTATATTATTCTCATTTGAATGTGTAGAGCCTTGAGTTCGTGTCTATGAACCATTCAAGTGCTATAATATCTCACCTTTGTTTAGAGGTCTTTTGTTTATCTTTTGGGATCATGGTTTAGGAGAATGTGTTTGTACATTTCCAATTGAGTATCATTGATCCAAAAAGGTTGAAACAATTTTTGTATACTTCTGAATTTATATCTTATTATTTATAAATCAATACTCCTTTGATTCTTTTATTGAAATTTCATTGTCAATACACCATGATGACAAGTTAGGAGCCACATTCTTTGTCTTGACCAAATTGATGTGTGATGTATCTTCTTGAGGACTTTGAGTCCAATATTTCTATATTTAAGTTTTGATATTAACCTCACCTCTCATCTCATTTCTCATGCTTCTTTGATCCTTAGTTAAGTATTCATTTACTAACCAACATGTGATACATAATAAGTTATGTCTTATTTTCTATTTGTGTTTTAAGCATCATTGTCTAATGATTGCCTCATGAGCTTTTGTGCTATGTCCCATGAATGTATCTTAATGTTGGCTACTTCCCATAACATCTAAGAACTTGATTTATATATATCATATTGCTTTCATGCATCAAAGGGACTATACTTTACCATATATCATGATACTTAACTATGTCATCTTGTTGACATTCTTGAGGTTTTAAACTCATGATTAATATCTTGTGAGGGTTTCATCATCACCCTATAATATACAGGATGTCATTACACTCTTACTTGATCTTCATCAACCTCATTTTATTTAAGACAAGTACTATGCATCATTAGATGATATTGTTCATCAACTAGGCGACTTTTCTTGTGTAAGAACTTTCATCTTCTCACTTAGCTATTCTTGAGTCTCATCTTGAGTTAACTTGCTATACAAGTCACACATTGAATAATTATTCAATTATTCTCTCTCTTCCTTTTTATATTTACTTCTTAAATTAAAAATTGCTTGTTTGTCTCCTTTAACTATGCTCTTTGTGTGATATGTATGCATTCTTTTCTCCATGCTTGTAATGTTTGAATGTGTTATATTAGAGATCATTTTCTTCTGACTTGTGTGTTATGACAACCTCTAAACATGTTACCTCTTTGTTGTATCCCAAAATTTTACGTCTCCTTTTTCAAGGCATTCCTCATAAATGATCTCTAATTCTCAAGGATTCTCAAGGAATTGATGAGACAAAATCATCTCCAAAGCGTTGGGACTCCAAATTAGGGTTTTAACTGAGAGTGACAAATCTTTTATTTTTGACCTAGTACATGACTTATTGGTTTGAAATATGATCTCAAGGATTTAAGTGCATCATTTTTACCTAGTCTCATAATTTAATACACTTCTCAAGATCAATTGATTGATAGTTGAAATTGGGTCAACTGATGAAAAGTCAATTGTACACCGAAAAGTCAAAGTTTGACTTTTCGATCAAAATCAAGTTTCAGAAGTCATATTTCATCAAGACATGTCAAAATATGAAGTTTGTTCATCAAGAAATCAAAAAGTCAAAACTACCTTTGAAAAGTCAAAATTCTAAGACTTAGAATTTTTCTATGTGTTAGAAAGTTAACTTTTTTTCATGACTTTGTACCAAATTTCCAACATGGTGCAAGATGATTCAAGGAAAATTTCTAACATGAAAGTTGGAGATATCAATGAGATCTAAAACTTTGTAACAGGAATCAAGTTCTAAAAATGATTGGATTTCAAGTTATTAATTCATGATGACATGTTCATAAAACTAAAAACACTTGGTGAATTTTCAAGTGTTTAGGCAGATTTTTGGTACCAACTTCCTGGAAATCTTTCACCTAGTTCCAAGTTGATTCTTCAAAAATGTCCAACATGAAAGTTGTAGAGGATGTCTCAAACTTTCCAAAATGTCCAAGAACTTGAAAAGAACTTTTTTGAGCTAAGAGATTCGAAGAGATGAAGATCGCATGATAAACTTAAATTATAAACCATTTCTGTGTTGAACTCATAGAAAAGTCTCAAACCTATCCTGCATAATCCCACTTTTTAGGCCATTTGAATCCTAAATATCACCATGATCAGAAATTTACACAAGTTCTAAATGTATTGCACAAAGATTAGAAGCTTTGTCCAAGTCTTGATACCATTTTTGGATAGTTTGCATAAAGTCACTTTACCATTTTGATAAAAGCAAGCTTTATGCCTATAACTATTTGTTTAAACTTGTGATTTACTCCTAATCAGATCCTATACAATCTCAATATCAAAAGAAATCTCAAGAAGTCATTAAAAGCATGTCAAATCTCTTGAATCACTCATTTTCTTCATCATGAGGCAACAAAATCTTTGTATTTTCAAAAAAAAGTGCCAAAAACTTCAGCCAACTTCATCTATAAATAAGTTGTTTTCACAACACAAAGAGGGGGCTTTTGGAGAAGGGAAGAAGAGAGAGAATAGAGAGTCTTTGAACAAAAAAAAAGCATTCTTTGTAACCTTTGCTCATTCATAAAAACCAGCTCTACTTTCATTCAAAATAGAACCTCAATCCATTATTCCATCTTACAAACTCTCCCATAAACCAAACACCTTATCACATAGAGACTGTTCAAACACAAGAACAGTTTCTGTAGTGCCATTATCTTCACCCTCCAGACACAAAAAAGTAGTACTGTTCAATTTGAATGAGTAAGTGTGATTCAACAGTTTGGGACAGCTTCCTAGAGATTCATTGGAGCCATCACAACAGCTGGAAAAGTACTCAGACTTAAAACACCAAGTGCAGTCTCAAGGTAAGTCATCTTGACTTTGCATTTTTTTCATACATCATTAAGGATTTATTTTGAAGATAAATATGTAGTAATTATTTCCCCTTTGAGATAACCATTTGCTTGCTGTTTATGTTTATCAATTATATGTTGTAAACGTACTCAAACAAACAATAAAACAATGTTTAAGGTAAAAAAACTGCAGCATGAGTCGACACATACCCACTGGGTCGACTCATTGTAGTGAAAAATAGGGTATCAGTCGACACATAGCCTTATGCATCAACTCATACTACTATCCAGGTCCCAAAACAGAAGGATGAAAGGTGTATGAGTCGATAAAAAACGCATATGTATTGACACAAATAGGCGCATGAGTCGACACATCCCCTTACACATCGACTCATACTGAGTTAGTTTGGTTTTACAGGGGCAAGGAAAATTATGTATCGATGCATAGCACCATGTGTCGACACATAATAGTTCAAAATGAAATTTTTTCCTTTATTTTACACTTTTTTTTACATTGTTTTCATTTTTATTCGATATGGTTGTAATATTTAATTTTCTACTCCATCCCCATTTGTAAATTGTCCCTCCATTCGCCTAATGATGTAATAGCGTAGGAGTTTAATTTCCGCAAATTTATCGTTTTTCATATAATTGTTAGTAATTAGGGTGTGTATGGCAAGATAAAATCAACCGTTAGAAAACCCTAATATCAAAGACTAAAATGCATGCAATCAAACACACTTCACACACGTGCACCTTTAAGGTAATATCGCTTGTCCCTCGATGTTTCCTTCGGTGAATGATCTAGTCCCTTACAAAAATTGCTAAAATGTCTAATAAGTTACCGTTTATGACTATACATTGGACCCACGCCTGTCCCTTCACATCCAATGATGGGGTTTTCTTACCAATCAGTGGTAAGATAGCCACATCTTAAGGATGAGGAAAAGAACAAAGACCTTTTGAGTAGGTAGGACGCTTGTAGTTGCTTGCTCACGATCAAAACCATTTTCACACATAAACTTTCAAAACACCTTAAAAAAATATCTCTATGAACTATTTTCAAAACCAACACTTTGTATACATTCTTATAGAGACGAGAATCATTACAAAGTTTGTCGAAACAAATGCGTTTTCAAAATACTGTCAAAAACCCACCACAAACACATTCCAAACAAAGCATTTTTCAAATTGATCTAGCAAGAAACTAAAATCCCATAGATAACAATGGATGAAAAGGGTTCTAACACCTTCCCTTTTTATAATCTACCCCCCGAACTCAAGAAAATATCTCAAAGGTCTTTCTTGTTCTTTTCACCCTTTCCTTATTGGATAAAAGAAAAGTCGGTGGCAACTCTTTCTATCCGCAACAATTGCGATAAAATGAAAAATACCCAAGTCAGTTCTCCCCCACCGTATTACTGAACTGGCGACTCTGCCAGGGATTAATGTCTAAGTGGGGTTACCTTAGAGATAGATCACATTTAAATTGCTTTCATTGTTTGATTTGTTTGCTTTACATTTATGGGTCCTTGTTTGGGTTTGTATTGATCTTTTACCTGGATTTGGGCAGATCACTACATAAGTAGCAATAGATTGTGGAAACTGTACGGCGTAGACCGATATGGTTGAAGAAATGGCTACGTTAGTGTGATGAATTTGTTGGTACCAGTAGCCCTTGTGTTGAATCAAGGAGAATACAGGGCCGCTGAGCGGTGTCATGAAGCACTAACTGACCTTAGAACCTTTAATTGAACAACTTGGCCATTAGGAAGCAGTGAGATAGCTGGTTTTAGTGGAAAGCTGAAAATTGGTTGATAATCGATACTACGCTCATTGAGATTGGACTTTTGGGATATTTTGGCCGCAGGAAAAGATTGATTATGCTAAAACAATGCCCAATGAAGAAAGATCAGTGATATTGAGATTCCCTAGAACCTGATTACTTTCTTGGACATGTTAAACCAACTAAACTTCAAGAGGGTACTTACCTATGAAACCCATGCAATCCTAAACCTAAGGTTTTTGTGTGCTTTGTTTGTGATCGTTATTTATGTCATCATAAACATCATAACATCATAATCATTCTCACTAACCATTTCAAGGATTTAGGAATTTATCTTTGTTCTATTTTGTAGGTCATGACTTCCACTCATAGGAATACCATCCGAGTTAACTTCGTGAAAGTGCATCCTCAACTTCAAGAGTTAGCATCAAGAGTTCCTGGAGATTCTCCCTTCACCAAGAAATATGTCCGAGTTCTCAACTTGGATGCCTCAAACTTCCAAGAAGAAATGATGTGTTTGCTTTTCCAATTCTTTGATCATATGCATCATTGCTTCACCTTTCCTGACTACCAATTAGTGTCTACATTAGAAGAATTATCTCAATTGCTAGGAGTGCTTGTGCTTGATCAAATTCCATTGACTGGTTTAGAAGAGACTCCAAAACCTGAAGTTATTTCCAAAACCTTGCATTTGAAGAGATCTGACATTGTGTAAAATTGGGAGACAAGAAGTGGAGTTAAGGGTTGCTTAGCCAAATTTCTGTTGGAGAAGACTTGTTTATTCTTGAAGATATAGATTTTCAAGATTTTGAGGATGTCTTGGCCCTTCTAATCTATGGTTTGGTTCTATTCCCCAATCCAGACCAACTAATAGATGAGAATGCCATCAAGCTTTTCCTCTCTCGTAATCCCGTACCTACTTTGCTTGGAGACATTCTAAATTGTTTCCACACTCGCACCATGAAGAAAATGGGTACTCTTTTGTGTTGAATTCCATTACTCTCTAGGTGGTTTATTTTGCAACTACCTCGATCAACATTGAAGAATGAGCAAGGCTTGACATGGTCTCAAAGGATGATGTCACTCTCACACTCGGATATCCATTGGTGTTCTCGATCTTTGGAGGATATTACTATCATTAACCTTTGTGGGGAATTCCATAATGTCTCACTCTTAGGCATTAGGGGAGGTATCACTTATAACCCTTCTCTCACGTTACGGCAGTTTGGGTACGTACAAAGAGATGGTCCCCATAATATGTTCATTCAAGGTTTGGTATTCGACTACGAGGGCGAAGACCAAGGCTATCGTCAAAGGTTCATGGGAGCTTGGAGAATGATAAACAAAGTGGATAGTAAGACATTGGGACATAAGAATTCCATCCCCTTGAGCCTTACCTTAAGTGGGTACGAACTCGTGCTCAAAGTCTTGTGATGCCTCACCCTTCCATTTTACCAATCATCATGGAGCCTGTTGCCAAAGGAGATGTTCCATATATTGTCTTTTATCTTGATATGCCTACTTCTCTTGAAGATTTGAAAAGAGCTTGGATTTAGCTAAAGGGGGATCCAGACACCTTTGAAGCCTAGTTTCATGCAAGTGAGAAGAAGACATTGGAGCTCACGAGACAACTTCATGAGGAGAGGAGCCTGAACGCCTATATCGCTCCAAAGAGGAAGCATCAATAGGAAATTTGAGTCATTTTTATTGTATTTTAGTTCATTTTATTTCTTTTTTTTTCAATGTAATCCCAAGAGGCATGTTGTAATCAATTTGAACTTATTAATATAATTAATGTTCGTTCCCTTTTGTCTAAACAAATTTAAATCTTCTAAGTTCTTGAAATCATTTGCATACGCATTTTCATGCATCATAACATAAATAGGTTTTCCACAACAGGTTTCCTTATATTTCTACTATTTATTTCAGTAAGATGGATATCGAACAAACAATAAAGAACTTGCAAGCACAGAATTCCCAGTTCCAAGAGACCTTGTTGACCCTGGCTAAGGGGCAACAAGAGCTGATGACTATGCTAGTAGCCAAGAAGAAAACCAATAAGATGGCCTTCATCAACATGGGTAAGAGGTTCAAAGGTTTGGTTGGTCAGGTACATATAGTCGAAAAGGCGTCTTAGGAGGACGAAAAACAAGACAAAGAGGCAAGGAGCACCCGTTCTAGGGGTGATAATAATCAAGCTACTGAAGACAAAGATTATTTTGATGAGCAATATCCTCTGCCTGAGGATAAATATAAGCAGTTGGAGGATAGACTAAAGGCTGTTGAAATTCAATATGTGCCTGGTTTAGATTTTGGCGAGTTGGGCTTAGTACCTGGGGTCATTATTCCGCATAAGTTTAAAATATCGGTGTTCGCCAAGTATGACGGGGTTTCCTGCCCAAAACTTCATCTAAGGTCTTACTTGCGCAAGATACATCCGTACACTACCGACAAAAATATTTGGGCCCATTTCTTCCAAGAGAGTCTGATTGGGACTCAACTAGAATGGTTCTATCAATTAGAGGTTCCCGCATCCACACATGGGAAGATCTAGACACTGATTTTTATCATCAGTATCAATACAATACTGATATGGCACTAACCAAAGTCCAACTTCAAGGTATGACAATGGATACTAATGAGGGGTTTAAAGAGTACGCACAAAAATGGAGGGATCTTGCTGGTACGGTCCAACCACCACTAACTGACAGAGAACTAGTTAACATGTTCATGGGTACATTAACTGGCCAATTTTTCAACCTATTGATTGGGAGTTCTTCGTATGATTTCACCGAGTTGATACTAACCGGTGAAAGGGTAGAAAGTGGCATTAAGAGTGGGAAAATTCACATGACATTTGCTTCCGCATCCAACACTGTAAAGAATCCCTTCACTGGAAATAAGGAAACAAATTTTGTGTATGGGGAAAGGGCCCGTACCAAGAAGGATCCCCGATCCTCTGTTAATGTTGTGTTAATCTCCAACCCCCCATATGCTCAGAGACAATCATCCAACAATCAATGATCTGAAGTTCCTCGAAGACAATTCACGAGAATAAGCATGTCACTATCCCAAGCCTCACAACATCTGTTGAAGGCCAATTTAGTGACATTCCACAATCCACCATCCAATCTTGACATTTCATCACCCAAGTACAATCCAAATGCCAAGTGCGGGTATCATTCCAACAGCCCTGGGCATGAAACTAATCAATGTTGGACTCTGAAGAATAAGATTCAAGATCTGATAGACAATAAAACAATTGAATTTGATCCACCTACTACTCCAAATGTGATAACCGCACCAATGTCGTACCATGGCAAAGGTGTTAATGCAATTGATGATACTACTTTTGTCTCCTCCATTGAGGATTAACGACTCCATTAACTACTGCGAAGGGTAATTTGCTGAGAGTCGGGGTGTTCCCTGGCTGTTCTAAAGATTATGTTTGCTGTGATCAACAAGTAAATGGGTGCAAGCGGCTGAAGGAAGGTGTGCAACGCCTGATAAATAGCCGCGAGATTCTGTTTGAGAAGATTCCTACCATCAAAAGTTTAACCAACAAAGCTGAAGACCTGTCCATAATAACCATCACCAACAAGCCTCTTAGGATCCCCTCAAAGGGTCCTATTAGAATTTCAAATGAACCAACCATTTCTCCTTTAATAATTACTATCGCTGGGCCTATTCCCTACTCTTATGACAAAGCGGTTCCATGGAACTATGGTGTCAGGTTTATTATTTTGGGATAAAACAAGATTCTTGGATTAACAAAAACAAAGTTGATGTTATTAATATTGCAGGTTCTAGTAAAGTAACAAGAACAGGGAGGATCTTTTCCCCTGATATTTCACCGCCCACTACTACAACAACTCTCGTTTGCATATCCAATGACAAGTCTAGTGCCAACACTAGAGGCAAAGATAAAGAAGGTGAGCCTATTGGGATAGAGGCACCTACCAAAGATACTGATGTGGAAGAACCCTCCACTCGAGAGATGGAGGAAATCCTTAAAATCATAAAGAAGAGTGACTTCAAAATAGTGGAGCAACTGGGGCAAACCCCCTCCAAAATATCCATGTTGTCATTCTTACTCTGTTCGGACGTTCATGCCAAAGCTTTAGTCAATTTCTTGAAGAAAGCCCATGTACTCCAAGAAACCACACCTGACCAGTTTGAGAACTGTGTAGCAAGTTTAACGGCTGACAATGGATTAGGGTTCTCCGACGCTGATTTGACTCCTACGGGTAGGAACTACTACAAAGCCTTGCATGTCTCTATTGAATGCAATGGAACCACTCTGGTACATGTCTTAATTGATACTGGCTCATCTCTAAATGTGGTACCCAAAGGTGTTTTGGACCGGCTAGATTATGAAGGACTGGTATTGAAGCCAAGAGATATAGTTGTAAGGGCTTTTGATGGGTCTAGAAGGATAGTTCATTGAGAGGCTGACCTCCCCATTAAGGTGGGATCACAAACTTTCAACTCCACTTTTTATATAATGGACATACATCCCTCCTACTCTTGTTTGCTTGGGAGCCCTTGGATACATGGGGTAGGGGCAGTAACATCCACCCTTCATCAAAAGTTAAAATACCCAGTCAAGGGGAAGATTTCCATTGTTTATGGTGAAGAGGAATTCACGGTGAGCCTCCTCAATTCCTTCAAGTATGTGGAAATAGATGGTGAGTTTATAGAAACTCCGTGTTAGGCTTTCGAAGTTGTTCCTCCTATGGTTTCCGTCACCAAAATCTCCTCTGACATACCAAAAGCTGACAAAATTGTGCCAAGAATGGTTTCGCTTAAGGATGCTTGTGCCCAGTCGAAGATGGAAGTTGTACTAACTGGGGGCAACTTCCTAACATTCCATTTAAAGTAGAAAAATTTGGGTTAGGTTTCACCATCAAAGCATAAAAAGAGGTCAGGCACGCTTGCATGGGAAAGCCACCTCTCCGTATCGGAAATCATGAAGTAAATGATGTGAAAGACTCAGATGTCGAATGCGCTTTTGAAGAATGGATCTACCCTACTGCCGGAGGAAAGCTCAACAACTGACATGCAAAGGATTTCACTTCCTTCTCCTTCATTGATGAGTAATTAATGTTTACTATTTTTTGTCAATTCAAGAACTTTTGCATGTAATCTTAATTCCAAACAATGACTTTTAAGCCATGTGCCTTGTATGGGGCACTTTGGTCCATTTGTTAAGGGTTTTGTTCATGTTTATTCATCATATTATCATTTAATATAAACCATTGGACCTTTTGCATTCAAATTTCGTGTTCATTGTCTTTATTTTCCTTTATTACATTCTTTCAATAGCCATGTATCTTACATGCACACACACACACACACACACACATACACACACTTGGAGATTCTCATCCACTTCGGATCTCATTGAAATGACTCTACTATTACCAATTATGGCTTTGAACACCCAATTAACCAAGCTGAAGACCAAGGCAAGGAATATTGTGAAATACTAGGGGAACTAGCCAGACATATAATACAAGAGGAGAAAGCTATTCAACCTCATGAAGAGCCATTCGAAGTTATCAACCTTGGTATCGGGACAAACAAGAAAGAAGTCAAGATCGGTACTAACCTAAAAGATGGTATCAAGAGAAGATTAGTTCAGATGTTACATGACTATGTCGAAGTGTTTGCTTGGTCGTATGAAGATATGCCAGGGTTGGATACCGATATTATATTTCATCGTCTGCCAAAGAAGGAAGATTATCCTCCTATGAAGCAAAAGTTTCGTCGCATGCTGCCTTGCATGTTTTAAAAGATAAAAGCTGAAGTGATGAAATAATTTGATGTAGGTTTCCTAGCTGTGACATCTTATCCTCAATGGGTCGCGAATGCGGTTCTCGTGCCAAAGAAAGATGGAAAGGTTTGTATGTCTGTAGATTATAGGGATCTGAATAGGGCAAGCCCCAAAGATGATTTCCCTCTACCTCATATTGACGGCTTGGTTGACAACACCTCTCGACATAAAATCTTCTCCTTCATGGATGGATTTTCTGGCTATAACAAAATCAATATAGCTCCCGAAGATATGGAAAAAACCACCTTTGTTACGCAATAGGGCACCTTTTGTTACAAGGTCATGCCGTTCGGATTAAAGAATGTTTGGGCAACATATAAAAGAGCTATGGTAGCTTTATTTCAAGATATGATCCATCATGAAATAGAGGTATATGTGGATGATATTATTGCAAGGTCTCAAACTGAAGAAGAGCGTCTCGATCACCTACACAAGCTATTTGAGAGGCTGAAGAAGTACAAGTTGAAGTTGAATCCTAATAAATGCACATTCGGAGTAAGGTCTAGAAAGCTTCTAGGTTTTGTCGTCAGTGGTAAAGGCATTGAAGTTGGTCCTGCAAAGGTAAAATCCATTCAAGAAATGCCAGTTTCCCGTTCTGAAAAGGAGTTTAGAGGAATCTTGGGTCGTCTTAATTACATTGCCTGTTTCATATCTCATCTAACTGCTACTTGTGAGCCAATCTTCAAACTCTTGAAGAAAGATTGAGTAATCAGATGGAACGACGATTGCCAAGCTGCCTTTGATAAGATCAAGGAATATTTGCAAGAACCTCTTATCCTTATGCCTAAAGTGGAAGGAAGACCATTGATCATATACTTGATTATGCTAGAGAATTCTATGGGGTGTTTGTTGGGCCAACATGATGAGTCTGGCCGAAAAGAGAATGCAATATACTACCTGAGCAAAAAGTTTATCGACTGTGAAATCAGATATTCACTACTCGAGAAAACTTGTTGTGCTCTGGCATGGGTTTCTCGCCAGCTAAGACAGTATATGTTGACTCACACCACTTTATTGATTTCTAAGATGGACCCTATCAAGTACATCTTCGAGAAACCCACTCTCTCCGGATGGATAGCTAGATGGAAAATGATTCTAACTCAATACGATATTCAATATACAACACAAAAGGCCATCAAATGAAGTGTATTGGCAGATCATTTGGCCCATCAAGCTGTTGATGATTATCAATCTATGAACTTTGACTTCCCGAATGAGAATATCATGTTAGTGACTGACTGTGCAAAACCCAGACTGTATGACAGACCTAAACAAGGATCCCGATGGATTATGGTTTTCGATGGAGCTTCCTACGCTCTGGGTAATGGAACTGGTGTTGTGATAATTGCTCCTGAAGGTTGTCACACTCCTTTCACTACTAGACTGTGCTTCGATTGTACAAATAACATGGCTGGGTACGAGGCATGCATCTTGGGTTTAAAGATTGTCATTGACTTAAGGATCAAGCATTTCGATGTATTTGGAGATCATGCTCTAGTGATCAATCAAGTCAAAGGAGAATGGGAGACTAATCATCCTAACTTTATTCCTTACAAGGAGTTTGTGTTAACCCTAATACCATACTTCTAGGAGATCACCTTTAAACACTTCCCTAGAGAGGAAAATCAGTTAGTCGACACTTTTGCCACAATGTCTTCCATGTTCAAGGTCAAATGGGATGACGAAGCTCCTACAATTACAATCGAAAGATTTGACGAACTTGCACACTGCTATGAGCTTGACACTAACGAAGAGAGACCATGGTACCATGAGGTGAGGAGATATATTGAGGCACAAGAATATCCTGAAGTAGCTTCCATCAATGATAAGAAATTCTTGGGAAGATTTCCAGCCAAATTATTTCTAAGCAAAAAAATCCTATACAAGCGCAACCATGATTCTACTCTACTTCAATGTTTGGACAAGAAGGAGGAAGAGAAAATTATGGAAGACATGCATGATGTCCTCTTTGGGACCCACTCTAGTGGACACACTATGGCCAAGAAAATCCCGAGGGCTGGTTACTATTGGTCCATAATGGAAACTGATTGTCACCATCACTCATGAACTTGTCACAAGTGTCAAATCTATGCTGACAAGGTCCATGTACCTCTTATTCCTATAAATGTCATGTCTGCTCCGTGGCCGTTTGCAATATGGGGCATTGATATTATTGGAGAGATAAAACCTACCTCTTCCAATGGACACCGTTTCATCCTTGTTGCCATTGATTACTTTACCCAGTGGGTCAAAGCTGCCTCATATGCCTTAGTTACCAAGAACGTTGTAACCAGGTTTATCAAGCATAACCTCATCTGATGTTACAATATCCCTGAAAGGATCATCGCTGACAATGGAACTAACCTTAACAATTCCATGATTACGCAACTTTGTACTCAGTTCAAAATCAAGCATCACAATTTTTCTCCGTACAAACCCAAGATGAATGGCGCAGTGGAGGTTGCGAATTAAAATATTAATAAGATTATGCAAAAGATAATGGTAACGTATAAAGAATGGCACGAGATGTTGTTGTTTTCTCTCCATGGCTACCGTACTATAGCTCGAACATCAACTGGGGTAACCCCGTTCTCCTTGGTCTATGGCATGGAAGTTGTCCTACCTGTCGAAGTTCAGATTCCCTCTCTAAGGATAATGAAGGAAGCAGATTTAGGTGAAGAAGAATGGATTAAGACTAGGTCAGATCAGTTGATCTTGATTGATAAGAAGTGAGTGGCTGCTGTTTGTCATGGTCAGGTGTACCAAAAATGTATGATCAAGGCTTTCAACAAAAAGATCAACCCTCGAGTATATCAGACTGGCGACTTGGTAATAAAGGGAATCATTCTTCCACAAGGCGACCCCGGGGGCAAATGGACTCCCACTTATGAAGGATCATTTGTTGTAAAGAAAGTTTTCTCTGGTGGTTCCATGATGCTGACTACTATGGATGGTGAAGACTTCCCACATCATGTGAACACGGAATAGTTAAAAAGTACTACGCATAAAATGACCCGCTAGGTTGACATACCTAGGAAAAAATAAGGTCATCCAGGCAAACCAAATAGGTCCGGGAAAAAGTTAGGGAGATATGCAAAAGATTGTACAGCCGATAAGTCGAAAACCCAAAAGGACGATTTGGGCAAAAAATGGGTATCCTGGTGGGCTTAAAACCCAAAAGGGCGGTCCAGGAAAAAGTTAAGGATTAAGGCGTATGACTATTTCTCGTGGGATGTTTACAACCAACATTATTAGCAAAGTCCGGAGTTCAAATGGTCCAAGATCAATCCAATCAACTTCTTTCAACGGCAAGGAATGATGTTCGTGGACATAGTAGCAATAGTGGAGTGGGAACACAATGAGATCACTTCTACGTGGTTGTTATTTTTGTTTTGTATTCCTTTCATTCTTTCGAAAAATTCCTCTTACTAGGATCTCTGTCTCTTTGTACAAAAACGCCTATTCATGGGCAAAACATCAATACAAATATACTTTGAAGTATAAACTTTTTGTTTTTTCTGTGCAAAGGTGTCCAATGACTAAAATTGAATGAACATATGCATATGAACATGATTAAACTTTTAGCAAATGTATGCTTAAAAACAGTGGCAAGCATCTCCTTAAATGCATTTGAGATATCCCCACAGAGTTATTTAAATAACATTATTCCCAAAGAGTTAGATTCACACAATTCCCAGCCTGAGTTCCAATCTCTTGAAAACCCTCTCCCTAGCTGAGTTGGTCTTAAAAAGAAGCCTCATGGAAAGATACACCTCCCCCGCAGGTCATCAAATATTATCTTCAACAAGGTTTATTTCCCCAACAAATGGAAAATTACACCCAGCTTGAGTTGACCCCTCAGACTATCACAAATCAATGGACAAAACCCATTAATCCTAGGTAGAGTCATTTCAATCCTCAACGGAGTCATTATTATCCCAGAAAGTTACCGTGAAGCCTGGAACCCAACCAGATAACAATTGACTCCATTTCTCCAAAGCAAGTTACTGCAATGCTTGGAATTTGACCAGATACCAGTTAAACTTCATCCTTTCCAGTAAGTTACTGTAAAGCCTGGAATCTGACCAGATAACAATCAACTTTAGAAAGTGGTTGCGAAACCTGGAATGCGACCAGATAGCAGTTGACTTCATTTCATTAGTTATTATGAAGCCTGGAATCCAACCAGATAACAGTTAATGTCAATAAGTTCTTATGAAGCATAGGACCCAACCAGATAACAGTTCAACTTCATCCTTTCAAACAAATTAATGTGAAACCTGGACCCGGCCAAATAACAGTTTATTCAATTTACTGTAAAACCTGGACCCAACCAGAAAATAGTTCGAGTTGTTGAAATCTGGACCCGACCAGATAACAGTAAATCCTAATTTTTAGTTACTAAAGCCTGGACCCAACCAGATAAAAGTTTAACTTGCTCAAATTATTGTAAAGCCTGGACCTGACCAGAAAACAATTTTAAGTTACTAAAGCCTGGACCCGACCAGATAATAATTTGACTTCTTCAATTGCTGAAACCTGGAACTGACCAGATAACAATTTGAGTTTCTGAAACCTGGACCCGACCAGATAACAGTTAATCTCAATTTTAAGTTACTAAATCCTGGACCCGACCAGATAATAGTTTAACTTCTTCAATTGCTGAAACCTGGACCCGACCAGTTAACAATTCAAGTTACTGAAGCCTGGACCCGACCAGATACCAGTTAACTTCAAGTTCAAAATCGATGAAGCCTGAACCCCACCAGATAGCAGTTTAATTCCTAAAAAATCACTAGAAAACTCCTCTTCCCCAGTAGACTTTGTTACTATTCTCAGTGAGTTGTTGTAAAGCCCGGAATCTGACCAGATAACAGTTAACTTCCTTATCCCTAACAAGTAGGTGTGAAACCTAGAATCCAACCAGATAACAACTAACTTTCAAGTGATAATTCCCCACTAGAGCAACAGACAACTAAAACTCCTGAACTCTTTCCCTCAAGCAGAAATCAACACTCTCCACAGAGTTTCCCTCAAGCAAAGTCAATATTCTCCGGCAGAGTTCTCCTCAAACATCAAAACAGGAATCCCTAGTGGAAACATTCCAAACAAGGTCAGAAGATATGCATACTCTCCATCCCCAACAGTAGTTCGGGACTTAATTTCCTGAAACTCACTAGTATTTGTCGAGGATTTATTTTCCAACACAAAGATACACTTCAACAATGTATCACATTCACACATCATATTACATACATGACAAATGCATATGACAGCATCTCATTTATTTTGAGAACATCATTGCGACATGCATACATCTTCATACAACTAACCTTCTACCTTACAGGAAAAGTCAATCAACAAGAAAAGACCTCTTCTGGTTATAATTCATTTCCACCAGTTAACAACAAGCAATTTGCAGACCTCTCTTGGTTAAGATTATGTCGCCCATGAAGTCACCAAAAAAAAAACCTTTTCTATCATTCTAGATGACAACTTTAAGACCATTCCTGACACAGTCAACCAGCACATCATCGAGTGCAAATTTATGGGCACTCTAGTGTTCAACAATCTTCCACCTCCAAGTCCCGAATGGCGGACCCGCCAATCTAATTCTTCATGTTTAAGAAGATTGAACAAAGGTAGTTGTTGTATCCCAAAATTTCCCTTATCCTTTTTTAATCCATTCCTTACAAATGATCTCTATTTCTCAAGGATTCTCAAGGAATTGATCAGACAAAATCATCTCCAAAGCGTTGGGTTGGGACTCCAAATTAGAGTTTTTACTGAGAGTGACAAACATTTAATTTTTGACCTAGTACATGACTTATTGGTTTGAAATATGATCTCAAGGATTTAAGTGCATCATTTCGACCTAGTCGCATATTTCAATACACTTCTCAAGATCAATTGATTGATAATTGAAATTTGGTCAACTAATGAAAAGTCAACTATACACTGAAAAGTCAAACTTTGACTTTTCAATCAAAATCAAGTTTCAAAAATAATATTTCATCAAGAAATGTCAAAATATGAAGTTTGTTCATCAAGAAATCAAAAAGTCAAAACTACCTTTGAAAAGTCAAAATTCTAAGACTTAGAAATTTTTCTAAGTGTTAGAAAGTTAACTTTTTTTCATGACTTTGTACCAAATTTTCACCATGATGGAAAATGATTCAAGGAAAACTTCCAACGTGAAAGTTGTAGATCTAAATGATATCTAAAACTTTGTAGAAGGAATCAAGTTCTAAAAATTATTGGATTTTAAGTTATTAATTCATGAGGACATGTTCATAAAACTAGAAACACTTGGTGAAAGTTCAAGTGTTTAGGCAGATTTTTGGTACTAAATTCATGACAATTTTTCACCTAGTTCCAAGTTGATTCTTCAAAAATGTCCAACATGAAAGTTGTAGAGGATGTCTCAAACTTTCCAAAATGTCATAGAACTTGAAAAGATCATTTTTGAGTTAAGAGATTCTAATAGATGAAGATGGCATGATGAACTTAAAGTATAAACCATTTTTATGATGAACTCATAGAAAAATCTCAAACCTATCCTGCATAATCCCACTTTTTAGGAAATTTGACTCCTAAATCTCAGCATGATCAGAAATTTACACAAGTTCTAAATTTATTACACAAAGGTTAGAAGCACTCTTTGATAAAAGCAAGCTTTATGCCAACAACTCTTTGATTAAACATGTGATTTACTCCTAATCAGATCCTATACAATCTCAAGAAGTCAGTAAAAACATGGAAAATACCTTGAATCACTCAATTTCTTCATCATGATGCAACAAAATCTTTGTATTTTCAAAAAAAAGAGCCAAAAACTTCAGCCAACTACATCTACAAATAAGTTGTTTTCACAACACACAGAGGGGGCTTTTGGAGAAGAGAAAAAGTGAGAGAATAGAGAGTTTTTGAAAAAAAAAAGCATTCTTTGTAACCTTTGCTCATTCACAAAAACCAGTTCTACTTTCATTCAGAAATAGAACCTCAATGCATTATTCCATCTTACAAACACTCCCATAAACCAAACACCTTATCACATAGAGATTGTTCAAACACAAGAATAGTTTCTGTAGTGACATTATCTTCACCCTCCAAACACAAAAAAAACAGTATTGTACAATTTGACTGAGTTAATGTGATTCAACAGTTTGGGACAGCTTCCTGGAGATTCATTGGAGTCATCAAAGCAGCTGGAAAAGTACTCAGACTTAAAATACCAAGTGCAGTCTCAAGGTAAGTCATCTTGACTTTGCATTTTTGTCATACATCATTAAGGATTTATTTTTGAAGATAAAAATGTAGTAATCATTTCCCCTTTAAGCTAACCATTTTCTTGTTGTTTATGTTTATCAATTATATAAGCTGTAAACTTACCCAAACAGACAATAAAACAATGTTTAAGGCAAAAAAACTGCAGCATGAGTCGACACATACCCACTTGGGTCAACTCATTCTAATTAAAAACAGTGTATGGTCGACACATAGCCTTATGCATCGACTCATAATACTATCTAGGTCCCAAAATAGAAGGATGAAAGGTGTATGAGTCGATACAAAACACGTATGTGTCGACACAAACAAATGCCTGAGTCGACACATCCCCTTATGCATCGACTCATACTGAGTTAGTTTGGTTTTACAAGGGCAAGGAAAGTTATGTGTCGATGAATAGCAACATGTGTCGACACATAATAATTCAAAATGCAATTGTTTCCTTTATTTTACACTGTTTTTACATTGTTTTCATTTTTATTTGATATGGTTGTAATATTTAAGTTTCTGCTCCATCCCCATTTGTAAATTGTCCCCCCATTCCCCTAATTATGTAATAGCGTAGGAGTTTAATTTCCATAAATTTATCGCTTTTCATATGATTGTTAGTAATTAGGGTGTGTATGGCAAGTTAAAATCAACCGTTAGAAAACCCTAATCTCAAAGACAATAATGCATGCAATCAAACACACTTCACAAACGCGCACCATTAAGGTAATCTTGCTTGTTGCCTCGGAAAATAGTTATGTGCCTCGAATATGGGCGTTTTAGCAAAGACCCTTGATAAAAAAAGATCTTAGTCCCTTGATGTTGCCTTCGTTAAACGATCTAGTACCTTACGAAAATGTCTAAAACGTCTCATAAGTTGCCTTCTATGACTATACATTTGAGCCACGCACGTCCCTTCATATCCAATGATGGGTGTTTTACCCTAAAATTTTCCCTCTCATTTTATCAAGATTTCCCCTCACAGGACTCTTTGGACTCCAGACAGGATTAGGGTTTGCTCAGCTCAAGACATCTCCTTACACTAATGACCTGAAATTAGGGTTTGAGTTTGCACAGGGATTTATGGACTTCCAATTCCTCATGAGACTTTCATACTTCATGTTGGACCTCTAAGATTGCTCATACCAAGTTTCAAGCTTTGAATCACTTTTTTGCCCAGTCAATTGGACAGTTGACCTAAAAATCAGCTGTATTGGGGAAAAAGTCAACCATGGCCAAGTTACAGTCAAACCTCATAATTTTTTATCCATATCAACATTATAGACTCATATAAACCATTTTATCAAGTTTGGACCACAACTCCTCAAGAAATTTGTCAGATCATCAAAAGAGAAAAATGGTCAAAATTAGGGTTTTGACTGAAGAAGGGCAATTTCTGATTTTTCACCTAGCCAATGGAAAATTGGGTTCAAGCATGGTTTCAAGGACTAAATGGCATCATATTGACCTAATCACAAGGTTCAAAAGATCTCAAATGCATTGTGTGATACGGTGGGAGAACTGACTTGAGGTTTTGCGTTTGTGTTTGCAAATGTTTCGGTTTAGCAAGAGTCGCCACCGACTTTTTATTTTATCCTAAGGAAAGATCAAAAAGCACAGGAAAAACCTTTGAGATGTTTTCTTGGGTTCGGGGAGTAGATTATGAAAAGGGAAGGTGCAAGCACCCTTTTCATCCATGGTTATCCATGGGCTCTTAGTTACTTGTTTAGATCACTTGCTTTTGCTTTCCAATTGTTTGAAATGGTACTTTGTGTGTGGTTTTGAAAGATGTTTTGAAAAGAGGCCATCATTGTGGCTACCTTTGTAATTATTCTTATTTGAATGTATACAAAGGTGTTTTTGTCTTTTGAAAAGATATTTCTATGTTTAAAAGTTTGTTTTGGGCAATATTTTGAAATTGTGTTGTGAAGTGTGTTTGAAAATAGCAAGGATGTTTTGCAAGTTTTTGATCAAGTAACTAAGAGTTATCTACCCTATTTTACTCAAAGGTATTTCCTACACATTTCTAACCCTTTTGACAGTGTTGTTTTACCATTGCATTTGGTAAACAACCTTGTATTAGGATATTAAACGGGATAGGCGCGGGTCATCGTATAGACCATGATATCAATTGTGTTAAGTATTTTTGGAAAAATTTCCGAGGGACTAGATCATTTTGTATAGGCAACCAAGATAGTGTCATCGAGGGACTATGATCTTTTGTTTTGTTTTTGTTTTGCCAAAGTACCCAACATGCATAACATGGCCCATTTTTAAGGCAACAAGTGGATGTAACCCTAGGGGTGCAAGTGTGCATTGTGTATTGATTTTAATGAATTTAGGTCTTTGTATTAGGTCAAGCTATTTGTTGATTTTTGGATTTTTGCATACAAACCCTAATCTCTAATCATGGCATATTTGACAGTATAAAGTGCGTTAAATAAATCTACACTATTACAACATTGATATGGGGAGGGGGATACAATTTTGAATGGGGATATATTTGACAAGAAATTAAAACCCTAATTTTACTATTACATCCAAATTGAATCAAATGGCATAAATAATAAATGAAACAATATTTAAATAAACAAATTAAATAAATATAAAAAATAATATGAATATGCAAAAAGGTTTTTGTTTATTTTTATGTATTGTAAAAATATTTAATGCAAAAAAGGAAGAAATAAATGAAAAAAGATTATTATTATTTTTTTATTAAGGGTAAAACCCTAATTTTTAAAAATGTAAATATATTGACTATATTATTTATATACAATAAAAGAAAATAGTGTATATACAAAAAATAAAATATATTTTGAAAAAAAGTATTTTTTAAGTATAATTAATAATAATAAAAAGTATAGTATTTTTTATGTTTTTATTTTCAAGTATCTAATAAAATAAAAAGTGTATATATATATATATATATATATATATATATATATATATATATATATATATATATATATATATATATATATATATATATATATATATATATATATATATATATATATATATATATATATATATATATATATATATATATATATATATATATATATATATATATATATTAATTATATTAATCATTTACAAGAAATAAAATAAAATATATACAAGTTAAAAAAAATTTAGAATAATATTTTTGAGTGTAAATGAAAGAATAAAAATAAAAGGTATAATTATATTATTTTCAAGTTTTCAATAAATAGAAATATATATTAATTAAATTGCTTTTTATGTTAGAAAAAATAGAAATAAAATTCAAAATAAATGTAAAAAATTATAAAATATGAAGAAATGGGCCAGGGGGTGTATTCAGCAAAAGGAGGGGTGCAAATAGTGAGAGGACCAAAGCCCAGCCCAAGTCACTTCATCTTCAACCTCTGACTTCAAATTTCGCGCGCACCCTGTACAATTGCTAGATCCTGCATACGAGCTCTATTGCAAAAACACATAACATCAAAGTTGTAGAGCTTTTCAAGACGAATCCAACCGTATAAAAAACTTGTCCTAACTCTCAAAGACCAGAGAGAATTTCTCTGGCCCTAAAATCTAACCTAATTTTTTCAGGATGTTCATAGACCAAATTCTCTTAGCACGCTTAATAAAAATGAAAATTGAGCATATGTACATCTTCATGGCAATGAATACTACATTTCTTATTCACAAACCTAAGTCTAAATGTTCCTAAATAGAGAGATAGGAAGTGATAAAAACCTGTTTCAGCTGACTTCGTGTATGGCAATGTGGAGCTTTTCAACAAGGCCTGAGATGTCTGGGAGCTTGCTTGAACTTCACTTGACCTTCTCCAATGTCTAGCTTGCCTTGAATGCTCTTGAATAAGCCTACAGAACTTAACCTGCACAAGCTCAAATTGAAAATGGAAAACCCTATAAATGGAGTTACAGTTAGTGTTTAAGGTTTGGGATAGCTTGGATGGATTGAATGGAAGGTGTTTGAACAGGTTTGGGGTAAAACGCATGAGCAAATTGTGCTATGGAAGTCAAGATGCAGATGCTGCCCTGTTTTGCCAATGGAAGGTGATTTTGAGCTATGGGGTGTTTGAGGGATCAAAGGGTCGTGTTTCTGGCTCAAAGGGGTGTGAGAAAGATGTTTCAAATACTTGCACAAGTTGGTTTTTACTGAGGTTCAATTTTTTGTGTTTTGGAAAAATTTCTTGGTTATGAAGCAAAGTGTGTGAAGTGATTTGAAACAGGCCTGTACAGGATATCCATATGCTTGCACCCTCTGCTCTCGGCCCCTCTAATTTTTGGATTTGATTTTCTGCATAAGATCAGGACCAATGCTCAAAGATTGTGGTTTGACATAAAGCAAGATTATGGCAAAAATGGTAATGTACCTTTTTCTACTTAAGGATTAATTTTGTGTGCAATGTTCTAATGACCAAAACAATGTCTTAGACAAATGTATTTGAATTTAATTATTGAGTGTGGAATGGTTTTGAGTCCTGTAATCTAGTGCAAAGCAAGCTGATTTGAATTTGCAACTTGTATCACAAAGAACATGCCATGGATGAAAAGTGAATTTTTTTCAACTTCAAGCCTTCGATTCTCCGTAACCATAAATGAGTTTGGAGAGTTCTTGGACATTTTGGAAATCTTGCAACATGCTCTGCAACCCATATTTGAAATGAAATTTGAGATTCCAAGTGGAACCATGTGAAAAATGGACATGAAGATAGGTCAAAATCCTGCCTAAACTAGGGCAAAATTTCACTAAGTTAAAAGTTTTAGAGACCCTTGTTCCAAAAATCATAACTTGAGATCCAAGATTCTTTTGGGAGAACTTTGTAAATAAAAGTTGTAGAATTTGTGGAGGACTACAACTTTCATGTTGGAAGTTTTGTTTGAATCCAAATTCATCATGGTGAAAATATTGGGCAAAGTTAGGAAAAATTAAGAAAATTTCATAACTTAGAAAAATTCTAAGTTATGCAAATTTTCAACTTTAAACCCTAATTTGCAAAGTTGGGTTTCTTGATGAACAAGTTTCATGTTTTGACACATTTTGATGAAAAATGACCCTTGGCACTTGATTTTTACCAAAAAGTCAAAGTTTGACTTTTCAGTGTACAGTCAAATTTTGATCAGTTAACTGAAAAATTCATTTGTCAATCCAATGTACTTGAGTTATTTTGAACCTTGTGAGTAGGTCAAGGTGATGCCATTGAGTCTTTGAATCCATGCTTTAATCCAATTTTCCATTGGCTAGGTCAAAAGTCAGAAATTGCCCTTGTACAGTCAAAACCCTAAAAATGACCATTTTGCCCTTTTGATGATTTGATCAAATTTCTTGTGCAGTTGTGGTCCAAACTTGATAAAATGGTTCATATGAGTTTATAATGTTGATGTGGGTCAAACTTTATGAGGTTTGACTGTAAATTGGCCACAGTTAACTTTTTCCCCAATATAGTTGATTTCTAGGTCAACTGTCCAATTAATTGGGTAAAAATTTGATTCAAGGCTTGAAACTTGGTATGGACAAACTTATGAGTCCAACATGAAGTATGGAATTCACTTTGAGCATTATAAGTCCAAAAATCCCTGTGCAAACTCAAACCCTAATTTAGGTCATCAATGCAAGGAGATGTCTTGAGCAGAGCAAAACCCTAATCCTGTCTGGAGTTCAAGGAGCCTTGTGAGGGGAGATCTTGATAAAATGATAGGGAAAGTTTTGGGGTAAAACAGCTGCCCCTGTTCAATCTTCTTGAACCTGAAGAGTTCGATTGGCGAGTTTGCCTTTCGTGACTCGAAGGTAAAAGAGGATTGGACACTAGAGTGCCCGTAAATTTGCACTCGTCAAAATGTAGCTGAGGGAATGGGCTTAAAGATGCCATTTGGAGATGGAAGAATCTTGCTGGAGATGGGCTTAAAGATTCCATCCAAGAATAATTTATTGAAAATCAGGAGAATGATTATCGGAATGGTATCCATATCTGAAACGTATCTGAGTTGTATCCGGAGATTGGATTCATGTGAGCGAAGGAATGGCGTCCGTGTCTGGGGTGTATCCGAGCTGTAACTGTATTTGATTCTTGCATGAATATCAGAATGACTGTCGTGTCTGAAGTGTATCTGGATTGTATCCGAAACCTAAAATCTGAATAAGTAACAAAAAGACATCCGTGTCTAGAGTATCTCTGGGCTGGGGAATAGGTTTGAATGAGTGACAGAATGGCTACCGTATCTGGAGTGTATTTGGACTGTATCTGAGGTTGAGATATGTATCAGTAGCAGAATGACTTTCGTGTCTTGAGTGTATCCATACGGTAACTGGGATCTGAACAAGTGACAGAATGACTTCCTTGTTTGGAGTGTATCTGGACTTTGAAATTGATAGTTGAATATGAATGAGAAATAGAATGGCTTCTGTGTCTGGAGTGTATCTAGTATGTATCTGATTGCTGAAGTCTGAATGAATAGTAGAATGCCCTCCGTGTCTGGGGTGTATCCATACTATATCTGAAATATGAGACCTGAATGAGTAGCAGAATGACTTCCATGTCTTGGAGTGTATCCGTACTATAATTGAGATCTTTGAATACTTGTTAGAGGTAGCTTTTAATCTTATCCTGAAAAGGGTAAAATGTTAGCTGAAAACACAAAGTTATGTTGCATAAATGTATGATGCAATAAATGTGTTCTATCAATGTTTATGATATATGAATGTAATGGATGCGCATGTAAGCTGAGTAGCCATCTTGCTGGGGAAAATAAATCCTTGATAACTGGAGATAATGAAATCTTTGACTGCTGCTGGGGAAAATATAACCTTGACTGCTACTGGAGATTCAAAACCTTTGATTGCTGAGACTCAGAAATCCTTTGGACTACTGCTGGGGATTGAAAATCCTTGGTGACTTGTGGGATTTAACAAGAGCTTTGACAACCTCTACGGGGAAATAAGAATCTTTCATGACTTTCCTGGGGAATAAGCAAAACTCCGACAATCTCTATTGGGGAATTTAAAATTTGGGAGGCTTCAAACTGGAGAAATGAGAACAAGAATCTTCGTTCTGTTGGGAAATAACTCTGTGGGGAGAATGCTTATTTCGTCAAATAATTCTAAAGAGCTTGGGTTGTATGCCAATCTACTGGGGTTTTATGAATGGTTGGGGGTAAAAGTTAACTGTTATCTGATTGATTTTCAGGTTTTTAAGATAACTTGCTGGGGAATTTTGGAGAAATCGGATGATTTCCACTGTGGTTTAAAGGTTGAAGTCTTGGACTCCGTTGGGGAAGAAAGCTTCATCTTCACTGGGGATTTGTAGTTCAAAGTTTTCTGGCTCCGTTGGGGATTGGGAGTTTAGAAACTTAGCTCTGATGTCGATATGTATTTAACTCCGCTGGGGATATGTATTAGCTCTGTTGAGGATCTGAATGACATATTGCAGGGGATTTCTTCTGGAATAGCCTAAAGACGTTTTCCTATACTTTCAACCTATCAGTAATTATCCTTTCTCATTTCGTTTTATTTGTAAGTAGTGATTATATTCAAATGCATATGCTCATTTAATAAATCATTGGATGTTTTCAAATAAAACAGAAGTGTAAAGAAGAAAGAAAAGGCAAGCAAATTTCTGCACTTTGAAGTATCTTTGTATTAACTTTGTGTAAGTATTTTGTACAAAGGAGACAAACATCCTAGTAAGAGAATGTTGTCATAAAAAATGGGGAAAATTTATACAAAGAAAGATGGCTATGTGTAACAATTCCATGGTTCCCATTCTGCTATAGCCTTCACAACTATGAGTATCTTATCCATTTGTTGCCTCGTCCGCAAATGATTGGATTGATCAGAAGCTTGGAGCTTGTCTGTGAAGAGATTGTCCTTAAAGTGATCCGACGAGACATAGTCATACACTTTATTTCCCTAACTTTTGCCTGGACGGCCCTTTCGGGTTTTCGATCCACCGGGAAACCCTTTTTTGCCCAAGTCGCCCTTTCGGGTTTTCAACTTGCCGGGTGTACATATTTTTTTTATTTATCCCTAATTTTTTCCTGAACCGCCCTCTCGGGTTTTCAATTCACCGGGATGCCCATTTTTTCCCAAGTCGCCCTTTCGGGTTTTCAACTTGTCGGGTCGTTTATGCGTAGTATCTTTTGACTATGTCTGTGTTCGCAGGGTGCGGCAGGTCATTACCGTCCATGGTGGTCAGAATCATTGCCCCACCAGAAAAGATGTTTTTGATCACAAATGGTCCTTCGTAAGTAGGAGTCCATTTGCCCCTGGGATCACTTTACGGCAAGATGATCCGCTTGATTACAAGGTCCCCGACTTGGTATACTTGTCTTTTGACTTTTTTGTTGAAGGCCTTGATCATACGTTTTTGATACGCCTGACCATGGAAAACAGTAGTAAGTCGGTTCTCGTCAATCAAGTTGAGTTGATCAAGCCGGGTCTGAATCTAATCGTCTTCACTCAAACCAGCATCCTTCATGATCCTCAAAGAAGGGATCTGAACTTCTATAGGTAAAACAGCATCCATGCCATATACCAAAGAAAAAGGGGTTGCCCCAGTTGAAGTACGTGCCGTGGTACAGTACCCGTGCAAAGTAAACGGTAACATCTCATGCCAGTCCTTGTAGGTGACTGTCATCTTTTGAATGATCTTCTTGATATTTTTGTTTGCAGCTTCGACAACACTGTTCATCTTAGGCCGATAGGGAGATGAATTATGATGTTAAATCTTGAACTGCTCGCACAGAGCAAGGATCACAGTGTTATTCAGGTTTGTACCGTTGTCCGTGATGATCCTGTCGGGAGTACCATACCGGCATATGAGGCTCTGCTTGATGAAGCGGGCAGCCACATTTTTTGTAACGGAAGCGAAGGAAGCTGCTTCGACCCATTTGGTAAAGTAATCAATAGCCACCAGGATGAAGCGATGTCCATTGGATGCCGTAGGCTTGATCTCTCCAATCATATCGATTCCCCACATTGCGAATGGCCAAGGAGCTGTTAGGACATTGAGAGGAACTGGAGGAATATCTACCTTGTCAGCATAGACTTGGCATTTGTGACAAGTACAGGAAAATTGATGACAGTCAGCTCCCATGGTAGACCAGTAGTAGCCTGCCATTAGAATCTTCTTAGCCATTGTATGTCCGCTCAAATGGGTGCCAAATGTGCCACTATGCAATTCAGCCATGATTTTTTCAGCTTCAACCTTGTCCACACAACGTAGTAGGACACAATCAAGATTACGCTTGTATAGGATACCATTTCTCAGAAAGAACTTGGCTGCCAACCTCCTTAAGAACTTTTTGTCGTTGACTGAAGCTCCTTCAGGGTATTCTTGTGCCTCGAGATACCTTTTGACGTCATGGAACCACGGTCGGTCCACTACTTCTTCGGTATTAATCTCGTGACAATGTGCAGGTTCGTCCATTCGTTTGATGGTGATTTGAGGTGCCTCATTGTCCCATTTAAGTTTAAACATGGATGACATTGTAGCTAGCGCATCTGCTAGATGATTCTCTTCTCGCGGGAAGTGCTCGAAGGTAATCTGCTCGAAATGTGGTAACAATTTCAGGACATGTTCTTTGTAAGGGATGAGGTTAGGGTGTTTAGTATCCCACTCTCCTTTGATCTGACTGATAACCAAAGCTGAGTCCCCAAATACAATCAAAGATTTGATTCCCATGTCAATAGTAGCCTTGAGACCAAAGATACAAGCTTCATACTCAGCCATGTTGTTGGTGCAGCTGAAGCAAAGTCTAGCAGTGAAAGGTGTATGGCAACCTTTTGGAGAGATAAGTACTACACCGATACCGTTGCCAAGTGCATTTGAAGCACCATCAAAGTACAGGGTCCATCGGGATCCTTGTTCAGGTCCGTCATACGGTCTGTTACCTTTAATGTTGTCCAATGTCATAATATCCTCGTCAGGGAAGTCGAACCTCATAGATTGGTAATCTTAGACGGCTTGATGAGCTAGATGATCAGCTAATACACTCCCCTTTATAGCTTTTTGGGTCATATACTGGATATCATACTCAGTCAGGATCATCTGCCATATAGAGATTCTTCCGGATAAAGCAGGCTTCTCGAAGATGTACTTGATCGGATCCATTTTGGAAATCAGTAAAGTGGTATGTGTCAACATATACTGCCTTAGCCGGCGAGCAGCCCATACCAAAGTGCAACAAGTTTTTTCGAGCAGTGAGTAGCGGGTCTCACAGTCGGTAAACTTTTTGCTAAGGAAATAAATAACATGCTCTTTTCGGCCAGACTCGTCATGTTGGCCCAGTACGCACCCCATTGAATCATCTAAAACAGTCAGGTACATGATTAAAGGCCTTCCTTCGACGGGTGGCATCAAGATAGGAGGTTTCAGCAAATACTCCTTGATCTTATAGAAAGCAACTTGACAGTCATTGTTCCATTCAACCACCTGGTCTTTCTTCAACAGCTTCAAGATTGGCTCACAGGTAGATGTCAGGTGAGAGATGAACCTTGCAATGTAGTTTAAGCATCCTGAGAAACCTCTGACCTCCTTCTCAGTTCGAGGGGCAAGCATTTCTTGTATAGCTTTGACTTTGGCTGGATCAACTTCGATGCCCTTGTTACTGACGATAAATCCCAAATGTTTACCGGACCTGACTCCGAAAGTGCACTTGATAGGGTTCAGTCTGAGTTTGTATTCCTTTAACCTGACAAACAGCTTTTGCAGATGGTCGAGGTGTTCTTCTTCTGTTTGTGAACGGGCTATCATGTCGTCTACGTAGACTTCAATTTCATGATGTATCATGTCATGAAACAAAGCTACCATGGCCCGTTGATAGGTTGACATGGCATTCTTCAGTCCGAATGACATCACCTTATAGCAGAAGGTACCCCACTATGTAACAAAAGTAGTCTTCTCCATTTCTTCGGGGGCCATTTTGATCTGGTTGTACCCTGAAAATCCATCCATGAAAGAGAATACCTTGTGTTGAGCTGTGTTGTCAACCAAGATGTCAATGTGTGGTAGTGGAAATCATCTTTAGGGCTAGCCCTGTTTAAATCTCTGTAGTCCACACACATTCTAAATTTGTCGTCCTTCTTAGGCACAGGCACAATGTTAGCAACCCATTATGGATAGGAAGTAACAACCAGAAAACCAGCATTGAACTGCTTCATCACTTCAGCTTTGATCTTTTCGGACATGTCAGGCCTCATTCGGTGGACTTTCTATTTGATTGGTGGACAATCTTCTCTTGTAGGGAGATGGTGAACCACAATATCTGTATCCAGTCCCGGCATATCTTCATAGGACCAGGCAAAGATCTCAACAAACTCATTCAACAGCTGAACTAAGCGCTCTTTGACACTTGGCTCCAGGTTAGCACCCACTTTAACCTCTTTTCTGTCTTCGGAAGTACCCAAATTGATAGTCTCTAACAACTCTTCATGGGGCAGAATAGCCCTTTCTTCTTGTTAAAAAATTCTATCCAACTCTCCAGGCACTTCACGGTCTTCATCACCTTCGTACTCGGCATGATTGACCAAATATTTAGAGTTGTCGAAGGCCACATCATAATTGTTACCCATGGAATATGGAGTGGATGGGTACCTGCATTTTGTGAATGTGGGTCTGTGTAAGGGATAGTCATCCTTAAACAAAATAAAATGTAAAAGGAAAGAAAATGAACACAAAAGTTTATAGATGAAAACGTCCATGATTCATTAAAAATGGCATATGAAAATGAAGAATCAAAACCCTTACAAATGGACCTATGTGCCCCGGGAAAGGCACAAGGCCAAAGAGTGTACGAATTGTTTAAAAGTTATTACAGACCAACATAAATGTTCAAAAGATAAATTACTGATTGATGAAAGTAATGGGGACGAAGTCTTTCGCCTCCCAGTTTTTCAGTCCTCCTTCAATGGTTGGAAAAATCCAATCTTCAAAATTGCCTCCTTCTTCATCATCTTCTAAAGCATGAATTCCGTGATGACGGATTTTCAGTGGTGGTCCTCCAGCCCGGGAGAGATGCACAACTTTCTGGCTAGCAGCAGTGAAACCAAATCCAAACTTATCCGTCTTATAAGGAAAATCTGGCAGTTGACCCCATACTGTGCTTCCTCCTTCCTTGACTACAGCCTCTGCATCTTTAAGAGATGACATCCGGGACACATGTTTGGTAATGATGGGCACATCAGTCATTGTCTTGGCTACCGCAACCTCAGGAGAAACCTCTTCAAAGTGTTGGAAAGGTGTTTCTATGAATTCACCATCTAACTCCACGTAGCGGAAAGAGTTAAGGTGGCTTATCATATACTCCTCCTCACCATGAACTGTTATGATTTTACCCTGAACTGGGTATTTGAGAATCTGGTGTAGAGAAGAAGTGACAGCCCCAGCGTTGTGGATCCATGGCCTTCCCAACAAGCATGAATATGAAGGACGGATGTCCATCACATAAAATGTAGAGTTGAAAATTTCCGTACCCACCTTAATTGGAATGTCCACTTCTCCGTGAACCATCCGCTTAGAACCGTCGAAGGCTCTAACAATGATATTACTGGGTTTTAGGGTCAAACCTTCATAGTCCAATCTGTCCAATGCTTTCTTTGGTAGGACATTTAAAGATGAGCCGGTAACAACCAGAACATGAGCAAGTGTGGTCCCCCTGTATTCTACCGAAACATGCAGCGCATCATTATGCTTTCTTCCCTTGGACGTTAGATCGGCATCAGAAAAGCCCAGACCATTATCGACTGTAAGGCTAGCCATGCACTCTTGAAACTGATCCACAGAAGTTTCTTGAGGCACGTGTGCCGTCTTCAGAAATTTGATCAAGGCTTTGGCATGAGCCTCGGAGCAGAGCAATAGAGCCAACATAGAGATTTTTGAAGTGGTTTGCCCCAGCTGCTCTACGACATCATAGTCGCTCTTCTTAATTATCTTTAAAATCTTCTCCATCTCCTTTTGGGTGGTCTCGGGGATAACCAAAGTCTAAGCCGTCATCCTGACGGGCGCTTCTTGGATCCCTTTACCTTTCTCATCAATAACAGCAGAAGGTGCAACCTCGGGAGTAACAATTCATTTAATAACCGGAATTCGCACAGATATCTCGACAAGCATAGGAGCACTTGAGGGTCCGAAGACTGCCCGTGGAGGAGAAATCTCCGGAGAGAAGATTTTTCTGCTACGAGTTATCTTACTTGTTCCCGCAATATTCCCTATGTCAAAAGTTTCTTCATCGGAATTTTCTTCAACTGATTCCATCTGTTTCACACCGTGATAGAAGATCTCTCCTCCATAATTCCATGGTATTGTCTTGTTGGACTTATATGGGATATGCCCCGGCATAGTAATCTTCAGCGGTACAAACTTTGGATCAGGTGTAATCTTAACAGGCCTTTTGCAGGTCTTGGAAAGATTGTCAGAAATGGTGATTATAGCAACATCATTGATTGGACTAACAGGAGTAACATGAGTAACATGAGTGATAGTAGCAACAAGAGTTTTCTGAAAGAGGATCTCTTGAGTATCCATCAAGCGTTGAATTCCTGACTTCAACAGCGGACAGTCAAATTGCAAGGTTGAACAGAAGTAACAATCTTTTTCACATCCCAGGAAAATCCCGACTTTCAACAGATTCATCTTGATCATTGGCAACGGAGTCATTAAGTCATCAACAGTGGTAACATGAAGATTTTCCACAATAGCATGGACATTATGACCATGTTTTGGCATAGGAGCGCATATCACATTAGGTTTTTCGGGAGCATCAAATTCCACCTACTTGGCATCTATCAAATCTTGGATCTTGTTTTTAAGGGCCCAACAGTTGTTGGTGTCATGCCCTACAATGTCCGAATGATATGCACATTTTGCATTTGAATGATAATAGGGAGAAGAGGTATTTGGGTTTTTCGGTGCTTCGTTCAAATTGGTAAGGTTTAACTTTAACAGGTGAGGAGGGACCTGAGCCGGTGTCATATTGATCCGGGTGAATTTCCGTTGTGTCCTTTCCACCCTTTGCTGGTTAGCTCTGGGTTGACTGCTTCGAGGTTGATCGGTTGAGGAGTTCTGGATCATCACAACCCCTACCGCTGGTCGGAGCTCCATTCTCCCTTGATTTCTCTGGGTGTGAACAGCTGAAACTTCCTTCTTAGCTGGGAAGGTCTTCTTGATAGCAGTGGAAGCAGAGGCATCCTTCTGAATTTTACCACTCTTAATGTCAGCTTCGACCCTTTCACCGGTCAGATTTAATTCAGTGAACCCTGTAGATGAGCTCCCGATCAAGTGATTGAAGAATGAACCTGACAGAGTCCCCAAAAACATGTCAACCAGCTCTTTATCCGACAATGGTGGCTGCACCCTTCCAGCCAAATCCCGCCACTTCGGGCATACTCCTTAAATCCCCCATTAGAGACCATACCCATACTCTGTAGTTGAGTACGAGTAGGCGCTAAATCTGTGTTATATTAGTATTTTCGGTAGAAAGCAGCAGCCAAATCTTCCCAGTTATGAACATCAGATCTCTCAAGTTGATAGAACCAGTCCAATTGCGTACCCGACAAACTATCTTGAAAAACGTGGACCCACAGATCCTTATCAGAAGAGTGGGGTTAGATCTCTCTGATGTAGGACCGCAGATGCATCTTCGGACAGTACAAACCGTCGTATTTAGCAAATGTAGGCACTTTGAACTTGGGGGGAATGACGATCCCAGCAACCAACCCTAGTTCTTCGAAGTCTAACCCGGGTACCCTTTGTACCTCCATGGCTGCCAGCCGGTCCTCTAGATTCTTATACTTATCGTCCACCGGAGGGTATTGCTGTTCGGAATAATCTTCATCCTCTTCCTCTTCTTCTTCTTCAGCTTCAGACTCGGAGGGCATTGCAACTCCCTTTCCTTTACCAACCCCTTCGTTAGATATCGAGGGGAATTCCAGAACTCTCCTAGCCTGATTCTCAAATCTTCTTCCCATAGTGGCCACACCAATTCTTTTCTTTTTCTTCTTTTCCTTTTCCTTCTCTTTCTCTAACAGTGCTTTAAGATCCTCTTGACCTTTTTCCAAGGTTATGAGGAGTTGCTGGAATTGCGAATTCTGTGCTTGCAGATCTTTAACCATCTGCTCTATATCCATCTTGCTGAAATAAACAGCAAAAAGATAAGGAAACCTGGTGTTAAGACCTATTTATGCATATGATGAATGATATGTTATTCATGTAATGCACTCAAGGATTCAGAAATTCAATTTTGTTGCAAACAAAACAAACACACGTCATATTAAGAAGAAATTTGTTAGTACATAAAAGCCCCATGGGCAAAATATTACAAAGCTTCTTAATGTAAAAAGACGTTGCACATCCTTTTTGGCGCGATATAAGTGTTGAGAGTGTCCTCTACGTGAAGTCGGTGGGTAAGTTCCAAAACCTTCTTCTCACTGGCATAGAAGCTGGCTTCAAAAGTGTTCCGTTCTTTCTTGAGTTGTATCCAACTCTTTTGCAATTCTTCCAATGATGTTGGCATGTCTAGATGTAGGAGGGTGTATGGAACCTCTCCTTCCATAACAGGATCTTTGATCACGGGGAGAATGTGAGGGTAAGGCATCATAAGACTCTGGGCGCGGGTTCGTACCCACTTGAGATAAGGCTCAAGGGGGATGGAATTATTGTGCCCCAGTGTCTTAATATCCACTTTGTTGGGCATCCTCCAATCTCGGATAAACCTTTATCGAAGTCCTTGAGCGTCGTTGTCGAAGTCAAAAAACCAAGTCGGGAATCAGCATATCATGAGGGCCATCCCTTCGGGCATACCCAAATTTCCTCAGAGCTAAACAGGGGTTGTAAGTAATGCCTCCCTTAATGCCAAGTAGTGGGACATTAGGGAATTCTCCACAACGATCAGTAATGATGACATTTTCTCTGGACCGAGAACACCAATGAACATTAGAATATGTGAGAGTCATTAACCGTTGTGACCACCTTAAACCCTGCTCATTCTTCAAAACTGATTGGGAAAGGTGAGAAATAAACCACCTTTCTAGAAGAGGAGTACAACATATGAGAACACCTCTTTTCCTCATTGTTCGTGTGTGAAATGTGTGTAGGATGTCCCCAAGCAATGTAGGCACATGATTCTGAGATATGAAAATCTTGACAACATTCACATCTATAAGCTGATCAGGGTTTGGGAACAAGACCAGCCCATAGATGAGAAGTGCTACAATCTCCTCAAAAGCTTGCAGATCTAGAGAATTCCAACAGTCTTGTGCCTTCTTAAAAAAGAAACTTTGCCAAGAAACCCTTGACACCACTTCTGGTTTCCCAATGACCTTTGATATCAGATGGTTGCAAGTGTAAGGCTCGAGAAACATCTTTAGGCTTTGGTTCTCTTTCCGTACCGTTGTAGGGTGGTTGATGAAGAATAGGAATCCTTAGGAGTTGAGAAAATTCCTCCAAAGTAGGTACTAGTTGGTAATCAGGGAATGTGAAATAGTGGTGTAGGGGGTCAAAGAACTGGAAGAGGACTTTCACCATGTCTTCTTCAATGTTGGAGTTGACTAAGTTGAGGAGTCTACCATGTCTTTCACTGAAGAGAGAATTCTCTGGAATCTTGGAAGCAAGCTCCTTGAGTTGAGGAGGGATTCTCACAAGGTTGACTTGAATTGTTTTCCTGCGAAGTGGTCCCATAATCTACAAAACACGAACAAAGATGAAGATCCAAACCCTTGAAATGGTTAGTAAATGTATATGATGCTCATGATGTCCATGATGTATGCACAAGTATATGTACAAGCAAATCACACAAGATCCTAGTTTCAGGCTTTCATGGGGTTTCATAGGTAAGTACCCTCTTGAAGTTAGTTGGATCAACGAGTCCTATAAATAGTAACCGGGTTCTAAGGAAGCTAAATATCACCGGATTATTTTCTATGTTCATTATTTAAGTTTAGCCACTTTACTGGCAACCGAAATATTCCAAGAAAACAACCCTCAATGAGTGTAGTATCGAGTATCTAACAACTTCGGACTGCACCAAATTCGGTCATCTCACTACCCCTAATAAGGCCAAGATGGTCAAGTAAAGGTTCTAAGAGTTCATTAGTGCTTCATGACATCACTCAGCGGCCTCATATTCTCTTTGATTGACTCAAAGGCTACCGGTACTCACAAATATGTCGCACTAATATAGTTATTACTTCAACCATGTCGATATACCCCGCACAGTTTCCACAACGTATTGCTATTTACCTATGAATGTTTCCCAAAAATCCGGGTGGAGGATTCAAACCCAGACAAGAGAACCAAATGTAAAGCAATCAAAGGAAACAAGATAAGCATGTAAAGGTGATCTAAACCCTAAGGTTAATCCACTTTTAGAATTCATTCCCTAGCAGAGTCACCAGTTCTGTGATACGGTGGGAGAACTGACTTGAGGTTTTGCCTTTGTGTTTGCAAATGTTTCGGTTTAGCAAGAGTCACCACCGACTTTTTATTTTATCCTAAGGAAAGATTAAAAAGCACAGGAAAGACCTTTGAGATGTTTTCTTGGGTTCGAGGAGTAGATTATGAAAAGGGAAGGTGCAAGCACCCTTTTCATCCATGGTTATCCATGGGTTCTTAGTTACTTGTTTAGATCATTTGCTTTTGCTTTCCAATTGTTTGAAATGGTGCTTTGTGTGTGGCTTTGAAAGATGTTTTGAAAATAGGCCATCGTTGTGGCGACCTTTGTAATGATTCTTGTTTGAATGTATACAAAGGTGTTTTTGTCTTTTGAAAAGATATTTCTTTGTTTGAAAGTTTATTTTGGGCAATATTTTGAAATTGTGTTGTGAAGTGTGTTTGAAAATAGCAAGGATGTTTTGCAAGTTTTTGATCAAGTAACTAAGAGTTATCTACTCTATTTTACTCAAAGGTATTTCCTACACATTTCTAACCCTTTTGACAGTGTTGTTTTACCATTGCATTTGGTAAACAACCTTGTATTAGGATATTAAACGGGACAGGCGCGGGTCATCGTATAGAACATGATAGCAATTGTGTTAAGTATTTTTGGCAAATTTTCCGAGGGACTAGATCATTTTGTATAAGCAACCAAGATAGCGTCATCGAGGGACTATGATCTTTTGTTTTATTTTTGTTTTGCCAAAGTACCCAACATGCATAACATGGCCCATTTTTAAGGAAACAAGTGGATGTAACCCTAGGGGTGCAAGTGTGCATTGTGTATTGATTTTCATGCATTTAGGTCTTTGTATTAGGTCAAGCTATTTGTTGATTTTTGGATTTTTGCATACAAACCCTAATCTCTAATCATGGTATATTTGACAGTATAAAGTGCGTAAAATAAATCTACACTATTACAACATTGATATTGGGAGGGGGATACAATTTTGAATGGGGATATATTTGACAAGAAATTAAAGCCCTAATTTTACTATTACATCCAAATTGAATCAAATGGCATAAATAATAAATGAAACAATATTTAAATAAACAAATTAAATAAATATACAAAATAATATGAATATGCAAAAAGGTTTTTTTTTTATTTTTATCTATTGTAAAAATATTTAATGCAAAAAAGGAAGAAATAAATGAAAAAAGATTATTATTATTTTTTTATTAAGGGTAAAACCCTAATTTTTAAGAATGTAAATATATTGACTATCTTATTTATATACAATAAAATAAAATAGTGTATATACAAAAAATAAAATATATTTTGAAAAAAATTATTTTTTAAGTATAAATAATAATAATAAAAAGTATAGTATTTTTTATGTTTTTATTTTCAAGTATCTAATAAAATAAAAAGTGTATATATATATATATATATATATATATATATATATATATATATATATATATATATATATATATATATATATATATATATATATATATATATATATATATATATATATATATATATATATATATATATATATATATATATATATATATATATATATATATATATATATATATATATGGTCTGACCTGATCAGAAATGGACCGTCACGGCTAGCTCCGAGCAGAAAGCTTTTTGAACGAGGTAGGGGGGGGGGGGGGTACCTGCAAGGCACTCCGATGCTGAAGTAAGTAGGAGTACGAGCAGATAATAGCAAGTGTAAGGTTAGAATGATGAATACCTGACCTTCTGGAAGCAGAGGGTATTTATAGCCCCCAGCGCTGGGCCAAGGTTCCTTCATTGGGCCGGGCAGGTTTGGCCCAATGGAGGAACTGCCAGGTTCTACATGCGTAGTGGGGACCCGCACGTGGTCCCCTTCCTGGATGTTCTGCGTGAAGTGCGGGCGGACGGAGACGCGGTCTTTTCGGAGTATCGTTGGGGGAACAGTGGACTGAGTCTTCCCTAGCTGGGGTGCTCGAGGTAACGTCGAGCTGGACCACAGACTGTGGTGCTGGACCACCTCATGTCGAGCTGGAGGCGTATCGTCGAGCTGACGACTGCGCGTCGGGCACGGTCTCACTCTTTGGTCGGCGTGGCCCTTGTAAGTCCATTTGGACTAGGCCTTTGCAATGCTTTTGGGCCTGTCGGGCCCAGTCCAGAACAGGAGCCCCCCAAGTCGTGGTTCCTTTGTGAGGAGCCATGGCTTGAACTCAGGTCGCTTCCTCATCAAGGTCTCGTGCCTGGGACAGAGGTGTGGGCCCTCGAGGGCCTCCTCGTGTCGTGCTCGGAGACATCTTCCGCGGTGGATGCCTGGAGGATCCTTACCGGGCGCGTCTGTCGAGCATACGAGGTATCTTTCGGGAACTGTGCCGCCACCCTATGGGGATAGGGTCATCATTGCGTTGGGAGCAGCGCGTCGAGGAGAGGGAGTCCGTGGTTGCCCGAGGTGACGTTTGGTATTCCACGTCATCACTATAAATAGGAACCTTGGGCCCCATAACACGTTTCTGTTCTCTGTGCTCTCTCTACTGCTGCTCTTCCAGATCTTCTCCAGTTGCGACTTTCTGTCACAGATTCTTCTACTCCGTAGCCAAATCCTACTTTTTGATTCAAGTAAGTGGTTTATCTTCTTCATTTTCTTGTTAAGGTGCATGATTTTTGGCGTTTGTAGATGTTTTAGGGGCTGTGCGCGTGGGATTAGCCCGGTAAACTCATAATTAGCCCGACATATTCATGCCTAGGACTGGCAAACGCATGTTTGTGGTCGGCATATTCATAGTTTTAGGTGATAAACTTCAGCGCTGCCCGGGGTCTTCATGATCCAGGGCGCCTGATTCATGATCGCGCCCGGTATGTTCATGGTCTTGGCCGTGGGCCTCATGGTGTGGTTCGCCATGTTCATACCTTGGGTCGACATGTTGGAGAGTCACCGCGTAGTTGGTTTAAGGAAGAGCACATCGAGTTTCAGGATGTCGGGGAGGCAACCATTCGTGGAAACGGACTATGTGGTCGTGAATGGGACGTCGTGATTTGTCGAGCGTATGGCTTCGTGCCCAATTGACTGGTTTTCCGTGCTCTGCAGGTAACCATGGTGGCCGAGCCGAGCTCCTCCGGGCGCCACGATCGTGAAGAACAAAGCGTCGACGAGTCGGTCAACCTGATTGATACTGTGACCGACCCTTTGTTGGATTGGGTGGGCGTCGAGCCTCGAGGGATCGCGTCGATCTACAGCCGAGACGACCGAAATCAGTACGCTGTCATCGAGGCGGGCCAAGGCCAGCCTGACTTCCAAAGGAACTTCGTAGTCATGCGCCCGTCATCCCGTTCAAGGATCTGCTCGGTCTATCCGGAATATAGCTTCGCGATGTACGAGATCGCGTTCAAAGACCTAGGGCTGCGGCTGCCCTTCACTGATTTCCAGGTCGGGGTCTTCACTCACCTGGAGTTGGCCCCGTCCCAGCTACATCCAAACTCGCTCGCCTTCATCCGGGCGTTTGAGCTGACGTGTCGCTATCTGAGGATCGGGGCGACCATACCGCTCTTCTTCCGGATTTTTCATCTGCAGCGCCAGTCTCAAGGCGAGAAACATAACTGGGTCTCCTTGAAGCAGTCAAGGAGACTCTTCAAAATGTATATGGACTCCGTACGGGGTTTTAAAGACAAGTGGTACGTTGTGCGGCCAGTTACCACCTCGGCTTTAGGAACCCTGTACGAGGAGGAGGAGGCTCTAAGCGATGAAGACGGGGAGGCGGTTTTGGGCGACGATGGGAGTCCTGTGATGGCACGTACGGCTAAGTTCCCTGTGCACTGCCTATCCAGGCACTACGAGCATGGGACTGGTTACTACCACACTGCTGCCGGGGACATGTGCTCGGAGGACGAGGAGGCGTACGCCGCCCTTTGTCGGTTTGTCGATAGCTTCCATCCTGCCCGGTGGGCTACGAGGGAAGGGGACGACATCCTGGATGCAGAGGGTTACCCAACGTTTGAGTCCCGTCCGATCGACACCAAGGCACTCGTGGAGTGCGAGACGTACAGGCAGGCTGCCCGTCTGCTAGGTCGTTTATTGCTTGAATTTCTTTGCTCGTCATTTATCTATGAGTTTGCTCGATACTGACCCAACTTTTATTTTGTGCAGGTTCGATGGCTGGTCGTCATGAAAGGCTTTTGAAATTATCTTGCGACCAGAAGCGAGGCAGGAGGGTTGTGAAGGCCCCACAGGCGATGAGGATGGGCCCACCACACAGTCCAAGTGCTCCTCAGCCGGTGAGGGTGGACTCGCCGTCAAGCTCGGGGGCCGCGTCGGATGGTACCCCAGAAGTTGAAGAGGTCGACCCTAGTGCCGTCCTGATACAGAGGAAGAGGACCCGTGTGGAAAGTGGTCCGACTGTTGGCGAGGACGCCAGTGCTGTTAAATCTTTCGCCTTCCCCCCTTGCTTCGAAGAGGCGGGCTTCTTCGAGAGATTCCCTCTGACAGTGGTTGCCGACGAGGCTGCAGCTATAAAGAAGATGAGTAAAGAGGACCGGAAGACGCATCTGGCCGCCAGCATGGAAGGGCTGGTAAAAATGGCCGAGATGGCTTTGGTGCTATCCGAGGAAGGAGGGGATCCTGCCCGTGTCGAAGAACTCGAGCAGGAGAAGGCGGCCCTGACCTCGAGCTCGCGGAAGTTGAAGATCGCTCTGGAACGCTCCGAGGAGATGTTCCGCGAGCAGACGGCGATGCTCGATGCTGAGAGGGAGATGTTGACCCTGGAGAAGGAGAAGTTGGGGAAGTTGGCCGAGGAGGGGGAGCTTCTCCGAGCAGACAGGGATCGTCTGGGGGCCGAAGTCGGACGCTTGGCCCAGCAGATCGAGTAAATGAACGCTGCTTTGCAACCTGCCGAGGACGAGCCCGAAGACATATTGGCTTTGAAGAGTCGGTTGGATCTGGTCGCCCATATCCGGCTCCTCGAGGCAGATTGCATCGGTGCCCTGGAGGATGGGTTCAACTCCGCGGTCGGTCAGCTCTCCTTGCTAAACCCTGGTCTGGTTACTGAGGGTATCGGCCACACACATCAGATCGTGGATGGCGTGATCGTTCCTCCGCCCGACTCTCCCAGCGTCGACAACGATGGTTCTGGGGAGACCTGACTAGGATAGCGGGCCTGTGTGCCCTTGACATTTGTATTCTTTGGGCCTGCGTGCCCGTTTGTTGTACGTTATGAACATCGCCGGCCTTCTTGGTCGGTTTATAATTGTTTTATCGCCTTCGGGCATTTTTATCTGAATGCTGTTTTACATTTTGGATGTTTTGCCCTTGTTTGAAATCTTATATATTTGCATGAATTTTTAGCCTAAGTCATGGGCCCGAGGCGTGCCCGTAAGCGGCTGTGATTTTGGCGAGCGAGTCTGCCCGTCTTCCGTTTGTCTATGTGCCCGGCCTTCTTTCGCCGGCCAGAGTCACCTAAGTGTTGTGCTCGAGGGGAGAGACTTCCTTTTGACCCTTTTAGATGGCCCGTCATTCTTGACGATTTGTCGGGCATTTGGAGCGAGGTTGCTCAGTCGGGCGCGAATCCCGGTCGGGACTATTCGCCCTTGGCGTGAACTGCCCATCGCGAGCTGGGTATTCTGCCTCATGGGTACAACGACGGTGGGGCTCGGTGTAGCTGTCCATGTCGGGCACTATCGATCGTCAGCGTTTGCCGCGCGATGCTGTGCAATTTGGCCGTATGTCGGGCTTGTACCTTAGCCTTTATACGAAGTCAGACGTTTTTCCTCGTTCACCGAGCGCGGGTGCCGTTGGTCGAGGGTCCCAGGTGTTGGTAGTTTCTAACTGTAGTACTGCTTTAGCTTAGCAGCGTTCCAGGGTCGTGGTAATGGCTCTCCGTCTAATTGCTCGAGGTAGTACGCCCCGGTACCTGTGGTGCCGTGGACGCGGTAAGGTCCTTCCCAGTTCGGGGCCAACTTCCCTTCGCGGGAATCTTTCTGATTCCTGCGTAACACCAGACTGCCGATTTCGAACTCGCGCTTGACGACCTTGTCATTGTGGCGTAGATCCACTCGTTGTTTTAGGGTGGCTTCGCGCAGGGCTGCACCCGATCGGATTTCCTCGACTAGGTCGAGTTCATCCCTTAGTGCTTCGTCGTTCATTTCTTCGTCGAGGGGTTCCTCCGTTCGTCGGGATGGTTCCATGATTTCGACCGGGATGACAGCCTCGGTGCCATACGTCAGTCGAAATGGTGTCTCACCCGTCGTTGAGTGGGTGTGGTGCGGTATGCCCACAAGACGCTGTGGAGTTCCTCGACCCATCCTCTTTTGGCTTCACCGAGCCGACGCTTGAGCCCTCGGAGGATGACTCTGTTCGCGGCTTCGGCTTGCCCATTGGTCTGAGGGTGCTCGACTGACGTGAAATGTTGTTTTGTCCCTAGTTTGGTGACGAAGTCCCGGAATCCGTGGTCGGTGAACTGGGTACCGTTGTCGGTCACCAGGGCCTGCGGAATTCCGAACCTGGCGAGGACGTTTCTTTTGTAGAAACGGAGGATATTGTGCGAGGTGATTTTTGCGAGTGCCTCGGCCTCGATCCACTTCGTGAAGTAATCGACGGCGACGATAAGAAATTTGTTCTGGTGGGTTCCTTGCACGAAGGGCCCGAGGATGTCCATGCCCCACCAGGCGAACGGCCATGGGGACGACAATGTGTTCAGCTCGTGCGGGGGGGCGAGGTGCATATCCCCGTGCTTCTGGCACTTATCACATTTTTTCACGTGTTCCTTGGTGTCCTGTTGCATCGTCGGCCAGTAGTATCCTGCTCGAAGGGCTTTCCTTGCCAAGGATTTACCGCCCATGTGCTGGGCGTTAATCCCTTCGTGTATCTCCCGCAGTACGTCGGGGATAGCGGACTCGTCGATGCATTTCAGAAGGGGAATGGAGAATCCTCTTCGGTATAGTTTCTGCTCGAGAACCACATAGGAACATGCTCGTCGCTTGATTATGGCCGCTTCGGCCTGGTTCGACGAGAGTTCTCCTTTTGTCAGGAAATTATAAACCGGGGTCATCCAGGACATGGCATCCCCGATGGCATGGATCTCGACCGTAGTCGAGGGTGGTTCGATACTTGGACGCGCCAGAGATTCCTGGATGACGGATTTATTCCCGCCCTTCTTTCGTGTGCTCGCGAGTTTGGACAATATGTCCGCCCTCATGTTTTGCTCGCGGGGAACATGAGAAATTTCTGCCCGTACGAACTTTTCCATGTGTTTTTTGACTAAGTTCAAATAGTCGATGAGGTTGTCGTTTTTGGCCTGGTAGCTCCCCTGTACTTGAGAGGCGACGAGCTGGGAGTCGGTGTAAATTTGAACCTCGCGGGCTCCCAGTTCCTCGGCTAGTCTCAGTCCTGCGAGCAGGGCTTCGTATTCTACCTGGTTATTTGACGTCGGGAAGGAGAGAACTAAGGAGTGCTCGATTACTACGCCTTCTTCGTTTTCCAGGAGGATCCCTGCGCCGCTACCGGACGAGCTGGACGCTCCGTCGACGAAGATGGTCCACTTGTGTTCTTTCCCCGGGGGAAGGTCGGGAGTGGTCATCTCCGCGACAAAGTCGGCCAAGGCCTGTGCTTTCAGGGCTTTCCTGCTTTCGTACTAAATGTCGAATTCGGAGAGTTCCAAAGACCACTTCAGCATCCTGCCCTCCATATCTGGCCGACCCAGGAGTTGCCTCACTGGCTGATCGGTTCGCACGATGATGGTGTGGGCTAGAAAGTAGTGTCTGAGCCTCCTCGCAGCGTTAACGAGGGCCAGAGCGACTTTTTCTATCTGCTGATATCTGCTTTCGGGCCCTTGTAAGGCTTTGCTCATGAAGTAGACAGGTTTCTGCCTGTTAGGGGTCTCACGGACAAGGGCTGCGCTGATGGCTTCGTTCGAAACGGCCAATTATAAGTACAACGATTCCCCGTCGTCTGGTCGAGACAGCACGGGCGGTTGGGACAGGCTCTACTTCAGATGGCGAAGTGCGTGCTCGCATTCCTCGTTCCATTCGAAGGCTGCTTCCTTTTGAAGGAGTTTGAAAAAGGGGAGGGCGTGCTGAGCGGACTTCGCGACGAAGCGGGATAGTGACGTCAGCATGCCGTTCATGATTTGTATCGACTTCTTCGACGTCGGTGTTGGGAGGTCAGAGAATGCCCGACATTTGTCGGGGTTGGCTTCAATCCCTCGTTCTGTTAGATAGAATCCAAGGAATTTTCCTGCCTTAACCCCGAACGTGCACTTCTCGGGGTTGAACCTCATTTTGCACTGTCTTGCTTGGGCGAAGACTGTCTTGAGATGAGCTGCGTGATCGGTGTCTGCTCGGGATTTGACGATCATGTCATCCATATATACCTCGAGCATGTCGCCAATCTGTTTGTTGAACACTCTGTTCATCATACGTTGGTAAGTTGCTCCGGCGTTTTTCAGTCCGAAGGGCATTACGTTGTAGTAATAGTTGCCCGAGCTGGTCATGAATGCCGTGCAGTGTTTGTCGCCCAGAGCCATTGGGATTTGGTTATATCCCGAGTAGGCGTCCATGAACGACAAAGTCTTGTAGCCGGCCGAGTTGTCGACCAGCATGTCTATGTTAGGTAAAGGAAAAGCATCTTTCGGGAAAGCCCGGTTGAGGTCGGTATAGTCAACACACATTCTCCATTTTCCATTATTCTTTTTAACAAGTACAACATTTGACAGCCAGGTGGAGTACCGGGCTTCAGAAATAAAATTTGCCTCTAGGAGGTCTTTTACAGCTTTTTCAGCAGCCTCCGTTTTTTCTGGAGACTGCCTACGCCTACGTTGTACTACAGCCTTGGCGGCTGGATCAATGGCGAGGTGGTGACAGGCGACCTTAGGGTCGAGTCCGGGTATCTCTGCAGCGCTCCAGGCGAAGAGATCAGCATTCTCGCGCAGACAGGACTTCTTCCTGGCCAAGTCGGGGAGGTCTTTGCCAATCTTCACTCCCTTGGTCGGGTCTGTGCCGAGGGGAACGAGTTCAAAATCACCGTCCGGAATAGGTCGGAGTGGGATTTGCTCGCTGCTGGATGGCTCGTCCTGATCAAAGCGAGCGTCGAGGGCTATGGAGTCAACCTTTGGTGGGGCCTTCTGGACTTCTTCCTCGGGGGATGCTTTTCTGTCGGGCTCCTGCTTTGTCCTCTTGGTGGGTCTGGTTCCTACGTCGACGGTATCCCGTCCCTTTGAAGCAGCGTTGAAGCACCTGCGGGCAGCGGCGAGGTCTCCTTGGATGGTGGCTACCCGTGCCCTTTTGGTATAGAACTTCATCTTCAGATGGACAGTCGAGGGCACCGATGTCAGCTCCGCCAGAGTCGGTCTCCCCAAGATGCAATTGTATAGAGACGGGCAGTCAATAACGAGGAAGCGGACCTTAACCTGTCTCGTAGCCATTTATTCGCCGAACGTAACCAGGAGCTCGACATAACCCCAAGGTTTGGAAGTCGAGCCGTTGAAGCCTTGTAGATCCGAACCCACATACAGAGAGAGATGTGAGTCGTCCAGTTGTAAGGTCCGGAACAACTGGCTGTACATCACGTCGATGGAACTCCCTTCGTCGACCAGGATGCGATGCACGTCAAAATTGGCCATTTTTGCCCTTATCAGCAAGGGGATGACCGCGTTCGGGGCTGTAGGTGTTTAGGTATTGGCTTGCATTTTTGGTAAATCCCAAGTGTATGTGTGAATGTCATGACTGATGTCATAACATTCTAGTTCAGGTTGTACTAACTCATTAGGTACATGTGCAGAAAAATATTGTAATTCAAATACTGATGTTTATAAGTGTGTATCTGAGCATGTTTGCAAAATGATCACATTTTGCTAAATCAGTAGACAGGTTTTCTCAGATGTCATAACATATGTTATGACATCCTGTTCTGAACTAACAGGATTGCAGGATTGGATAAGTCTGAGTTTTTTCAGGAAATAACTCAGTCCTTTCTGAACAGAATCCTGCGTTTTCTGAGGAGTAACCTAGCTCAACCCTAACCTGGTTAATAAAGTCCTGTGACCTGGTCTTTAGGTCAAACGGAATTAACCCTAGGTTTTTGGAAACCCTAACTGAAGTTGCAGCTGCTATATATTCAACAGAGCTGCTGTTTTTCAAGAGATCCCTGCTGATTGATTAGAAGATCAATTTTGTAATCTGTATAGATTTGTTTATTGTACTCCAAGCATATATCATTGTGATAAGTGCCTTGGAATAGGTTTCGATTGTAAGGGTTGTGTAGCACTCAAAGCTTTGAAGCAAGAGTGTTTGAATGCCCCTTGACTAAAGCTGTGAAGCAGAGTCAAGTTAGTTGTGTACATCACTCAAAGCTGTGAAGCACGAGTGATTGTGTTGCTTGATTAAAAAGCTGTGAAGCTTAATCAAGTGTGTGTTTTTTTGAAGAGTGTCTTCATCAATTCTTAAGTCAAATTGGTTTATGTATCACTGCTGTGATTGAGGGGGAGTGAGTAGGAACTCAGGTTTAAGTTGTACTTAGATTAGAATTGCATTGGGTAGGTCTTAAGTGAAGGAGATAAACTGGTTGGTTTATTCCTGAATTAACATCTCTTATAGTGGATTCTCTCCCTGGCTTGGTAGCCCCCAGAGTAGGTGTTGTTGCACACTGAACTGGGTAAACAATTGACTGTGTTCTTTACTGCTTTTGTATTTACTGTCATATAGTAAGTCAGATACGGTGTCATAACATTGGACGTGACATTGAGTATCTGCAGCCAGAATTTTCAATTGGTATCAGAGCAGGCACCCTGCCTGTATTACTGGGTGAGATCTAGGGATATCACTTTCTGGCACTATGGACAAAGAAGGAGTTTTTGGAAATAGACCACCCATTCTGGATGGAACCAATTATGACTACTGGAAACCTCGTATGATTGCCTTCCTAAAATCTCTGGACAAAAAGGCTTGGAGAGCTGCTGACAAAGGATGGATTCATCCCACCATAACTGAGAGAGATGGGACAATCAGTCTGAAACCTGAGGAAGATTGGAGTAAAGAAGAAGATGAGTTAGCTCTGGGAAATTCAAAAGCTTTAAATGCCTTGTTCAATGGAATTGATAGAAACATCTTCAGACTAGTACATCAATATGAACTGGCCAAGGAAGTTTGGGACACTCTCAAAACTACTCATGAGGGCACTTCCAAAGTAAAAATGTCAAGGCTTCAGATGTTGACCACTAAGTTTGAGAATCTAAAAATGATGGAAGATGAAACCATTCATGAGTTTCACATGAACATCTTGGAGATTGCCAACACCTCAGGAGCACTGGGAGAAAAAATGTCAGAAGAAAAACTGGTGAGGAAGATTCTCAGATCCTTGCCTAAAAGATTTGCAATGAAGGTAACTGCCATAGAGGAAGCCCAGGACATTAGCAAGTTGAAAGTGGATGAACTTATTGGGTCTCTTCAGACTTTTGAGATGGGGATCACTGATAATGGAGACAAGAAGAACAAAAGCATATCACTTGTATCCAATACTGATGTTGAATACAAGGAGGATGAAGAAGAAAACATATCTGAAGCTATTGTCATGCTTGGAAGACAGTTCAACAGGCTCATCAAAAGAATGGACCCAAAGTCAAGGTCTAATGTTCATAACATTCCCTCTGACATTGACAGTTCCAGCAGAAGACCAAGGTCAGAAGATAAGGGAAACCAAGGCAGAGGTATTCAATGCCATGGATGTGAAGGATATGGACATATTCGAGCTGAATGTCCTACTTTTCTTAAGAAGCAAAAGAAAGGAATGACTGTTACTTGGTCTGACTATGATTCAGAAAGTAATTCTGAAGAAGAATCTGCTAAACTAGTTACTGCCCTAACTAGTGTTTGTACTTCTGAAAGTGATACTAGTGATGAAGAAGTAACATTTGGAGAACTGGCTGATACCTACAAGAAATTGTGTATCAGAAGTGCTAAAGTCTGTGTGCATAATGAGAAACAATAAAAACTCATTATCAAACTGGAGGCTGAAAAAAGGGCGAATCTTGAAACTATAAGTCATCTAGAAGGAGAAGTTCAATTGCTGAACTCACAACTGAATCAAATGACCAAATCTGTCAAGATGTTGACCAATGGAACAGACAAATTGGAAGAGATCCTTCAGGCTGGACAAAATATGGGAAATAAATCTGGCCTAGGATTTGTGGAAACAAAGAAATTTGGTACTGGGAAGCAAATGTCAAAACGGATGTCTCAACATTACTCTCAACATCAAGGACAGAGACATATGAAGAAGAGGTACCAAAGATGGAAATGTCATCATTGTGGGAAATATGGTCACATAAAGCCCTTCTGCTTCAGACTACATGGATATCCTAATCAGAACTCAGATGTCAAACCTAAGTCTAAAAAGGTACCACATGCTCCTCAATGGAAGAAAAAGGCTACTGCACTGATAGCTCACACTTCCCTGAGGGTCTCTGCAAAGGAAGATTGGTACTTTGACAGTGGATGTTCCAGACACATGACTGGATTCAAAAGTCTCCTCAATAATGTTAGGCCTCACACCACCAGTTTTGTGACCTTTGGAGATGGTGCTAAAGGTGAAGTCAAAGGAGTTGGTAATTTGGACTGCCCTGGAGTTCCAAGTCTGAATAAGGTACTGCTGGTAAAAGGGTTGACTACTAATCTCATTATCATCAGTCAATTATGTGATCTAGGATTCATGGTCAACTTCTCAAGATCTGAATGTCTAGTATTTAATGAAAAACTAGAAGTTGTAATGAGAGGAATCAAATCCAAAGATAACTGTTATGTGTGGCAGCCTGAGAACACTGATATCTCCACTATGAGTCAAATCATCAAAGAAGAAAAAGAGATGAAACTGTGGCAGCATAAGCTTGGAAGAATGAAAAGAGCTATTTCTATGGAAGCTGTCAGAAGAACTCCAAAACTACAGGCTGATAATATATGTGATGTGGCAAATAAACTTGAAGAAGAATGTGTTGTCAGAACCTTAAGTCATCTTGACAAGGATGTTGGAAAGAACAAGTCTCATAAATTCTGTTCTCAAAACATCTGGTCAAAACAGATGCTCCCTGAGTACAATGTTACACAAGATGTTGTGACATTGTGTTGTGACAATCTGAAAACATTCAACATTTCCTTGAACCCTATTGACTTTGAAGAGAAGAAGTCATTTAAACTGGAACATAGTTTCTCTAAGCTTCAGCTGACTGATTCTTCTACCAAGGCGCTTGTTGGAAATAAACTTGAAAATTTGAGGGGCAGGTTGGGTATTCACCAACATGAGAAATTATAGCAATTAGTTTTGCTGAAAACAAGGGTTGAAGGGATTAATTTTATTAAGTCTATATTTAGTGGGTTAATCATATTCATTCACAATTCCTTCAAAAGCCTTAAGAAGTTGAAGAGACTCCCATTTACCCCCTACCTCTCTCATCCTTGTAACCTGTTTCCTCCTCCCAATCAAAGATTTTTCTCAAACTACTACTATTACTCAAAGTTAAACAAAATGTCTCAGACATCGTCTTCCACCATGGCGGCTTCGTCTTCCTCATCATTGTCATCATCTGATCAAGATTCTAGGGAAATCACTACATGCATAGAATCTGAAGTTCTTGAGGTCACTCCTCTCAGGGAAATGGCAACTGACCCAGCCAGAGTCAAAAAGCTCAGAACCAGACATGCAGGAAGAGCTCAAGCTACAGCCTCTGGTAATTCTTCTCATCCTTCGTCTTCTATACCTAATAGAGAAGGATCAGTTCAAGTACACCAAGCTATTGCTAGGCTGGTTACTAGCATTCTGAGTGTCAACCAATCTGTACCGGGGATTTCTATCCCTTTGAATCAATCAGAAAGTCCAAATGTGGAAGGTTCTGAAAATGTAGATGTCACTGAGGATGTTGTGACACCAAAAGACAACATTCAGAACCCCTCTGAAAAAGCTGCTGATCCACCTATCATTGATGTGGATGAAGATTACTCAGATAATGAACTGATTGCTAATGTGAACCCTAGCATTGCTAGGAGATTGATGAAAAGAAATAGTAGTCAGAATGTTAAACCTGATGCTAAGAAATCCAAGGCTGAAGGGATGGCTGAGAAAATTCAGACAAAAGGGAAGAAGGCACAGGTGCAGACTGCTAGACAACCAATCTCTAAGAAAAGTAAAGAACCTGAAACTTCTGATTCTGATGATGAATCAGAATTTGAGATTGATATTGAAGAAACTCCCATCAGAAGGAAGCTCCCCTCCAGCAAGATTGCTAGAGTGCCTGAAGTGCCAACAGACAACATCTCCTTTCATCATCCTGACAATGCAAACAGATGGAAGTATGTTTGCTTGAAGAGAATAGCCTTGGAGAGAGAGCTCAACAATGATGCCTTGGAGTGCAAAGACATCATGGATCTGATCAAGAATGCTGGGCTAATGAAGACAGTGACAAAGTTTAACAAATGCTATGAAAATATGGTTAAGGAGTTTGTAGTGAACTTGTCAAATGATTGTGCTGATGGAAGGTCAGCTGACTTTGAAAGTGTCTTTGTTAGAGGAAGAAGGGTCAAGTTCTCTCCATCAGAAATCAACAAGTTTCTTGGAAGAACAAATAAGGACTGTCCTGATCTAGAGGAAACTGACAATGAATTTTGTTTAACCATCACAGCCAGGCAAGTAAAGTGCTGGCCATTGAAAGGGAAGCTGAATGCTAGTAAACTCAGCATGAAATTTGCCATCTTGCATAAAATAGGTGCAGCAAACTGGGTGCCTACAAATCACAAATCAACCATCTCCACAGGATTGGGGAGATTTATCTATGCTGTAGGAACCAAGACTGCCTTTGACTATGGAAGGTACATCTTTGAACAAACTTTGAAGCATGCTGGAAGTTATGCTGTCAAAGGACCAATTGCCTTTCCCTCCCTCCTTTGTGGAATCATCCTTGCACAATACCCTGACATCCTTGTAGCAAGAGATACAGTCTGCAAAAGAGCTCCTGCCCTTGGCCTGCACTACAAACTGTTTCAGGGATCTCATGCTCCAGACATTGTCATAACATCAGCTGAGACATCGTCTGCAAAGACCCAGTCCAAGACATCAGATGTCATAGCTGTTTTAAAAGAAACTTGCAAAGATCTGGATGCTAGAAAAAGGACCCTAGAAGCTCTAATTGCCAGGCTAGAAAAGGAGGAAGCTGAAGAAAGCAGAAGGGAAGAAGATATAGAAGCTGAAGAACAGCTCAACATTGAAGAAACTAGCTCCTCTGAGTCTGATGACAGTGCTTGAAGGTTGATTGCTGCTTGGTGGTGTTGCTGGTGGAGTTTGGAAGTGTGTTCTGCTGCTGTCTGCTGCTGATCTCATTATTTTGTTTTGGATAACTGTATAATTTTATGAACATGTAACTTTGGCCCATTTGTGGCTAAAGAGGGGGAGAATATTTTGGTACTTGCTTAATTAGTACTTGACATTATATTTTTCTGCTGTCACTTATTTCTGCTGCTATCTATCTCTGATTGTTTAGGGACTTTAGCCAAAAATCTGCCAAAGGGGGAGTTTGTAGGTGTTTAGGTATTGGCTTGCATTTTTGGTAAATCCCAAGTGTATGTGTGAATGTCATGACTGATGTCATAACATTCTAGTTCAGGTTGTACTAACTCATTAGGTACATGTGCAGAAAAATATTGTAATTCAAATACTGATGTTTATAAGTGTGTATCTGAGCATGTTTGCAAAATGATCACATTTTGCTAAATCAGTAGACAGGTTTTCTCAGATGTCATAACAGATGTTATGACATCCTGTTCTGAACTAACAGGATTGCAGGATTGGATAAGTCTGAGTTTTTTCAGGAAATAACTCAGTCCTTTCTGAACAGAATCCTGCGTTTTCTGAGGAGTAACCTAGCTCAACCCTAACCTGGTTAATAAAGTCCTGTGACCTGGTCTTTAGGTCAAACGGAATTAACCCTAGGTTTTTGGAAACCCTAACTGAAGTTGCAGCTGCTATATATTCAACAGAGCTGCTGTTTTTCAAGAGATCCATGCTGATTGATTAGAAGATCAATTTTGTAATCTGTATAGATTTGTTTATTGTACTCCAAGCAATTATAATTGTGATAAGTGCCTTAGAATAGGTTTCGATTGTAAGGGTTGTGTAGCACTCAAAGCTTTGAAGCAAGAGTGTTTGAATGTCCCTTGACTAAAGCTGTGAAGCAGAGTCAAGTTAGTTGTGTACATCACTCAAAGCTGTGAAGCACGAGTGATTGTGTTGCTTGATTAAAAAGCTGTGAAGCTTAATCAAGTGTGTGTTTTTTTGAAGAGTGTCTTCATCAATTCTTAAGTCAAATTGGTTTATGTATCACTGCTGTGATTGAGGGGGAGTGAGTAGGAACTCAGGTTTAAGTTGTACTTAGATTAGAATTGCATTGGGTAGGTCTTAAGTGAAGGAGATAAACTGGTTGGTTTATTCCTGAATTAACATCTCTTATAGTGGATTCTCTCCCTGGCTTGGTAGCCCCCAGAGTAGGTGTTGTTGCACACTGAACTGGGTAAACAATTGACTGTGTTCTTTACTGCTTTTGTATTTACTGTCATATAGTAAGTCAGATATGGTGTCATAACATTGGACGTGACATTGAGTATCTGCAGCCAGAATTTTCAGGGGCTCCGCCGGGGAGTTCTTCCAGGTAGAAGGTGATGGGCTCTGACCTGCCCTTCACCCTTTCGAACGTTACAGTTTGTGGAGGAGCTATGTCGACCAGCTCGTCCAACTTCCTCTTAGCTGAATTGATGGTGAGGTCGTCGAACCCGCCCCCGTTGATGACCATGGCAGAGGGGAAGTATTCCCACCTGCTGTGTGTTGTCAGGGGCTCCTGTAGGAGCTCGGGAACGTCGAAATCCTCGGGCCTGGTTACCGAGAAGGCGGTCTGGATAGGCACCGACTCATCTGATGGTCGGGCATCTTCTTCGGGCTCCTTGGTTTCATGGGCGTCATGACGGGGAGCGTCGTTTCGCCTGTACTGTGCGAGCCTCCCTCCTTTGATGAGGGTTTCAATGGCGTCCTTGAGGTGGACGCAGTCCTCTGTCAAATGGCCATGACTCCTATGGTATTGACAGTATTTATTTTTATCTTCCCCTGGCTTGGCGGGAGCAGGCCGGGGACGCTTGACGCCGCTGTCCTTGAAGTCTGTACTGGCACACTCCGCCAAAATACGCTCGCGGGAGGCCGTGAGCAGAGTGTACTCGGTGAAGCGGCCCGATGGGCCCCTTTGTTCCCGGACATCCCGGGGTCGATCTTCTTTCCTTTTCTCCCTGGTACGTCGGGGAGGAGGCTCTTGTCGTGAGCTGCTGCTGTTGTTGGGAGCGCGAGCCCTGGAGTCTCGGGCCCTGTTGGCAGCTTCCCTCTCCTCGTAGTCCATGTATGCTCGGGCCTTGTCGAGGAGGGCATCAAAAGTTGGAGGTGGCTCAATACCCACAACCTTTCTGAATTCTGTGCCGGGGAGGAGGCCCCTCTCCAGCAAGTATCTTTTCATATGGTCCGTGCAGGGGACCTGTATTGCTTCCCGATTGAAGCGGTTGATGAATTCCCTCAAGGTTTCATCCTGTCTTTGGATGATGGCCTCGAGGGCCGCCTCGGTCTTCGGATGTCGCCGAGAAGCTGTGAAGGAACTGATGAACTGGTTCTTCAGGTTCCGCCACGACGTAATTGAGCCCGGGGCGAGTCCTTTATACCAGTCCATGGCCGCCTTCCTGAGAGTCGTGGGGAAAAGACGGCACTTGATGGGCCCCCCGACATTATGATAGTGGAGCATGGCTTCGAACCCGTCAATGTGGTCGACCGGGTCTGCTACTCCGTCATACTCCTTCAGGTGCGGGGGCTTCTCCATGCCCGGGGGGATGGGTGCATCCATGATGGCCTGCGACAGGGGACCGTGGGGGTCGTCCTCGTCGCTCCTCTCCGGGGAAAGAGAAGGGGTCCTGTAGTTATGTCTGGCACGATGATCGTGCTGAGTTTCGCTCGAGCGTGATGCTTGGTGGTTGAAGGTCACACGCCCGTCCCCGGCGTGCCTCTTGTCGTGCCTTGATGGGTCGCGACTGGGTTCTCCGGCAGTGACGGCGGGCTGCCTCTCATAGTAGGGCCGCCTCTGCTTTGGCCGGGGAGAGGGGCTCCTAGAGTTCTCCCTGTAGTGTCTCCGCGGGGGAGAAGGGTGTCGAACTTCTGTGACCCGAGGAGGTGGAGAGTGTGGCCTCCGATGCCTCCTCGGGGGTCGTCGATCATCTTCAAGTGCCCTTAATCTTTCTCCTTGGGCGAAGATGAGATAATTCGTCTGATTAATGGCCGCGAACAGTGCCTGAGTCGTGGCATCTGCCCCGGCGGGAACTGGGACTTCATAGAACCAGGCAGCTCTGTAATGAGCGAGAGCTACCGGGTCGTCTTCGAGTGCTGGAGGGGTCGAAGAGGATGATGCAGTAGCCCCGTCCCTGTAGGAGGAAGGTCCAGGGGCGGTTGTCACAGGGATGGTACTGTGGCCGGGATCACCGGGGTTATCGAGGTGTCCATTCTTGTCCGCGGTACCGTTATTAGTGTCGGCGACACGGACGGGCTGCTCGTCGCGAGCTGGATCAGCCATGACAGGTAGTTGAATTGAGCTTTGGTCTTTAGAATTGTTCGTTAGACGGGGAAGCTAGTTCCCACAGACGGCGCCACTGATCTGACCTGATCAGAAATGGACCGTCACGGCTGGCTCCGAGCAGAAAGCTTTTTGAACGAGGTGGGGGGGGTGGGGGGTACCTGCAAGGCACTCCGATGTTGAAGTAAGTAGGAGTACGAGCAGATAATAGCAAGTGTAAGGTTAGAATGATGAATACCTGACCCTCTGGAAGCAGAGGGTATTTATAGCCCCCAGCGCTGGGCCAAGGTTCCTTCATTGGGCCGGGCAGGTTTGGCCCAATGCAGGAACTGCCAGGTTCTACGTGCGTAGTGGGGACCCGCACGTGGTCCCCTTCCTGGATGTTCTGCGTGAAGTGCGGGCGGACGGAGACGCGGTCTTTTCGGAGTATCGTTGGGGGAACAATGGACTGAGTCTGCCCTAGCTGGGGTGCTCGAGGTAACGTCGAGCTGGACCTCAGACTGTGGTGCTGGACCACCTCATGTCGAGCTGGAGGCGTATCGTCGAGTCGGCGACTGTGCGCCGGGCACGGTCTCACTCTTTGGTCGGCGTGGCCCTTGTAAGTCCATTTGGACTGGGCCTTTGCAATGCTTTTGGGCCTGTCGGGTCCAGTCCAGAACAATATATATATATATATATATATATATATATATATATATATATATATATATATATATATATATATATATATATATATTAATTATATTTATCATGTACAAAAAATAAAATAAAATATGTACAAGATAAAAAAAATATTTAGAATAATATTTTTGAGTGTAAATTAAAGAATAAAAATAAAAGGTATAATTATATTATTTTCAAGTTTTCAATAAATAGAAATATATATTAATTAAATTGTTTTTTATGTTAGAAAAAATAGAAATAAAATGAAAAATATATGTAAAACATTATAAAATATTTTTTTGGGTAGTTTTTATGTTTGGAAATAATAAAATAAAATCAGAAATGAAAATAAAAGGACAAAACATAAAAATATGAAGAAATGGGCCATGGGGGTGTATTCAGCAAAAGGGGGGTGCAAATAGTGAGAGGACCAAAGCCCAGCGTAAGCCACTTCATCTTCAACCTCTGACTTCAAATTTCGCGTGCACCCTGTACAATTGCTAGATCCTGCATACAAGCTCTATTGCAAAAACACATAACATCAAAGTTGTAGAGCTTTTCAAGACAAATCCAACCATATAAAAAACTTGTCCTAACTCTCAAAGACCAGAGAGAATTTCTCTGGCCCTAAAATCTAAACTAATTTTTTCAGGATGTTCATGGACCAAATTCTCTTAGCACGCTTAATAAAAATGAAAACTGAGCATATGTACAACCTCATGGCAATGAATACTACATTTCTTATTCACAAACCTAAGTCTAAATATTCTTAAATAGAGAGATAGGAAGTTGATAAAAACCTGTTTCAGCTGAGTTCGTGTATGGAAATATGGAGCTTTTCAACAATGCCTGAGATGTCTGGGAGCTTGCTTAAACTTCACTTGACCTTCTCCAATGTCTAGCTTGCCTTGAATGCTCTTGAATAAGCCTACAGAACTCAACCTGCACAAGCTCAAATTGAAAATGGAAAACCCTGTAAATGGAGTTACAGTTAGTGTTTAAGGTTTGGGATAGCTTGGGTGGATTGAATGGAAGGTGTTTGAACAGGTTTGGGGCAAAACGCATGAGCAAATTGTGCTATGGAAGTCAAGATGCAGATGCTACCCTCTTTTGCCAATGGAAGGTGATTTTGAGATATGGGGTGTTTGAGGGATCAAAGGGTCGTGTTTCTGGCTCAAAGGGGTGTGAGAAAGATGTTTCAAAAGCTTGCACAAGTTGGTTTTTGCTGAGGTTCAAGTTTTTGTGTTTTGGAAAAATTTCTTGGTTATAAAGCAAAGTGTGTGAAGTAATGTGAAACAGGCCTGTACAGGCTATCCATATGCTTGCACCCTCTGCTCTTGTCCCCTCTAATTTGTGGATTTTATTTTCTACATAATATCTGGACCAATGCTCAAAGATTGTGGTTTGACATAAAGCAAGATTATGGCAAAAATGGTAATGTACCTTTTTCTACTTAAGGATTAATTTTGTGTGCAATGTTTTAATGACAAAAACAATTTCTTAGACCAATGGATTTGCATTTAATTATTGAGTGTAGAATGGTTTTGAGGCCTGTAATCTAGTGCAAAGCAAGCTGATTTGAATTTGCAACTTGTATCACAAAGAACATGCCATGGATGAAAAGTGAGTTTTTGCCAACTTCAAGCCTTCGATTCTCCCTAACCACAAATGAGTTTAGAGAGTTCTTTGACAATTTGGAAAGCTTAAAACATGCTATACAATCCAAATTTGAAATGCAATTTTAGATTCCAAGTTGAACCATGTGAAAAATGGCCATGAAGATAGGTCAAAATCATGCCTAAACTAGGGCAAAATTTCACTAAGTTAAAAGTTTTTGGGACCCTTGTTCCAAAAATCATAACTTGAGATCCAAGCTTCTTTTGGGAAAACATTATGAATAAAGGTTGTAGACTTTGTGGAGGACTACAACTTTCATATTTGAAGTTTTGTTTGAATACAAATGCATCATGGTGAAAATGTTGGGCAAAGTTAGGAAAAATTAAGAAAATGTTGGGCAAACTTTAAACCCTAATTTGAAAAATTGGTTTCTTCATGAACAAGTTTCATGTTTTGACACATTTTGATGAAAAATGACCCTTGGCACTTGATTTTTACCAAAAAGTCAAAGTTTGACTTTTCAGTGTATAGTCAAATTTTGATCAGTTGATTGGAATATTCATCTGTCAATCCAATGTACTTGAGATCTTTTGAACCTTGTGAGTAGGTCAAGATGATGCCATTGAGTCTTTGAATGCATTCTTGGATCCAATTTGCCATTGGCTAGGTCAAAAGTCAGAAATTGCCCTTGTGTAGTCAAAACCCTAAAAATGACCATTTTGCCCTTTTGATGATTTGATCAAATTTCTTGTGGAGTTGTGGTCCAAACATGATAAAATGGTTCATATGAGTTTATAATGTTGATGTGGGTCAAAATTTATGAGGTTTTACTTTAAATTGGCCACAGTTAACTTTTTCCCCAATACAACTGATTTCTAGGTCAATTGTCCAATTGACTGGGTAAAAATTTGATTCAAGGCTTGAAAATTGGTATGGACAAACTTATGAGTCCAACATGAAGTATGAAAGTCACTTTGAGAATTAGAAGTCCAAAAATCCCTGTGCAAACTCAAACCCTAATTTAGGTCATCAGTGCAAGGAGATGTCTTGAGCAGAGCAAAACCCTAATCCTGTCTGGAGTTCAAGGAGCCTTGTGAGGGGGGATCTTGATAAAATGAGAGGGAAAATTTTGGGGTACAACGGCTTCCCCTGTTCAATCTTCTTGAACCTGAAGAGTTAGATTGGCGATTTTGCCTTTCGTGACTCGAAGGTAAAAGAGGATTGGACACTAGAGTGCCCGTAAATTTGCACTCGTCAAAATGTAGCTAAGGGAATGGGCTTAAAGATGCCATTTGGAGATGGTAGAATCTTGATGGAGATGGGCTTAAAGATGCCATCCAAGACTTGTTTATTGAAAATCAGGAGAATGATTATCAGAATGGTATCCGTATCTGAAACGTATCTGAGTTGTATCCGGAGATTGGATTCGTGTGAGCGAAGGAATGGCGTCTGTGTCTGGAGCGTATCCGAGCTGTAACTGTATTTGATTCTTGAATGAATATCAGAATGACTGCCGTGTATGGAGTGTATCTGGATTGTATCTGAAACCTGAAATATGAATAAGCAATAGAAAGACATCCGTGTCTGGAGTATCTCTGGGCTGGGGAATAGGTTTGAATGAGTGACAGAATGGATACCGTGTCTGGAGCGTATCTGAATTGTATCTGAGGTTGAGATCTGTATGAGTAGCAGAATGACTTCCGTGTCTGTTGTGTATCCGTACTGTAACTGGGATCTGAACAAGTGACAGAATGACTTCCTTGTTGGAGTGTATCTGGACTTTGAAATTGATAGTTGAATATGAATGAGAAATAGAATGGCTTCTGTGTCTAGAGCTATCTAGTCTGTATCAGATTGCTGAAGTCTGAATGAATAGTAGAATGACCGCCGTGTCTGGGGTGTATCCATACTGTATCTGAAATATGAGACCTGAATGAGTAGAAGAATGACTTCCATGTCTTAGAGCGTATACGTACTGTAATTGAGATCTTTGAATACTTGTTAGAGGTAGCTTTTAATCTTATCCTGAAAAGGGTAAAATGTTAGCTGAAAACACAAAGTTATGTTGCATGAAATGTATGATGCAATAAATGTGTTATATCAATGTTTATGATATATGAATGTAATGGATGCACATGTAAGCTGGGTAGCCATCTTGCTGGGGAAAATAAATCCTTGATAAATGGAGATAATGAAATCTTTGACTACTGCTATGGAAAATAAACCCTTGACTGCTGCTGGAGATTCAAAACCTTTGATTGCTGAGACTGAGAAATCCTTTGGACTACTGCTGGGGATTGAAAATCCTTGGTGACTTGTGGGATTTAACAAGAGCTTTGACAACCTCTGTAGGGAAATGAGAATCTTTCATGACTTTCCTGGGGAATAAGGAAAACTTCGACGATCTCTACTAGGGAATTTAAAACCTGGGAGGCTTCAAACTGGAGAAATGAGAACAAGAATCTTCGTTCTGTTGGGAAATAACTCTGTGGGGAGAATTCTTATTTCGTCAAAGAATTCTAAAGAGCTTGGGTTGTATGCCAATCTACTGGGGTTTTAAGAATGGTTGGGGGTAAAAGTTAACTGTTATCTGATTAATTTTCATGTTTTTAAGATAACTTGTTGGGGAATTTTGGAGAAACCGGATGATTTCCACTGTGGTTTAAAGGTTGAAGTCTTGGACTCTGTTGGGAAAGAAAGCTTCATCTTCACTGGGGATTTATAGTTCAAAGTTTTCTGGCTCCGCTGGGGATTGGTAGTTTAGAAACTTAGCTCTGATATCGATATGTATTTAACTCCGCCGGGGATATGTATTAGCTCTATTGAGGATCTGAATGACATATTGCAAGGGATTTCTTCTGGAATAGCCTAAAGACGTTTTCCTATACTTTCAACCTATCAGTAATTATCCTTTCTCATTTTGTTTTATTTGTAAGTAGTTATTATATTCAAATGCATATGCTCATTTAATAAATCATTGGACATTTTCAAATAAAACACAAGTGTAAAGAAGAAAGAAAAGGCAAGCAAATTTATGCACTTTGAAGTATCTTTGTATTAACTTTATTTAAGTATTTTGTACAAAGGAGACAAACATCCTAGTAAGATAATGTTGTCATAAAAAAATGAAGAAAATTTATACAAAGAATGATGGCTATGTGTAACAATTCCATGGGGTTCCCATTCTGCTATAGCCTTCACAACTGTGAGTATCTTGTCCATTCGTTGCCTCGTCCGCAGATGATTAGATTGATCAGAAGCTTGGAGCTTGTCTATGAAGAGATTGTCCTTAAAGTGATCCTACGAGACATAGTCATACGCTTTATTTCCCTAACTTTTGCCTGGACCGCCCTTTCGGGTTTTCGATCCACCGGGAAACCCTTTTTTTCCCAAGTCGCCCTTTTGGGTTTTCAACTTGCCGGGTGTACATATTTTTTTTATTTATCTCTAATTTTTTCCTGAACCGCCCTCTCGGATTTTCGATTCCCTGGGATGCCCATTTTTGCCCAAGTCGCCCTTTCGGGTTTTCAACTTGTCGGGTCGTTTATGCGTAGTATCTTTTGACTATGTCTGAGTTCGCAGAGTGCGGCAGGTCATTACCGTCCATGGTAGTCAGAATCATTGCCCCACCATAAAAGATGTTTTTTGATCACAAATGGTCCTTCGTAAGTAGGAGTCCATTTTCCCCTGGGATCACTTTGCGGCAAGATGATTCGCTTGATTACAAGGTCCCCGACTTGGTATACTTGTCTTTTGACTTTTTTGTTGAAGGCCTTGATCGTACGTTTTTGATACGCCTGACCATGGCAAACAGCAGTAAGTCGCTTCTCGTTAATTAAGTTGAGTTGATCAAGTCGGTCTGAATCCAATCGTCTTCACTCAAACCAGCATCCTTCATGATCCTCAAAGAAGGGATCTGAACTTCTACAGGTAAAACAACTTCCATTCCATATACCAAATAAAAAAGGGTTGCCCCAGTTGAAGTATGTGCCGTGGTATGGTACCCGTGCAAAGAAAACGGTAACATCTCATGCCAATCCTTGTAGGTGACTGTCATATTTTGAATGCTCTTCTTGATATTTTTGTTCGCAGCTTCGACATCACCGTTCATCTTAGGCCGATAGGGAGATGAATTGTGATGTTGAATCTTGAACTGCTCACACAGAGCGGTGATCACATTGTTATTCAGGTTTGTATCGTTGTCCGTGATGATCCTGTCGGGAGTACCATACCGGCATATGAGGTTCTGCTTGATGAAGCGGGCAACCACATTTTTTGTAATGGAAGCGAAGGAAGCTGCTTCGACCCATTTGGTAAAGTAATCAATAGCCACCAGGATGAAGTGATGTCCATTGGATGTCGTAGGCTTGATATCTCCAATCATATCGATTCCCCACATTACGAATGGCCAAGGAGCTGTAAGGACATTGAGAGGAACTAGAGGAATATGTACCTTGTCAGCATAGAGTTGGCATTTGTGACAAGTACGGGAAAATTGATGACAGTCAGCTTCCATGGTAGACCAGTAGTAGCCTGCCCTTAGAATCTTCTTAGCCATCGTATGTCCGCTCAAATGGGTGCCAAATGTGCCACTATGCAGTTCAGTCATGATTTGTTCAGCTTCAACCTTGTCCACACAACAGAGTAGGACACAATCAAGATTGCGCTTGTATAGGATACCATTGCTCAGAAAGAACTTGGTTGCAAAACTCCTTAAGAACTTTTTATCGTTGACTGAAGCTCCTTCAGGGTATTCTTGTGCCTCGAGATACCTTTTGACGTCATGGAACCACTGTCGGTCCACTACTTCTTCGGTATTAATCTCGTGACAATGTGCAGGTTCATCCATTCGTTCGATGGTGATTTGAGGTTCCCCATTGTCCCAGTTAAGTTTAAACATGGATGACATTGTAGCTAGCGCATCTGCTAGCTGATTCTCTTCTCGCGGGAAGTGCTCGAAGGTAATCTGCTCGAAATGTGGTAACAATGTCAGGACATGTTCTTTGTAAGTGATGAGGTTAGGGTGTTTAGTATCCCACTCTCCTTTGATCTGACTGATAACCAAAGTTGAGTCCCCAAATACAACCAAAGATTTGATTCCTAAGTCAATAGCATCCTTGAGACCAAAGATACAAGCTTCATACTCGGCCATGTTGTTGGTGCAGCTGAAGTAGAGTCTAGCAGTGAAAGGTGTATGGCAACCTTCTGGAGAGATAAGTATTACACCGATACCGTTGCCAAGTGCATTTGAAGCACCATCAAAGTACAGGGTCCATCGGGATCCTTGTTCAGGTACGTCATACGGTCGGTTACCTTTAATGTTGTTCAATGTCATAATATCCTCGTCAGGGAAGTTGAAACTCATAGATTGGTAATCTTCGACGGCTTGATGAGCTAGATGGTCAGCTAATACACTCCCCTTTATAGCTTTTTGGGTTGTATACTGGATATCATACTCAGTCAGGATCATCTGCCATCTAGCGATTCTTCTGGATAAAGCAAGCTTCTCGAAGATGTACTTGATCAGATCCATTTTGGAAATCAGCAAAGTGGTATGTGTCAACATATACGGCCTTAGCCGGCGAGCAGCCCATACCAAAGCGCAGCAAGTTTTCTCGAGTAGTGAGTAGCGGGTCTCACAGTCGTTAAACTTTTTGCTAAGGTAATAAATGGCATGCTCTTTTCGGCCAGACTCGTCATGTTGGCCCAGTACGCACCCCATTGAATTATCCAAAACAGTCAGGTACATGATTAAAGGCCTTCCTTCGATGGGTGGCATCAAGATAGGAGGTTCCAGCAAATACTCCTTGATATTATCGAAAGCAACTTGACAGTCATTGTTCTATTCAACCACCTGATCTTTCTTCAACAGCTTGAAGATTAGCTCACAAATAGATGTCAGGTGAGAGATGAACCTTGAAATGTAGTTTAAGCGTCCTAAGAAACCTTTGATCTCCTTCTCAGTGCGAGGGGCGGGCATTTCTTGTATAGCTTTGACTTTGGCTGAATCAATTTCAATGCCCTTGTTACTGACGATAAATCCCAAAAGTTTACCGGACCTGACTCCGAAAGTGCACTTGCTAGGGTTCAGTCTGAGTTTGTATTCCTTTAACCTGACAAACAGCTTTTGCAGATTGTCGAGGTGTTCTTCTTCTGTTTGTGAACGGGCTAACATGTCGTCTACGTAGACTTCAATTTCATGATGTATCATGTCATGAAACAAAGCTACCATGGCCCGCTGATAGGTTGCCCCAACATTCTTCAGTCCGAATGGCATCACCTTATAGCAGAAGGTACCCCACTGTGTAACAAAAGTAGTCTTCTCCATGTCTTCGAGGGCCATTTTGATCTGGTTGTACCCTGAAAATCCATCCATGAAAGAGAATACCTTGTGTTGAGCTGTGTTGTCAACCAAGATATCAATGTGTGGTAGTGGAAAATCATCTTTAGGGTTAGCCCTGTTTAAATCTTTGTTGTCCACACATATTATGACTTTGCCGTCCTTCTTAGGAACGGGAACAATGTTAGCAACCCATTGTGGATAGGAAGTAACATCCAGAAAACCAACATTGAACTGCTTCATCACTTGAGCTTTGATCTTTTCGGACATGTCGGGCCTCATTCAGCGGACTTTCTGTTTGATTGGTGGACAGTCTTCTCTTGTAGGGAGACGGTGAACCACAATATCTGTATCCAGTCCCGGTATATCTTCATAGGACCAGGATAACACTAGTGCAGAAATGACTTTTTACATCAGGTGAAACTGACTTTTACATCGGTTTTGGGTCCGATGTAAAGTTAGACGATATAGTAAATCAGGGACTTTTTACATCGGTTCTGGGACCGATGTAAAAAGTCCCTTTTTTACATCGGTTATAATATCAGAACCGATGTAATAACCTGTTATTATGCATATTTTTTAAAAAATTGATCCAGTTTTTTACATCGGTTGGAAGTAATACCCGATGTAAAAAGTCAATTTTTTACATCGGTTATAATATATGAACCGATGTAAGAAACAGTTATTATGCACATTTTAAAAAAAATTGATTCAGTTTTTTACATCGGTTGGAAGTAATACCCGATGTAAAAAGTCCCCAGTGACGCGACTTTTTACATCGGTTATTATCCCCAACCGATGTAAAAAGTCCCTTTTTGAAAGTTTTTAAATCAGTTTTTACTAATAACCGATGTAAAATGTATGAAATTTTTTTGGAATAGATTATTTATTTTCTGGATGTTTCCCTGTACAAATATAATCTGTACCCATTTTTTCATATTTTTCCAATATCACACAGACTATATTTATGTCGCTATATAGATTTCATAGCTTTCCAACATCACATATATCACATCTAGGTCGATGTTTTCATATTTTTCACAACAAACTTACAAATTGAACAATTATATTGCAAACTTATATTGTATTACAACAAACAAACTTACAATTACAAATTCTTCACAAAATATACAACAATATTCAACTATTTATAAGTCTTTTTTCAAAACTTACAATTACATATTATTCACAAAATATACAAAAATATTCAACTATTTATAAGTTTCCAAACTTAAATTACCAATATAAAATCTTCGGTAGACAACACCAAAATCAGATTGCCTGACAATAAATAATAACAATTAACATCAGCAAAAAAATCAAGAAACTCAATAAATGTGCAAAAGCCATATGTATTGTGCAAAAACCACAACTTATACAATTCTATAAAACTCACCAAGATAAACTTAATTTTCATGTAACTCAAAGAAACATTTTGCCCAACGAAGTCGCAAATCATACAAATCATCTTGTGTTAATTCTGTTGGGTCATCAAATACCTATAATACATAAATATAACAATATAGAGTTAATTTTTAAAAATTCATATTAAGTCGAAAAATAAAAAGTAAATAACAAAGTAAAGTTATTTTTAGTACCTGCATCCAATTCTCGGTTATATTAGCAGAGACAATATCCAACATATTTTTCATCACATAGTATCCATAATCATTAGAGTTATGTTGTTGCCTTGTCTACAATTGAATGACATAATTAGTGAATACTTATCATAAATTTAACTATATAATTACAATTTACATGAAACTTACATTGGGATGAAGCCATGTAGCCTTTTTTCTATTTCCATTTTCCATTTGATGAATCCCAAAAGAACTAATACAGAAAGATAAACATCACATAGCTAAATTTATTCGCCGATGAAAAATTACATAACTATTAGTTGTCAATGAAAGTCACATGAAAGATAAACTTACTTTGTAATAATTTTCTTCAACCTATCCTTCTTTGGATCTTTACATTCTGGAATAGTAAAATGAGCCTACAAATATAGTATATGTCATATGTTGTTAATTAGTATATGATTGTAAAATATAATAAACTATTGTATTTAAAATACCTGAATATCAGTCCAAATAGCATCTTTTACGCCTTCATCTACTTCTTTCCAATCATTTTTCACAATACTACAATACTGTCGAGCAAGAGATGCTATATAACTCTTGAAATGTGTAGCATTTTTACCAACACCAATACATTCATAGGTTCAACTTTAAAAAAAATATTTAATAACAGCCCGTTGAAAGAAAAAAAATTCTCCGTTAAAAATTCAACTTTAACCCGTTCAAGGGCTAACTGGTCCATTGAATAATCCACATTAATGTGGTCCACTATATTTACATTTGAAATTATTAAAGACCACACAATTGGCAATATCAAATCGATAAAAAGGAAGAGAAAGTCAAGGATTGATCCATGCTTTATGATAGCTAAACAATACATTTGATTCAGCCTTCTCTACTTTTCCAATTTAATAGTGGATTATCACACTAACAAAAAATTAATAGTACAAAAGAGAGAAGAATAGATGCAATGGTTAATAATAGGACATGGTGGAAATTATATAGTTATCAAATTATATAGTTATCAAATTCATAAAATTAGATAGTTATCAAATTATTACACAGTATTTATTAGAGCTACTCTTATCTTATTATGAATGATGCATATGCCTTAGGTGCAGTTGTGCAGCAACAGCACCTATGTATTAACTTCTTCAGCGTGCAAATCATTCTTCTAACCGGACCTTCTTTTGGCACTGATTATTTCCTTTGTTTTTGCTGTTGAATTGAATCAAAAAATAACATTGTTGTTAGATTAATGAATATTGTAAAATGAAAGTAGTGTATTGTAATCTATTTACATTGAAAGCTAAGTATGAAGTATAGCCCAGTTGCTACAAGAGCTTCCATCTAAGCATATAACTACTATGCTAACTCTTCAAACTATACACACACAATCACACATTGAAAACATAACATAATTGTGATAGCAATTTATACATACACAGTCACATTCACAACAGATTACGAGTGGATACCTCGCATAGCCGCGGAAAGCTCAATGAAGTCCATGGTGTTGACCTTCACCCAGAATGCTATACAATGAAACACCTGAACAAAAGCTAACAACTTTGTGAAACCTATTCATCAGTGATGGCAATTAAGGCACTCTCCTCCAATAACACTCACTCTTCTCCCCGCCATGACACCGGCGAATCTCGCAAACACAAGTCGGGTACATCCTATGATAATCCTCATTGAAAACATATATAAGATCACCCAATCCAACACACTTCAAGCTAGAAAATCTATCATCCTCATCACCATCAAATAAACCACAAAGAAAATCATGAGGCATAACAGAAATCTCACAAATCTCCATACTCATCTCATCAACCTCCCACAAAGTGAAGCTAGACCCACTTGAGGAATTACAAACCCCAGCCAAAACAAGACTTTCCCTACAAGAAATCAAGAAAGAAAACACAACCCCAGAAGGCCTAACAACCCTAACATCACTCCTAACACCGAGTTTCAAATCAAAGGAAGAAACAAAACATGAATATATCCCAAAAACATAGAACTTCCCTTCGAACAAAGCTGAGAAGAGTGAAGATGAAGAGTTTCCAGATCTGAAATCAGCAGGAAGAGGAGGAGCTAAATCCCAAGAACCCAAAAGAGGGTCATAGATTTCAACATCCAAACGATCCTCTATATCAACAAGATTACTAATGAACCTAACACCACCAACAACAATAAACTTAACATAAGATCCATAAACAGCGATCGAAGAGGAAGACCGGAAACGGCGACCGAAACGACGGTCAAAGAATATTACCAAAAAGGGGTTTTACCGCAGCGACTTCTTGGCCGGTGGTTAGAAGGCGGATCGCGGGTGTCGTGCAGTGAACTCGGTGTTGGTGGCGGTGTTATAAGGCAGTCGCGGTGATGGTGATGAAGACGGTTGGCAATCGGAATCGGGCAGGCATGCAGAATCGGAATCGGAAGCGAGGTTGAGGAAGACGGTTTTTCAGAACAGGGCGCGGCGCGATGGAGTGGTGTAAGAATAACGATGGAGTTGTAATTTTTCTACTGTTTGGGAAATAAGGGTTTGGCACCTATTACATTGGTGCATTGTAATACCCGATGTAAGGGTTGGCAAGCTATTACATTGGTGCATTGTAATACCCGATGTAAGGGTTGGCAAGATTTTTTTTCTGACTTTTTTTTTACAATGCACCTATTACATCGGTGCATTGTAATACCCGATGTAAGGGTTGACAAGCTATTACATCGGTGCATTGTAATACCCGATGTAAGGGTTGGCAAGCTTTTTTTTCTGACTTTTTTTTCTTTAATTTATTTTTTATATTAATATCTGTTGTGAAGATATTACATCGGTTTTTAGTCAACCGATGTAATATGTTGCATGTTTTTTATTAATATTTCTACTACCTTGTTTCTTATTTACAAAAATGCCACCGTATTTTTTCTGAAAACTTTTTACATCGGTGGATGCGTTTGCCCGATGTAATAGGTAGCGAAATATATTTTTTTTCATTTTTTTATATCATTGCAAATAAATACCTGATGTAAAAAGTTTGTTAATTGTATTTTTTACATCATATATTTTGATACCCGATGTAAAAACCTTTTCTCAAATGTCTTTTTTTTAGTAGTGGAAGATCTCAACAAACTCATTCAACAGCTGAACTAAGCGCTCTTTGACACTTGGCTCCAGGTTAGCACCCACTTTAACCTCTTTTCTGTCTTTGGCAGTACCCAAATTGATAGTCTCTAACAACTCTTCATGGGGAAGAATAGCCCTTTCTTCTTGTTGAAAAAGTCTAGCCAACTCTCCAGGCATTTCACAGTCTTCATCACCTTCGTACTCGGCATGATTGGCCAAATCTTCAGAGTTGCCGAAGGCCACAGCAGAATTGTTACCCATGGAATCCGGAGTGGATGGGTACCTACATTTTGTGAATATGGGTGTGTGTAAGGGATAGTCATCCTTAAATAAAATAAAATGTAAAAGGAAAGAAAATGAACACAAAAGTTTATAGATGAAAACGTCTATGATTCATTAAAAATGGCATATGAAAATGAAGAATCAAAACCCTTACAAATGGACCTATGTACCCCGGGAAAGGCACAAGGCAAAAGAGTGTACGAATTGTTTAAAAGTTATTACAGACCAACATAAATGTTCAAAAGATAAATTACTGATTGATGAACGTAATGGGGACGAAGTCTTTCGCCTCCCAGTTGTTCAGTCCTCCTTCAATGGTTGGAAAAATCCAATCTTCAAAATTGCCTCCTTCTTCATCATCTTCTAAAGCATGAATTCCGTGATGAGTAATTTTCAGTGGTGGTCCTCCAGCCCGGGAGCGAAACATAGCTTTCTGGCTAGCAGCAGTGAAACCCAATTCGAACTTATCTGTCTTGTAAGGAAAATCTGGCAGTTGACCCCATACTGTGCTTCCTCCTTCCTTAACTACAGCCTCTGCATCTTTAAGGGATGACATCCGGGACACATGTTTTTTAATGATGGGCACATCAGTCATTGTCTTGGCTACCGCAACCTCAGGAGAAACCTCTTCAAAGTGTTGGAAAGGTGTTTCTATGAATTCACCATCTAACTCCACGTAGCAGAGAGAGTTAAGGTGGCTTATCATATACTCCTCCTCACCATGAACTGTTATGATTTTACCCTGAACTGGGTATTTGAGCATCTGGTGTAGAGAAGAAGTGACTGCCCCAGCGTTATGGATCCATGGCCTTCCCAAAAAGCATGAATATGAAGGACGGATGTCCATCACATAAAATGTAGAGTTGAAAATTTCCGTACCCACCTTAATTGGAATGTCCACTTCTCCATGAACCATCCGCTTAGAACCGTCGAAGGCTCTAACAATGATATTACTGGGTTTTAGGGCCAAACCTTCACAGTCCAATCTGTCCAATGCTTTCTTTTGTAGGACATTTAAAGATGAGTCGGTATCAACCAGAACATGAGCAAGTGTGGTCCCCCTGCATTCTACCGAAACATGCAGCGCATCATTATGCTTTCTTCCCTTGGACGTTAGATCGGCATCAGAAAAGCCCAGACCATTATCGGCTGTAAGGCTAGCCACGCACTTTTCAAACTGATCCGCAGAAGTTTCTTGAGGCACGTGTGCTGTCTTCAGAAATTTGATCAAGGCTTTGGCATGAGCCTCGGAGCAGTGCAATAGAGCCAGCATAAAGTTTTTTGAAGGGGTTTTCCCTAACTGCTCTACAACATCATAGTCGCTCTTCTTAATTATCTTTAAAATCTCCTCCATCTCCTTTTGGGTGGTCTCGGGGATAACCAAAGTCTGAGCCCTCATCTTGACGGGCGCTTCTTGGATCCCATTACCTTTCTCAGCAGTAACAGCAGAGGGTGCAACCTCGGGAGTAACAATTACTTCAATAACCAGACTTCACACATATATCTCGACAGGCACAGGAGCACTTGAGGGTCCGAATACTTCCCGTGGAGGAGCAATCTCCGGAGAGAAGATTCTTCCGCTACGAGTTATCTTACTTGTTCCTGCAATATTCCCTATGTCAGGAGTTTCTTCATCGGAATTTTCTTCAACTGATTCGATCTGTTTCACACCGTGATAGAAGATCTCTCCTCCATAATTCCACGGTATTATCTTGTTGGACTTATATGTGATAGGCCCCAGCATAGTAATCTTCAGCGGTATAAACTTTGGATCAGGTGTAATCTTAACAGGCCTTTTGCAGGTCTTGGAATGATTGTCGGAAATGGTGATTATATAAACATCATTGATTGGAGTAATAGGATTAACATGAGTGATAGTAGCAACAAGAGTTTTCTGAAAGAGGATCTCTTGAGTATCCATCAAGCATTGAATGCCTGACTTCAATAGCGGACAGTCGGATTGCAAGGTTGAATAGAAGTAATAATCTTTTTCACATCCCGGGAAAATCCCGACTTTCAACAGATTCATCTTGATCACTCGCAATGGAGTCATTAAGTAATCAACAGTGGTAACATGAAGATTTTGCATAATAGCATGGACATTACGACCATGTTTTGGCATAGGAGCGGATATCACATTAGGTTTTTTGGGAGCATCAAATTCCACCTACTTGGCATCTATCAAATCATGGATCTTGTTTTTAAGTGCCCAACAGTTGTTGGTGTCATGCCCTACACTGTCCGAATGATATGCACATTTTGCATTTGAATGATAATAGGGAGAAGAGGTATTTGGGTTTTTCGGCGCTTCGTTCAAATTGGTAAGGTTTAACTTTAACAAGTGAGGGAGGACCTGAGCCGGTGTCATATTGATCCGGGTGAATTGTCGTTGTGGCCTTTCCAACCTTTGTTGGTTAGCTCTGGGCTGACTGCTTCGAGGTTGATCGGTTGAGGAGTTCTGGATCATCACAGCCCCTACCGCTGGTCGGCGCTCCATTCTCCCTTGATTTCTCTAGGTGTGAACAACAGAAACTTCCTTCTTGGCTGGGAAGGTCTTCTTGATAGCAATGTAAATGGAGGCATCCTTCTGAATTTTACCACTCTTAATACCAGCTTCGACCCTTTCACCGGTCAGAATTAAATCAGTGAACCCTGCAAATGAGCTCTCGATCAAGTGATTGAAGAATGGACCTGACAGAGTCACCAAAAACATGTCAACCAGCTCTCTATCCGACAATGGTGGCTGCACCCTTCCAGCCAAATCCCGCCACTTATGGGCATACTCCATAAATCCCTCATTAGAGGCCATACCCATACTCTGTAGTTGAGTACGAGTAGGCGCTAAATCTGCATTATATTGGTATTGTCGGTAGAAAGCAGTAGCCAAATCTTCCCAGTTATGAACATCAGATCTCTCAAGTTGATAGAACCAGTCCAATTGCGTACCCGACAAACTATCTTGAAAAAAGTGGACCCACGGATCTTTATCAGAAGAGTGGGGTTGGATCTTTCTGACGTAGGACCGCAGATGCATCTTCGGACAGGACAAACCGTCGTATTTAGAAAATGTAGGCACTTTGAACTTGGGGGGAATGACGATCCCAACAACCAACCCTAGTTCTTCGAAGTCTAACCTGGGTACCCTTTGTACCTCCATGGCTGCCAGCCGGTCCTCTAGATTCTTATACTTATCGTCCGCCGAAGGGTACTGCTGTTTAGAATAATCTTCATCCTCTTCCTCTTCTTCTTCTTCAGCTTCAGACTCGGAGGGCATTGCAACTCCCTTTCCTTTACCAACCCCTTTGTTAGACGTCGAGGGGAATTCCAGAACTCTCCTAGCCTGATTCTCAAATCTTCTTCCCATAGTGGCCACACCAATTCTTTTCTTTTTCTTCTTTTCCTTTTCCTTCTCTTTCTCTAACAGTGCTTTAAGATCCTCTTGACCCTTTGCCAAGGTTATGAGGAGTTACTGGAATTGCAAATTTTGTGCTTGCAGATCTTTAATCGTCTGCTCTATATCCATCTTGCTGAAATAAACAGCAGAAAGATAAGGAAACCTGGTGTGAAGACCTGTTTATGCATATGATGAATGATATGTTATTCATGTAATGCATTCAAGGATTCAGAAATTCAATTTTGTTGCAAACAAAACGAACACACGTCATATTAAGAAGAAATTTGTTAGTACATAAAAGCCCTATGGGCAAAATATTACAAAGCTTCTTAATTTAAAAAGACGTTGCGCATCCTTTTTGGCGCGATATAAGTGTTGAGAGTCTCCTCTTCACGAAGTCGGCGGGTAAGTTCCCAAACCTTCTTCTCACTGGCATAGAAGTTGGCTTCAAAAGTGTTCAGTTCTTCCTTGAGTTGTACCCAACTCTTTTGCAATTCTTCCAATGATGTTGGCATGTTTGGATGTAGGAGGGTGTATGGAACCTCTCCTTCCATAACAAGCTCTTTGATCACGGGGAGAATGTGAGGGTAAGGCATCATAAGACTCTGGGCGCGAGTTCGTACCCACTTGAGATAAGGCTCAAGGGGGATGGAATTCTTGTGCCCCAGTGTCTTACTATCCACTTTGTTGGGCATCCTCCAAGCTCGGATAAACCTTTGTCGAAGTCCTTAAGCGTCATTGTCGAAGTCAAAAAACCAAGTCAGGAATCAGCATATCATGAGGGCCATCCCTTCGGGCATACCCAAATTGCATCAGAGCTAAACAGGGGTTGTAAGTAATGCCTCCCCTAATGCCAAGTAGTGGGACATTAGGGAATTCTCCATAACGATCAATGATGATGACATTTTCTCTGCACCGAGAACACCAATGGACATCAGAATGTGTGAGAGTCATTAACCGTTGTGACCACCTTAAACCCTGCTCATTCTTCAAAACTGATTGGGGAAGGTGAGAAATAAACCACCTTGCTAGAAGAGGAGTACAGCACATGAGAACACCTCTTTTCCTCATTATTCGTGTGTGAAATAAGTGTAGGATGTCCCCAAGCAATGTAGGCACAGGATTCTGAGATATGAAAATCTTGACAGCATTCACATCTATAAGCTGATCAGGGTTTGGGAACAAGACCAACCCATAGATGAGAAGTGCTACAATCTCCTCAAAGGCTTGCAGATCTAGAGAATTCCAGCAGTCTTGTGCCTTCTCAAACAGAAACCTTGCCAAGAAACCCTTGACACCACTTTTGGTTTCCCAATGACCTTTGATATCAGATGGTTGCAAGTGTAAGGCTCGAGCAACATCTTCAGGCTTTGGTTCTCTTTCTGTACCGTTGTAGGGTGGTTGATGAAGAATAGGAATCCTCAGGAGTTGAGAAAATTCCTCCAAAGTAGGTACTAGTTGGTAATCAGGGAATGTGAAATAGTGGTGTAAGGGGTCAAAGAACTGGAAGAGGACTTTCACCATGTCTTCTTCAATGTTGGAGTTAAACAAGTTGAGGAGTCTACCATGTCTTTCACTGAAGAGAGAATTCTCTGGAATCTTGGAAGCAAGCTCCTTGTGTTGAGGAGGGATTCTCACAAGGTTGACTTGAATTATTTTCCTGCGAAGTCGTTCCATAACCTACAAAACAGGAACAAAGATGAAGATCCAAACCCTTGAAATGGTTAGTAAATGTATATGATTCTCATGATGTCCATGATGTATGCACAAGTATATGTACAAGCAAATCACACAAGATCCTAGTTTCAGGCTTTCATGGGGTTTCATAGGTAAGTACCCTCTTGAAGTTAGTTGGCTCATCCTATCCTATAAATAGTAATCGGGTTCTAAGGAAGCTCAATATCACCAGATTATTTTCTGTGATCATTGTTTCAGTTTAGCCACTTTACTGGCGACCGAAATATTCCAAGAAAACAACCCTCAATTAGTGTAGTATCTAGTATCTACCAACTTCGAACTGCACCAAAGTCGGTCATATCACTACCCCTAATAAGGCCAAGATGGTCAAGTAAATGTTCTAAGAGTTCATTAATGCTTCATGACATCACTCAGCGGCCCCGTATTCTCTTTGATTGACTCAAAGGCTACCGGTACTCAGAAATATGTCATACTAATATAGCTATTGCTTCAACCATGTTGATATACCCCGCACAGTTTCCACAACGTATTGCTATTTACCTATGAACGTTTCCCAAAAATCCGGGTGGAGGATTCAAACCCAAACAAGAGAACCAAATGTAAAGCAATCAAAGCAAACAAGATAAGCATGTAAAGGTGATCTAAACCCTAAGGTTACTCCACTTTTAGAATTCATTCCCCAGCAGAGTCGCCAGTTCTGTGATACGGTGGGAGAACTGACTTGAGGTTTTGCGTTTGTGTTTGCAAATGTTTCGGTTTAGCAAGAGTCGCCATCGACTTTTTATTTTATCCTAAGGAAAGGTCAAAAATCATAGGATAGACATTTGAGATGTTTTCTTGGATTCGGGGAGTAGATTATGAAAAGGGAAGGTGCAAGCACCATTTTCATCCATGGTTATCCATGGGCTCTTAGTTACTTGTTTAGATCACTTGCTTTTGTTTTCCAATTGTTTGAAATGGTGCTTTGTGTGTGGTTTTGAAAGATGTTTTTAAAATAGGCCATCGTTGTGGCGACCTTTGTAATGATTCTTGTTTGAATGTATACAAAGGTGTTTTTGTCTTTTGAAAAGATATTTCTCTGTTTGAAAGTTTGTTTTGGGCAATATTTTGAAATTGTGTTGTGAAGTGTGTTTGAAAATATCAAGGATGTTTTGCAAGTTTTGATCAAGTAACTAAGAGTTATCTACCCTATTTTACTCAAAGGTATTTCCTACACATTTCTAACCCTTTTGACAGTGTTATTTTACCATTGCATTTGGTAAACAACCTTGTATTAGGATATTAAATGGGACAGGCGCGGGTCATCGTATAGACCATGATAGAAATTGTGTTAAGTATTTTTGGAAAATTTTCCGAGGGACTAAATCATTTTGTATAGGCAACCAAGATAGCGTCATCGAGGGACTATTATCTTTTGTTTTGTTTTTGTTTTGCCAAAGTACCCAACATGCATAACATGGCCCATTTTTAAGGCAACAAGTGGATGTAACCCTAGGGGTGCAAGTGTGCATTGTGTATTGATTTTCATGCATTTAGGTCTTTGTATTAGGTCAAGCTATTTGTTGATTTTTGGATTTTTGCATACAAACCCTAATCTCTAATCATGGCATATTTGACAGTATAAAGTGCGTAAAATAAATCTACACTATTACAACATTCATATGGGGAGGGGGATACAATTTTGAATGGGGATATATTTGACAAGAAATTAAAACCCTAATTTTACTATTACATCCAAATTGAATCAAATGGCAGAAATAATAAATGAAACAATATTTAAATAAACAAATTAAATAAATATACAAAATAATATGAATATGCAAAAAGGTTTTTGTTTATTTTTATGTATTTTAAAAATATTTAATGCAAAAAAGGAAGAAATAAATGAAAAAAGATTATTATTATTTTTTTATTAAGGGTAAAACCCTAATTTTTAAGAATGTAAATATATTGACTATATTATTTATATACAATAAAATAAAATAGTGTATATACAAAAAAATAAAATATATTTTGAAAAAAAGTATTTTTTAAGTATAAATAATAATAATAAAAAGTATAGTATTTTTTATGTTTTTATTTTCAAGTATCTAATAAAATAAAAAGTGTATATATATATATATATATATATATATATATATATATATATATATATATATATATATATATATATATATATATATATATATATATATATATATATATATATATATATATATATATATATATATATATATATATATATATATATATATATATATATATATATATATATATATATATATATATATTAATCATGTACAAAAAATAAAATAAAATATATACAAGATAAAAAAAATATTTAGAATAATATATTTGAGTGTAAATGAAAGAATAAAAATAAAAGGTATAATTATATTATTTTCAAGTTTTCAATAAATAGAAATATATATTAATTAAACTGTTTTTTATGTTAGAAAAAATAGAAATAAAATGAAAAATAAATGTAAAAAATTATAAAATATTTTTTTGGATATTTTTTATGTTTGGAAATAATAAAATAAAATCAGAAATGAAAATAAAATGACAAAACATAAAAATATGAAGAAATGGGCCAGGGGTGTATTCAACAAAAGGGGGGTGCAAATAGTGAGAGGACCAAAGCCCAGCCCAAGCCACTTCATCTTCAACCTCTGACTTCAAATTTCGCGCGCGCCCTGTACAGTTGCTAGATCCTGCATACGAGCTCTATTGCAAAAACACATAACATCAAAGTTGTAGAGCTTTTTAAGACGAATCCAATCATATAAAAAACTTGTCCTAACTCTCAAAGACCAGAGAGAATTTCTGTGACCCTAAAATGTAACCTAATTTTTTCAGGATGTTCATGGACCAAATTCTCTTAGCACGCTTAATAAAAATGAAACCTGAGCATATGTACAGCTTCATGACAATGAATACTACATTTCTTATTCATAAACCTAAGTCTAAATGTTCCTAAATAGAGAGATAGGAAGTTGATAAAAACCTGTTTCAGCTGACTTCGTGTATGGCAATGTGTAGCTTTTCAACAAGGCCTGAGATGTCTGGGAGCTTGCTTGAACTTCACTTGACCTTCTCCAATGTCTAGCTTGCCTTAAATGCTCTTGAATAAGCCTAAGGAAATAAACCTGCACAAGCTCAAATTGAAAATGGCAAACCCTGTAAATGGAGTTACAGTTAGTGTTTACGGTTTGGGATAACTTGGATGGATTGAATGGAAGGTGTTTGAACAGGTTTGGGGCAAAACGCACGAGCAAATTTTTTATGGAAGTCAAGATGCAGATGCTGCCCTGTTTTGCCAATGGAAGGTGATTTTGAGCTATGGGGTGTTTAAGGGCTCAAAGGGCCGTGTTTCTGGCTCAAAGGGGTGTGAGAAAGATGTTTCAAAAGCTTGCACAAGTTGGCTTTTGCTGAGGTTCAAGTTTTTGTGTTTTGGACAAATTTCTTGGTTATGAAGCAAAGTGTGTAAAGTTATGTGAAACAGGCCTGTACAGGCTATCCATATGCTTGCACCCTCTGCTCTTGGCCCCTCTAATTTGTGGATTTGATTTGCTGCATAAGATCTGGACCAATGCTCAAAGATTGTGGTTTGACATAAAGCAAGATTATGGCAAAAATGGTAATGTACCTTTTTCTACTTAAGGATTAATTTTGTGTCTAATGTTCTAATGACCAAAACAATTTCTTATACCAATGGATTTGCATTTAATTATTGAGTTTGGAATGGTTTTGAGGCCTGTAATCTAGTGCAAAGCAAGCTGATTTGAATTTGCAACTTGTATCACAAAGAACATGCCATGGATGAAAAGTAAGTTTTTGCCAACTTCAAGCCTTCAATCATCCCTAACCACAAATGAGTTTGGAGAGTTTATGGACATTTTGGAAATCTTGCAACATGCTCTACAATCCATATTTGAAATGAAATTTGAGATTCCAAGTGGAACCATGTGAAAAATGGCCATGATGATAGGTCAAAATCCTGCCTAAACTAGGGCAAAATTTCACTAAGTTAAAAGTTTTAGGGACCCTTGTTCCAAAAATCATAACTTGAGATCCAACCTTCTTTTGGGAAAAATTTGTGAATCAAATTTGTAGACTTTGTGGAGGAATACAACTTTCATGTTGGAAGTTTTGTTTTAATCCAAATGCATCATGGTGAAAATATTGGGAAAAGTTAGGAAAAATTAAAAAAATTTCATAACTTAGAAAAATTCTAAGTTATGAAAATTTTCAACTTTAAACCCTAATTTGCAAAATTGGGTTTCTTGATGAACAAGTTTCATGTTTTGACACATTTTGATGAAAAATGACCCTTGCACTTGATTTTGACCTAAAAGTCAAAGTTTGATTTTTCAGTGTACAGTCAAATTTTGATCAGTTGACTGAAAAATTCATCTGTCAATCTAATGTACTTGAGATCTTTTGAACCTTGTGAGTAGGTCAAGATGATGCCATTGAGTCTTTGAATCCATGCTTAAATCCAATTTGCCATTGGCTAGGTCAAAATTCAGAAATTGCCCTTGTGCAGTCAAAACCCTAAAAATGACCATTTTGCCCTTTTGATGATTTGATCAAATTTCTTGTGTTGTTGTGGTCCAAACTTGATAAAATGGTTCATATGAGTTTATAATGTTGATGTGGGTCAAAATTTATGAGGTTTCACTGTAAATTGGCCACAGTTAAATTTTTCCCCAATACAACTGATTTCTAGGTCAACTGTCCAATTGACTGGGTAAAAATTTGATTCAAGGCCTGAAACTTGGTATGGACAAACTTATGAGTCCAACATGAAGTATGAAAGTCACTTTGAGAATTAGAAGTCCAAAAATCCCTGTGCAAACTCAAACCCTAATTTGGGTCATCAGTGCAAGGAGATGTCTTGAGCAGAGCAAAACCCTAATCCTGTCTGGAGTTCAAGGAGCCTTGTGAGGGGAGATCTTGATAAAATGAGAGGGCAAATTTTGGGGTACAACACATTGGATTGACAGATGAATTTTCCAGTCAACTGATCAAAAATCAACTATACACTGAAAAGTCAAACTTTGACTTTTTGGTCAAAATCAAGTGCCAAGGGTCATTTTTCATCAAGATGAGTCAAAACATGAAACTTGTTCACCATGGAACCTAATTTTTAAAATTATGGTTTAAGTATGAAATTTTCTTATTTTTTCCCAACTTTTCCAAACTTTTTCACCATGATGAAATTGGATTCAAAGAAAACTTCCAACATGAAAGTTATAGTCCTCCACAAAATATACAACTTTGATTCACAATGTTTTCCCAAAAGATGCTTGGATCTCAAGTTATGATTTTGTGAATAGGGGTCCATGAAACTTTTAACTTAGTGAAATTTTGCCCTAGTTTAGGCAGATTTTTGACCTAACTTCATGGCAACTTTTCACCTAGTTCCAAGTGGAATCTCAAAATGAATTTCAAATATGGATTGTAGATCATGTTACAAGCTTTCCAAAATGTCCAAGAACTCTCCAATATCATTTATGGTTAGGGAGAATCGAAGGAATGAAAATGGCAATTTCTCACTTTTGTCCATGGCATTTTTCACATTGATACAACTTGCAAATCTTTCCTAAGCATGCTTGTACTTGTTTTATTGGTCTTAAACCTTTCCACACTCCTTAAGTTAATGAAAATACATTGGACAATGGCTTTGTTCTGAGCTATGGAACTTTGCACAATGAATTAATCCATTTATGGCATAAAGGTAACAATGCCATTTCCACAAAGCTTGCTTTTTTGCAACTTTGTATTCCGTGAGCATTGAACCTGATATTTGGCTACAAACAAGATCCACAAACTTGAGGCAAGGTACACCAACTATGTTCAGACCTCAAGCTAGCAAGTATAACCTTTGCCTTTGTCACTTCAACTTTTGCTTCAAAAGCAAGTAAACTTGCAAAAAGTCCATAACTTGAGTATCTGTTAAAACCAAGCCTTGCTATCATTTGAAACAACCTGAGCATATTGAAACAAGCAAGAAACACGATTTACCAAGCTCTCAAACACCCCAAAACATAGAAAACCCCATTTCTGCCCAAAACAGGGCAACTTCTGCAAACACCAAGCCACCTCCATATTCCCTCGTGCGTTTTGCTTGAAACCACTTCAAACACATTCCCTACAACACACCTAAACTATGAAAGCCATTGTTCAGCAACTCTAACCTCATTTTCAAGCTTCACAATTTTCAATTTCTGAGTTTGCAGGTTGACTTCTACAAGGAGATTCAAGCCATTTCAAAGCAAGTTGAGCATTGGGAAAGCTTGAGGAAACTTCAAGCAAGCTCACGAGTACATCAGGCCTCACTCAAAGTTGCTACATTGCCATAGCCAAATTCAACTGAACAAGGTAATTTTCAAAGTTCTATCTCCTTATTTAGGCATCATTAGGCTTAGGTTTGTGAAGAAAAAATGTAGTCTTTAATGTGCTTCAGTTGTACATATGCATAGTTCTTATTTATACTAACTGAGCTAGGAGAATTTGGATGATGAACATGCTGAAAATTTTAGGTTAAAATTTAGGGCCATTAAAATTCTCTGTCCTTTGAGAGTTAGGTCACAAAATGGATATGGTTGAAATCGTGATTGAAAATGCTATAACTTTCATGTTGTAAATTTTTGATTTCATGCAAGCAATAAAGAGAACAAATTTGAGTAACAGAAGGCGCACGTTTGGGACGAAGGAGCAAGGACAGGGATGAAGTGTGTCCTAGGCCTGGGCGCCATGGGCCTGCTTCTTTTGGCACCCCCCCCCCCCCTTTTACTTTCTGCACCCCTTTTGCATTTTCTTATATTTTTATATTGTCTTGCATATTTATATTTTCTGACTTTATTTATTTTTTCTGAATATTTAAAAATCTCAAAAATATTTTCTTAATTTTTTTCATTTTATTTTATTATTTTTATTATTTTTTGGACATAAAAATAGTTTATTAAATAACAATATACTTTATTTTCTTAAATAAACTTGCAAATAATATAAAAATATTATATATTTTTATTTTTATTATTTATATACTTAAAATATTATTTTCTCACATATTTTATTTTTTAACATTTTTGTATATATTTTTTATTTATTTTCTTATACATAAATGAATAAATAAATAATATAAAGCATATTTTCCTTTAAAACAAAAAAGTAGGGTTTTCACCCTTTCAAAAATAATCACTTTATTTTCTCTTATTTTTAAGACTTGAATAAACTTATTTTCTTATGCATAAAACAAATACAAAAAAACATTTTGCATATTTACAATTTATTCCATATTTAAATACTTGTTTATTTATTTATTGTTGTATAAATTCAATTGGGTTGTAATAGTAAATTGGGGTTTTATTTTGAGCAATATCCCCTTATTCAAACTTGTACCCCCTTCCCATAATAATGTGTAATAGTTTAGATTTACTTTACGCATTTATTGCTTTCATATACCATGATAGTAAAAACTAGGGTTTGTATGCAAAGACAAAAAAAATCAAACAAATAGCATGACTTAACACAAGACAAGATGCATGAAAAATGACAACACCATGCACACAAGCACCTCTAGGGTTTCATCCACTTTGTTGCCTTAAAACATGGCCATGGTATGCATGCTAGGTATCTTGGCAAAATCAATCAAAACAAAAAGATCATAGTCCCTCGACGACGCTATCAAAATGTTGCCTAAAAATAAATGATCTTAGTCCCCAAAACTTGCTAAGATACTTGGCACCATTGCTATCATGGTCATACGATGACCCACGCCCGTCCCGTTTAACATCCAAAGATAGGGTTGTTTACCAAATACAATGGTAAAACAACAATGTCAAAGGGTTAAAAATGTACAAGAAAGACTTTTGGTTAGGTAGATGCTCCTAGTTACTTGATCAAATTGCAAACCATTCTTGCTCTTTTCAAACAAACACACACACAATTTCAAAACATTTCCCAACAAACTTTCAAACATTGAAACATTTTTCAAAAGACAAACATCTTTGTATACATTCTTACGAACGAGAATCATTACAAAGATTTCCAAAACGATGGCCTCTTTTCAAAATACTTTCAAAACCACACAAAGCACCATTTCAAACAATTGAAAAGCAAAAGCAAGTGATCTAAAACAAGTAACTAAGAGCCCGTTGAAAACCATGGATGAAAAGGGTGCTAGCACCTTCCCTTTCATAATCTACCCCCCGAACACAAAAACAATCTCAAAGTTCTTTCCTGTGATTTTTTACCTTTCCTTTTGGATAAAATAAAAGTCGGTGGCGACTCTTGCTAAACCGCAACATTTGCAAACACAAACACAAAACCTCAAATCAGTTCGCCCATCGCATCACAGAACTGGCGACTCTGCTGGGGACAAAGTTTAAAAGTGGGGTTACCTTAGGGTTTAGATCACCTTTACATTCTTATCTTGTTTGACTTGTATGCTTTACACTTTGTTTCTATTGTTTGGGTTTGAATCCTCTACCCGGAATTGGGAAACATTCATAGGTAAATAGCAATACGTTGTGGAAACTGTGCAGGGTATACCGACATGGTTGAAGCAATAGCTATATTAGTGCGACATATTTGTGGGTACTGGTAGCCTGAGAGTCAATCAAAGAGAATACGGGGCCACTGAGTGATGTCACGAAGCACTAATGGACTTTTAGAACCTTTACTTGACCAACTTGGCCTTTTTAGGGGTAGTGAGATGACCGGCTTTGGTGCAGTCTGAAGTTGGTAGATACTCGATACTACACTCATTGAGGGTTATTTTCTTGGAATATTTCGATCTCCAATAAAGTGGCTAAACTGAAACAATGAACACAGAAAATAATCCAGTGATATTGAGCTCCTTAGAACCCGGTTACTATTTCTAGGACAGGTTGAGCCAACTAAACTTCAAGAGGGTACTTATCTATGAAACCCCATGCAAGCCTGAAACTAGGAACTCGTGTGACTTGTTTGTACATATATACTTGTGCATAACATCATGGACATCATGAAGCATCCTATGCATCCACTAACCATTTCAAGGATTTGGATTTTCATCTTTGTTCCTGTTTTAAGGTTATGGAATCACTTCACAGGAAAACTATACAGATCAACCTTGTGAGAATTCCTCCTCAACTCAAGGAGCTAGCTTCAAGGATTCCTGATAATTCTCCATTCACCGAGAGACATGGTCGTCTTCTCAACTTAGTCACTGCCAACATTGAGGAGGATATGTTGAAAGTTCTCTTCCAGTTCTTTGACCCTTTGCATCATTGCTTCACATTTTCTGACGACCAACTTGTGCCTACTTTGGAGGAATTTTCTCAATTCTTGAGGATTCCTATTCTCAATCAACTACCCTTCAACGGTACGGAAAGAGATCCAATGCCTGAAGATGTAGCTCAAGCCCTGCACTTGCAACCATCAGATATCATAGGTCATTGGGAAACTAGAAGTGGTGTCAAAGGCTTCTTGTCAAAGTTTCTGTTTGAGAAAGCCCAAAGCTGCTAGAATTCTTTGGACTTACAAGCTTTTGAGGAGATTGTAGTACTTATCATCTATGGGTTGGTCTTGTTCCCAAACCCTGACCAGCTTATAGATGTGAATGTTGTCAAAATCTTCATGGCTCGTAACCTGGTGCCTACATTGCTTGGGGATATTCTCCACTCTTTTCACACTCGAACGATGAGGAAAAGAGGTGTTCTCATGTGTTGCACTCCTCTACTGGAAAGATGGTTTATTTCTCATCTTCCCCAATTAGTCATGAAGAATGAGCAAGGTTTGAGGTGGTCACAATGATTGATGACTCTTACACATTCAGATGTTCATTGGTGTTCTCGATCCAGAGAAAATGTTATCATCATTGATCGTTGTGGGGAATTCCCTAATGTCCCTCTAATTTGCATTAGGGGAGGCATCACCTACAACCCCTGCTTGGCTCTGAGACAGTTTGGGTATGCCCGAAGGGATGGCCCACATGACATGCTGATTCCAGACTTCGTTTTTGACTTCGACAACGACGATCAAGGACTTCGACAACGGTTCATCCGAGCTTGGAGGATTCCCAATAAGGTAGATAGTAAGACCTTGGGACACAAGAATTCCATCCCCCTTGAGCCTTACCTCAAGTGGGTATGAACCCGCACCCAAAGTCTTATGATGCCTTACCCCTACATGCTTCCTGTGATTATAGAGCCTGTTATGGAAGGAGAGGTTCCATACACCCTCCTACATCCTAACATGCAAACATCACTTGAAGATCTACAAAGGAGTTGGATACAGCTCAAGGGAGAACGCGATACTTTTGAAGCCCAATTCTACACAAGCGAGAAGAAGGTTTTGGAACTCACTCGTTAACTTCACAAAGAGCAGACTCTCAACACCTACATTACACCAAAGAGGATGCGCAACGTCTTTTTACCTTAGAATTTTGTATTATTTTTCCCATGGGGCATTGATGTACTAACAAATTCTATCTTATTAATATGACGTGTGTTCCTTTTTGTTTAAAACAAATTTGAATTTCTGAATCCTTGAATGCATTACATGAATACATATCATTCATCATATGCATAAACAAGTCTTCACACCAAGTTTCCTCATTTCTCTGCTATTTAGTTCAGCAAGATGGATATTGAACAAACGGTCAAAGACTTGCAAGCGCAAAATTCACAATTCCAACAGTTGCTCATGACCCTAGCCAAGGGGTAGGAGGAACTCAAAACTTTGCTGGAGAAGGAAAAATAGAAAAAGAAAAAGAAGAGAGTTGGTGTGGCTACCTTGGGTAGAAGATTTGAAGGTCAAGCTAGAAGGGTCCTGGATTTCCCCTCAACATCTGATGAAGGGGTGAGAAAGGGTAAAGAGACTGCAGTGCCATCTGACTCTGAGGAAGAAGAAGAACAAGAGGATGAAGACTATTCTGAACAGCAGTACCCTCCTGCAGATGACAAATACAAGAACTTGGAAGAACGTATGGCAGCTATGGAGATACAGAGAGTGCTTGGGCTGGACTTTGAAGAGTTAGGGTTGGTTTCTGGAATTGTAATTACCCCTAAGTTTAAGGTGCCTCTGTTTGCTAAGTACGATGGGTTGTCTTGTCCCAAGATGCACCTACGATCTTACGTCAGGAAAATTCAACCACATTCTTTTGACAAAGACCTGTGGGTCCATTTTTTCCAGGACAGTCTTTCGGGGATGCAGCTGGATTGGTTTTACCAGTTGGAGAGGTCTGATGTGCATAATTGGGAAGATTTGGCAGTCGCCTTCTACAAGCAATATCAATATAATACGAACTTAGCACCAACCCGTACTCAATTACAGAGTATGGCCATTGTCTCAAATGAAGGTTTCAAAGAGTATGCCCAGAAATAGAGAGACTTGGCGGGACGAGTACAACCACCTCTATCTGAGAGGGAGCTAGTAGACATGTTCTTGGGTACACTGTCAGGCCCCTTTTTCAATCACCTTATTGGAAGTTCGTCTGCGGGGTTCACCGAGTTGATTCTAACTGGTTAGAGAGTTGAAGCCAGCATAAAGAGCGGGAAAATTCAAAAGGGTGCATCTGCTTCTGCTTCCATAAAAAAGGCTTTTCCAACAAAGAAGGAATTATCAGCTGTCTACTCCCAAAGAGGTCAAGGAAGAGTTGAGCGCCAGCCAGCGGTGGGGGCCGTAATGATTCAGAAGTCTGCAGCTGATCAGCCTAGAAACAATCAACCCAGAACCAACCAAACAAGGATGGAAAGGCCTGTACGGAAATTCACCCAGATAAACATGACTCCTGCTCAGGTTCTACCCCATCTCTTAAAGTTAAACCTTGCTAGTCTGAAAGAGGCCCCGAAGAATCTGAATACAACTTCTCCTTTATACCATTCGAACGCCAAGTGTGCTTATCATTCAAGGAGTATAGGGAACGACACCAACAATTGTTGGGCCCTAAAGAATAAGATTCAGGATTTGATAGATGCTAAAGAAGTTGAATTCGACGCCCCTGAAAAGCCGAATTTGATCTCTACTCCAATTCCAAGGCATGGCCACAATGCCCATGCTATTGAAGAAGACCTTTTTGTTGCTACAGTTGATGATTTGATAACTACCCTACCAATAATCAAGTTGAATTTGCTGAAGGCTGGGATTTTCCCAGGTTATAAAGAAGATTGCTGCCTTTGTTCATCCTTACCAACCGACTGTCCATTGTTGAAGTTAGGCATCCAACGCTTAATGGATAACTAAGAAATCCTTTTTGAAAAAGCTCCTGTTACACCGACTCCTGTCAATGATATTTCAATAATTAACATATCTGCCAATCTTTCCAAGGTCTCTAAAAGACCTGTTAAGATTACATTCGATCCGAAGATTGCACCTTTGAAGATAACCATGCCGGGGCCCGTCCCGTACAAGTCCAACAAATCAATACCGTGGAACTATGGTGGAGAAATCTACTACCACGGTGTTAAACAGATTGAATCATCTTAAGAGAGTTATGATGAAGAGACTTCCGACATTGGAAACATTGTTGGAACGAGCAAAATCACCCGCAGTGGAAGAATTTTCTCTTCAGAGATTGCGCCTCCAAATGCAATCTTTGGACCCTTAGCTGCTCCTAAGGTTACCCCTTTACCGGTCAACATATCTGCGAGAATTCCAATTATTGAAGAAGTTGTGACTCCTGTGGTTGTCCCCTCTGCTGTTGATGATAGAGGGAAAGGAATCCAAGAAGAGCCCATCAGGACGAGGGCTCGGCCATTGGTCATCCCTGATACCTCTCAAAAGGAAATGTAAGAGATTTTGAAAATAATCAAGAAAAGCGATTATGATGTTGTGGAACAACTGGGGCAAACCCACTCAAAGATCTCCATGTTGGCCCTGCTGCTTTGTTCATAAGCTCATGCTAAAGCTCTGATCAGATTTTTGAAGACGGCCCATGTGCCACAAGAAACCTCCGCGGATCAGTTCCAGGAATGTGTAGCTAGCTTAACAGCTGACAATGGTATAGGATTCTCCGATGCAGATTTGACCTCCAAAGGGAGAAAACATAATGACACTTTGCATGTCTCAGTGGAATGCAGAGGGACTACCCTAGCACACATTCTGGTAGACATTGGTTCGTCTTTAAATGTCTTCCGAAGAAGGCCTTGGATAGGTTGGATTGTGAAGGCTTAACCCTGAAACCCAGCAATATCATTGTCAGAGCCTTTGATGGTTCTAAAAGGATGGTCCACGGGGAGGTGGACATCCCGATTAAAGTGGGAACTGAAACCTTCAACTCCACATTCTATGTGATGGACATCCGTCCTTCCTATTCTTGCTTGTTGGGAAGACCCTGGATTCACAATGCTGGAGCCGTCACTTCTACTCTGCATCAAATGCTCAAGTACCCTGTCCAGGGGAAAATTATAATTGCTCACGGCGAAGAGGAATACATGATAAGCCATCTAAATTCTTTCCGCTATGTAGAATTGGATGGAGAATTCATCGAAACCCCTTTTCAGCATTTTGAAGAGGTAGCTCAGGAGATTGCGGCAACCAAGACAGTGTCTTCTGTACCCATGATTACTGGACCTCCGCCTCGGATGTCGTCTCTCAAAGATGCAAATGCTGTGATTGAAGAAGGAGGAAGCATAATCTGGGGGCAGCTTCCCGACCTTCCTTTCAAGTCAGATAAATTCAGCTTGGGATTCACTTCTGCTGCTCAAAAGGCTGTACGCCACACCCGTGCTGGAGGTCCACCAGTGAAGATCACCCATCATGGAGTCAATGCTTTGGAGGATAGTGAAGAGGAGAGCAACTTGGAAGACTGGATTTTCCCTACTATTGATGGAGGACTGTGCAACTGGGAGGCAAAAGACTTTATTCTGATTACTTTCATACTGCAATAATTTATCTTTCAAACATTTCTGTTGGTTTGTAATAATTCTCAAACAATTCATACACTTTTAACCTATGTGCCTTACCCGAGGCACATAGGTCCATTTGTAAGGGTTTAATTTTTCATCTTCATATTCCATTTTAATGAATCATGGACGTTTTCACATATAAACTTTTGTGTTCATTGTCTTTCTTTTTACATTTTATTTGTTTAAAGGTGGCTATCCCTTACACACACCCAAACTCACAAATGCAGGTAGCCTTCCATTCTGGATTCCATGGGTAACAACTATGCTATGGCCTTCAGTGACTCTGAAGATCTGGTCTACCATGCCGAATACAAAGGTGGGGAAGATTGTGAGGTGCCGGGAGAATTAGATAGACTACTACAACAGGAAGAAAGGGCTATTCTACCTCATGAGGAGCTGTTAGAGACAATCAACTTGGGTACTGAGGAAGACAAGAAGGAAATTAGAGTGGGTGCCAACCTAGAGCCAAGTATCAAAGAGCGCTTAATTCAGCTGTTACATGAATATGTTGAGATCTTTGCCTGGTCATACAAAGACATGCCGGGACTCGATATAGATATCGTGGTTCATCAATTCCCCATAAGAGAAGATTGTCCACCAGTTAAACAGAAAGTTCTCTGCATGAGGCCCGACAGGTCAGAAAAGATCAAAGCAGAAGTTATGAAGCAGTTCAATGCTGGTTTTCTTGCTGTTACTTCCTATCCACAATGGGTTGCTAACATTGTGCCCGTGCCTAAGAAGGACGGCAAAGTAATAATGTGCGTGGATTATAGAGACTTAAATAGGGCTAGCCCTAAAGATGACTTTCCACTTCCGCACATTGACATCTTGGTTGACAACACAGCTCAGTACAAGGTATTTTCTTTCATGGACGGATTTTCAGGTTACAACCAGATCAAAATGGCACCTGAAGACATGGAGAAATCTACTTTTGTTACACAGTGGGGTACGTTCTGCTACAAAGTGATGTCGTTCAGACTGAAGAATGCCGGGGCATCCTATCAACGTGCCATGGTAGCTTTGTTTAATGATATGATACATCATGAGATAGAGGTCTACGTAGATGACATGATAGCCCGATCACAAATAGAAGAAGAACACCTAGATCACTTGCAAAAGCTATTTGTCAGGTTGAAGGAGTACAAGCTCAGACTGAACCCTAACAAGTGCACTTTCGGAGTCCGGTCTGGTAAACTCTTGGGTTTCATTGTCAGCAACAAGGGCATCGAGGTTGATCCTGCCAAAGTCAAAGCTATACAAGAAATGCCTTCCCCTCGCACTGAGAAGGAGGTCAGAGGTTTCTTGGGACGCTTAAACTACATTGCAAGGTTCATTTCTCACATAACATCTACCTGTGAACCAATCTTCAAGCTGTTGAAGAAAGATCAGGTGGTTAAATGGAATGATGACTGTCAAGTTGCATTCGATAGAATCAAGGAGTATTTTCTAGAACCTCCTATCTTGATGCCACCCGTCAAAGGAAGACCGCTAATCATGTATCTAACTGTCCTAGAGAATTCAATAGGGTGCGTACTGGGCCAACATTACGAGTCTGGCCGAAAAGAGCATGCCATTTATTACCTTAGCAAAAGGTTTACCGACTGTGAGACTCGATACTTACTACTCGAGAAAACTTGCTGCGTTTTGGTATGGGCTGCTCGCTGGCTAAGGCAGTATATGTTGACTCATACCACTCTATTGATATCTAAGATGGATCTGATCAAGTACATCTTTGAGAAGCCTTCTTTATCTGGAAGAATATCTAGATGGAAGATGATCCTGACGGAATACGATATACAGTACACGGCCCAAAAAGCTATAAAGGGGAGTGTATTAGCTGACCATCTGGCCAATCAAGCTGTCGAAGATTACCAATCCATGAAGTTTGACTTCCCTGACGAGGATATCATGACATTAGACAACATTGAAGACTTCAGACCATATGACGGACCTGAACAAGGATTCTGATGGACCTTGTACTTTGATGGTTCCTCCAATGCACTTGGCAACAGTATCGGCGTGATACTCATTTCTCCAGAAGGTTGCCATACACTTTTCACATCCAGACTCTGCTTTAACTGCACCAACAACATGGCCGAGTATGAAGCTTGTATCTTTGGTCTCAAGGTTGCAATAGACCTGGGTATCAAATCTTTGGTTGTGTTTGGAGACTCAGCTTTGGTCATCAGTCAGATCAAAGGAGAGTGGGATACTAAACATCCAAACCTCATCCCTTACAAAGAACATGTCTTGACATTGTTACCACATTTTGAGCAGATTACCTTCGAGCACTTCCCGCGAGAAGAAAATCAGCTAGCAGATGCTCTAGCTACAATGTCATCCATGTTTAAACTTAACTGGGATAATGAGGCTCCCCAAATCACCATTGAACGGATGGACAAACCGACACATTGTGACGAGATTAATACCGAAGAAGTAGTGGACCGACCTTGGTTTCACGAGGTCAAAAGGTATCTCGAGGCTCAAGAATATCCTGAAGGAGCTTCAATCAACGACAAAAAGTTATTAAGGAGATTCTCTGCCAAGTTCTTCTTGAGCAATGGTATCATATACAATCGCAATCATGATTGCATTCTGCTCCGTTGTATGGACAAGTTTGAAGTTGAGAAGATCATGGCTGAACTGCACAATGGTACCTTTGGCACTCACTCTAGCGGGCATACGATGGCTAAGAAGATTCTACTGGCGGGCTATTACTGGTCTACCATGGAAGCTGACTGCTATCAACATTCCAGGACTTGTCACAAATGTCAAATCTATGCAGACAAGGTACATATACCTCCAGTTCCTCTCAATGTCTTAACAGCTCCTTGGCCATTCACTATGTGGGGAATCAACATGATTGGAGAGATCAAGCCAACAACATCCAATGGACACCGTTTCATCCTGAAGGCCATTGATTACTTCACCAAGTGGGTCGAAGCTGCTTCCTTCGCATTTGTCACAAAGAATGTTATTGCCCGCTTCATCAAGCAGAACCTTATTTGCCGGTATGGCATCCCCGAAAGGATCATCACCGACAACGGTACAAACCTTAACAACACTATGATCACCGCTCTGTGCGAGCAGTTCCAGATTCAACATCACAATTCATCTCCCTATCGGCCAAAGATGAACGGTGTTGTCGAAGCTGCGAACAAAAATATCAAGAAGATCATACAAAAGATGACAATCACCTACAAGGATTGACATGAGATGTTATCGTTTTCTCTCCACAGGTACCGTACCACGACACGCACATCGACTGGGGCAACACCCTATTATTTGGTATATGGCATGGAAGTTGTTTTGCCTATTGAGGTTCATATTCCCTCCTTGAGAATCATGAAGGATGCTGGTTTGAGTGAAGACGATTGGATTTAGACCCGGCTTGATCAACTTAACTTGATTGATGAGAAGCGACTTACTACTGTTTGCCATGGTCAGGCGTATCAAAAACAGATGATCAAGGCTTTCGATAAGAAAGTCAGAAGCCAGACATATCAAGTCGGAGATCTAGTAATCAAGCGAATCATCTTGATGCAAAGTGATCCCAGGGGAAAATAGACTCCTACCTACAAAGGACCATTTGCAATCAAAAACATCTTTTCTGGTGGGGAAATGATATTAACCACCATGGACGGCGACGACTTGCCGCACCCTGCAAACACAGACATAGTCAAAAGATACTACGCATAAATGACCCGCAAGGTTGACACACCTAGGCAAAAAAAAGGGCATCCCGGTGAATCAAAAACCCGAAAGGGCGATTCGGGCAAAAATTAGGGATAAATAAAAAAAATATGTACACCTGGCAAGTTGAAAACCCGAAAGGGCGGCTTGGGAAAAAAAGGGTTTCTCGGTGGATCGAAAACCCAAAAGGGCGGTCCAGGAAAAAGTTAGGGAATTAAAGCGTATGACTATGTCTCGTCGGATCACTTTAAGGACAATCTCTTCACAGACATGCTCCGGGCTTCTAATCAACTCAATCATCTTCGGACCAAGCAATGAATGGACAAGATATTCAGAGTTACGAAGGCTATAACAGAATGGGAGCCCCATGGAATTTTCACACATAGCCATCTTTATTTGTATAAATTTTTCTCATTTTTTATGACAACATTCTCTTACTAGGACGTCTGTCTCCCTTGTACAAAATACTTACACAAAGTTAATACAAAGATACTTCAAAGTGCAGAAAACTATTTGCCTTTTCTTATTTTTTACACTTGTGTTTTATTTGAAAACGTCCAATGATTTATTAATGAGCATATCCATTTGAATATAATCACTGTTTACAAATAAACAAAATGGGAAAGAATAATTACTGACGGGTTGGATGTATAGTAAAACGTCTTTAGACTATTCCAAGAGAAATCCCCTGCAGTACATCATCTAGATCCCCAACGGAGCTAAAACCTTGAAATACATATCCCCAGCGGAGTTACAATTTCAAATCCTTAATTCCCATCAAAGTTAAAACTTCAAACTCCCAATACCCAGCAGAGCAAAAACTGTGAACTACAGACCCTCAGCGGAGATGAAGCATTATTCTCCAGTCAAGTCAAGATTTCTAACTATCAATCCCCAGCGGGAACCATTCAGTTTTCCCTAGATTCCCTAGCAAGTTGCCTTAAAGTCTGAGAATTAACCAGATAACAGTTAACTTTTATCCCCAACCTAGGATAATTCCCCAGTAGATTGGCATACAACCCAAACTCCTGATCTCCCCAACAGGATAGCTACTCCCCAGTAGTATAGCTTTTCCCCCCATAATCCTGAACTTACTCTCCAGCAGTAAGCCTTCTTCCCCAGAGTTTTTAATCCCCAACAAAATAAAGATTCTCATTCTTGATTCCCCAGTTAAGTTACTAGAGTCTTCATTATTCCTCAGCAAGAATTTGTCAGAATTTTTAAACCCCTACAGAATGAAGATTCTCATTCTTGACTCCCTAGCAGGAAGTCCCCAAGGATTTAGATTTCTCAGGAGATTGAAGATTCTCATTCTTAGTTCCCCGCAGTAATCATCGGAATTTTCCCTACTCCCCAGCCGAGTAAGGATTTCCTTTGTGTTACCCCTAGTAGAAGTCACCAAAGTTCTCTGGATTACCCAAGCAGATTTCCCAAGCAGTTTGACATTACTCTCGCAACAGATTTTATCTACACTCCAACTTCAAGACATGAAGGATTCTCACATCCCCACAGAAGTTGTCAAGGATTTTTAATCTCCCGCAACGGTCAAGGATTTATTTTCCCCGACAACAGTCAAAGATTTTATCATCCCCAACAGTCACCAAGGATTTCTCATCCTCAACAATCAAAGATTTTGAATCTCCAACTGCGGTCAAGGATTTATTTTCCTCGGCAGCAGTCAAGGGTTTTATTATCTCCAGCTATCAAGGATTTATTTTCCTCAGTAATATAGCAAATCAGCTTACATGCGCATACATTACATTCATATATCATAAACATTGATAAAACACATTTTATTGCATCATACATGCAACATAACTTTGTGTTTTAGCTAATATTTTACCCTTTTCAGGATAAGATTAACAACTATCTTTAACAAGAATTCAAAGATTTCAGATACAGTACGGATACACTCCAGACACAAAAGTCATTCTGCTACTCATTCAGATCTCTTATTCATGATACAGTAAAGATACACTCCAGACACGGAAGTCATTCTATTACTCATTCAGAATTCAAAGTCAACATACAGTACGGATACACTCCAGACACGGAAGTCATTCTGTTACTTATTCAGACTTCAACAATCAGATACAGATTAGATACGCTCCAGATACGGAAGCCATTATATTTCTCATTTAGATTCAACTATCAATTTCAATCTCCAGATACACTCCAGACACGAAAGTCATTCTGTTACTTATTCAGATCCCAGTTACAGTTCAGATACACTCCAGACATGGAAGTCATTCTGCTATTCATACAGATCTCAACTTCAGATACAGTCCAGATACGCTCCACACACGGTTGCCATTCTGTCACTTATTCTGACTTTTTCCCCAGCCTAGAGATGTTCCAGACACAGACGCCATTCTGTCGCTTATTCAGATCCAGATATAATACAGATACACTCCAGATGCGGAAGTCATTCTGTTATTCATTCAGATTCAAATACAGTTACAGCTCGGATACGCTCCAGACATGGACTTCATTCCATTACTCATACATATTCAGTCTCCAGATACAGTTCAGATACGTGACAAACGTGGATACCATTCTGATACTCATTCTTTTGATTTACAACATGCAATTCAACAAACATTCTTGGATGGAATCTACAACCCATCTCCAACAAGATTTTATCACATCTCCAAATGGCATCTTTAAGCCCATTTCCTCAACTACATTTTGACGAGTGCAAATTTACGGGCACTCTAGTGTCCAATCATCTTTTACCTTCGAGTCACGAACGACAAAGCTCGCCAATCTAACTCTTCAGGTTCAAGAAGATTGAACAGGGGCAACTGTTGTACCCCAAAATTTGGCCTCTCATTTTATCAAGATTTCCCCTCACAAGACTCTTTGGACTCTAGACAGGATTAGGGTTTGCTCAACTCAAGACATCTCCTTACACTAATGACCTGAAATTGGGGTTTGAGTTTGCACAGGGATTTCTGGACTTCCAATTCCTCATGAGACTTTCATACTTCATATCGGACCTCTAAGATTTCTCATACCAAGTTTCAAGCTTTGAATCACTTTTTTGCCCAGTCAATTGGACAGTTGACCTATAAATCAGTTGTATTGGGGAAAAAGTCAACCATGGCCAATTTACAGTCAAACCTCCTAATTTTTTATCCATATCAACATTATAGACTCATATGAACCATTTGATCAAATTTGGACCACAACTCCTCAAGAAATTTGATCAGATCATCAAAAGGGCAAAATGGTCAAAATTAGGGTTTTGACTGAAGAAGGGCAATTTCTGATTTTTAACCTAGCCAATGGCAAATTGGGTTCAAGCATGGTTTCAAGGACTCAATGGAATCATCTTGACCTAATCACAAGGTTCAAGAGATCTCAAATGCATTAGATTGACAGATGAATTTTCCAGTTAACTAATCAAAAATCAACTGTACACTAAAAAGTCAAACTTTGACTTTTTGGTCAAAATCAAGTGCCAAAGGTCATTTTTCATCAAGATGTGTCAAAACATGAAAAATTTTCACCAAGGAACCTAATTTTTAAAATTAGGGTTTAAGTTTGAAAAATTTCATAACTTAGAATTTTTCTAAGTTATCAAACTTTCTTATTTTTCCCCAACTTTTCCCATCTTTTTCACCATGATGCAATTGGATTCAAAGAAAACTTCCAACATGAAAGTTGTAGTCCTCCACAAAATCTAAAACTTTAATTAACAAAGTTTTCCCAAAATATGCTTGGATCTCAAGTTATAATTTTGTGAATAGGGGTCCATGAAAATTTTAACTTAGTGAAATTTTGCCCTAGTTTAGGCAGATTTTTGATCTAACGTCATGGCAACTTTTCACCTAGTTCCAAGTGGAATATCAAAATTCATTTCAAAGATGGATTGTATAGCATGTTACAAGCTTTCCAAAATGTCCAAGAAATCTCCAAGATCATATATGCTTAGGGAGAATCGAAGGAAAGAAAATGGAAATTTCTCACTTTTGTCCATGGCATTTTTCACATTGATACAACTTGCAAATCTGTCCTAAGCAAGCTTGTACTTGTTTTACAGGTCTTAAACCTTTCCACACTCCTTAATTTAATGCAAATACATTGGACACTGGCTTTGTTCTGAGCTATGGAACTTTGCACAATGAATTAATCCATTTATGGCATAAAGGTAACAATGCCATTTCCATAAGCTTGCTTTTTTGCAACTTTGTATTCCGTGAGCATTGAACCTGATCTTTGGCTACAAACAAGATCCACAAACATGAGGCAAGGTACACAAACTATGTTCAGACCTCAAGCTAGCAAGTACAACCTTTGCCTTTGTCACTTCAAATTTTGCTTCAAAAGCAAGTAAACTTGCAAAAAGTACATAACTTGAGCATCTGTTAAAACCAAGCCTTGCTATCATTTGAAACAACCTGAGCATATTGAAACAAGCAAGAAACACGATTTTCCAAGCTCTCAAACACCCCAAAACATAGAAAACCCCATTTCTGCCCAAAACAGGGCAACTTCTGCAAACACCAAGCCACCTCCATATTCCCTCGTGCGTTTTGCTTGAAACCACTTCAAACACATTCCCTACAACACACCTAAACTATGAAAGCCATTGTTCAGCAACTCTAACCTCATTTTCAAGCTTCACCATTTTCAATTTCTGAGTTTGCAGGTTGACTTCTACAAGGAGATTCAAGCCATTTCAAAGCAAGTTGAGCATTGGGAAAGCTTGAGGAAACTTCAAGCAAGCTCACGAGTACATCAGGCCTCACTCAAAGTTGCTACATTGCCATAGCCAAATTCAACTGAACAAGGTTATTTTTAAAGTTCTATCCCCTTATTTAGGCATCATTAGACTTAGGTTTGTGAAGCAAAAATGTAGTCTTTAATTTGCTTCAGCTGTACATATGCATAGTTCTTATTTATATTAACTGAGCTAGGAGAATTTGGATGATGAACATGCTGAAAATTTTCGGTTAAAATTTAGGGCCATTAAAATTCTCTCTGTCCTTTGAGAGTTAGGTCACAAAATGGATATGGTTGGAATCGTGATTGAAAATGCTATAACCTTCATGTTGTAAATTTTTGATTTCATGCAAGCAATAGAGAGAACAGATTTGAGTAACAGAAGGCGCGCATTTGGGACGAATGAGCAAGGACAGGGATGAAGTGTGTCCTGGGCCTGGGCGCCATAGGCCTGCTTCTTTTGGCACCCCCCCCCCCCTTTTACTTTCTGCAGCCCCTTTTGCATTTTCTTATATTTTTTATATTGTCTTGCATATTTATTTTTTCTGACTTTATTTATTTTTTCTGAACATTTAAAAATCTCAAAAATATTTTCTTAATTTTTTGCATTTTATTTTGTTATTTTTATTATTTTTTGGATATAAAAATAGTTTATTAAATAACAATATACTTTATTTTCTTAAATAAACTTGCAAATAATATAAAAATATTATATATTTTTATTTTTATTATTTATATACTTAAAATATTATTTTCTCACATACTTTTTTTTAAACATTTTTGTATATATTTTTTATTTATTTTCTTATACATAAATTAATAAATAAATAATATAAAGCATATTTTCCTTTAAAACAAAAAACTAGGGTTTTCACCCTTTCAAAAATAATCACTTTATTTTCTCTTATTTTTAAGACTTGAATAAACTTATTTTCTCATGCATAAAACAAATACAAAAAAACATTTTGCATATTTACAATTTATTCCATATTTAAATACTTGTTTATTTATTTATTGTTGTATAAATTTAATTGGGTTTAATAGTAAATTAGGGTTTTATTTTGAGCAATATTCCCTTATTCAAACTTGTACCCCCTTCCCTTAATATTGTGTAATAGTTTAGATTTACTTTACGCATTTATTGCTTTTATATACCATGATAGTAAAAACTAGGGTTTGTATGCAAAGACAAAAAAAATCAAACAAATAGCATGACTTAACACAAGACAAGATGCATGAAAAATGACAACACCATGCACACAAGCACCTCTAGGGTTTCATCCACTTTGTTTCCTTAAAACATGGCCATGGTATGTATGCTAGGTATCTTGGCAAAATCAATCAAAACAAAAAGATCATAGTCCCTCGACGACGCTATCAAAATGTTGCCTAAAAACAAATGATCTTAGTCCCCAAAACTTGCTAAGATACTTGGCACCATTGCTATCATGGTCATACGATGACCCACACCCGTCCCGTTTAACATCCAAAGATAGGGTTGTTTACCAAATACAATGGTAAAACAACAATGTCAAAGGGTTAAAAATGTACAAGAAAGACTTTTGGTTAGGTAGATGCTCCTAGTTACTTGATCAAATTGCAAACCATCCTTGCTCTTTTCAAACAAACACACACACAATTTCAAAACATTTCCCAACAAACTTTCAAACATTGAAACATTTTTCAAAAGACAAACATCTTTGTATACATTCTTACGAACGAGAATCATTACAAAGATTGCCAAAACGATGGCCTCTTTTCAAAATACTTTCAAAACTACACAAAGCACCATTTCAAACAATTGAAAAGCAAAAGCAAGTGATCTAAAACAAGTAACTAAGAGCCCATAGAAAACCATGGATGAAAAGGGTGCTAGAACCTTCCCTTTTCTTAATCTACCCCCCGAACCCAAAAATAATTTCAAAGGTCTTTCCTGTACTTTTTTACCTTTCCCTTTGGAAAAAATAAAAGTCTGTGGCGACTCTTGCTAAACCGCAACATTTGCAAACACAAACGCAAACCTCAAGTCAGTTCTCCCACCGCATCATAATGGGGTTTTCTTACCAATCAGTGGTAAGATAGCCACATCTAAAGGAGGAGGAAATGAACAAAGACCTTTTGAGTAGGTAGGACGCTTATAGTTGCTTGCTCACGATCAAAACCATTTTCATAATTACACTTTCAAAACACCTTAAAAAAACATCTCTTTGAACTATTTTCAAAACCAACACTTTGTATACATTCTTATAGAGACGAGAATCATTATAATATTTTCCGAAACAAAGGCGTTTTCAAAATACTATCAAAAACCCACCACAAACACATTTCAAACAAAGCATTTTTCAAAGTGATCTAGCAAGAAACTAAGATCCCATATATAACAATGGATGAAAAGGGTGCTAACACCTTCCCTTTTCATAATCTACCCCCCGAACTCAAGAAAATATCTCAAAGGTCTTTCGTGATCTTTTCACCCTTTCCTTATTGGATAAAAGAAAAGTCAGTTGCGACTCTTGCTATCCACAATACTTGCGATAAAACTCAAAACACCGAAGTCATTTCTCCCACCGTATTACACTCTTCATCTATCCCTTTCTTGTGCTTCACCCACCTTTAGGAACACGTTAGGGTTTGGTTTTGACCTAGTCTTGCCTTAACTTTTGATATTCTTAAGTAGTGATACCTTAGGGGTATTAGAGGTCTTAAACCATGTTTAGACTTATGTGTGAACCTCTTGTTGTCTACTTGCTTGCATGTTTTTCCATGTGTTGAAGTTTTGTCTTTTAATTTCACACTTGCACTTCCACTTGCCTAGTTAGGTAATAGTTCATTCTTCTTGACCTTTGATGCCATGCTTAGGATTATATAAGGTGTTTAACATGATAGGGTCTGAAATATATGATATCTTGATGTGATTTTATTCCATTCCTTTTTATTTCTCATCTTTGCCTTCATGTTTCTTCTTCACTTCTTTAAGTTTGTTTGTGAGATCTCCATCTCTTTTGTGTTTTATCATCACGTCTTGTGTGATTGTTGACGTGTTATCATTTGTGTGATATTTTGTCATCCATGCTTAATGTTTTGTCATCCCCCTCTTTATATGATGTTTTATCATCTATTCTCTTATGTGTGTTACCATATTATTTTGTGTGATTGATGTTTTATCATCTCTTATTTGATGTATGACATATTTGTCCTACTTGATATGTTATCATCTTTGTGTGATGTTTTATAATATTTTCTCTTACTTGATGTTTTATCATCCCTTCTATACTTGTTACTTGATGTTTTGTCATCTTTTCTTTCTTATGTACTTAGGTATCTATCCTAATTGCATATATGTTTTTGTGATACTTGCTTTCTATCTTGTCTAAGTGTGATGGCTTGTTTCTTCTTCTTCTTCTTCTTCTTCTTCTTCTTCTCTTTTAGAGATTTCCATGTTCCCCATAGGATCTTTAGTTCATTATTCTCTAAGTTTGAACTAAATATACCTTAGGTTTGCTACCCATGCATGACAACATTAGGTAGATATCCCTCTTATCCAAACTTTAGGTCCACAAGCATGACAAATTATAGGATTGAGATCCCCTTTTGTTAGTCTTTTCTCTTTTGCATCCATGTTAAAACTAAAACTTATTTTCTTTTCAACTTCTAAAAACATTTAATAATAAATGATGAGAATCACACTTTTTACTAAGTATGGGAAGTGATAAGCGGGTTTCTTCTCGATCTTATTGTTCTTTCGTTCTTAGTCTTTTGTGTGGTTCAAATCTCAAATTCTTTTTCAAGGTAAAAAATATAAACCAATGCAAACCTTTTTGTCTTCGAACTTTTTCTTTTAAAACCTTTTAAAAAAGGACATGCTTCGCTAGCATCATTCATAAAAAAACATACAACTCACCAAAACTTTTAAGGTGAACTACAAGTTCCTTGATCCCTATTGCAAGGTCGGTGGTACGTAGGCACAAAGGTTCGCAACCGCGGAAGACACAACTAATAAAACTTTCTTTTTATATATACTTTAAATGCATTCCCTTAGCTTTAGGATTTAGATGTTTTATACACCCTTAGAATAGAACAAACTTAAGTGGATCCTATGGAGTACCACAGACGTGAGGGGTTCTAATACCTTACCCTTACGTAACCTACTTCCTTACCCTTTTTCTCTTCTTCGTGAGACCATGCTCCTTTATTGCCCTCAGGTTTACTCGATGTTTCATTTCCCTATCTTGGGATAAATAACTTTGATGGTGACTCTTCTGCCTTCTGCCTCCGTTCGCACTTCAATGAAAATCCTAGACGCAATAGTTGGCGACTCTGCTGGGGAAAGATTGACCATTTGCTGGTCCACCCTATGCAAGTCAGTCCTAGTTTGTGTTTGTTTTCTGTTATTTAAGTGTTTTGTTTGCTTATTGCTTTTTCGCTTCATTTGTTTATTTGTTTTTATGCATTGCAACTTATTTCATGGTTACCTATACTCTGGATATTGTTGTTGTGTTGTTTCTTTGTTGGGATGGGATGATACCTTTGAGGTAAAAGACACAGTACCCAGGCCAGAGTTGTAAACCATTAGGAACCCTAGGACTAGAGTGGAGACATGACGACTACTGAACGAGGTCCTACTAGTACGGTCATGTGTACCATTCTTAGTTGAGGTACAAATGGGGTATTTTCATTATACACGTCTGTGTTGCGATTATAGTAATTTTAGGCGGACCCATGATTCTGAGTCACCCTTTCCTTACCTTGACCTAGACATCACCCATGAGTGGGGAGGGATGGTTCTTACAGATACCGTTGGTGACTTTGGTTTTGTTGGTGACTCTTTGGTTCTTGTTGGTGACTATTCCGAACTTTTGATCATGTGACTTGTGACTCTATACAACAGTCCATCAATGTCTATTGTTATGGAAACCTTGCTCATGTCATGTTGCATCATAGCATATTTACTTTTCAAAAAAATTATGTACAAAAAATGTTAACCTGGATATGCATTGTTATTTCCAGGATACTCTCGAGTTTTAATCACCTTCGAGAATGGCAGACAACATAGACACCGTTGAGAAGACTACAAGAGATACGTTCAGTTACAAGAACATGGGGTTTTTTGGCAAAACACATGGGAATCTCATGTCTTTGTTGGACGCACAAGTTGATGATGTTTCTCTACAAACTTTGCTACAACTTTATGATCCAGAGTTGCGCTGCACATTCCAGGATTACCAACTAGAGCCCACGCTTGAGGAGTACTCTCACCTTCTTAATATCTGAGTTACAGATCATGTTCCGTTTGTCTAAATTCCTGATGAGCCCAATTTTGAAGCCATTGCTAAGGTCCTTTATTTGAGCCTTAGTGATGTGAAGGGGAAGTGGAGGCAAAACAAGGTTACTTATGGACTTCCTTTGGATTTCTTGGTAGAAAAAGCTAAAGAGATGGCGGACAAAGAGTGTTGGGATGATTTATATGCATTATTGGCTGCTACTATCTATGGTGTGATCATGTTTCCTAAAATCAAAGAAATAATGGATTTGGCTGCTCTTTGTGTTTTTATAAACAAAAATCCAGTACCCACCCTGTTAGCTGACACTTACGATGCTACTCATTTAAGGAATGGGAAGAAAGGATGTGTGGTTTCCTATGTACCAATGCTCCACAAATGGTTTATGGAACCGTTACCTACAAAGGGACCGTTTGTGAATTTTAAGGAGACTCTTACATGGGCATCAAGACTAATGGCACTCACTTGTTTTGATATTCGGTGGTATAAACTCAGGGTTGACATTGTCGAGGTGATTTCCAATTGCGCAAGTTTCTCTAATGTTCCACTCATAGAAACAAAAGGGATAATTAGATATAACCATATTATTGCTCTATGCCAACTAGGTTATTCTATGAGGCGCCCTCCTACAGCAAACGAAGTTGAGTCTGTGTATTTTAAGAAAGGAGAAGATCTTGAGTTGCTGAAGAAGGTGGAAATTGCATGGGGAAATATCAGCAGGAAAGGGAAACTGTTCTTTGGAACGAAATACATAATAGCTTATGGTCCTTACATGGATTGGGTTAAAAATAGAGTGAAGACTCTTATGTTTCCTTGTGATAGAGAGGATCCTTTATATCCTCAACCCATTGATCTACAAAGTGATGTACCCAAAGAACGTTTTTATCAAGTGTTTCTGGAAAATGGGGAACTCCGCTGGGATATTGAGGACAAAGAGATGAAGCTATACTTCCCGAGAGAAGAAAAGAAAGACTTAGCTCGCCAACTTAAAGGGTAAGAAGGGACTAGTACTTCTGGAGTCATAAAGACTAAGAGAAGACCTGGAGTGGAAGATGTTTCTGTTTCTACAGAAGATTACTAAAAAGCCCTTGAAGATGAAAAAAAAGGCGCTGGGAGTGCGTAAAATTTTAAATTGTCCAATAACAAGTACAAAGGAAAGGTCAGAGAGTTGGAAAAGCAACTCAGGAACGCCTGATTGGACATAGATACAAAAGAAGCTCAGACAACCCGGGTGATGGAATAAAATGCAAGGCTCAGAGCTCAGATAAAGGAGATGGAGAATGCAACCATTCCCATCACATTGCCAGAATGCAAAGAATGTGAAAATTCCTTGAAAAATGTTTATATCTAGAAACTCATCTATACAAGAAGGATGTGGTGATTGATAGTTTTGTTTGAGGACGTGATCACGAGTAGACAAAGAGTATATTCAAAGAAACCAAAGATTGGAGTGAATAATACTTAAGACAGGGAGGACCGTTGTATTACACAGAGATGAGGGACCCATCTCTTTGATTTGTTGCTTTCTTTTTCTATTGTATGATCACCACCGGTTTTTTTGGATGGGATCTCTATCTTTTATGGTGTAATTTGGCTTCTTTTGTATGAACTAATTTGATCTTGAGGATTATTATTATGAATGAAAAGCAATTTTTTGTCACTATATCTCTTCTTATTATTTCCTATCTCTTGTTATCGTGGTTGTTTGTAACTCTTAATGGTTGATAAAGCTCTTAAAATCCTGGAGATTACAAACATAGCATGCATTTCATGCATTACAGGTTTTCCAGGCCAGTATTCTTATCTCTTGATTATACTTTTCTTATCAGAATTTAAGACGACTACTCACAAATCCTCTACTAGAAGCAACCTACCTCGACAAATGGAATAGGTACAGGAAAAGCTAGCTGAGATGAAGGCCCAAATGGCTAATAAAATGACCCAATTCATGGAGGTGATCACCAACGTGAATAGAAGGTTGGATGACCTGAGGGACCTTGTTGAAAACCCTTAGAGGAATCAAAATGAAGATGACAATCAGGGGTTGTATGCAGATATCTCCATTGGACTTGGGAATAATCATGAATAGTTTGTCCAGCCTCCTTATAACCCATTTCATAACAACCAGGGTCATTTTCCACCACCCTCTAGATCTCATCTTCTTATGAGAGAGAGAGAGGAGGAAATTAAAACAAACGGAACCACCAACTTCCTGAGTTTGGTTATGACAATAAAGACCAATTTTCTGTGCAAAATTGTGACCCGGGTTTCCCTGTTGAAGACGCTAATTATCATATGCTTGGGGAGCGTTTAAAGGCTATGGAAGGTCAACGTGTTTTGGGGATGGACGCCAATGATTTAGGACTGGTGCATGGAATAAGGATTCCCCAGAAGTTCAAGCCTCTTGTTTTTGAAAAGTATAATAGGCTCACTTGTCCACAGACACATGTGAAATCTTATTATCACAAAATGTTTGTTCACATAGAAGATGAAAGGTTGTTGATTCATTACTTCTAAGATAGCCTTTCTGGGGCAACTCTGGAATGGTATATGAATTTAGAAAGGTCACGTATCCGAAGCTGGAGAGACTTGGAAGAGGCCTTTGTTAAGCATTATCAATAAAACATCGATATGGCACCTAATCATACTGAACTGAAAAACTTTTCTCAAGGCCCAAATGAATCCTTCAAGGAATACGCCCAGAAATGACATGAACTGGATGCTAGAGTTCAACCTTTGTTGATGGAGAGAGAATTTATTTATATGTTTATAAGCACTCTACAAGGGTCGTACTATGATCGCATGATAAGAATCATTTCTGCAGGTTTCTCTAAATTGGTTATGGCAGGTGAAAGAATAGAGGTTGGTTTGAAGATGGGAAGAATCCAGATTGGAAATTCCAGTGGCTCCTCAAGAGGGGGGAATAAAAAACCATTTGTTGCATTTCCCAGGAAGAAGGAGGGTGAAACTAACGATGTTAATACTTATAGAGGAGGAGGAAGGAACCGTCAACATCAACAAGTTAATGTTGTGTCTATTCCAGTGAACACTTCCAACATAAGCGTCTGCAACAACAAAGGTAGCAAAATTCTCCTCGGCAAAACAATAATAATCAACAAAGGCAGCCTAGAAGATTTGATCCTCTGCCTATGAGCTATTCTGAAGAGCTCAGACATTTTCTTAAGTTAAAGTTGGTCACTTTGAGGAATATGCCACATAATCCCGAGAGGCTCCTAGCCAACTATAATGTTAATTCTAAATGGGAGTTCCATTCTGGTTGTGTAGGACATGATGTAGAGAACTATGATGCTTTAAAATACAAGATACATGATTTGTTGGATGCAAAATCTATTCAGTTCACACCCAATAATAGTCCTAATGTTATCCAGCATCCCATGCCGCTTCATGGAGGCCCAGTTGTTAACGCTATTATTGATGAGGGAGAAGTTTTGAACTTGGTTATGGATTTGGAATTGTTGACTACCCCTCTGTCATTTGTTAAAAGATATTTGATTGATAATGGTACTTTCCCAGGTTGTGTTCTAGATTGTTGCAAGTAAAGGGCATCAAGAGGGTTGCATTAACTTGAAAGCTCGTATTCAAGATTTGATTAATGATGGGTCTTTACAGTTCGACAGACCTCCAAAATACATAAAGGTTACCGAGGAAGACATTATAGAAATTTCTATCTCGTATACTTAAAGGAGCATTCTTTCTCCAGCGAAAACAGTTCCTCTAATGATTACTTTTCCGGGTCTGATACCATATACCAGTGAGAAAGTTGTTCCTTGGCATTATGGTGCTAATGTCTACTACCATGGGGTAAGAAAGGTGAAAATTACTTCTAAAGAAGGTCTTATTGAGGACGAAAATGCGAATGTTGATAATTTTTCTGGTATTGGTCGGATGACATGAAGTGGAAGAGTGTTTGGTCATCAGAATGTACAAGATGTTGCTGATGCCTTGGCAAGAACCAAAGGAAAACAAGTGATGATTGATAACCATATATTTGTGCAGGCTAGTGTGCCTAAACCAGTTGTTGTTCCTGGGACTTCTACAGCTCCTGACGAAGTTGAAAAGTTAATAAGGATAATCAGAAATAGTGATTACAACATCATACATGAGTTGCATCAGACACCTTCTAAGATGTCTAACTTATCTTTGTTGATATATTATGAGGCTTACAAGAATGCCTTAATGAAATTGTTGAAGAATTCTTTTGTGCCACAAGAGATAACGGTTGGGCAGTTTGAAACAGTGTGTGCCAATATATATGCCAGAAATGGTTTGGCCTTTATTGACTTTGATCTCTCTCCTGAGGGGCGCAACCATAACAAAGCGTTGCATATTTCCATGGAGTGAAAGGTTACAACGTTATCACGTGTATTGGTTGAACTGAATCTTTGTTGAATGTTTTTTCGAAGTTTGCACTAATAAGGATTGGTTACTCCAGTATGGAATTGCATCCTAGTGATTTGGTGGTGAAAGCTTTTGATGGATCCAGGCGATCAGTATTTGGTGAAGTGGACTTACCTATCAAGGTTGGACCTCGTATTTTTACTACTACATTTTATGTAATGGAAATTCAGCCGACATATTGTTTCTTTTTAGGACGTCCATAGATTCACAAAGCAGGGGCATTCACGTCTACCCTTCATCAAAAGCTCAAGTATCCTCTGGATGGTAAAACAATCACCGTTTATGGTGAAGAAGAGTACCTTGTTAGTCCCTGACTTCATTCGTTACATAGAAGTTGAAGGAGAAGTACATGAAACTCCTTTCCATGTGTTCGAAAAATTATAGACGGTTAATGTCCCTCCATCTGAGCCGAGGAAGAAACTTGATACTTCTATGTCTTCTTTTAAGGATGCTTAAGTAGTGGTCGTGTCTGGTCACCCTGAAGGATAGGGTCTAGTTGTGGATGTTATTCCCAAATTCAACAAGTTCTACTTGGGTTTCAATCCCAGAAAGCAGAGTGCAGCTCCCAGAGCTCCAAGATTGTCTACTCCAGTTAAGTTATCCAGTTCTGGTATTGTCCAAGATGGTTGCACAAATGCAATTGGTGATGATGGAGACAACATCTACAACATTGATGATTGGATCCGCCCTAGTGTTCCAGGTCAAGAGATGAACAACAGGACTTCTGTGGATGTCATCCAAGTTACAACTTCTCAGGAGTAATTTTCTTGTTTTCTTTTATCATGTCATAATTCCTACGTTATGCCCAAGGCGTAGTGAATCTTTGTGTAGGGCCACCATGTTTTCTTTTTCAAAAGTTTATCATGAAATAAAGGACTTTTTGCATACAAATATTGTGTTCCATTTCTTTCTTTCTTTTTTCCCTTTAAATGGCAATGTTTTATTTTTCACACACTATCACTAAAGCATAAAAATATCACTCATGCAGATGCACATCCACTCCGGATTCCATTAATAACGATTCTGTTATCGCTCACTATGACTTTGATAATCCAATCTACCAAGCCGAAGAAGAAGGTGAGGAAGATTTTGAACTCCCTGAAGAGTTGGCAAGTTTGTTAAAGCAAGAGGAAAATGTCATCCAACCGCACCAGGAATCTCTAGAGGTAATTGATTTGGGCACTGAAGGTGTAAAGAAAGAGGTCAAGATAAGGGTTGATTTAGAGGAAAGTGTGAAGGCAAGACTGATTGAAATGTTGCATAAGTATGTTAATATCTTTGCTTGGTCCTATGAAGACATGCCTGGTCTAGACACATATATTATTGGGCATAAGTTACCACTCCGAGAAGACTGTCCTCCGATCAAACAGAAGCTTTGAAGAACTCATCCTGAGATGTCTAATAAGATTAAAGAGGAGGTTTAAAAGCAGTTCGATGCCAGCTTCTTGAAATATATCTCTTATCCACTATGGATTGCGAATATTGTGTCGATACCAAAGAAGGATGGAAAAGTCAGAATGTGGGTTGATTATAGGGACTTGAACTGATCAAGCCCTAAAGATGATTTCCCGCTTCCCTATATTTATATTTTGGTGGACAATAATGCTCAATCAAAAGTGTTTTCCTTCATGGATGGCTTTTCTGGTTACAATCAGATAAAGATGGCTCTATAAGACATGGAGAAGACAACTTTCATTACATCATGAGGAACATTCTGCTATAAGGTGATGCCCTTTGGTCTGAAGAATTCAGGGGAAACGTATTAACGTGATATGTTCACTTACTTTCATGACATGATGCATAAGGAGATTGAAGTATATGTTGATGATATGATTGCCAAATCTCACACAGAGGAAAAACATATGGTCAATTTGTGGAAATTATTTGAAAGACTAAGGAAATTTAGACTGAGGCTAAATCTGAACAAGTGCACCTTCAGGGTGAGGTCTGAAAAGTTGTTAGGCTTTATTGTATGTGAGAAAGGTATCGAGGTTGATCCTACTAAAGTAAAAGAAATACAAGAAATTCTTGAACCGGAAACAGAAAAAGAGGTCTTTGGTTTCTTGGGGAGGTTAAACTACATTTCTAGATTTATCTCTCATCTCACAACCACGTGTGAACCGTTGTTTAAATTTCTAAAGAAAGATCAAGCAGTCAGGTGGAATGACAACTATTAAAGAGCACTCAATAGAGTAAAAGAATACTTGTAGGAACCTCTGATTCTTATGCCTCAAGTAGAGGGAAAGCCGTTAATTATGTTTCTAATAGTTCTGGAAAATTCCATGGGTTGCGTGCTCGGTCAACATGACGAGACTGGAAAGAAAGAACGAGAAATATATTACTTAAGCAAGAAGTTTACAGAGTGTGAGTCAAGGTACTCTTTACTTGAAAAGTGTGTTGTGCACTTGCCTTGGCTGCCAGACGACTGAGCCAATATATGTTAACGTATACCACCTACTTGATATCTAAGATGGATCCCGTCAAAGTAGCCCATTGGCATATGATTTTGACTGAATACGAGATCAAGTATACTACTCAACAAGCCATCAAAGGTAGTGTATTTGAAGACTATCTTGCTCATCAAACTATGGATGATTATCAGCCGATGAAGTTTGAATTCTTAGATGAAGACATAATGTATATCAGGGATTGAAATATTTCTGGTTCAGAAGAAGGACCCGAACCAGGATCATGATGGACAATGGTGTTCTATGGTTCTTCGAATGTTATGGGAAATGGTGTTGGAGTTGTAATTACTTCTCCTACAGGCTTTCATATCCCTTTCACAACCCGAATTTGGTTTGATTGCACTAACAACATGGCAGAATATGAAGCTTGTATATATAGGATTGAAGCTGCAATTGATTTGCGAATCAAATTTTTGAAAGTTTATGGAGACTCAGCTCTTATGATTAGCCAGATTAATGGAGATTGTGAGACTCGTCTCCCAAATCTGATCCCTTATAGAGGACATGGTATGAAGTTGATTCCATACTTTGAGGATATCACATTTGAACATATCTCGAGGGAAGAAAATAATCTTGTGGATGCTTTAGATACTCTGTCATCCATGTTTAAAGTAAAATGGGATAATAAAGCTCCTTCGATCACTATCAAGAGATTGGATGAGCTAGGATTTTGTTTTGAGGTTGAAGTGGAATCATATGGTAAGCCATGGTTTCACGATATTAAAAGGTACCTTGAGACTCAAGAGTATCTCTAAGATGCATTTGTTACAGATAAAAAGTTTTTGAGAAGGTTTCCACCCAAGTTTTTCCTCAGTAATGGTGTGTTGTACAAAAGAAATTATGATGGTATGATGCTCAGATGTGTGGACAAGAATAAAGCAGCAAAAATCATTAAAGAAATGCATTAGGGTGACTTCGGGACTCACTCCAGTGGACACACCATGACCAAAATGATATTGCGAGCTGGTTACTATTAGCCTACCATGGAAAATGATTGATATAACCATGCCAGAATGTGCTACAAATGTCAAGTGTATGCTGACAAAGTCCATGTGCCCCTTGTTCCTTTGAATGTGTTGAACTCTATGTGGCCTTTGGAAATATGGGTCATTGATATGATTGGAAAGATTGAGCCAACCAGCTCCAACAGTCATCGTTTCATTCTGATTGCCATAGATTACTTCACCAAATGGATCGAAGCTGCATCTTATGCAAATGTTACCAAGCAAGTGGTTACTCGCTTCATCAAACACAACATCATTTGTCGTTATGGGGTTCCCGAGAAGATCATTATTAATAATGGGTTGAATCTCAACAATAAGATAATGAAAACGTTGTGCGAAAGTTTCAAAATCAATCATCACAATTCTTCTCTGTATCGTCCAAAGATGAATGGTTGTGTTGAAGTGGACAATAAGAACATAAAGAAGATTGTGCAAAAAATGGTGGTAACTTACAAAGTTTGGCATGAGATGTTGCCTTTCGCTTTGCATGGCTATCATACCTCAGTATGTACTTCGACTGGGGAAACCATGTTCTCACTTGTTTATGGAATGGAAGTAGTCTTTCCTGTGGAAATAGAGATTCCTTCTCTGAGGATTATGAAATATATTGAGCTTGATGAAGCTGAATGGGTACAGAATCAGTTGTATTAGTTGAACCTCATCGATGAGAAAAGCCTAGTGGTTGTGTGAAATGTCAAGTGTATCAAAATAAGATTAGAAGAGAATTTGACAAGAGGATGCATCCTCAGAGCTATCAAGTTGGTGACCTTGTTCTGAAAAGAATTATTTTTCCTCAAGGTGATCCCAGGGGCAAGTGGACTTCGACTTATGAAGGACCATTTATTGTAAAGAAAGTATTTTCTGGCGGAGCCATGATGCTTACAACTATGATTTGTGAAGACTTCCCACTCCATGTGAATGCAGACGTAGTTAGAAAATACTTCGCATAAAAGAGACTCGTTGAGTTAACGACTCAGGCAAAAAAAGGCCTCCCGACAAACTAAAAAAATGAATAAAAGGTTCGGGAAAAAATTAGGGATAAAAAAGAAGAAGTGAAAAGAATGAAAAACAATAATAAGTACACCTTCTAAGTTTAAATCCCGAAAATGGGGCTTAGGAAAAAAAGGGTATCTCGGTGGATTGAAAACCCGAAAGGGCGACCCAGGAAAAAGTTAGGGATTTAAAGTGAATGACTACGTCTAGCTTCAGATCTTTTATTTCATCTACTGCTACAGTTGGTCACTCTGAAGGGTAGGAATCGATTCAGTCATCTTCTTCAGAAAGCAAAAGTGATGAGAGCTTCGAGGTCATAAGAGTTATAGCAGAATGAGAACCTGGTGGATACCCGTTTTAACATTGCCTTTTTATTAATACTATTTTATTTTACTTTTGCAATTACCTCTTTCAAGGAATTACTTCCTGATGTAAATGCCTATTTAGAGGCCAACTTCAATCAACAAAAGACTTTTTTTATCCAGAAAAGCTTGCCTTATTTTCTTTTACTGTTTTGTTTGCAAAAATGTTTGATACCTTTTTTATAATCATTTTCATTTGAAAATTTGATGGTTTTGCACAACATGATAAATAAATTTTAAATAATATTCTTAAGTTTGTTTGCAACCCGGTTGGTGGACAAATTAGTCATGCTATACTTGGGGCACATTTGATTTGATTTATTTTGCATGAACTGTCATTCACTCGTTTATATATAATTTTCCAATACCAGAGCAACATCTTTCAAAATGACTATGGTATCCCCAGCTTGGGACATTTCCCCAACAACACTGAAGTTTCTACTTCTCCCCAGTGAGTCTTCCCCAATCAAAGGGATTGTGGATAAAAGTGTGACTGATTTGGAAATTCTTGGATAATATTTCCCAACAATACTTGAAGTTTACTTCTCCCCAGCATCACCAAGCAGAGAGTCATTGTCTGAAAATTGTGATTAATGAAATTTCTTGGTAGAGAATCTACATCCCCAGTAGATATGTAATATTGTTGTGTTCATGGGAGAATGTCTGTTCCCCGAAGCATAACTCTTCATTCCCCAGCCGAGGGTATAGGTTGAGGATTTTCTTATTCCTTGACAAGTCACTTCATTAAAGATTTCTTATTCAAGAACTCTCTCGTCTCCCCAATGGAAGCTTATTTTGAGACTCCTTATGATGAGAACCTTTTCTCATCCACTAGCCAAGTCTGTTTAAGAAGTGTTCATTCTTCCCAATTTGAGTCGTGTTAAACCTTATCTCACTCCCCAAAAGAAGCTACCTTACTGAGATCTTTTTCTCAGGATGTTTTATCTCGCTAGCTAAGTTGCCTTATGGTGATCTCTTATTCAGGAGTTCTCATTTCCCCAGCTGATTCGTTTCATTGAAATACTTATTCAAGGATTCTCCCTTTTCCCTATTAGAGTTTGATCATGGATGTTGATAAGTGTCATATCCCCAAGGGTGTGTGCTATCGTGATTTATTACCTGAGGTTTCTCATCACCCCAACAGGCTCGTTCTTATTGAAGATCGTTTGTAAACCCCTAGTTGGGTTTCTTATGCCAAGATTATCTCTTCTCTAGTAAGAGTTACGTGCCTAAGTTGTCTTATCTCCAACTTAAATCCTCATATTCCCAGCAGTACAGGCTTCTGTTATTCCCAGGGGAGTGGTTGACAAATTCTTCCCCAAGTTGTTTTAGGTGGATTTTAATTCCCTGCAGGCCCCCATATTATTGGTGTTTTCCCCATAAACGTTCGGTCTTCACTTGACGTCCCTTATTAGAGTTTACAGTTTCGATTTGATCTTCCCCAGCAGAGTTTGAAATTTATTTTTGCAACTCCCCTCAGAGTTTATAGCTTGTATTTACCGGTTACTCAGTTTGTTACTCCCCACAAAATTTCAGCTTTTCAAGAGCTTCTCTCCATCGGTTCCTTGTATCTTATTCTCTCTAGTAGAATCATGCATCATTGCATTGCATCCTCAAAGTATATTACTTACATTCCTTTTTGGAATATTACTCCATGAAAAAATAATAATTCAAACATGCATTGAAATATAAGTCATTATTGTTTCTATATTCCCCAACGGATTTGCTAAACTTTGGATTATATCACCAGCGAGGTCACTTCATCCTCAAGATTTTGGTTTTCACCCATACAAGTATCCTTTGATGTTACCATTAAGTTGTTGAGTGTCTATCCGTTGTCTTTGGTAATGGTCCAGTTTTCCATGGCGCAATTTTCTCGGGTTTAGTTTTTACTATTCTTGTTGGTTCATTTCAATGTCTATTGATATACCTTCTGAATACCAGTCTTACCATGATATTCATTTTCAGCCTAGTTTTATCTTGTTGTTCTTATGTTGAGTTTTATCTTGTTACCTGTGCGTGCAATCGAGTTTTGTCCTGGTATTCATCTATGGACTACTTTCATCTAGTCTTCTTGAGTTGAGTTTGATACTCATTTTTAAGTCTCATCTTTGGATCAGTATTATCTAGTCTTCTTGAGCCGAATTTTTATTCTTTATTTGTATCTTATTCCTTTGGTTCGTTCAACATCATTTATTGTCTACCTTCAGTTAAGACCAACAGGTGTCTTGTGAAATACACGCACTTTCTGTCACCTTGCTATAGGACCCAATTTCTATTTTCTATCCTATCGAGTACTTTTTCAGAGTCTAGTCTTATCTAGTTCCTCTTAGGTCGGGTTTTATCTCGTTACCTTGTTTGCACACAAGTTCCTACCTGGCGCATTCTTCATAGTACTCCCAGAGGTCGAGTTTTATCTCGATAATTTCTACTCGACCCCACCAGCGTTCAACTAGCGTGCAAATGGTATAAGTTCAGTTTTATTTGTTCTTTGTTGATCGATACTAGTTTATTTCTGGTACAGCCATTCAGATCCGATATTTATTCTTATCTTTAGAGTCTAGTATCATCTAATCTTATTAGGTTGAGTTTTATCTCATTATTATAGTTTGTATTCCAGTTTTGTCCTGACACATTCTTCTAGGGTCTAGTTTTGTCTAGTCTTCTTGGGTTGAGTTTTATCTCATTCTTATGACCCGTGTTCCAGTTTTACCTGTCACATCCTTCTAAAGTCTAGCATCCACTAGTCCTCTTGGTGTAAGTCCAATCTCTACTTGTCTTACTTTTCAAGTCCAATCTCTTTTGGCTCGTCAATCAAATCCAATTTCTACTTGGTATATCTCTTGACTTCATTTTTATCAGACACTCTTTGGTAAGATTTAGTGTTCATTAGTCTTCCCCTATTTCACCCAATTTTCTTGGTATCATCCTTACAAAAATACATTTACCCTTATTTCTATGCTCTCTTATTCAAGAGTGTAAACTTTCAGGTTCTTTTGGTACTCAATCCTCTTCCACCTCAAACGTTCGAAAGTTGTCGCTCTTTCTCACTTATCAGGTTTAAGATGATTGAATAAGGGCAGTTATTGCACCCCAAAATTTACCCTCTTTTTTTAAATAAATTTAAAGGCTTATGTTTCATCATATGCATTCATACATTGTGATAGAATCAAGGTATTTTGGTTCCCGAGTTCCTCTACAAGCTGTGAAAGGTGGTTGTGTTGACAATCAGTGCAAGAAGGGTTCCATACCATCAATCTTTGGGTCACTCAAGCTACAAGGGTTTCTCATACCTCAAGGCCTATCATTTGTCTCATTGATTCATCAGAAGATTGAATTTGCAAGTGTTGGAATGAATCATTATTCTCCTATTTACCTCTTGAGATTAGGGTTGGCCAGATGAAGTGTTTGATGCTTGTGTGAGCCAAATTTATGGATAAATATCTTCTTATTGTCATATGATACATTTTTGTTCAAGAAGTTCTTCATCATGTTCCATGAAATTAGGGTTTTGAAGCTTAATCATCACCTTCTTACACCAGAGACCAAAATTAGGGTTTTGGATTTAATCAAGATTTCTATGATTTTTTTGCTCAAACTTGCTTCCATAATTCTCTACATATCCCCAAGCATATATTATTGAATAATTGAGCATCCGTTTTGGTTGGAAGAGATTCAATTGATCAATTGGGGGTAAAATATTCATTTGAGCAAAAGTCAACAAAAGTCAACTATTGACCAAGTGGACTTTTGGTCAAAGTTGAAGTCAATGATTATGTTGCAACATCACATGGCCTATGGATGAATAAATTCAAGAGAAATATTGATTTTGAAGTTAACTTTTTCATGAAGGTATCTTGGTGAAATTTGAAAATTACTAAGTATGGAAACCCATAAGGCTGAATTTCAAAAATTCATAACTTCTTTATCTTTTATTGAAAAACTGCAAACTTTACATGGATGGAAAGAGGAAGTAAAGTTATTCAACTTTTTCCTTGTGAGCTCAAGTCCAAAAATTGAAAGGAGAGAAAGTTATATGGCTTAGAAAATTTGTGAGACTTAGTAAAATTTCAAGTCATGTGCATAAGATGAGATTTCTTCATGGACAATTTTAGGTTTCATTTAGATTCAAATAAAAAATTTCAAAACATGAAAGATGAAGTTTAGAACTTATTCTTCAACTTTGATTCAAGTATCATATCATTTGGTGGACTATAGAGAGAGATATGGTGCTTAGGTTATGAAGCTTCAAGAGGGCATTTTGCTAGCAAGTATGCTTGCCAGGCTTAGAGTTTCATCAAACAGTTGGTGGGCACATGTTCATAGCCACTTTTCTTGTTGGAAAACACATCATTTTGAAACTTGATCAACATCAAAGTTTAAATTTGAAGCTTCCTCTTCAAGTTTGTTTCAAAATTTATTCCATTTTGTGCATTGTGGAGTGAGTTATTGCGTTTTGGATTCAAGGGCTCGAATGTCAAATTTCTAGCTAGCATGACCAGACCTACGCGCGCAAGAAGCCTGCCTTTGCCCAGCCAGTCAAATTTCATTATTTTCATGCCAACTTTTCAATATGTTACAAGCCATATTTCAAATTTTCATCAACATCAATATTAAATCTTGTTGTCTCAGCTTTCCAAAGTGATCAAGCTTGTTCCATATGATCAAGAGTTGATTGATTTCTGAAGAAGAGAACATGGATGGTCATTAGAATATGCATGCATTGATTTTGTGAGGGTTACAGCTAGCCTAGTTCTTAAGCATGCACATTCTTTTCTTTCCCAAACAAGACAAACAAGTGAAATTCTCATGCATGCACATGCTCTTTGTGACTTGCCAAAAGAGGAATATTCCATCCACTCACTTTTTATCCCATGTGCAGCAATTTCTAGCTCATCTTACACGCTCTCTTCACTCACATTCCACTCTTTTTTTTCTCATCAAAATGACCCCAACATCACAGTAACACAATACAAAATGCAGGCCCCGTGTGATTTCATTTTTCATAAAGCTTACTCAACAAACTTTGCTTAACCGTGGTTAAGTTAGATAACCTCACTCCCAACGGCTATAATAGAAGATTTTCTCTTCATTCAATTCACACACTGAACTCACGCAAAAATAGCAAGCAAAAACTCTCTCTCTATATTGCTCAAGATCTCTCAAAATCCTTTGAAGGAATCCCTGAATTTTCAGAAATTATTCAAAGAGAATATGCTTCTTCATTTCTATGCTTGCATTTGGTTCTGAGATTTTGCATAAAAGTGATAAATCAGTAGGAGTTTGGTCAAAATTCTCTATGCTTAAGTGACTGTTTGATGTAGTTCTTGGTATCACATTGTAGATCTCCATGGGATCTACAACTTTGCTTCAGATCTCATGTGATTTCATGGCGAAACGAGTAAGTAAGGCCGACCTAAAGTTCACTACATAAGCACGGTTTTAAGGTTTGTTGTAACTGTTTCATTAGAGAAGATGATTCTTGATTGATCTGTTTGAATCCGCTGGGTCCCACGCACGCCATTTCTTTTCTTCTTCTTTTTTTTTGAATTTTTGTTTCTTCTTTTCCCTCCTTATTTTTATTCACTTCTTGAATTTATTTTAAATAGTTTCAATCATCCAAAAATTACCAAAAAAATATTCCAAGTCTTTTTTTAAGTTTATTTTCTGAATTTAATTTTGATTTTATTATTTTTGTATTTTTGATCAATTAAAAAATTCATGTACATTAATTAAGTGTTTTGTTTATTATTTCAATGTTTGATTTTATTTTCTAATTTCTATTAATCTAAAAAATGTAAAAAAATAATTTGCATGTATTTTGATGTTCATAAATGATTATGTTATTTTTTATTAATTTTTACTTTATTGTTTGTTTGATTTTAAAAATTGTTAAAAATGAACATATGTTTTAGTCTTTTTCTTGCTTAGGTTAGAAGTTTCATTTTCATTTCCTATCTTTCCTTGATGTGAAAATTACAAATTTATTCATGGATGTTTATGGATGTGTTAAGTAAAAAAGATTTTTACATAATTTTTCACATTGATTTTGTCACTGTTTGAAAATTTCTTGTCAAGTATGCTTCATTGAATGCCTTCCATGGCTAGTTTCCAAGTTTTGATTTAATTTTGAATATTCCAATGACATAAAAGATGTGGAAAAATATGTTTGACATGCTTGTATATGTTGTGAATATCATGATAATTGTTTCTCTATTTTATTTTCTGTTTTGGTTTTTTTTCCATCCATTTTATGGTGTAATATGTCTAGTTTGGCTTTGTTTTGAACTAGTCTTTCTATTTGAATTTTATTTTTAACATTTCCTTGATATAAAAATGTGAAAAAAATATGTTGATACATATGGATGTTTTTTTATTCTTGGATAACTTTCTCCCATTTTTCTTGATCAATTTGCTTTCATTTGAAAATTGTTTTCTAAGTGTGTATGTTTGGATACTTTGTGAAGCTAGTCTCCATATCTTAATTCCATTTCCTATTTTTGTTCAATTTTAAATGTTTGGTAACACTTGATTCTTACTTGTGATGATCTTAAGATACTTGAAATATTTTTGTTTGAATTTATTAGTCCCTTTTCCTATTTTTCTTCGATTTAAATATTGTATGTGATTATTGGTGTTTTGATTGGACATTTGAAGTAACTTTGTTGAGTTGCTTTGTGAATTTATCCATGATAAATTTTGGATTCATAAGTTCAAGTATAACCCCTTTTGGGTTTGATAATCAATTGACCTCATTAGATCAACCTTTATTCATACTTTTCATGTTGAAATGTTGCCTTACTATTTTAAACTTATTTCTTTGTTGCTTGAGATACAAGATATGCACTTATGCAACCTATAAGAAACCAAGTTCCTTCTTATTTCTCTTATTCTCATTAGAATGTTTAGAGCTTTGAGTACATGTCTATGAACCATTCAAGTGCTCTAACATTTCACCTTTGTTTAGAGGTCTTTTGTTTATCTTTTGTGATCGTGGTTTAGGAGAATGTGTTTGTACATTTCCAATTTAGTATCATTGATCCAAAAAGGTTGAAATCCTTTTGTTTATACTTCTGACTTTATATATTATGATCTATAAATAAATGATCCTTTGATTCTTTGATTGACATTTCATTGTCAATTAATCATAATGACAAGTTAGGAGCCACATTTTTTGTTTTTACCTAATTGATGTGTAATGTATCTTCTTGAGGACTTTGAGTCCAATATTTCTATGTTAATATTTTGATATTGACCTCACATCTCATGTCATTTCTCATGCTTCCTTGATCCTTAGTTAAGTATTCATTTACTAACCAACGTGGTGATACATAAGAAGCTATATCTTCTTTTCTACTTGTGTTTTGAGCATCATTATATAATGATTGCCTCATGAGATTTTGTGATATGTCCCATGAATGTATCTTAATGTTGGATACTGACCTTAACATATAAGAACATTGACTTTGATTTATTTAGATCATATTAATTTCATGCACCAAAGGGACTATACTTTACCATATATCATGATACTTAACTTTGTCATCTTATTAACAATTCATGAGGTTTTAAACTCATGATTAATATCTTGTAATGGTTTCATCGGTATCCTATGATATACAAGATATCATTACACTCTTACTTGATCTTCATTAACCTCATTTGATTTAAGACAAGTACTATCCATCATTAGATGATTTTGTTCATCAACTAGGTGACTTTTCTTGTGTAAGAAGTTTCGTCTTCTCACTTAGTTATTCTTGAGTCTCATCTTGTGTTAACTTGCTATACAAGTCACACATTGCATAATTATTAAATTATTCTCTCTCTTCCTTTTGATATTTACTTCTTAAATTGAACTTGGCTAGCTTGTCTCCTTTGATTATGCTTTTTGTGTGATATGTATGCATTCTTTTCCCCATGCTTGTAATGTTTGAATGTGTGATCTTATAGATCATTTAATATTTACTTGTGTTTTGTGACACCCTCTAAACATGTTCCTTCTTCATCTATTCCTTTCTTGTGCTTCTATTGACTTGTGTCACGTAATCGACTTCCTTACCCTTTTTATCTTGGCCGCGAGGCCAAGCTCCTTTCCTTCCCCCAGGTTTACTCAGTTTTTTGTTTCCCTCTCTTGGGATAAATAACATTGATGGCGACTCTTCTGTCTTTCGCCTCCAATCGTTCTTTGATGAAAATCCCAGATGCAATAGAGTTAAAGATCTTCTAATCTACTACATCTTGATCTTATTTTGATACTTTTATTATCAGCTTTTCTAAGCTACATATCTGATGTCTTATTTATGACGCAATAACTTATATCAGTACATCTGATTTTTCATGTTGAGTTCCTTCTATCGGATCTTGACCCTGTATTGATTCCTTGATAATCAGCTTTTCTAAGTTGCATATTTGATGCCTGATGTCTGGTTTCTGAAGCAACAACTTATATCAGTACATCTTATTTGTCATTGAATATCTTCATTCTGATCTCTTGATCTTTGTATTGAGTCCATTTTTGATGAACATTCAACATTCCTTAGAACTGTTGATGTTTCTGTAGAAGTGGTCACAATATTTCTCCTATTGAGTGTAGTGTTCTTTCTAATGACTTTTATCTTCTAATGAATATTACTTCTGTTGAGTATATTATCTTGAAAAGATATCATCCTTTTGATCTTGTTTTATGATGGACTTTGAGATGTTGATTAGATGTAAGTCCATAAGATCTTTATTCATTTCTTCTGATATAATACTTATGATGTTGAATGAAAGTATGTATTCTATGAAATCTTCGAGTCTTCAGAATCTTGACTTTGTCTTTATAACTATGAGCAACAACTCTTATGATGAGAAAATTTGGACTTCTAATCTTGGAGTAGTATATTTATTCACATATGTTCAGAGTCTTGACTTCATCTTTAGAATCCAAGCAGTATCTTTTCTAATGACTAAATCTTGACTTCTGATCTTATATGTTGTAAGCTTATTTCTTGTATACTCTTCATTTCTGATCTTGTAGAAGTAACTTATCAAAAACTCTTTCTTCTTGGAAACTCATTGAGATTCTTTTCTTATTTAACATTCAACATTCCATAGAACTACTGATGTTTCATTATAAACAAAACTCAATGGTTCTTCTCCTGAGTGGTAACGTTATTATGATGATATCTTGATTAAGACTATCCAGAATTCTATTCATGTATCTGCATACTTAATGTAACTATTAGAACTAAAATTGTTCTTCATAGAATATATGCTTGTTATCATCAAAACTCAAAGATTTAAACATATATCCAAATCTTGTTCTACAATCTCCCCCTTTTTGATGATGACAAAACCATGTATTTTGATGAAACAATGTTACAGAGTTAAATCATAAACAAAGTAAAGTAAGACTTTAGAGAACTCCCCCTAAGATAAACAATCTCCCCCTGAATCATAAACTTATGATCTTTCAGAGCTTAAGAGAAATGTTATCCTTTCTTAGAATTTTTATCTACCATTAGATTTAACCTTTTAGGCTAATCAAATTATTCATGCTTTCTTAGAACATTAGAAACGGGGTCATTCTTTATCAGAACTAGATTTATCAGAGTGAATACAGTGATTCTTCACAATGTTCTTATATCATGTGCATTCTAGGTAGTTTAGCAATTATACTTTTTAGAATGTCATGTGAATCATAGGATTTTTGAGAAATGTTATTAATCAAAATCATTATTCTCTCTCCCCCTTTTTGTCATAATAAAAAAGATTTAAAAAAAACTTGATTTTTGAATTCTTTTAAGCAAAACAAATACATAGTATTTTTAAACATAGAAGGTTAAACAACATAACAGAAAACTTGAAATCATTAAGGTGCCAAGTACACAGATTAAACATAGAACATACAGAAGACAACACAACTAATTTTTAAGAGATGAAAAATTGCTGAAAAGAAGAACACACATATAATAACCAGAGGACATAATGAAAAATATTAGAAATACATAATAGAATTAACAACTAATTGAACCACTAATCATCAAACTTCTCACACACATATTCATTCAGTGCATCACTAGGACCACCACAAATCCCATAGATGATTCTTACAATCTCCCCTTGAACAAACATTTATGACAAGTTTATTCAATTGGGAATAAAATATTTGTGCAAATTTCTAGATGAAGTGATAAACTCTTTTAGATGATTGAAAATATTTTGAGGAAGATTGATCGGAATAAGCTTGAGCAGACAGAAGATCAAGATCTTATCATCATTTGTTAAGACATTTTTGTTAACACCACGACGACAAATATTTGTCAAGATGAAACAAAACAAATCTTTGGCCAAAGGCTTAAGATTCTCAAGGTTTGTAGAATCAAACTCCGAAGATGCGTCAAAGATGGAGATCATCTTTGAATCAAGAATGTTGATAAGAGAGGCATGACTAGAAATGATACCCCTTCGAGGACACTTGATTGCATCAACAATGCATGCAGCGGCGAAGGAACCATCCCAGCCATAAATATTTGAAGAGATTGAGATACCTTTGGGATAAACATAAGAATTTTTCCAAAAAGTTTTAAAAGATTTGGATATATGGGTCCTTTTAGAACGGAAAGATAGTGATTCCAATTTTGAAAATGAATGCTAAGGTGAAAATCTTGACCAACACCAAAACATTTTGGATGGTTTTCTTTGGTAACTTCCAATAGGTCATCATCTTCATGAAATGTTCTTGGGTTTGAGGTAAGAGACATTTTTATACAGGAATTTGGAGGGTTATGAAGTAAAAAAATATGGTAATAAATAGGAAACGAGAAGACGTGGACAACAGGAGAAATGATTTCCTTACGTAAGGTAATGAGACTAGGAAGACTCTACAACAAATGACTGAGAAGACAAAATGGAAGTTGTAACTACGAGATTCTTTATGAGAGAGAGAAATACAAGAAGACAAAGGAAACATGAAAATGGATCGATAAAGCTTATCAAATATTATTAATGTCTCAGAAACTTTCTTGATTAAGAGATGAAACAAAATAATTTTGAGAAGGTACATGAATTTTAATTGAGAACAAATTTAAATCCAAAAGTTGTGATTATTTTACAAAAAAAACTTTGAGCATAATCATTTTGATTGATTCATGAATTATCCTATTTCATCAAGGATTGTAACAACAACATAGTAATAAAAAGAACTATAGAACAGAGAATACAAAAACATACATAAACTAGATAACTTAAGGCATAACATATATAGAAAACATAACTAGGACGCCCTTAAATCCTAAAGGCTTCACATCTGTATTCCTCGAGAGAATCATCAATTCCATTATGATGAATTTCTTCAACAATTCCATCCTTGAAGAAGAGTGGGGAGAGAACTCTTCCAAAGGGAATGAAGGATTGACGATAATTTCTAGAGACAACAATCGAGTCCTTTAGATAGTTGAAGATAGTTTGAGAAAATTTGAATCTAACATTATTCAATAGAAAGTAGATTAGAACTCTATCTTCATAGGATAAGAAATTTAGGTTGACACCTTTGAGACGAAGGTTGGTTAATAGGAGTTGAAACCAAACAGAAGCAATGGGAATAAGATTCTCAGGATTGTTTGGTTCGTATCTCTCAAAAGTGGAGTGAATAATATTGAGTCTTTCCGCGAAGGAGTACGAGTTTTGAAAATCTTCAATCAAGGTTACATCTTGAATGCATCCAATTATGGTTGCAATAGATACTGAAGTGAACGTGATGGGATTTCAAAGTCATTTGAAGATATAGATGCATCATCAACAGAAGCATATAACCAGAATTCTTTGATCAGATAAGGGTACATGGGACCTTGAAACATATTAATGTAATGAGACCATCTTTTCATATTTATACATTGTATAAAGCTGAGATCATCAATTCTTAGCAGGGAAAAGAACGGGCAAAGTTCACAGATAACTTCAAGAAGTTCCTCGAAACCATTGAATGTTTTAAAGCCATAAGGAGAAAAAGATTAGGTGAAGGGAAGAATGGATGACAGAAAATGAAACAAAAGGAAATTATAAAGATGAACAGAGAAAAGAGATTGACTGGTGTGTTGCACCCCAAAATTTTCCCATTGAATCTCAACATAGTTAACCTAAATCTCACATACATTCATCTCCACATACATTTTTATGTACATCACAATCATCCTTATCATGTGTTCTCAAAGCATGGGATCACATTTTTCTCAAAAAATAATGGCTTTGAAGAATAGAGGATCATCTCTCAAGAGATTGTATCATCATGATCATCATTCTCAAGGCATCCTCAATCCTAGGGTTTCATCATTGGTCCATCAGTTGTTTGAAGGAAATTAGGGTTTTTTAACTTTCATCAGTGAAAGATCAAGAATTAGGGTTTTGTGGCTTGGAGTTCGAGGTTTTTCACTTCAAATTATCATAAATAACACCATATCATGGTAATTACATCATCTCAATTTGTATCATGCTCACAAGATCTCATTGGTTATAGAGAAATTGATTCCATCTAAAGAAAGTCATTTGTCACAAAAAGTCAAACTTTGACCTTTTTAGTCAATATTGATGTTCAAAATCCAATATCATCAATATAGTCAAAATCATCAAACTTGATCATCAAGAATCAAGAAGATCAAGAAAGTCAATGAAAGTCAAAGATGAAAGATTTTCAAATACAGAAATTCAAGTGTTTTATGCCTAAGAACCCAAACTTCACAAGCAAGTCTTCCCAATATGCAAGTTGATTTAAGGAAAACTTTCAACATGAAAAATGTAGGGAATGAGGAATTCTATAACTTTTTCATTATGGGATGATTCTCAAAAAAATAATGTATTAATATATATGAGCCCATGAAGTTGTGATACTTTTTATCCAACACTTGGAAATGTTTTTTTATCAGTTTTTTAATCTCAACTTCTTGGCCAATTTTCATCAAGTTCCCATTTGATTTAGCCAAAGTGGTCAACATGAAAGTTGAAAATCATGTTCTAAGCTTTGCAAAATGTCCAAGAGCATACAAATATCATGCTTGAGCTAAGATATTAGAAGAGATGAAGTTTTCCATTTTCACTATGATTATACGTCATTTCATTGATAACCATAAGGTCAAATCTTCATGCCATGCCTAGATATCTTAGCTATGCATGCCTATAAAACATAAATACTTCCAAAATAAGATGATTACACAAACTTTTGTGCCATTATCCAAGTGATTAAGGCATTATTCAAAAAACTTGTCATTTAAGGGAAAAAGAACACACTTTCGTTCCCATAAAGCTTGGTAGATGCAATTGTAAACTCTCCTTGAGCATCTCACTTGTTTACTTTGCACACACTAAACCTAAAAACTCATAGAAGCATGCTTAAGGTGTCTAAATAATCTATGAGACATGGTACCATGCATTAGAACTTTGATTTCTCAAGAAACTACAAGTTACATACAACCAAACAATAACTTGTTATCTCACAAATCTGGTTGCTTCAATATTTCAGTCCTCTTGCATATAAATTAAGAGACCATTTTCAAGCCAAAAAACCAATTCACAAGCCCTCAAAACCTCTCATACTCTCAAAAACCAGAATTTGTCAAAAAACCTCCATTCTTGAGCTTCAAAGTCCAAAACTTTGAAATTAATAACTCTTGCAATATATTTGTAAACTAACCACCAAATCATCATCAATACACCATATATATTCACTATTGTATGCATTAACCCATAACTAAAACAATCCAATCACTTTATACAACCTATGTCCATTATTTCTTGCAGTTGGACTTGATCAGAAAGTTTGAGCAAGCTACAAGGTATTCTATCAATTGGAATACACTCGGGGAGGATCAAGGAAGCTAAAGATATCATTTGTATGCACCAGGAAGCACCACAAGAGGCATTGGACTTTCTCCAACTTGGTATAAATTTAAAACTTTGAATTTTTCATTTAAGCATCATTAGCATATACATTCTGAAGGAAAATGTAGATATCATATCTATGAAGCTAACCATGTCCTTAAATTTCATTTTAATTGACTATGTGATGAGAATTTCGAAACTAGAATTTTTGTGGGTTCATTTGGTACTGATAAAATTCGTGACCATCTTTGAATTATAGCTCAAATAAATCACACCATCAAATTCCTTGTTCTATTTTAAGCAACTTTCATGTTTGAAGTTTCTGAAATGTTTGAGAAATGAGAGTTTTCGAAATTCAACAATGGTGTTGTTGGTCTGTTGGCGCAAAATAGATTAAGTCTTCATTTTAAAATTTTGAGAATTGACTTCATATTATATTTAATGGGGGAATTTCATAACCGAGTAAAACAGCCAACCTAGTGGTAAATAATGCGCTTGTAACCTTAGGGACCTGGGTTCGAGCCCCAGTGGTACCCTTTTTCTCATTTTTCTCATTTTCTAACTTCATATTTTTAACTTCATTTTCATCATTGTCATTCAACACTTTTTGCAACCAAATTTAACTCTTTTGAGCTGATTTTATGCATACTACTAGTTCACCACCTCTACTTTATAAATATAAAGTAATATCACAAAAATATTTGTTATTTCATCATTTTTCAATTAAATTAAAGTGGTTGCTTTTAGGGTTTTTAAAGGTGCTTTTTCTTGATCTTTTGATCAATTTCTCAAGTTTTCTCATAAAGATTGATCTTACAATGATAGGTCTTGGTTCTTATGAGATATCTTGACACTTGAGTAAGCATTTCATGATAGCTTGAGCCCTTTTAGAACGTTTCTCATCCAAAATTCACATTAAGTCATGAAACATGTATAAAATCAAAAGTTATGCTCCATGACTTTCAATTGTGATTGTGATGCATACACTTGTTTCAAACATCCAATTCATCCATGTTTTCACAAGCTTGTCTTATGTTTTAACATATTTCCTTCATAAACTCTTTTAAATCATAAACCATAAAACATTAAAAAACATACTTTCAACTTCCACTCTTTTGTCACAACTTTTACCAAATAAACTCATGGATTCTCATCCACTTGTGTGATCATTGCTTGTTGAATAACATGTACCCTTAAGATTACTTGTTTCATCTTAAATCCTTAATGAAATTTGAACAAAGGTAGATATTATCATTTCAATCCAAGCATGACAACATTAGGGTAGAACTTCCCTATAATCCAAAACCCAAATCCAAACTTTGAATGACAACTTTAGGATCGACAAGTCTCCACATTAGACTTTTATTTTCTTTTTGCATTGCATCATTAAGACTAAAATATTTTTTGAATCAATCTCAAAATACTTAACAATACTCAAAACCCTTTTAAAACTAAAGGTATGAAGGTGATGGGTGTCTCCTTGGATGATGGTCCACTTAACACCTTCTTCCTAACAAAAACATAAACCAACTCCAAATCATTTTGCCTTAGAGATTTTTCACTTTAAAACATTTTCAAAAAGGATATGTTAACTCCATTCTACACAAAACAATGATGTGTAGTCTCCAACGATCGAGTGGAAACATTAATTGTTAGAATGCGAATTTAATATCACCCATAAAAAACACATAACAAAAAAACATTTTAAAGAAGAACTAGGTGTTCTAATTCCCTTGTGGATACGTAGGCATAGAGTTTCAATGCTCAGGAGAACGCACTAATAAAAACCTTTTCTTTTTCCCAATGAATTTATGCAAACATTTCCCTTTAGCAAGTAAATTTTAGATAAGCACGCCCATTGAATAGAATAACAAGAGTGGATCCCGTGTAGTACCACGGACGTGAGGGGTGATAATACTTTCCCCTTGCGTAATTGACTCCATTACCCAAGATTTGGTTGTGAGACCATGTTCTTTTCTTGATAAATTTTTTTTTTCTCTATATTTCAATTTCCCCATTCTTTTGGGGATAAATAAAGTTAGGTGGCGACTATGTTTGTTCCATCCGAGGTTATTTCGTCTTATTTTTTGAGTATCTTTTCATGGAGACTCTACTGGGGACTCTAAGCAAGTTAGTCCTAGCTCTTGTTTGTTTTCTTTTCTTTTGATGTTTATCTTTATTCTTTACTTGCTTTATTTCATTGCATTCATTCATATCACTTTGGATATTCTGGATATTGGTATCGATTTATTTGTTGGGAAGGAGTTACTTGAGAAATAAGCCCAATACAAAGGCTTGAGTGTTCCCATAAGTTTTAAAAAAGTGGATAGTCATGGCAGCTAAGGGGTGGATGCCCTATTAGTGTTGTCATGAGAAATGCACCCAGACTAGGTTTAATTTATGGTACAATTGTTATGACGTAAATACATTATGACACTTTAATTTCCAAAGGGACCCATGACTCATGGAATACCTCAAGGAATCTTTATCCAATTTAGAACTCACATGTGAAAAGGGTTTGGATTGTTTGACAGGAAACTTTGACCTCCATCATACCTTGCTTATCTTACAAAAAGTTCATACCTACCCTCTTCAAGGATTCAGTATACCAACCTTTCGGATATATCCAAAGTATGATCACATGCTCTTGCATAAATCATTTGCATCATAAACATTTAACCTGCATATACATTTCATTTCCAGGGATTTGCAAGCTTTTGTATTAGTTGAGTATCAAAAGATGGATGCAGGAAGAAGACACACCAAGGTCTATAAGTTTCCTACACTTGCTCTTAATAGCTTAAGAAGGTTAAGTTTGCTTGTAGTTTCCAAAAATAAAGATGACTTCAAGAAGACTTATGGCAACCTTATTCCTCTTCTGAACACCAAGGTTGACACCGCGGCAATGCAAACTCTCATCCAATTCTATGACCCTCCTCTATGGTGTTTCACATTTCAAGACTATCAGCTGGCTCCTACATTAGAAGAATATGCCAATATTCTAGGAGTTGAAATCAAGAATCACATGCCTTTTTTAACTTCACAAGGAACCCCGAAGCTACACTTGATTGCCAAAGCTCTGCATTTGACCTTAAAAGATGTAAAAGTTGATTGGGATCCTAAGAAGGATGGTACTTTGGGTTTCAATTTATAGTTCTTGATGGATGAAGCCATAGTCTTTGCCAAAAATGAGAGTTGGGATACCTTCAACACCTTGCCAGCTCTTATGATTTATGGGGTTGTCTTGTTCTCCAGCCAAGAAGATTTCATTGCTGCAGAAATAGTCACCATTTTTGTAATCGAAAATACCATACTTGCACTCCTTGCTACCATATACCAATCCATTCATTTAAGGTTCTGGAAAGAAGGAAATGTCATCAGTTCCATGCCTCTCTTGTACAAGTGGTACATGGCTCACTTTCCTGTAAAAGGACCTTTTTTGGACAACGGACAAACCCTCAAGTGGCATAAAATAACTATGGCACTCACTTATCATGATATCAAATGGTGCAGCAATGAATACATTAGTATTGAAATTATTTTCAGTTGTGGCGAGTTCTCGAATGTGCCACTCATGGGTACCAAAGGAGGGATCAACTACAACCCCGTGATATCTCAGTGTCAACTAGGTTACTCTCTACCTGGTCCACCAAAAGATGAAGATTTGAAGGAAACTGTCTTCTACAACAAAGGAGAAGATTTTGAACTGTTAGTGAAAGTAAGGGAAGCATGGAAGAAGATCCATCGCCTAGGAAGACAAACTATGGGAAGGAAGGATTGATCACCAAAAACACCTTACACTGAATGGGTGAAGAAAAGAGTCGAAACCTATTTACTACCATTTCATTTTGAAGCTCCTGTGTATCCACCACCTCTTTCACCATCTACCGTCGCTTTCATGGAGGTCCAAATCCTTAACCAACAGCTGAGTGCAGAAAATAAATAGTTAAGGACACGAGCTACCAAAGCATGCATCACAAAGAATAATTTGGCTTATCAAGTCAAGATAAAAGATGAGTTGCTTGCAGAAAAGAATAGGTTGATTGCCAAAGAAACAAACAAGAAATTGAGAATTGGCAAGGATCTAAGATCATCTTACTTCTCTATCAACAATAACAAGGAGGAGGTGGATAGCATACTAAGAGAGAATGCTAGATTGAAGAATCAGTGGGATACTCTCACAAAGTCAAAGAAGGGTATGAAAAATCAGTATGAAATCCATATAGGAGACTTGAAGGAACAACTCAAAGTAAGAGGAGCAGTACTTACAAGGGAACAAACCAAAGGGATGAAGACCATTCACCAACTCGTGAGATGTCAACAACAACTGAAGGAAGCTCTGGCAAAAATAGAGGAACTCAAGGCTCAAGGATGCGAAGATTAGTCGGAAGACCTAGACAAGATACAACTTTATGAGGAAATCGATCATTTGGAAGGCTCTCTCGGACAAAGGGAGATACTTATTCAAGAGTTACTCAAAAATCCTGGGCAAGCAAGAAATAAGAAACTTTTTGAAGAAGCTCGAGGTTGGAGTAAGGAATATCCAGGGTGGGACAAAATTGTTAACATAGAGTTTGGGGAAACATCCTAGGGTTTTCTTTTCATAACTGTAGTGATCACTTTCAGGTCTGATGGAGGGATCTTTAGTTTCCTTTTCATTCAATTTGTACTTTCCATTATGAGCTAGTTGGATGTTTTTCAAAAAAATTAATGATGAATGAAAAGTAGCCTATTTTGTTGTTTATCCATGTTTTGATCACTCTTAACGCAATAGCTGAAAATCCTTGGGAAAAAATAACAAAGAAAAATTGTTCATCTCATACATGCATTCATGCATTTCATGCATTCATGCATTTCATGCATTCATAATAGGTTGAACCTCTTCCTAATTTTAGTTCTTTCTTCAGTTTGAAAAACTGACGTCCCACAACTACAACACTCGTGGAAACGAACCAAGACTCACAATGGAAGAAATCCACGAAGATCTGAATGAAATGAGAACCACGGTTATAGAACAGATGGACCAATTCATGGAAATTATGGGGACTATAGCTCAAGGTCAAGAATACTTAAGGATAGTTGTTCAGAGGCCTCCCACTACAAGAATCCCTACTCAAACTTTAGGAATATTACCACCTCCTACTGGTTTTGTACCACCTCATGCTGCTTGTTTTGCATCATCCCCTGGCACTGGTTTTATACCTCCTCCCATAACTGACTTTGTTCCTCCCACCGGCTTTACCTTTATTCCTCCTGGTGGCTTCTAATCAAATGGTTATACTCACCAACCTCATCAAACCAACCCCTGAGGGAATGCAAATGTCGCATGCTAGGAGAACTATTGAGATCCCTGCTCCACATCTAGTGGATGATCAAGAAGACATGTTTTCACTACAAGATGCCGCTTTACCTACCGAAACCGAAATAAAGTTTCAACTTCTTAAATAAAGGTTGAAATCCATGTAAGGAAATGGTGTCCCTGGAATAGATATGATTGATTTGGGACTGGTTCCTGGCATCAGAATCTCTGCAAAATTCAAAGCGCACGATTTAGAAAAATACAAAGAGAAAACTTGTCCTAAAACTCATATTTGGGCTTTTTACAGAAAGATGTCGGCTTACTCTGAAGATGAAAGAATGTTGATGCACTTTTTCCAAGATAGTCTATATGGGGCATCCTTGGAATGGTATATGCAGCTAGAATGAACTCACATTCATAGTTGGAGAGATTTAGTAAAAGCCTTCATTAAACACTACCAATACAACATAGATATGGCTCCTAATCACACTTAACTTCGGAATCTTGCTCAAAGAGAAAACGAGTCTTTCAAAAAATACGCCCAAAGGTGGAGAGAGCTTACTGCCAGAGTACAACCCCCTTTAAAGGAAAGAGAGTTAGTGGATGTTCATGGGGACACTACAAGGTCCTTATTATTCAATGATGATTGGAAGCACCTCTACTGGGTTTTCAGAGTTGGTTATGGCTGGCGAATGTGTTGAAGTTGGCATCAAGATGGGGAAAATTTAAGATGCTAATGCAAGTTCTTCAAATGGAACAAAAAATCCTTTGGGGGGATATGCTAAGAAGAGAGAAGGTGATACCAATGTTTTGTTTTCTTCCAAAGGGAAAGGAAAGGCATACCAAGCATCCTATCAGCAGGTTGCTGCAATAATTCCATCAAATTATTAAGAGAGTGTCGCTCAACGACCACAATATGATTATGCCCCCAGGCTGTATCAGCAAAAATCAAAGTATCCTGAGAGAAAATTTGACCCAATACCAATGTCCTACGCATAGATACTACAATGTCTACTCAAATTACAATTGGAAGAACTTTTCACTTTGAATCCTCCATCAAAATTACCTGCCAATTATGATGCTAACACAAAATGTGACTTTCACTCTGGAGCACCTGGTCACGATACTGAAAACTGTAGAGCCTTGAAACATAAGGTACAAGATTTACTTTACACAAAGGCCATTGAATTTACTCCAAACGATCAGCCAAATGTAATATAGAATCTGATGCCAGCTCACCGCGATCCAGCCATGAATACCGTTGAGAGACACGGAGGTTTAAACCTGGTGAAATATGTGAATCAGTTGAGAATTCCTTTATCCTTCGTCAAGAACAAGCTACTCGAGCACAACATTTTCTTGGTTATGCTTTAGATTGCAAGAAGTGTGGGGATCAACCCAAGGGATGTGGTGAGTTGAGGACAGGAATTCAAAAATGATCGATCAAAATTTCATTTAGTTTTACTGGCCCTCAAACAATGTTCTTCTTGATAGAAATGTTGCGATTATACCATATGACGATCAACAGACTGTAAATATGTTATATGGATTCCCAGGTCAATACCAAGTCTTTGATGTAAACTTGGTAAGAGAGGATTTAGTGCAAATGCATGACACTCTGTGCAGAGGGGGAAATTTTGCAAGGCATAACTATGGATCTTGTAAGATTTGTTGTAGAGACTCACAAGGTTCTTCTGCAGTAAGAAGAGACATTCAAGTTCAGATGGATAATGGCATTATCCATATCCTCAAAGATAAGAATGAAAATGGCATAAACATGATGAAGAGATCATCCCGATGAGCTTGTCTCAGATATTAATATGGTGATTCCTCCATAAATTCATGTAAACTTCATGAAGTTAGGGATGGTTGATGATAATCATGGTGTTGATCCTGGCCAGGCTTATAATGTGAATTTAATGGGAGGGGACCGAGTACAAACACATGCTGATTTTTCCAAACAGGACAACATAACTATTCTTCTTTCCGAATTTGTTATAAAGATTCCCAAGGATTCTCTAATGTGAAGAGAGACCTTCAGCATCTCTTAGATCAAAGTACTATCTAGGCTCACGAAGAAACACTAGATAACAATGTGGAATTTATTTCCATACCATATGATCTCGTTCCAATATTGGTGGCAAGAAAGAAGCCTTCTTTAAGGGTCACCACGCCTAGTCCTATTCCATTCAAAAGAACCAAGGCAATACCCTGACACTATGGGGGGAGATACGTATTATCATGGAGAAAAGTAAGAACCCTTGGTAGACAATATTGTAGGGAATGGTGGGATTACTCGCAATGGTGGAGTATGTTCTCCTCTCAACAAATCTGATGATACCAATGCCAAGTAGAAACAAGTAAATACAGATAATTAGGGGCAAGACCCAGGGTCGTCCTCTTACTTAGAAGCGAAGGAGATAGAGGAATAAATGAATATAGTAAACAAGAGTAATTTCAAGATAATTTATCAGCTTAATCAGACGCCATCCAAGATATCCATCTTGTCTTTGCTACTCTGTTTTGTACCCACTGTAATGCATTATTGAAATTCTTGGGCACCGCCTATGTCCCCGAGGAGATTTCTGTGAATCAACTGGAAGGAGTTGTTGTTGGCATAATTGCAGGAAATGGTGTGACATTTACACACTGAGATCTACCTCCAGAAGGAAGTAATCACAATAAGGCATTACATATTTCTCTGGAATATGTTGATACAACACTGGCTCATGTATTGGTAGACATGTGATCTTCTTTGAATGTCTTACCAAAAGATGTTTTAACAAACTTAATCTTGAAGGTATGGAGTTAACACCTAGTGATGTGACTGTTCATGCTTTTGATGGAGCAAAAAGGTCTATATTTGGAGATATTGTGCTGCCTATCAAAATTGGCCCTCAAGTGTTTGATGTAACCTTCTCTGTAATGGACATTCACCCTTCTTACAGTTGTCTACTGGGACGTCCCAAGATCTATAATGCAGGGCCAGTGACTTCAACCCTCCATCAAAAATTAAAGTTTGTTGTAGGAGGTCAGATCAGAATTGTTTGTGGGGAGGAGGATATCTTAGTTAGTCATCTGGCGTCATTCCGTTATGTTGAAGTAGAAAGGTAGATTCAATAAACTTTGTGTCAAGCTTTTGAAGTTATTCCCACTGAGAAAATCCTCACTGCAGAGGTTTAAAAGCCAAAGAGTTCCATAACATCATTGAAAAAAGCTAGAGCTATAGTAAAATTAGAACACCCTTAAGGATGGGGTTTAGTCTTGGAGCTACCTGCAAAATTTGATAAGTTAGGATTGGGCTATCATTCGGGATTGCAGGAATGAGCCAAGTTATCTCCTAGAGGTAGAGGATGTTTTGGTTCAAGAGGTCATGGTTCTGCGTCTTTCATCAAATTCATCAGCGCTGGCACCATCAATGAAGGTCAGATACAAGCATTGGACGATGAGGTCGACATCAACAAAAATGTCAGCAACTGGATTCTTCCTTGTGTTCTCGGACAAGAGCTTAACAACTGGGTTACTGAAGGTATCATTCTTGTCACTTTTCATCATAAGTAATTTTCTTTGTTTTTTATACAAATTCATGTGCTCTACCCAAGGCACAGTGAAATCTTGTAGGGACCCTTGGTCTTTGCATGTTTTTTTCATTAAATAAAGGATGTTTTTATTCAAATTTGAGTTCTATGTGTTTCGCTTACACTCTTTTTAATAAAACTGACAATGTTTTCTTCCTTTTTCTTTTTTTTTCAAAATCACTCACAATCTAAAAAGCATAAATCCCCTTTGTACAGATTCACCCTGGTTCCCACTGAGGATGATACTGCTATGACTCTTTATGACTTTGATAATCCGATTTACCAAGCTGAAGAAGATTTTGAAGAAGATTATGAACTCCCTAAAGAGTTGGCTAGGCTACTGAGGCAAGAAGAAAGTGTTATCCAGCCACACAAGGAATCCCTAGAAGTTATCAACTTGGGTACCGAAGACGTAAAAAAGGAAGTCAGAATAGGGGCTACTTTAGAAGGATCAGTAAAATAGGGTTTGATTGGACTACCACAAGAGTATGTCGATTCCTTTGCCTGGTCTTACAAAGACATGCTTGGGCTTGATACGGATATTGTTATGCACCGTTTGCCTCTCAAGGGAGACTGTCCACCCGTCAAACAGAAGCTTCAAAGAACACATCCAGACATGTCCATGAAAATTAAAGAAGAAGTTTAGAAGCAGTTCAATGCAGGGTTCCTAAAGGAAATCGAATATCCCCCGTGGGTTGCAAACATTGCGCATGTGCTGAAAAAGGACGGAAAGGTATGAATGTGTGTTGATTATTGAGATTTGAATATAGTAAGTCCTAAAGATGATTTTCCACTTCCTCGCATCTACATTCTGGTTAACAATACTGCTCATTCAAAGGTATTCTTCTTCATGGATGGTTTCTATGGGTACAAACAAATCAAAATGGCCCCGGAAGATATGGAGAAAACTACTTTCATTACCCCTTGGGGAACCTTTTGCTACAAAGTGATGCCATTTTGTATGAAAAATGTTGGCGCAATATATCAATGCACCATGGTGACTCATTTTCCACGATATGATTCACAAAGAGATCGAGTTTTATGTCAATGACATGATTTCAAAGTCCCATACTAAGGAGGAACATTTGATACATTTACAAAACTGTTTGAGAGGTTAAGAAAATTCTGATTAAGATTGAACCCAAACAAATACACCTTTGGGGTACGATCTGGAAAACTTTTAGGTTTCATAGTAGGTCAACAAGGCATTGAGGTAGATCCTGCAAAAGTAAAAGCAATTCAAGAGAATCCCGAGCCAAGAACATAAAAAGAGGTCAGTGGGTTCCTAGGAAGATTAAACTACATCGCCAGATTCATTTCTCACTTAACAGTTACATGTGAGCCAATCTTCAAGTTGTTATGGAAGGACCAAGTTGTGGAATGGAATGACAATTTCCAACAAACATTTGATAAAATCAAAAAATATTTGCAAGACCCTCCAATTCTTATACCTCAAGTACCAGGAAGGCCTTTGATTATGTACCTGACAGTCCTTGACAATTCTATGAGTTGTGTACTCAGTCAACATGACGAAACAGGAAGAAAAGAGCATGCAATCTACTATCTAAGTGAAAAATTCACTAATTGCAAATCAAGATATTCATTGCTCGAGAAGACATGTTGTGCTCTTGAGTGGGCCACCAAGCACTTGAGGAAATACATGTTAACACATACAACATTCTTGATATTTAAGATGGATACGATTAAGTATGTATTTGAAAAGCCAGCTTTAATAAGAAGATTTGCTCGTTGACAAATGGTTTTAACAGAATATGACATCCAATATGTTACCCAGAAAACAATCAAGGGTAGCGTATTGTCATATTATCTTGCCCACTTGCCAATGGGTGCTTGTGTTTGATGGTGCCTCAAATGCTTTGGGACACAGCATTGGAGTAGTCATTACTTCCCCTATAGGTTTTCACCTTCCGTTCACTGCAAGAATTTATTTTGACGCCACCAAAAATGTTGCAGAATATGAAGTTTGCATCTTTGGTTTGGAAGCAGCCATTGACTTAAGAATCAAGACTCTAGCAGTATATGGAGATTTAGCCTTGGTAATCTGCCAAATCAACAGATATTGGGAAACCCATCACTCCAATTTTATCCCCTACAGAGAGAATTTCATGCAACTAATCCCCTACTTTGATGAAATCACCTTCAACCATATCCCGAGAGAGGAGAATCAACTGGTCGATGCATTGGCTACCTTGTCTTCCATGTTCAAAGTCAAATGGGCCAATAAAGCGCCTAGCATCAGAATTGAATATTTTGATGAACTGGCTTACTGCCTTGAGTTGAAAAGGACAAACCTTGGTACTAAGATGTTCAAAGGTACCTTGAAACACAAGAATATTCAGAGAGTTTCCACAACTGATAAAAAGAATTTACGGAAACTATCATCTGAATTCCTCCTCAGTGGTAAAATTCTCTACAAAAGAAATCATGATTCAGTGTTGCTCAGATGCGTGGATAGACATGAACTAGATAAGATCATAGAAGAGATACATGAGGGCTCCTTCAGAACACATTCCAGTGGTCACACCATGGCTATGAAAATATTGAGGGCAGGATATTATTGGACCACTATGGAAGTTGATTGCTTGCATCATGCCAGAGCTTGCCACAAGTGTCATATTTACGCAGGCAAAATGAACGTAACACCAACACCTCTAAATGTCATGACTTCTCCTTGGCCCTTTGCTTTGTGGGGCATTGACATGATTGTCTGAATCGAGCCAACTGCTTCCAATGGTCACCATTCCATCCTAGTTTCCATTGATTACTTTACTAAGTGCGTAAAAGCTACTTCATACACCAACGTCACTAAACAAGTGGTTGATCGCTTAATCAAGAATCAAATCATTTGTCGTTATGGAATTTCCGAAAGGATCATTACTGATAATGGATCCAACCTCAACAATAATATGATAAAAGAGTTGTGCCAGAATTTAAAAATCCAGCATCATAACTCTTCACCTTATCGGCCAAAAATGAATGGTGTGGTTGAACCCGCCAAAAAAATATCATGAAAATCATGCAGAAGATGGTTGTGACATACAAAGATTGGCACAAGATATTGCCTTTCACTCTACATGGCTACCGTACTTTGGTTTGCACCTCGACTGGGGAAACACCTTTTTCGCTTGTCTATGGGATGGAGGTTATTTTACAGGTATAAGTAGAGATACCTTCTCTGAGGGTTATAATGGATGTCAAGTTGAATGAAGCAGAATGGGTTCGAACAAGGTTCGATCAGTTGAACCGTATTGATGAGAAACGATTGGCATCCATTTTCCATGGCCAAATATATCAGAGAATAATAAAGAAGGATTTTGACAGGAAAGTACAGCCTTGAAACTTCCAAATCAGATACCTCATGTTGAAAACAATCCTACCTCTTAATAGTACAACTACTAAGGGAAAATGGGCACCAAATTCTGAAGGGCCATATGTTATGAAGAAGGTCTTATCAGGAGGATCTTTGCTACTCACTACTATGGATGGTGAATATTTCTCGCTCACGATGAACGCGACCATAATTAAAAAATACTTCGCATGAATAGAGCCGCTAATTCGACCACTTAGGCAGAAAATGGGCATCTCGGCAGATCATAAAAGGAAAAGATCCGGGAAAAATTAGGGATAAAAATACAAAAAAAGTCACCCTCTAAGTTGAAAACCAACAAGGGGAACTTAGGAAAAAAAGGGTATCCTAGTGGAATGAAAACCCCCAAAGGGGCGGTCCAGGAAAAAGTTATGGATTTAAAAGCGAATGACTATAATCTGCGACTTTTCTCTACAAACAAGAATTGACAACCCTGAGGGGCAGGAATTAATCAACTCATCTTCTTTTGAAAGCAAAAGTTACAAGAGCTTTGAGGATATAGTGCTTATAGAAAAATTAGAATCTAGTGAAAATCAGACTTTTCCATTACCATTTTAAACCTTTACCCGTACAATTACCTCTTTTTAGGGATTGTTTCCTCATGTAAAAAAAATCCTATTTACAGACTAAATTCAATAAAATTTATCTTCATCTAAAAAACAAGTTGTGTTTTTCTTTTACTACTTTGAAATATTAAAATGTCTGATTTTTTTTAAAGACTATTGCATTGAGAGTCACAAAAACTTTTTTTTTAAATAAACATTGGAACTTAATTAGAAATGTTAAGGGAATTTACATAGTCATGTACACCACGCGGGGGCATAAGTGATAATTCGGATATTCACAAAGGTCATCGCCCACTCATAAAATAGATACGTGCTACCTACCGAGAGATGCAAACACAATAAAATATTCTACCCGCGAAGATCATACCAGCATGTTGTTCCCCAACAGGGCCTCATTTTATAAGCGACATTACATAACAAAATCGCATCATGGCATCTAAACTATGTAACGTATCTTATAAAAAGGATCATTACCTCATAAAAATCAAACATGCATAAAAAATGTAAGTTAACTTGATTTTTCCCGCAAAAAGCAATCTGAAAGACTTGCTCATCACATCATCATTTCCTAGCAACATAGTGTCGAGTTTTTCTTCGTTGGACTCACCACTCATCTACTTCAAGCTTTATTAGTGCTTGCTTTGTATCTTCGTCGATACTCGTCCATATAGATTCCAATTCTTAGTCGCGTTGATCTTTTCACTAAATATTTAGGTAAGTCTCTTGATTTAACTACTCGTCTATATCAAATCTTTCTTTGATACTCGTTTATGTCTGATTTAAATACCTGTCTATATCAAGTATTTCTTTGATACTCATCTGTGTCTGATTTAAATACTTGTATGTATCAAATATTTCTTTGATACTCATTTGTGTCTGATTTAAACACTTGTCTGTGTCAAAGCTTTATTTGATACTCGTTTGGGTTTGATTTAAACACTCGTTTGTCTCAAATATTTCTTTGATACTCGTCTGTGTCTGATTTAAAACACTTGTTTATGTCAAATATTTATTTGATACTTGTCTGTGTCTGATTTAAACACTCGTTTGTGTCTAATATTTATTTGATACTCGTTTGTGTCTAATTTAACACACTCATTGGTGTCTGAATATTGTTTACCTCTAATACTCGTTTGAATTGTTTCTACTCGCTGAATCCCTAGTAGAGTCCTTGGTTTAAAACTTGTTTGTGTTTGACTCCTTCCAACACTCGCTTGTGTCAAATATTAACCAACGAAACAAGTTTTCTTTCCCTAACTAAATCAAACTTATCCCTTTCTCGGGACAAATTTCTGGTTCATTAAGTATTTAATCTCCTTATACTTGAATTCTTGAAAAGCGAAAGCCAATCTCACCTTCAGGTCTAAGATGATTAAATAAGGGCAGTTGCTGCACCCTAAAATTTTCCCTTTGAATATCAATCACAAGTAACCCAAATATCACATACATTCATCTACACGTACATTTTCATCTGCATCACAATCATCCATAACATGTGTTCTCAAAGCATGGGATCACATTTTTCTCAAAAAATCATGGCTTTGAAGAAGATAGGCTCATCTCTCAAGATATTGTATCATCATGATCATCATTCTCAAGGAATCCTCAATCCTAAGGGTTTCATCATTGGTCCATCAGTTGGTCTAAAGGAGATTAGGTTTTTTTTTTAACTTTCATCAGTGAAAGATCAAGAATTAGGGTTTTGTGGCTTGAATTTCAAGTTTGTTCACTTCAAAGTATCGTCAACAACACCATTTCATGGTCATTACATTATCTCAATTTGTATCATTCTCATAAGATCTCATTGGTTATAGAGGAGTTGATTTCATCTGAAGAAAGTCAATTATCACAAAAAGTCAAACTTTGACCTTTTTGGTCAACATTGAAGTTCAAAGTCCAGTATCATCAACATATTCAAAATCATCAAACTTGATCATCAATAATTAAGAAGATTAAGAAAGTCAACAAAATTCAAAGTTGAAAGATTTTCAAATACTTAGAGAAATTCAAGTGTTCGTGCCTAAATAACCCTAACTTCACAAGCAAGTTTTCCCAAGATGCAAGCTGATTCAAGGAAAACATTCAACATGAAAGTTGTAGGTAATAAGGAATTCATCAACTTTTTCATTATGGGATGGTCCTCAAAAAGTGATTGGATTAAGAGATATGAGTCCGTGAAGTTGTGATACTTTTTATCCAACACTTGGTAATTTTTTTTATCAGTTTTTTTATCTCAACTTCTTGGCCAATTTTCACCAAGTTCCCATTAGATTTTGCCAAAGTGGTTAACATGAAAGTTTAATATCATGTTCTAAACTTTCCAAAATGTCCAAGAGCATAAAAATATCATTCTTGAGCTAAGAGATTTAAAGAGATGAAGTTGGGCATTTTCACTTGGATTATAGGTCATTTCTTTGATACCCATAAGATCAAATCTTCATGCCATGCCTAGATATATTTTCTTTTCAAGCCTCTAAACCATAAATCCTTCCAAAATCATATGATTACATAAAATTTTGGGCCATTATTTAAGTGATTAAGGCTTTATTCAAACAAACTTGCCATTTAAGGGGAAAAGATCACACTTCCATTCCCATAAAGCTTGTTTTATGCAATTTTCAACTCTTCTTGAGCCTCTCACTTGTTTCCTCTGCATATACTCAACCTAAAAACTCAAAGAAGCATGCTTAAAATGTCTAACCACTCTATGAGACGTGATACCATGCATTGGAACTTTGATTTCTCAAGAAACTACAAGTTACATCCAACCAAACCACAACTTGTTATCTCACGAATTTGGTTGCTTCAATCTTTCAAACATCTTACCTATAAATAGAGAGACCATTTGAAAGCCAAAACACCAATTCACAAGCCCTCAAAATCTCTCCTACTCTCAAAAAGAAAAATTTGTCCAAAAACCCCCCATTCTTGAGCTTCAAAGTCCAAAACTTCGAAATTAATAACTCTTGCAATCTCTTTTCAAACCAACCACTAAATAATCATCAATACACCATATATCCAATAATATATGCATTAATCCATCACTGAAACAAGCCAATCACTCTATAAAACATGTGGCCATTGTTGCTTGCACTTGGACTTGATCAGATAGTTTGAGCAAGCTACAGGTTATTCTATCAACTTGGTATAAATTTTAAAATTTGAATTTTTCATCTAAGCATCATTTCCATATACATTCTGAAAGAAAAATGTAGATATCATATCTATGAAGCAAACCATGTTCTTAAATTTCATTTTGATTGACTGTATGATGAGAATTTCAAAATGAATTTTATGCAACTTTCATGTTTTAAGTTTCTGAAATGATTTAGAAATGAGAGTTTTAGAAATTCAACAATGGTGTTGATGTTGGTCTGTTCGCGCGAAGAAGATGAAGTCTTCATTTTCAAATTTTGAGAATTGACTTCATATTATATTTAATGATGGGTTTTTCATAACCGAATGAAAAAGCCACCCCAGTGGTAAACAATGCGTGCCTGTATTCTTAGTGACCTGGGTTCGAGCCCTAGTGGTACCCTTTTTCTCATTTTTCTCATTTCTAACTTCATTTTCATTCGACTCTTTTTGCAACAAAATTTAACTCTTTTGAGCTGATTTTTTGCAAACTACTAGTTCACCGCCTCTATTTTGTAAATGTAAAATAATATTACAAAAAAATAAAATTTATTTCATCATTTTTCAATTAAATCAAAGTGGTTACTTTTACGGTTTTTAAAGGTGCCTTTCCTTGATCTTTTGATCATTTTCTTAATTTTTCCCACAAAGCTTGATCTTACCATGATAAGTCTTAGTTCTCATGAGATATATTGACACTTGAGTAAGCATTTAATGATATCTTGAGCCCTTTTAGAACTTTTCTAATCCCAAATTCACATTAAGTCATGAAACATTTCCAAAATCAAAAGATATGCTCCATGACTTTCAATTGTGATTGTGATGCATACACTTGTTTCAAACATCTCCATCCATGTTTTTACAAGCTTGCCTTATTTTTGAACATATTTACTTCATAAACTCTTTTAAATCATAAACCATAAAACATCTAAAAACATGCTTTTAACTTCCACTCTTTTGTCATAACTTTTACAAAATAAACCCATGGAGTCTCATCAACTAGTGTGATCATTGCTTGTTGAATAAAATGTACCCTTAAGATTACTTGGTTCATCTTAAATCCTTGATTAGATTTGAACCAAGTTAGACATTACGATTTCAATCAAAGTTTGACAACATTAGGGTAGAACTTCCCCATAATCCAAAATCCAAGTCCAAACTTTGCATGACAACTTTAGGATCAACATGTCTCCTAATTAGTCTTTTCTTTTCTTTTTTCATTGCATCACTAAGACTAAAATCTTTTTTTATTCAATCTCAAAATACTTAACAATACTTAAAACCCTTTCAAAACTAAAGGTATGAAGGTGATGGGTGTCTCCTTGGATGAGGGTCCACTTAACACCTTCTTCCTAACAAAAACACAAGCCAAATCTAAATCACTTTTCCTTAGTGTTATACCCATATTTTTTCCCCTAAGATCTCTCATCATCTCATTTTTATCAATACATCAAGATCACACATTAGGGTTGGTTCTCCCCTTCTATTTCATCCTATCTTTAAGTTTTCACTTGAGGAATCACCAAGCACCTTTAATTGTGTATCTTGTACATGTTTTGTTATACTAACATCAAAATATGTATATATGTCTCTTTGAATGTTCATATTGTAGGTGATGACAAAATTGCATTCATCTCACCATCTAACCTAGGGTTTGAGGGGTGGTCCTCAGTCAAATGGTTCTTCAATGGATTGCAAGAATTCAAGCTTCAAGGCTATGTCTATGATATCAAATATTTATGGTTCAAATAAGCTCCCTCACTTTGTTTAGTTCAAACTTTCCTCAAAGTTTGTGGTGGAATTCATCAAGAAGATTCATAGGTTCATGTGTTTACTTCCATGCCTTCTTGAACAAGTTTCATTGAGACTTAAGCTCCATCTTTGAGTGTTCTTCAAGAAAATATCATCTTAAGGCCTATTGTGATTCATCATGATTTCTTTTGCCAAGAAATTTCAAAATATTTAAGGTTGATTCAATAAGTTTGACCTAATTGAGAAAATGTTTGATTCATTGATCACATGTTCATAACTCTCTCAATTTCCAACATTTTGAGTTGGTTCACATGACAAGATTCAATTGTGTAAGAAAAATCATCGAAAGTTAAAAGGTGTTTAAAGTAATTTTGACACTCTCTGAGCTAGGTCTTGTTGACTTCCGAGGACCATATCTTGCTCTCTTTTTATATATTTTTTATTGATTCCAAAGCCATGATTCTCTTTAAAGGGTCCTTAACAAGCTCTCTTCAGGAATCTAAGGCTAATTTTGAATGGAAGATCACTAATGGTTGAGAAATATTACAAGTATCCTTGAAAAGCCTTTGAATCTTAGTGTTGCACCGCAAAATTTACCCTCTTGATTTAGGCTTATGTTTTATCATAAATATCATGTTGCATTGCATTCATACATTGTGATGGAATCAAAATATTTTAGTTATCAAAGTCTTCCTCAAGCTTTGGAAGATTGATTGTATTGACAAGTTGCACAAGGAGAGCCCTATTATCTAAAACTTTTGGTCTTTCAAGCCCAAAGATATCACATATATTAAGATATCTTACCCACCTCATTGGATCCCCAGAAGATTGAATATTATGTTGATTCTAGGGAGAATCACATCCTTTTGACTCATCAGTCAAAATTAGGGTTTTGTCCAAATTGGAGTAATTGGGGTCTAGATGAGCCAAGTATTGAAGCATCATTCTCTTATCATCATTGGAATCAAATTTTTTAAGGAGTCTCTCATGATGCCCAGTGGAATTAGGGTTTTAAAGCTTGATCAGTTATCTCCTAATGTAGAGTGCAAAACTAGGGTTTTGGATTTAATCATCATTTTTCCAACTTTTTCACCCAAGTTTGTTTCCATGCTTCACCATATGTTATTAAGCATCTATGATTGAAAAATTGAGGTTCAATTTGGATTGAAAGTGGGTCAATTGAATCAAAGGGGCAAAACAGTCATTTCACTCAAAAGTCAACCAAAGTCAGAGTTGACCAAGTGGACTTTTGGTCAACATTAGGCATTTGACATGTATTTTCATGGAAAATGATCATTGGTGATTGAATTTGATGGGATTTGCAAGTTTGAGAAGTTGCTTAGATTTGAAGTTATCTTGAAGTATGAAAAATTCACTAAGAGTCAATGATTTTGGCCTGACTTTGCAAGGGCATAACTTTCTCATTTTTCATGGGATTTTGGTGTTTCTTTTGGCCAATTGAAGAGGGGAAAGAGATCTACAAGGGCTTATAGGGGACAAAAGATACACTTGTTGCTGAAAATTAGAAGTTATTGGCCTTAGGAGTTCAGGGCAAGTTGGGCAATTTTTGATGCATTTGGGCATCTGGCCAGGAAAGGCAAGGTATTTGGCCTAGGAAATCCATCAAACAGTTGGTGACATGCCTATAATTTTTGATTCAAGGCATAATTCAAAAATATGCCTCGTGCATTTTGAAGAGGGTTATGAAATCTTCTCATTAAACTTGGAATCACTCAAATTGGATTAAAATATAGGAAGTTATGATTTGAGGAAGTTGGGTGGCAAAACCGGATTTTTGAAGGCACATGGGCAGGCCAGCGCACACAGTCTTGGACAAGTTGGCTTAACTGGCCCAGGAATCCTAATGTCCATATCTCTTTCATTTCTCCACCATTTTTAATGAATCAAAGATCATTGTGAAGCTCATCATATGAATTTTAATTGGCTCAAAGAAATTTGGAAAATGCACGAGCCAATTTGAAATGGCCTCAGTTGGAAGTGAGTTGATTTTTGGTGTATGCTTGGCCATGGCAATTTTTAGGTTTTGTTTCAATTTTGATTCAATCATTTCAAGGTCCACTTACACATGCTTGGCACGAATTGGACACCTCATGTGCTTGCCAAAAAAGGCCAAAACAGGTGCATACCTCATGCCTCTCTCATTTTCACATTTTTGCAAAAATGGGAAACTTCTCACTCGAGCAAATTAGTCCCATGTGCAAGAGAGGACAGCCCACCTCATCATGCTTTTTGCACTTACTCACACTCTCCTTTTGTTGCTCAAAAAGACTGCAAGCATTGCCTGAATACCAAGCAAAACGCAAATGGCCATCACACTTGTTTTGGTTTGACAGAAAATTCACTTTTTCCCTCCAACAACTCTCAACTTGAATTACCACTCTAACCTTACTTCAAACACTCTATATAAGTTGCTCAAGCTCTCCATTCACGGACACACGCACTGCATTAGAAGAAGCTCCTCAGAATTTTCTCATTTTTCTTCCTCTGTAACTTGGATTGAGTAGCTCAATTATCTTGATCTAGTCCTCATTTCTCTACTCAAACACCTTCATTAGAGCACAAGGAAACTGTTCAGAAGGGTTTCTTATTAGATTTCAGAGGCACCAAGTGAATTTATTTTTCACTTTTGCAGGTATGCTCACTGAATTTGAACCTTGATTTGAGCATGAATTGAAGTGTTTTGTGGTGTGCATTATGTTTATAGCTGGCCAATCATTAGGATAATGTATATTTGAGCTCTGAGTCAAGCAGATTTGGTGAAATCGTGTTTTTGGTTTTGATGTTTGCAGTGTGTTTTTCCAGTTTTTGAGATTTGATTTCTTGATATATGCTTGATCTCTGAGTTTTATTCGAATTGCATGATGTAGTATGATATGTTAGCTTTAATTTGAGCTTAATCTCATGGATTATGGTTGAGAATCATGTTTGTTTGATGGATCTGAAGTGGGCATGTTGGAACTGATGGAAACGGGTGTTTTGCCTTGTCTGGAGGTTGAAGATGATGCGTGGAATCATCTCATTAGCATTTTTCTTGTTTTTGTTATTAAATTTTCCTTGATTCTCTAATTTTATTTTCTTGATCAAAACTTGATGAAACATTATCAAAAAATTCATGAAACTTAAATGTAATATTTCTGACCTTGTAAATTTTTTTTAGAATTACTTAAAATGTTTTGATTGGTTTAAAAATCCGTGTGATTATTTAATTATTTGTTTGATATTTGATTTTATTTTGATGTTTTCTTTGATCCAAAAATTCCAAAAAAAAAATCATGGATGCTTGTTTTCAATTACAATATTTGAATATAATTTTGATTGGATATTTTTTCTGACTTTTGATTAGAATTTTATTTTGATATGTGACTATTTGTTTAATTGATTAATGGTTTGAATTTTGATTTTACTTTTTACTTTTCTTTAAATTTAAAAATGTGGAAAAATATGTCTTCTGATCTTTAGGGTTTCCTTGTGATTTGTATGATCTTGGTTTGAATTTTTTGAATTTTTATCTTATCTAATTAATATTTAAGATTAAAATTCAAACAATTAGGGTTTTGTGGCTTACATTGCAAGTTTCAATTTCAAAACCAATTTGCTCTTGGTTTCCATTGGAATTTTATCTTGTTTAAAGTTCATGGATGGATTGGGGATCTAAAAACCATTTTTTTGAATTATTTGACTTGATTGGATATATTTCCACAAATTATTTTGAAAGCTTGTCTAGTTTGGTAGTTTTGCCAGCTAGTTTTGATCCTTGGGCATCACTTGATCATCTACTCTACTATCAAAGAACTTCAAACTTGTTTTCTGACCTCTACACATCTCAAAGATGTTATGGAAATTTTGGTTTGAATTATTGAAATCCTTTTCTATTTTTGATGTATTTTTGAAGTGAAAATGACCAATTGATATTACATTCTTTGTTGCAATTTGTTTGATGGCCAATGAACTTGTGTGAGGCCTGTAATTTGGCACTTAATGATCATATTGCTTCTGTTTTCTCACACCAATTCAAGTCAATACTCTTGTCTTCTCATAATTGGTTGATGAGCACTTTTTGATCCATACCTCTTAAGTGATGTTCTTTTGTGAATTTTGCTTTGAGTTTTGAATTTTTGTCTTGAGTTTGAGGTCATCAAATGACCAATGATAACATTTTTGGGAATGATACATAAAGGATAGTCTCATAAAGACTTGAGATCACTTGACCTCAAATGATTGAACCATTTCATCCTATTGTGAATTTGATGTTCAATCCTTTCTTTTCTTTTGAATCTTTGAGGTACATTGAATGCACTTGTGCAACATGCTTTAGAATCAACATTCTAAAATCTTGATCATGTCCTCATAGCATGTTAGAAGCTTGATTTCAAGTCTTTTAATGGTTAAATCTTTTAACTTTGTCTTTGATTGAATTCCTTTCACTACTAACTTGTGATCCAAGATTTGTGATACATTTTATGGCATCCCTCTTTTATTATGCTTGTGAACCATAATGGAAAGAATGAGTATGGATGTGTAGTGTTTGATACTGACTTCTAAGGTATTTGTTTGTATTCTGCTCTTGCTCCTTTGATCCTTGATTGATATTTACTTGTCAATTTAACATGCTGACAAGAAAGGAGAAACAGTTCCTTAGTTTTGACCTAGTTGTTGTTTGAGTATGCTTGAAGGCTCTTGCATTCACTGCTTTGATGTTTTCCATTGTCATGTTATATCATCATCCATCCCTTATTGATTCGTCATTTCTCCTTGTAATCACTAATTTGTCTGATAAATGTGTGGGGTACTATGAGAAAAGTTTTCCATTTTGACTTGATGTTGTAGTGTTCCACTTTATTTGTGGTAAACAATTGATTATGCTTGAACCACTCGTGTGCTTTGTATATTTGTTATTCTCTTGCAGGATATATATATATATATATATATATATATATATATATATATATATATATATATATATATATATATATATATATATATATATATATATATATATATATATATATATATATATATATATATATATATATATATATATATATATATATATATATATATATATATATATATGTATGTGTGTGTGTGTGTGTGTGTGTGTGATTTGTGACTGCTATACATCACCTGTGGGACATGTTCATATTTGAAGCCTCAATGCTTATATTTGATGGCGTGATTTCTGACTTGATTTGTTTGCTGATGCTAGCTTGCTTGAAGTTCTTTGGGTTTCTTTTTCTTGCTCAGTTGCTATGGATGGTTATCTGTTTGGTATTGCACTATTTCCTTTTTACTGTTTCCTCCCTTTATTTCTTTCTATTGCATGATGGGACCTCCGTTGCTAATATATGTCAGGAATCAATCTGGTTTATTTAAAGACTTGTTTAAAGCAATTTTGTCGGTGTGCTAATTCTGATTGTTTAAAATCCTACCTTTGGAGTAGTTATTATGCACATGTGTTTATAATTATGCCCGCACTATATTACAGGTAAAAAGTCTTCAAAAGGAGGCGAGCGAAAAGGGTTCGTAATCGACCCCCACATATTCCAGTCCATGTCGTTCCTATGCTCACTTTCTACAAGTAGATACTCTGAACATGTTCCCAAGATCTGAATGAATTTAAGTCCTTTAAAGGTAAGTGAAAAGGGTTCCCCCAATCGGATCCCCACGCTTTCTTTAGCTCGTGTCGACCAACATTGATGCTTAGTGTACGCATGCACTATGTCTTTTCCCCCAGATCTTTCTTTCCCTGATAATTGATATCACGGTTAAGGACCCTTTTGTATTCCTATAATTCTATAGCTTATTGACTCGGGTGATACGCTCCACTTGGCTGTGGCTTGACCCTTGGTCTGATGCTTTGTTGCTTGTCTATGGCGGGACCTCCCTTTCTACTACTAGGTATGCGCCTTGTAGGTGTTTGATATCCGAGTGATGCTCGAGCTTTTATTTGTCCAGATGTTTTGCCATCTTTTTACTTGTCTTTCTCATAGGATCTGTGACATTTTTGTTGCTTCCCTTAGGATCACTCGATTAGAGTAGCTTCTGAGCTAGACATTAGGATAGATATCCATGCATGCTAACATAGGTTAGAGACTTCCCTTTTTACCCTCAACCTTAGGGTCAATCATTGTATAATTACACTAGAGCTAGATATTAGGATAGTCTCCCTTAGTTGTTGTTTTTTCTTTGCATATTTCATCTTAAAACAAAAACTTCTTCTTGGAAAACCATAAAACGTCTCTAATGAACTTAAATCCTTCTTCAAGGTAAAAAATACAAACCAATCTTATTTTTTTGTGCGCCTTTTGGCTTTGTTTTAAACCTTGTCAAATTTATGTTTTTCCATCTTTGCCATGATATGTTGCTATATTTTCTCTGATGTTTCGTAATCGCACATGTTTGTTATCCTACTTTGATTCTCAATGTCATTGTTAGGTGTGATTTTTTATCATCCTAATTGTTGATGTTTCTCCATATTTTCCATGTTATCTTTCCATCTTTTAGTCGATGTTTCGCCATTGTATATGTTTGTCGCCGATGTTTCGCCATCGCGTGTGTTTGTTATCCTACCTTGATTCTCAATATCATTGTTAGGTGTGATGTTTTATCATCTGGATTTTTGATGTCTCACCATCTTTTCCATGCTATCTTGCTATCTTTTTGCCGATGTTTCACCATCTCATATGTTTGTTGTCGATGTTTCACCATCGCATATGTTTGTTATCCTACTTTCATTTTTGATATTATTGTTAGGTGTAATGTTTTATCGTCTTGGCTGATATTTTGCTATCATGGTGACATTTTATCGTCTTATCTGAGTTTATGTTACCAAGTGATCCTTTTTTGTTGCTTTATCATCATTGTTGATGTTTTGTCGTTTTATCTGATGTTTTGCCATCTTGATTGTTTCTTTTGTCTTCTTAACTAAAAAACACAAACCAACCAAAACATATGAGCCGAACTACGGCTGCTCTGATTCCTTAAAATGGATATGTAGGCAGAGGTTTTTGTGGGGCCTAATCGAGCATATAGTTGTAAATATTCATTTATTTTCCCCATACTTTCTTTTCTTTTTTTTTTGCATGCATTCCATTTTCAATTTTAAACCTTAGATATATATTTTACACACCCTTAGATTAAAATAAACAAGAGTGGATACCGTAGAGTACTATGGGCGTGTGGGGTGCTAATACCTTCCCCTCGCGTAACATACTCCCTTACTCAATCTCTCGGTCGTTTGACTGTGGTTTCTCCCGCTTCAGGTTTTCTTAATGTTTACCTTTCCCTTTCTGAGAGATAAAAGACGTTTGGTGGCGACTTCATTGATTTTATATCAGATGACGGTTTGGCCGGTTGTTTCAGCTGGAGACTTCACTGGGGAATAAGAGTAGGCCTGTTTCTGGTCTATCCCGGAGTCGGTCCTATCTCTTGTTTGTCTTCTTTTTGGGTGTTTATTTTACCGCTTTTCATATTTATCTGTTTGTATTGCATCCTATGTGTGATTTATTTTTCTGCATACTGGATTTGGCTAGACCATTTGGATTCTGGTTTTCTTGGTGGGTGGGTTGTTCCATGAGGTAAAAGGCCCCATACCTAGGCTTTGAGTGAATTCCATAGGAACTAGGAATAGAGTGGCCATGGCGGCTATGAGGCATATGTCTTGTAGACCCGGCCATGAGACCCATGACTTCATAGGAAGTTTAGATAGGTGTTATCGTATGATAGTACCAACAAATGAGCTCTTGTACTCTGATTTGGCCTTTGACCTTACCGCGACCTAGTTTTCACCCGTGAGTGGGGCGGGAAAACTTTTCTTACAGGTACAAGTATTGTTGGTGACTTTGTGTTTTGACGGTGACTCGGGTTCCCATGGTATTTCTGAAGCTATGTAGGATTGTTGATCTTGAGTTGTGTGGTTCTATGTAATGGTCCAGCCATTATCCAGTGTGGAAAAATTTCATCCTGTTATGTCACATCATATCATATTTATTTCTATAAAAAAATAATGTATAAAAAATAACTACCATGTGCATGTCATTTTCCAGTGGCATTCAAGAGTCTTCATTCCATCAGAAATGGCCGACCTCCCATTAGATGAGTTTGATTTAGTTGATGTCAAAGAGCCCACCAGGCATACATTCTCTTATCAGATTCCTACTATTGATGTGTCTGAATTAAATAGGTTGAGTTCTTATCTGAAGGGTGATATTCTGAATAATTTCAACAGGGACTATGGCAATTTTCTATTAATCCTCAATACTTCAATTAACCCAATGACTTTGATCACTCTCTTCCAGTTATATGACAATAAATTACAATGTTTTAATTTTCAATACTATCAACTAGTTCCCACGCTAGAAGAATACTCATATCTTCTTAATATCAAATTGGCCAATGATGTTCCTTTTGCCCAAGTTCCGGAGAAGTTTAAGTTCGAAGTTATTGCTGAAACCCTTCATTTGAGTTGGAAAGAGGTGAAAGACAATTGGAAATCAAGTAAATATGCTACGTGGTTTTATTTGGATTTCTTAGTGAAGAAAGATGAAGACTGGGCAAAGAAAGGTAATTGGAGTGACTTTAGCCTTTTGTTGGCTCTCATGATACATTGCATCATTCTCTTTCCTCATAAGAGAAACTTTGTGGATTTTGCGGCTATCTGTGTTTTTAGAAGTAAGAACCCGGTACCAACACTTTTGGCAGATACTCTTTACACTATTCACTTCAGACATGGAAAAGGAGGTAACGTTAGCTTGTGTTATTCAATGTTGTATCAGTGGTTTAAGTTGAAGTTACCAGTAAGTGGCCCTTTCACAGACACAGGCATTCTCTCTAATGGTCGTGAAGGCTTGTCAACCTCACTTCATTTGATATCTTATGGAATTATGTCATGGGGGAAGTGTCAAGCATCATCACTAGATGCGAAGATTTCCCTAATGTTCCCCTCATGGGAACTAAGGGGTGTATCAACTATAACCCTGTGTTTGCTTACCGCCAGTTGGGATATGCAATGGATGGACCACCAAAAGATGAAGAAGTGACTGAGTCAGTGTACTTTGTTAGAGGAGGTAATCCTGAGATGTTAAAAAGAATGACAAATGCTTGGAAGGGAATTCACGGGAAGGATAGAACTACTTTGAGCTAGAAGGTTCCTATTTCTAGGGTTCCTTACGTGGAATGGATTAAAGACAGGGTTAAGATTCTACAGTTTCCATTTGCAAGATCGGCTCCTTTATATGAGCAACCTCCTGTTGTTTTGAATGACATTGTGCCTACCTAAATTTTCACCCAAGTTCATGTCGAGAACATTCAACTTCCTGCAAAAGATCGTGAGGCAGGGATGAAATTCTATTAGGTAGATCAAGAGAGGGCTGAATTAGCTCGTAAAATCAAAGAATCTAAAGGAGAAACTTCTAAAAAAACAAGTTTTAGGAAGAGGTCTCATGCTGAAATGGAAGAAGAGTTAAGTAGGAAACATCGAGAGTTCCAGAAACTTTAGGAATATGAGAGTAGCTACAAGAAAAAGATTCAAAACCTGGAAAACATCTCAAAGACAAGGATGCTCAAATTGAGAAGGACGTAGCCTAGAGACGCGCCATGGAGGATCATTTTCAAGGAATTAAAGTACTTACATCACACCTTTTGAAGGAAAAAGTCAGACTTGAAGAATATTGTCAACACCTTGAAGCATGCCTTCTTCCAGAGATTTAGTCTTGCTATTTACCTTTGATGTATTGGTCACCCCCAGGATTGTTGGATGGGACCATTTTTATTTTTTGTACTCAATTTTTTTTATGGCAGCATTGAAACACGTGTTTTTTTGTTTAGTGTCACACTCTTAACTGTATGGAATCACTTGAACATCATCTCTTGCTTATGAATGAATGAAGTAATGTTTTTTCGTTATTCCTTTTTCTTTGATTATACATTTATAATTACATATGGGTGCACGCCATGATTGATGGTTAAAAGGACTCTTGAATACCTTGAAATGACAAACATATCATGCATATCATGCACCTCATACATTACAGGCCATCCCAGAACGATATTCTTATCTTGACTCTGCTTTTCTTATCCAAAATACAAGATGACTACTCATTGGTATTCCACCAGAAACAATTTTCCAAGACAGATGGAACAGATCCAAGCTGAAATCATTGAAATGAGATCCCAGAAGGCTACTCAAATGCCAATTCATGGAAGTCATCACTAATGTGAATCATTGACAGGAGGAATTGGCTGCCATTGTCAACAATCAATGTCACTATCTAGTGGATGGTGGGAATCAAGGGCTTTCTCAAGACATTTTTGTGGGACTGGGGGATGTGCCGGACCATCCCGTCAAGAATTTTCATGGGCCACGTGGAAATACTTTTCTGTGCAATGTTAACATGGGGAAATTTCCCCCATCTCCAGGACCTCGTCTTATAGGGAACCGAAGAGATAATCAGGGTGGTGTAAGAAATTATCAAGAGCAAGACTATGATTTTGATCAGGATGAAGATCAGCTTTCTATACAGCATTCTGAGCTAGATGTTCAGATTAAGGATAGAAGGTATCGGTTGTTGGAAGAACAGTTGAAAGTTGTGGAAGGGCAAGGGGTCTTTGGCATGGATGCTAATGATTTTAGGCTAGTATCTGGGGTGAAGGTTCCTCCAAAGTTTAAACCGCCGGTCTTCGAAAATTACAATGGTTCATCATGTCCCGTTACTCATACAACTACTTATTTCTGAAAGATGTCTATACATACCGAGGATCAAGGGCTTTTCATTCATTTCTTCCCGGATACCCTATCTGGAGCATCCTTGGAGTTGTACATGAAGCTGGAAAAAACCCATATTTGATGTTGGAATGATCTTTCTCGAGCTTTTGTCAAACATTATCAGTACAATGTGGATATGGTACCTAATCACACTGAATTGTAGAATTTGTCACAAGGGCCAAAAGAATCTGTCAAAGAATATGCCCAGAAGTGGCGTGAGCTGACTATGAGGGTTCAACCTCCACTCATGGAGCAAGAACTTGTTGATATGTTTATGAGTACCTTGCAAGGGCCGTTTTATGATCACATGATAGGAAGTTCTTCGGAAGGGCTTGCGGATCTGGTTATGGCTGGTGAAAGAATTGAGGTGGGTTTGAAGTCAGGGAAGATTCAAATCAGCGGTTCCAGTGGCTCATCAGGGGTTGGTAAGAAACCATTCAATGCTTACCCTAAGAAAAGGGAAGGCGACACAAGTGTGGTTTACTCTCATATAGGAAGAGGAGGGGATCATCAACACCAAAAAATCAATGCTTTCTCTATTCTTGTTAATGCTCCTCCACAACATAGATAGAATTCGGCGCACCACCATTAAAGACAACAAGATGCTCCCCGTCAGTATAATAATCAGCAACAAATACAGTCGAGAAAATTTGACCCCTTTCCAGTATCTCTCACCGAAACACTCCATGATCTGCTCGATTTGAAGTTGATCAATTTGATAAATATGCCGCCACCCACCGGAAGACTTCCTCCTAATTATGATGCTAACACAAGATGTGAATTCCATTCTAGCGGAGCTGGTCATTCTATTGACAGTTATTTTGCGTTAAAGTGCAAGGTACAATATTTGATGGATGCCAAGGCAATTGAGTTTACTCCAGTGATTGGTCTGAATGTTATCCAAAACCCAATGCCTAGGCATGGAGGGGTTGTTGTTAATATGATTGATAATAATTGAGAAATGATGAATTTAGTTATGAATGTGGAACAGGTAACTACTCTGTTGTGGTATGTTAAGAGGTATTTTCTTGACAATTCTATTTTCCTGGGTTGTGCTTTAGACTGTTCCAAGTGTAGAGAGCAACCGAAGGGATATGATGATTTGAAAGCTGGAATCCAGTTCATGATGGATGAGGGTTCCCTAAAGCACGATAAAATAACTAGATGCCAAAAGGTTACCAAGAAAAATGTTGTTGTGATATCTATCCCTTACACCCCTGTGCGCATTCCTACTCCATCTAGGGTTCCTCCTTTGATGATTACGGTACCTGGTCCCATGCCGTATACTAGTGAGAAGGCCATCCCATGGAATTATGGTGATGATGTTTATTACCATGGGGTGAAGCAAGAGGTAAACCATCATCTTTCTAAGGAGTTTACTGAAGATAATGAAGGGGATGTTCATAATTTCTTCGGTGTGAGTCGAATGACTAAAAGCGGGAGAGTGTTTGATCCTTCAAATGTACAAGATATGGCGGATGCCTCTGCAAGAGAAAAAGGAAAACATCAAGTGATGATTGGTAATCCGAGGGTTACGCCAGCCAATATGACTCAGCTAAGTCCAGTGCCAAAAACTTCTTTAGTTCCTGATGAAGTTGAAGAGTTGATGAGAATTATAAGAAGGAGCGATTATAGCATAATTGATCAGTTAAGTCACATCCCTTCTAAGATGTCTATCTTGTCTTTGTTAATCTATTCAGAACCTCACAGAAATTCTTTTATGAAGTTGTTGAAGAACGCATTCGTGCCACATGAAATAACAGCCAATCAGTTCAAGAATATTTGTGCTAATATATCTGCGGGGAACAATTTGGGTTTCACAGATTTTGATCTTCCTCCATAGGGGCGAGACCATAACAAGGCGTTACATATTTCTATGGAGTGCAGAGGAACTACTTTATCCCGGGTATTGGTGGACACAAGGTCATCTCTGAATGTACTTCCTAAGTCAGCATTGATGAAAATTGATTATTCCAGTTTGGAGTTGCGTCCTAGCGATTTGATGGTGAAAGCCTTTGATGGGTCCTGAAGATCAGTTTTTGGGGAGGTGGAATTATCTATAAAGGTTGGTACTTGCACCTTCACTGCTACCTCTTTTGTGATGGACATACAACCAGCATATTGTTGTTTGTTGGGGCGGCCGTGGATTCATAAAGCAGGGGCAGTCACTTCTACTCTTCACCAGAAACTCAAATATCCTACAGAGGGAAAGGTGATAACTGTGTGCAGTGAAGAAGAGTATATTGTGAGTCATCTGACATCATTCCTCTATGTTGAGGTTGAAGGAGAGATACATGAGACTCCTTTCCAAGTATTTGAGACAGTTCATGCAGTCAATTTCCCTCCCTCAGAGCAGAAAAGAAATCCGAAAACTGTTATGTCTTCTCTCAAAGATGCTAGAGCTGTGGTGGAGAACGAAAACCCTAAAGGTTAGGGTCACGTGCTGGACGTTATCCCAAAATTCAACAAATCCGGTCTTGGTTTCAGTCCGGGTCAGTAGAGTGCAACTCCCAAAGCATCTGGTTTATCTACTCCTATGAAGTTTTCCCGACCTAGTGCTACTCAAGAAGGATACACCAACGCAATTGGTGATGATAGGGTTGATGGCTACATTATTGAAGATTGGATTCGTCCAAGTATTCCAGGCCAAGCACTCAACAATTAGACTTCTGTGGATGTTATCCAACTTTCAAGCGCTAAGGAGTAATTTTATTGTTTTCTTTTATTATCATGTCATAATTCATGTGCTCTGCCCAAGGCGTAATGAACCATTTGTGTAGGGCCACCATGTTTATTTTCAAAAATTTGTCATAAATAAAGGACGTTTTTGCATTCAAAATTTTGTTCCATTTTTTTTTTTTTTTTTTACTTTTCTTTAAATGGCAATGTTTCCCTTTTCACACACCGTCACTAAAATACCAAAATATCATTTATGCAGATGCACTTCCACCATGGATTATATTGATAACGACTCTGCTATCGCTCACTATGACTTTGATAATTCAATCTATCAAGCTAAAGAAGAGGCATATGAGGATTGTGATCTTCCCGAGGAATTAGCAAGGTTGTTAAAACAAGAAGAGAAGGTTATCCAGCCGAATCAAGAGTTAATTGAGGTGGTGAATATTGGCACAGAAGAGGTAAGAAGAGAGGTCAAGATAGGGGAAGATCTCAAAGAAAGTATGAAAGTCAGATTAATTGAGTTACTTCGTTAATATTCTGATATCTTCGCTTGGTCTTATGAAGATATGCCAGGGTTGGATATAGGCATCATGGTACATCGACTACCGCTCAAGGAAGGTTAATCCCCTGTCAAGTAAAAGCTCCGAAGAACTCATCCTGAGATGTCCAAGAAGATTAAAGAAGAAGTTCATAAACAATTGGATGCGAATTTCTTAAAAGTCATCAATTATCCTCCATGGATCGCAAATATTATGCATGTTCTTAAGAAAGATGGTAAAGTCGGGATGTGCATGGATTATAGGGATTTGAACAGAGCCAGCCCTAAGGATGATTTTCCTCTTCCCCGTATTGATGTGTTGGTCGATAATACTGCTCACTCCAAAGTGTTTTCCTTCATGGAGGGTTTTTCGGGTTACAATCAAATTAAGATGGCTCCGGAGGATATGGAGAAAACAACATTTGTCACACCTTGGGGAACCTTTTTCTATAAGGTGATGCCGTTTGGTTTGAAAAATATCGAGGAAACATATCAGTGTTCCATGGTTACTCTCTTTCATGATATGATTCACAAAGAGATTGAGGTCTATGTGGATGATATGATTGCTAAGTCTGACACAAAAGAGGATCATCTTGTTCATTTGGAGAAGTTGTTCGAGAGACTGAGGCAATTCCTGTTGAGGCTGAATCCAAATAAATGCACCTTCGGGTGAGATCCGGCAAGTTATTAGGATTTATTGTAAGTGAAAAAGGCATTAAGGTTGACCCTGCTAAAGTGAAGGCGATACAAGAAATTCCTGAACCAAAAATAGATAAGGAAGTTTGTGGTTTCTTGGGGAGGTTAAACTAAATTTCCAGATTTATTTCTCATCTCACGGCCACACGTGAACCTTTGTTCAGGTTTTTCAAGAAAAATAAGACGATAAGGTGGAATGAAGATTGTCAAAAGGCATTTGACAAAATAAAGGAGTATTTGCAGGAACCTCCGATACTCGTACGCCGGTGGAAGGAAAGCCATTAATCATGTATTTAACTGTGTTGGAGAACTCTATGGATTGTGTCCTCGGTCAGCATGACGATACAGGAAAGAAAGAACAAGCAATTTTTTACTTGAGTAAGAAGTTTATGGAGTGCGAGTCGAGGTACCCATTGTTGGAAAAGACTTGTTGTGCACTTGCTTGGGCTGCCAGACGTTTAAGACAATACATATTAACCTACACCACCTACTTGATATCCAAAATGGATCTAATCAAGTACATTTTTGAGAATCTGGCTCTCACAGGAAGGGTAGCCCATTGGCATATGTTACTCAGTGAATATGATATCCAATACACTACGTAAAAGGAAATCAAAGGTAGTATTTTGGCCGATCATCTTGCTCATCAGTCCATGGACGATTACGAATCGATGAAGTTTGAATTTCCAGATGAGGAAATAGTGTATATTCGAGATTGTAATATCCCGCGCCCAGATGAAGGACCAAAACCTGGATCGTGTTGGACACTTGTGTTCGACGATGCCTCTAATGCCCTGGTCAATAGAGTCAGAGCTATCATAACCTCCCCTGAGGGATTCCACATTCCTTTCACAGCTCGTATTTGTTTCGATTGTACTAACAATATGGCCAAGTATAAAGCTTGCATTTATGGTATTGAAGCGGAGATCGACCTGCGAATCAAATATTTGAAAGTTTACGGGGATTCCAATCTTCTTATCAGCTAGATTAATGGAGATTGGGAGACTCATCATCAGAACCTGATTCCCTATCGTGAGCATGTTATGAAGTTGATTCCATACTTCGAAGAGATCACGTTTGAAAACATTTCCAGAGAAGAGAATAATCTAGCTGATGCACTAGAAACTTTGTCCTCCATGTTCAAAGTTAAGTGGGCTAAAGAAGCACCTTCCATTACCATCAGGAGGTTGGATGAGCCATATTTTTTCTTTGAAGCCAATTTGGAATCAGACGATAAACCATAGTTTTATGATATCTGAAATTCTGGCAGCAGATACTCAATGTCATAGTGAATGTTATGACACCGTATCTGACTTTCTATAAGACAGTAAATAAAAACAGTAAAGAACACAGTCAATTGTTTACCCAGTTCAGTGTGAAACAACACCTACTCTGGGGGCTACCAAGCTAGGGAGGAAATCCACTATAAGAGATATTAATTCAGGAATAAACCAACCAGTTTATCTCCTTCACTTAAGACCTACCCAATGCAACTTCAATCTAAGTTCAACTTAAACCTGAGTTCCTACTCACTCCCCCTCAATCACAGCAGTGATACTTAAAACAATTGTCTAATGAAATAATGAAGACACTCTTCAGAACATACACTTGATTATGCTTCACAGCTTTTTAATCAAGTAACACAAACACTCGTGCTTCACAGCTTTGAGTGATACATAAACCTAACTTGACTTTGCTTCAAAGCTTTAGTCAAGAGACACAAAACACTCTTGCTTCAAAGCTTTGAGTGATACAAAAACCCTTACAATCAAAACCTATTCCAAGTCACTTATCACAATGATACTTGCTTGGATTACAGCAGTTAAAACTATACAGCTCCTAATTGATCTTCAGTCAAAGGAGTTACTTTGCAACCAGCATTCCTGTTGAATATATATGCAGTTGTTTCTTCAGTTAGGGTTTCCAAAAAAAGCTAGGGTTAATTAGGTTTAACATTAAGACTTGGTCACAAGACTTTATCAACCAGATTAGGGTTGAGCTAGGTTAACCCAAAGTCCACGTGAGATTCTGTTCTGGAAAGAATGAACCAACTTCCTGAAAAATCTCAGAATTAACCAAACTGCGTATCTGTTAGATCAGTACAGGATGTCTTAACATTTGTTATGACATCAGAATTCCTGTTTACTGATTTTGGTAGAAGGCAATAAATGTGATCATTGCAAAATGCTCAGATACACACTCATAAACAGTAGCTACTGTATGCCATACTTTTTCTGCATAAAGTACCTAATAATCCAGAATGTTATGACATCAGTCATGACATTTACACACCTGGTTTTACCAAAAATACATGCCAATAACTAAACACTTACAAACTCCCCCTTTGGCAGATTTTTGGCTAAAACCCCTAAGCAATCAGAGAATAGAGAGCAGCAGAATGAATATGACTGCAGAAAAAATATGATGTCTACCAAGTAATTAACACAAAATATCTCCCCCTCTTTAGCCACAAATAGGCCAAAGATACATGTACTTATATGTTATACAGTCATCCAAAATAAGTAATAAAAACAACAAATAAAATCTGAAAACACTTGCATCAACAGGAACCAGCATCAGGCTTGTCAACTCCACCAAACTTTAAGCACTCTCATCTTCAGAGGAGATACTTTCTTCAGCATTGAGCTGATCTTCAGCATCACCCTCTTCCCTTCTGTTTCCTTCAGTCTCCTCCTGTTCCAACTAGAGAGAGAACTTTGATTGAGAGAATGGGATTTGTTGCAGAGACGAGAGAGGAAGGAGGCAAATGAGTGTCTATTCAGCTTCTTAATAATTATGAAAGAAATGGGAAAGCATATGATTAACCCAATCAAAATAGACTTAACAAAAATAACTCCTTCAACCCTTGTTTTAAGCAAAATTAATTGCTAAAATTCCTCCTGTTGGCAAATACCCAACTTGCCCCTCAAGTTTTCAAATTGATTTGCATCAAGTTCCTTGGTAAAAATGTTAGCCAGCTGTAGCTCAGTGGCAACATGTTCCAGTTTAATCGTCTTCTCTTCTACAAGGTCTCTGATAAAGTGATGTCTTATGTCAATATGCTTGGTCCTGCTATGCTGAATATGATTCTTGGAAATGTTGATTGTACTCAGATTGTCGCAGTACAATGTCATAACATCTTGTGTGACATTATACTCAGTAAGCATTTGTTTCATCCAGATCATTTGAGAACAGCTACTACCAGCTGCAATGTATTCAGCTTCAGCAGTAGAGAGAGACACACAGTTCTGTTTCTTGCTGAACTAGGAGACCAGATTATTTCCTAAGAAGAAACATCCTCTAGAGGTGCTTTTTCTATCATCAGCACTTCCAGCCCAATCAGCATCACAATAACCAGTCAGAGTTGGTTCACAACCATGAGAGTACAGCAAGCCATAGTTGTAAGTTCCACTTACATACTTCAAAATTCTCTTTACTTGGTTGATATGACTGACTTTAGGATCAGCTTGGTATCTTGCACAAACTCCAACTGCAAAAGCAATGTCAGGTCTGCTGGCTGTTAGGTACATCAAACTTCCTATCATGCTTCTGTACAGACTTTGGTCCACCTTAACCCTACTTGAATCTTTGGATAGCTTTAAATGAGTAGGTGCAGGGGTCATTTTGTGACTGGCATTCTCCATACCAAACTTCTTGACAATGTTCTTTGCATACTTGCTTTGAGATAGAAAGATTGAGTCCTCCATCTGTGAGACTTGCAGTCCAAGAAAATAAGTCAGTTCTCCCATGAGACTCATTTCGAATTCAGCCTTCATCTGGTCAGCAAAATGTTTAACCATTTGTTCTGACATTCCCCCAAACACTATGTCATCAACATATATTTGAGCTACCATTAACTTCCCTCCTTCATTTTTGACAAAGAGGGTTTTATCCAAGCCTCCTTTTCTGTATCCTTTGTCTGAGAGAAATTTTGTTAACCTGTCATACTATGCTCTAGGAGCTTGTTTCAGGCCATATAGAGCTTTCCTCAATTTGTAGACATGATCAGGGTGGTTTGGATCCACAAAACCTTTAGGCTGTTCCACATAAACTTCTTCATTTAAGTACCCATTTAGGAAGGCACTTTTTACATCCATCTGAAACAGCTTGAACTTCAGGAGACAAGCAATTCCCAATAGGAATCTGATAGATTCCAGTCTGGCTACAGGGGCAAAGGTCTCATCAAAATCAACCCCTTCAACTTGAGTGTATCCTTGGGCAACAAGTCTTGCCTTATTCCTAGTGACAACTCCTTCAGCATCTGATTTGTTCTTGTATATCCATTTTGTGCCAATGATGTTTGTTCCCTCTGGTCTAGGAACTAACTCCCAAACTTCATGTTGCTTAAATTGGTTCAATTCATCTTGCATTGCACCAATCCAGTATTCATCAGTTAATGCCTCCTTAACATTTCTTGGTTCAATTTTAGACACAAAGCAAGAGTTTGAGATGATTTCTCTAGATCTTGTAATGACTCCACTATTTGGATCCCCTATAATGAGTTCTTTAGGATGATCTTTCTGAATTCTGATGGAAGGGATTTTTCTAGCTTCCTTGGATTTAGAGTCTGCTGTAGTGGTGTTAGGAAGGTCATTCTGTTGAGTTGGAGTCTCAAAGAATGTCTCAACATTACAAGGGACATTTGTTTCTTCATGATAATCATCAACTATGACATTTATTGATTCCATCATGACTTTGGTCCTGGAATTGAATACCCTATAAGCTCTGCTGTTGGAGGAGTATCCTAGAAATATACCTTCATCACTTTTATGGTCCAGCTTTCTCCTTTGTTCACGATCTGCCAGAATATAGCATTTGCTGCCAAATACATGGAAGTACTTCACAGTTGGCTTTCTTCCTTTCTAGAGTTCATAAATGGTGGATGAGGTTCCCTTTCTTAAAGTGACTCTGTTATGGACATAACAGGCTGTATTCATAGCTTCAGCCCAAAAATGAATAGGAAGTCTTTTGGCATGTATCATAGCTCTGGCATATTCCTGTATGGTCCTATTTTTCCTTTCTACAACTCCATTCTGTTGAGGAGTTATAGGAGAAGAGAATTCATGACTAATTCCTTCTGAGGAACAGAACTCATTAAACTTACTGTTTTCAAATTCCTTGCCATGATCACTTATGATTCTGACAATACACCCATCTTTTTCTCTTTGTATTCTTTTGCACAGTTCTTTAAAAACTTCAAACACATCAGATTTTTCCTTAATGAAGTTAATCCAGGTGAATCTGGAATAGTCATCCACAACAACATAGGCATATCTCTTTCCACCAAGACTTTCCACCTGCATTGGTCCCATCAGATCCATATGTAGAAGTTCCAGAACCTTAGAGGTGGTCAGATGTCTTGACTTTGGATGTGACATCCTAGTCTGCTTACCAACCTGACATTCACCACAAACTCCCCCTTCATCAATTTGCAGTCTTGGAATCCCTCTGACTGCCTCCATGGAGATAATCCTTTTCATTCCTCTTAGATGAAGATGGCCAAGTTTTTAGTGCCACAGTTTCACGTCTTTTTCTTCTTTGGAAATAGAACACACAGTGGAGTAATTAGTGTTCTCAGGCTCCCACAAGTAACAATTGTCTTTAGATCTGACTCTTTTCATTACAACTTCTTGTTTTTCATTAATTACAAGACATTCAGATTTTGAGAAGTTGACCTTGAATCCTAGATTACATAATTGACTGATACTAATGAGATTAGCAGTCAGGCCTTTTACCAATAGTACTTCATTCAGATTTGGAACTCCAGGGCAGTCCAAATTACCAACTCCTTTGATTTCACCTCTAGCACCATCTCCAAAGGTCACATAACTAGTGGTGTGAGGTTTAACATTATTGAGAAGGTTCTTGATTCCAGTCATGTGCTTAGAACACCCACTATCAAAGTACCAGTCTTCCTTTGCAGAGACTCTCAGGGAAGTGTGGGCTATCAGGGCAGTAGCCTTTTTCTTCCATTGAGGAGTATGAGGTACCCTGTTAGACTTAGGTTTGACACCTGGGTTCTGATTAGGGTATCCGTACAATCTGAAGCAGAAAAGGCTTTATATGACCAAACCTCCCACAATGATGACATCTCCATCTTTGGTACTTTTTCTTCATATTTCTCTGTTCCCGATGTTGAGTGTTATGTTGAGACATCTGCTTTGACATTTGTTTATCAGACCTGATCTTCTTGTCTGCACCAGATTTCTTTGCTGCCACAAATCCTAGACCAGACTTGTTTCCCACATTTTGTCCAACCTGAAGGATTTCTTCCAATTTGTCAGTTCCATTTTTCAGCATCTTGACAGATTTGGTCATCTGGTTCAGTTTTGAGTTCAGCATTTGAACTTCCCCTTCTAGATGACTTATAGTTTCAAGGTCTGCCCTTTTTTCAGCCTCCAACTTTATGATGAGATTTGTTTGTCTCTCATTTTGCACACAGACTTCAGCACTTCTGATACACAATTTCTTGTAAGTATCAGCCAGTTCTTCAAATGTCACTTCCTCATCACTAGTGTCACTTTCAGAGGTACAAACACCAGTTAGTGCAGTAACTAGTTTGGCAGATTCTTCTTCAGAATTACTTTCTGAATCACAGTCAGACCAGGTAACAGTCATTCCTTTTTTTTGTTTCTTAAGAAAGGTAGGACATTCAGCTCGAATATGCCCATATCCTTCACAACCATGGCATTGAATTCCTCTGCCTTGATTTCCCTTCTCTTCAGACCTTGGTCTTCTACTGGAGTCATAAGATCTGTTAATGTCAGAGGGGATGTTCTCAACATTTGACCTTGACTTTGGATCCATTCTCTTGATGAGTTTGTTGAATTATCTTTCAAGCATGGCTATAGCTTCTGAAATATTTTCTTCTTCATCCTCCTTGTTTTCATCTTCAGTGTTGGATACAAGTGCTATGCTCTTGTTTTTCTTGTCAACATTGTCACTGATCCCCATCTCAAAAGTATGAAGAGACCCAATAAGTTCATCCACCTTTAGCTTGCTGATGTCCTGGGCTTCCTCTATAGCAGTTACCTTCATTGCAAATCTTTTAGGCAGGGATCTGAGAATCTTTCTCACCAGTTTTTCTTCAGACATCTTTTCACCCAATGCTCCTGAGGTGTTGGAAATCTCCAAGATGTTCATGTGAAACTCATGAATGGTTTCATCTTCCTTCATCCTTAGGTTCTCAAACTTGGTAGTCAGCATCTGAAGCCTTGACATTTTTACTTTGGATGTGCTCTCATGGGTAGTTTTGAGAGTGTCCCACACTTCCTTGGCCAGTTCACATTGATGTACTAGTCTGAATATGTTTCTATAAATTCCATTGAACAAGGCATTTAAAGCTTTGGAATTACCCAGGGCTAACTCATCTTCTTCTTTGCTCCATTCTTCCTCAGGCTTCAGACTCATTGTCCCATCTTTCTCAGTTATGGTAGGATGGTTCCATCCTTTGTCAGCATCTCTCCAAACCTTTTTGTCCAATATTTTAAGAAGGCAATCATACGAGGTTTCCATTAGTCATAATTTGTTCCATCCAGAATGGGTGGTCTGTTTCCAAAAACTCCTTCTTTGTCCATAGTGCCAGAAAGTGATATCCCTAGATCTCACCCAGTAATACAGGCAGGGTGCCTGCTTTGATACCAATTGAAATTCTGACAGCAGATACTCAATGTCACAGTGAATGTTATGACACCGTATCTGACTTTCTACAAGACAGTAAATAAAAACAGTAAAGAACATAGTCAATTGTTTACCCAGTTCAGTGTGAAACAACACCTACTCTGGGGGATACCAAGCCAGGGAGGAAATCCACTATAAGAGATATTAATTCAGGAATAAACCAACCAGTTTATCTCCTTCACTTAATACCTACCCAATGCAACTTCAATCTAAGTTCAACTTAAACCTGAGTTCCTACTCACTCCCCCTCAATCACAGCAGTGATACTTAAAACAATTGTCTAATGAAATAATGAAGACACTCTTCAGAACATACACTTGATTATGCTTCACAGCTTTTTAATCAAGTAACACAAACACTCGTGCTTCACAGCTTTGAGTGATACATAAACCTAACTTGACTTTGCTTCAAAGCTTTAGTCAAGATACACAAAACACTCTTGCTTCAAAGCTTTGAGTGATACAAAAACCCTTACAATCAAAACCTATTCCAAGTCACTTATCACAATGATACTTGCTTGGATTACAGCAGTTAAAACTATACAACTCCTAATTGATCTTCAGTCAAAGGAGTTACTTTGCAACCAGTATTCCTGTTGAATATATATGCAGCTGTTTCTTCAGTTAGGGTTTTCACAAAAAGCTAAGGTTAATTAGGTTTAACCTTAAGACTTGGTCACAAGACTTTATCAACCAGATTAGGGTTGAGCTAGGTTAACCCAAAGTCCACGTGAGATTCTATTCTGGAAAGAATGAACCAACTTCCTGAAAAATCTCAGAATTAACCAAACTGTATATCTGTTAGATCAGTACAAGATGTCTTAACATTTGTTATGACATCAGAATTCCTGTTTACTGATTTTGGTAGAAGGTAATAAATGTGATCATTGCAAAATGCTCATATACACACTCATAAACAGTAGCTACTGTATGCCATACTTTTTCTGCATAAAGTACCTAATAATCCAGAATGTTATGACATCAGTCATGACATTTACACACCTGGTTTTACCAAAAATACATGCCAATAACTAAACACTTACAATATCAAAAGATATCTTGAAACGCAAGAGTACTCTGAAGAGGCATCCATCACAAACAAGAAGTTCTTGAGAAGATTTTCGGCCAAGTTATTTCTCAGTGGTGTTGTGTCGTATAAGAGGCATCATGATGGTTTACTGCTCAGATGTGTTGACAAGAGAGAAGCAGCTAGAATCATTGAAGAGATACATGAGGGTGACTTCGGGACTCACTCCAGTGGGCATACCATGGCCAAAAAGATTTTACGAGCTGGTTATTATTGGTCCACCATGGAAACTGACTGTTATAATCATGCGCGGATTTTCCAAAAATGTCAAGTCTATGCTGATAAAGTACATGTGTCACCCGTGCCACTGAATGTCTTGACTTCACCTTGGTCGTTCGCAATGTGGGGAATTGATATGATTGCCAAAATTGAACCAACCGCATCCAACGGACACCGTTTCATTCTGGTTTCCATTGATTATTTCACTAAATGGGTCGAATTTTCGTCTTATGCAAATGTCACTAGACAAGTGGTAACACGGTTCATTAAACACAATATTATATGTCGTTACGGAGTGCGTGAAAACTCATTTCCGAAAATGGGTCTAATTTGAACAATAAAATGATAAGGGGGCTTTGTGAGTCCTTCAAAATCAATCATCATAACTCTTCTATGTATAGACCTAAGATGAACGGCGTTGTCGAAGCGGCCAATAAAAACATCAAGAAGATTATACAGAAGATGGTAGTAACCTATAAAGATTGGCATGAGATGTTGTCTTTTGCTTTTCATGGTTACCGTACCACTGTGCATACTTCGACTGGGGAAACCCCATTTTCTCTGGTCTATCGCATGGAACGGTGTTTCCTGTGGAAGTCGAAATTACTTCTCTTAGGATCATGAGGGATGTTAAGCTCGATGAAAGTGAGTGGGTACAGAATCGACTGGATCAGTTAGAACTTATCGACGAGAAGAGGTTGATAGTTGTATGTCATGGTCAGGTATATCAGCAAAGGATGAGGAAAGCTTTTGACAAGAAGGTGTGGCCTCAGTGTTACAAGCTAGATGACCTTGTGCTAAAGATGATAATTCTTCCCCTGGGGGATCCCAGAGGCATGTGGGCTCCGACTTATAAAGGACCATTCGTGGTCAGAAAGGTTTTCTCTGGTGGAGAGATGATACTCGCAACCATGGATGGAGAATACTTCCCTCTCCTTGTGAATGTTGGCGTAGTTAAAAAATACTTTGCATATAAAAAAAGAGAGAACCCGCTAAGTTGAAAACCCGAAAGGGCAGCTTAGGCAAAAAATGGGTGTCCCGATGAATCGAAAACCCGAAAGGGTGATTCAGGCAAAATTTAGGGACTTAAAGCAAATGACTAAACTCAGTATGAGATCCCTTGTTTCTTTTTCTCTTTTTCGATCAACTGGCTGAAGTTCGGAACTAGTCCAAGACTGTTGTGTCAGAAAGCAAGAAAACGGAAGCGTTAAAGTCATAATAGTTATAGCAGAGTCGGAACTTGATATTTGTATTCACATTGCCATTTGTAAACACTTGTTTTGTTTTTTTTGCAGTTATCTCTTTCTAAGATCTGTTTCCAAATGTAAATACCTTTTTCATAGGCTGATTTGTCAAGTAAATAAAAGATCCTCTTTTATATACATGCACATAACTTCCTTTTTATTATTTTGTTTGCAAAAACGTCCAATATTTTGATAAACATGTGCATATAAACTTTGATTGGCCTTAAATGAACATTGTTGTACCCCAAAATTTGCCCTCCCATATTCTTCAAAATTTTGACAAGCATCATCTCAATTTGCTCAAGTCTACTCAAGGGTTGCACAGTCAACCATCCTCCTAAGCCAGTCAAAATTAGGGTTTTGGTTCCTTCAAGGAAGTTGAGGTTTTCAAGGGCTCAATCAAGTCTCATATGCCTATATACATTTTCAAGCATCTACATGTCAGGTTTCAAGGCTCACAAGGTCAAGTTGCACAGTCAAAAGCCCTAGTTGCTCCACAACCAACTGCAGGGGCAAAATGGTCATTTGGCAGTCAAAAGTCAAAATTTTTGGTTAACATCTTATTTTGAAGCCACAATCATCATTTGATCAAGTCTTGATCATGATTCCTCAAGAATGGCTCAAAAATCATCAAGATGCAAAAGTTTCCATTTTTTGATAGTTGAAAAGTCAACTGTAACTTGACCAAGGCATAACTTTTTCATGGTTCATCATAAAAATCCCATCCAATGCTCATTTTGAAGGGGAGTACATTTCCTACAACTTATCTTCACATTCCAAGTCCAAGAAATGCTCTCACAAAAAGTTATCAATTTCAACATTATAGGTCATTTTCAAAAGTCAACAAAAAGGCATTTTAAGTCAAAGACCATAACTTGATATTGGTAAATTCAAATGACATGGGACCAAAGGCATTGGTTAGAGGACTTCAAGACCTTTCCAAAATGTCCAAGAACATGTTCATATGATCAAAATTGAGCAAGATATGCATTGGAGAAGTTGGGAAATTTTTGTGAAATGACAAAAGTCAACTATCCTTGAAACTTCAAGTTTTGACAAAAGGGCCCACTTTCTTCCACTTGATTCAGCCTTGTCATGCCATACACGTGTCCCATGATCAATTTCAAGACCAAATAATTAATTTTCTATTTTATTTAATTTTTATTGATTTAATTCATTTTAAATCCATAAAATTCAAATAAAATCTAAAAAAATTAAATGGATAGCATCTTTTGATTTGAATGGCCTTTATGTGTCATGAGCAAGCATACCAAATTCGTGTTAGGGCCATTTTGAGCATAAAATTCAAAATTTGAACAAACTTGGAATGTTCTTTAATGGTGATAAACCAAAATTCAAAAACTTAATTGCAATGAATCCCAAGCTCATAATGTGACCTATTCTCATTCATTACTACATATGCAAGTGTGACAAACCTCATTCACGACCTAGAGACCTCTAAAACATCTAGAGAAAAGTTCAAAAACGGCCAAAAAAGTGTGAGATCTAAAGCAGTATTGCAGGCATTTTAAGACTAAAAGAGGAACGTGATTCCCTTCTTTGCCATCCCCTGAAGTTAAAGCGACCTTTACCAAGTCCTAAGACCTTCTACAACGCACTGTAAGTTGTCCTGAACTCACCCCTGTACACGAAGCTTAAATTCTCCATTCTTACATTTTTTTCTCAAAAATATTGGCGTGATCATGTTGCTTGTTTGATTTTTGACGTAACCATAATGTTCAATTGCATTTTTAGGCATTGTATGATGATACCCGTACCTAGGGTTTATTTGTGTGTTTTTTAGGCATCTTGTCTACAGGTGAAATTGGAACAAACTATAAGCATAGATGTGATCAGGAGACATGGACGATCACAACCATGGGCTTAAATGGAGTTTCTGAAGCCTAGGGACAATTCTAAGTATGGCCTACGAAACTACCTGCGGATAAAAATCCGCAGGTAAATAACCAGGAATTGTGAGGAAGAAAATGATGATACGTCACAACGTGATTGGCCTGTTTAAAAGTCACGCGCGTTTTTTTTTTGTTTTTTTAGGCATAGGCGTTGATTTATGAATATATTAACCATTTCTTATTATTATGTCAAATGAAACATGCAGCACAGCTAGCTAAGGCGTTGGTGTAGTGAGCGCTGGGACCTGGGTTCGAATCCCAGGCCCCCCATAATTCCATGTTTATTTTTTCTAATGCGTTCTTGTGTAGGTTTCCAAATGGTGAGCACCATAAACCTCACAAACCAGGGCGCCAAGTGGCCTCAAAGATCAATCTAATGGCCATGGGATAGATGACCACCATTCTCCCCAGTCAAGCCAGCGTGGACAATTCCAAAAGTCAACAGGGCTTGGAGTGCTTTTGGGCCTCAGAAATTCCAGATGCACCTCCCTCGGGGCCCAATACCCCCTGGTCCATTCCTTTTTTTTCTTTTGTTTTCTATTTTTCTCTTTTATTTTGTTTAACTATTTTTCTAATTATTATTCTTATCATTAAACTAACATGATTAATTTTTCACAATAAAAATTAAAAATCAAAAAAACTAATATTATTATTAATTTCATTTTATTTTTTGTAAATAAATTATAAATAATTAGTTAGTTTAAATAGGTAACTTTAATCTTTTTCTTAATAACTAAAATAAATTTAGAACTAGATTTTTTTCTTCTTTTAATTTTAATTCCTCTTATTTTATTTTTATTAAAAATATAAAAAACACAAAAAACATTTTTTTTCTTTAATTAATTAATTAATTAGTAATTAGGTTTAAATTTCATTAATTGCAAAAAAGGACAAAAATTCAATTCTTTCTTAAAAGGGTCAAAACCCTTAGGACGTTCCCGATTAAATTTCTATTCGCGCGTATTTATTTATTTTGATTATATTTATGTATCTGTACAGAGTATGTAATAGTTAATTAGGATTTTATCGCCTTATTTAAATTCTCGCACTTTATCTTTTCAAAATGGGTTTTTGTTTTTGGCGATGTATAGACCCGCGCCTTGTAATAGCTAGATTTACATTTCTGCAATTTATTTTCCGCACTCCTAACTGCTAATATGCCTGCAAGAATGTATGTAAAATAAAATCAATCCGTAGCTCACAAATAACATGTATAAAATAAACATTAACATGAATCAAAACACATGCAGATGCCACCCCTAGGGTACGCCTTACTGGTTGCCTCGAACGTGGTCATCAAGTATAGGGTGTCTTAGAGGTCGCCCTTCTGTCTAAAAAGATCCAGTTGCCTCAAAACGGTTGCCTCGGATAAAAAGGATCTAGGACATTAGGGTTACTTCTAAGGTGTCCTACCATTGCTTTGGTGACCATACATGTCCCTAATAATCGAATTGACCCGATCACTCCAATGATGGTGCTACCTACCTCTCAATGGTGGGATAGCACTATCTAAAGGACTCTTACACAGCCTAATTCCTTAGAGTGGGTAGATTCTCCTGGGTACTTGCTCTTTTCAAAACAAACAAAAACAACTTTTCGCACCTCCAATGCTGCGTACAGTCAGAAGGATCGTCGTGACCAACACGTAGGGGCAGTCATTATCTCAGGTTCTGCGTCACGCTGACAACCGCCAAAAGGAAATCAGCGAAGGCCAGACGAGCCTAAAAGACAATTCACCAACATCAACATGCCATTGTCACAAGCATTGCAGCACATGTTGAAAATGAATCTGATTGCGGTGATCAACCCTCCTGCAAATCCCAAGACCTCTTCTCCAAACTACAACCCAGATGTGAGGTGTGCTTATCATTCCGGAAGCCCGGGGCACGACACTGAGGATTGTTGGGCGCTGAAATACAAGATTCAGAACATGATTGACGCCAAGGAGATCGAATTCGAGCCTGCTGAGACTCCCGATATGGTCACTGCTCCCTTGCCAAAACATGGCTAGGATTGAGAGGCTCTTGTTCATTTAAATTCTGATATTACATTTTTCTATGCTTATTCAAACAATTATCATGTCAAACTCTATTATTTCATTAATGCATTACACGTGTCTGTTTTGAAGTAATTGTGTTCTCTATATTCAAAATTGCTTTTATTTTTCTTGATGTTCAACTCTCGATTGAAAATTCTAAATCCTCTTGAGGGAGGATGACGAAAACAATACCATAATCTACAGTATGCTTTTGAACTGACCCCGCTGATGAGGTACATGCATTGCTTCAAATCCTAAACACTGAAGTTATAAGGAAGATAATCCCTCGTCAACCCCTTTGAGCCAAAGAAGTCGGAGTTTTTCTTTTCGAAAATTAAAACCCTTAATCATAACCTGGTGCAGGGTAGTTCTCTTAGTTGATCCAAGTGCCCAACGAATGGCACCAAAGAAGTCATTACAAAGCAAAAGACAGTAATGGTTCCGAATGATCATAAAGACAGGCAGTCATCATTTCTCAAAATAAAAGCCCATTAAGTCAAAACCTACGAAGGAGACTTACAAAACTGGGGCATCCCGCTGACTATAATCACAAAAGAAACAGTTCAGGCAAAAGACAGGGATAATAAATAAAAAAAGAAAGAGGTCCTACAAACCCTCAACAAAAAATGACTGCCTATTCAAAATAAACTGTCAATGTCTGAACCATCACTGGAATATCAGAGCAAAGACTCAAACAAGGTCTAATGCACGATTAGCTGAGTTTAGGATCGAAGAACATCACGAAGAACGGGTGGGTACAAATACAATTTGAGCCTTTATCCTTTATTTCTTAAACCGTGAACTAGGCCACGTTATAACCATCAAAAGTCCTAGCTGAAGCATGGGTTAATTCGAAAGCATACTGTTACAAGGGTATCCTGACTCCTTAAGGCTCACTGTAAAATCCTGAGTTGACATCACATTTTACAAAATTTGCTTGTTTTACTGAAAAAATACATTTTCAAAAACTTCAAGACAGGCATAAGCTTTGCATTTTTAGAATAACATTGTTTGCATATGACTATTTGTTTGAACATGGAGAGAAATTCGCACGACGAATGTCTAGTGAACAAGAATCTTCTCAACCAAAAGGTCACCTCAAGCGGAAGAAACACTTCCAGTCAAGGGGCACGGCATGATCATGGTCTATCATCTGGGGCAGTCCAGTCAAGATTCAAGGAATCTCTCAAATGCCAAATAACCAGGGGCAGACCTCCATCTGAATCAACTGGGGCAGTAGACATGAATTCCAGCGACAAATCTGGTACGATCAAACATCTTCTGGTAGTAGGGCAATACAACATTACCGATAGTGACAACTCCCTGCATCCTGAGAGCATGGACATAGTCCAAAAAATACTACGCATAATCGAAGACCCGCTAGGTTGACTGGCCTAGGAAAAAATAAGGGCTTCCCGGCGAACCAAAAGGGTTCAGGCAAAAATAAGGGATGAAAATAAAAAAAATTTGTACACCCGGCAAGTCGAAAACCTGAAAAGGCGGCTTGAGCAAAAATGGGTATCCCAGTGGACTAAAAACCCGAAAGGGCGGTCCAGGAAAAAGTTAGGGATCAAAGCGTACGACTATGTCCTGTCATCACTTGCCTACCAGAAGAAGATTTGTCAATCGACAGTCATCAAGCACCTCCACATGTATCTTCTCCCACAGAAACTGGGGAAATAAGGATTGTCCGAACTGTACAATCAATCTGTCTACCAAGGTATCAAGGTAAGTTTAGTTGAAGAACATGACCAAGTTACCTTCACTCCCTGCAGAGTAAGACCAGAATCAACAGTACTCTCCAAGCAGAATTGGTCTCACAATCAGCCCTGAAAAGGCACAATATCTCCAGCAAGTCAGCAACGCTCTCCCCAAGCAGAGTTAGTTTACTGTCAGCCTTAAGGAAGTTGGGTATCCCCAGAAGATCTCAATATTCCCCAGTGGAGTATACAGATGTTCCTGAGCAAGCATCCCCGGCAGTCTTAATATAAGATTGTTCCCCGGCGGAATATCAGACACCCCAGTGGAGCCATTCCCCAGTACAGTCCAAAGTTTCCCCAGGAGAGTTGAATCAATCTCCCCAGTAGATTCTGGAAGCTTATATCCCCAGTAGATTCTGGAAGCTTATCCCCCGCAGAGCACGAACGCGTCTCCCCGGCTTTATTCAAAGGTTATTCCCCACCAGGGCTTATAACTGGGTTATCCTCAGCTAATTACCACGGAAAGATCGTCCTCGGCGAAGTTCTTCCTATCCCCGACGGAGTTCATCAATTCCCCAACATAACTTATCAACAGAATCCCCAGCGGAGTTATCATCAAACCTCAGCGAAGTACCTCTTCCCACAGAGTATTCCCCGTAGAGTAATCTCTTCCACAAGTTTATTCCTCAACGGAGTCATCCTCTCCTAACCGGTTTATTCTTACAATCAACATCCCCAGCGGAAACGAAGAACTCTAATCTTCAGCATCAGCCCAGGAGTTATCTTCCCGGCATTCGTCAAGGATTTATTTTCCTAGACAAAAATACATTCATAAACATCACACCTTCATACATTATAGCATGCATACGCATCATACTCCACAAATCTCATTCATTCTTGAGAACATCTTAATATCATGCAGTTCATGCATCATGACACTGCATACAGCTAACATGCTGCCTTTTCAGGAAAAGGTCAATCAAAAAGATGATTACCATCTACCTCTACAGCTCCAGATCAACATTGGTAACAAGCCAGGAAAATTCTGTGGACGACTGATCGTGGGTTAATATCCGAAACCAAACAGGATAATTATCTACTTGATCATCCTCAGGCAACCCTACACCGGTTCCTTTTCTTTCAGAAGAAGTCTTACACGGGCTCATCAACAGGAAACCCTACACCGGTTCCTTCTCAACCTCAGATGTAGTTTTACACGAACTCATCATCAGGCAACCCTACACCGGTTCCTTCTCAATTTTCAGAAGAAGTCTTACACGGACTTATCATCAAAGTAACCCTACACCGGTTCCTTTTCTTTCAGAAAAAGTCTTACACGGACTTATCCCGAAGTAACCTTACCCCGGTTCCTCCAGAAGTCTTACACAGACTTATCTCAAGATGACCTTACCCCGGTTCATCAAGAAGTTTTACACGAACTTACCCTGCAATAACCTTACCCCGGTTCCTCCAGAAGTCTTACACGGACTTATCTCAAGATGACCTTACCCCGGTTCATCAAGAAGTTTTACACGAACTTACCCTGCAATAACCTTACCCTGGTTCCTCCAGAAGTCTTACACGAACTTATCTCAAGATGACCTTACCCCGGTTCATCAAGAAGTTTTACACGAACTTATCCTGCAGTAACCTTACCCCGGTTCTTCCAGAAGTCTTACACGGACTTATCACAAGATGACCTTACCCCGGTTCATCCAGAAGTTTTACACGAACTTATCCTGCAGTAACCTTACCCCGGTTCCTCCAGAAGTCTTACACGGACTTATCTCAAGATGACCTTACCCCGGTTCATCAAGAAGTTTTACATGAACTTATCCTGCAGTAACCTTACCCCGGTTCCTCCAGAAGTCTTACACGGACTTATCTCAAGATGGCCTTACCCCGGTTCATCCAGAAATTTTACACGAACTTATCCTGCAGTAACCTTACCCCGGTTCCTCCAGAAGTCTTACACGGACTTATCTCAAGATCACCTTACCCCGGTTCCTCCAGAAGTCTTACACGGACTTATCCCGAAGTAACCTGACCCCGGTTCCTCCAGAAGTTTTACACGAACTTATCCCGAAGAAACCCTACACAGGTTCTCTCTCTCTCCAGACGTAGTTTTACACGGGCTCGTCGTCAAAGAAACCCTACACAGGTTCTCTCTTCCCAAAGATGCAGTTTTACACGAACTCGTCATCAGAAACCCTACCCAGGTTTTACTTCTTCCAGGATGCAGTTTTACACGAGCTCATCATCAAAGTAACCCCACACGGGTTCCCTTCTCAAACTCCAGACGTAGTTTTGCACGGACTCGTCATCAGTAAACCCTACACATGTTTCCTTCTCGGCTCTAGATGCGGTTTTAAACGAACTCGTCATCAAAGTAACCCTACAAAGGTTCCTTCTCCATTTCAGATGCAGTCTTATATGGACTCATTATCAGTAAACCCTACACATGTTTCCTTCTTCCAAAGATGCAGTTTTACACGAGCTCATCATAGGTCAACCCTACACAGGTGTCCTTCTTTCCAAGATGCAGTTTTACACGAGCTCATCATCAGGAAACCCTACACAGGTTCCCTCTTTCAACTTACAAAAATTACAATTCAACAGACCACCTCCAGATGGCATCTATAAGCCCATCCCCCTACCAACAATCTCTAAATGGCATCTATAAGCCCATTCCCGACAAGGTTATGTCACATCTTCAGATGGCATCTATAAGCCCATCCTCCTATCCACCATCTCTCCAAATGGCATCAGTAAGCCCATTCCCGACATCACATTGCTGATACCTCACTATGTGAGTGCAAATTTCTGGGCACTCTAGTGTTCAATCATCTTCCACCTTCGGATCACGAAAGGCACACAAGCCAATCTACATCCTCAGGTCTAAGAAGATTGAACAGGGGCAACTATTGTACCCCAAAATTTTCCCTCCCATATTCTTCAAAATTTTGACAAGCATCATCTCAATTTGCTCAAGTCTACTCAAGGGTTGCACAGTCAACCATCCTCCTAAGCCAGTCAAAATTAGGGTTTTGGTTCCTTCAAGGAAGTTGAGGTTTTCAAGGGCTCAATCAAGTCCCATATGCCTATATACATTGTCAAGCATCTACATGTCAGGTTTCAAGGCTCACAAGGTCAAGTTGCACAGTCAAAAGCCCTAGTTGCTCCACAACCAACTGCAGGGTCAAAATGGTCATTTGGCAGTCAAAAATTTTGGTTAACATCTTATTTTGAAGCCACAATCATCATTTGATCAAGTCTTGATCATGATTCCACAAGAATGGCTCAAAAATCATCAAGATGCAAAAGTTTCCATTTTTGGACAGTTGAAAAGTCAACTGTAACTTGACCAAGGCATAACTTTTTCAAGGTTCATCAGAAAAATCCCATCCAATGCTCATTTGTAAGGGGGGGACATTTACTACAACTCATCTTCACATTCCAAGTCCAAGAAATGCTCTCACAAAAAGTTATCAATTTCAACATTATAGGTCATTTTCAAAAGTCAACAAAAAGGAATTTTAAGTCAAAGACCATAACTTGAGATTGGTAAATTCAAATGACATGGGACCAAAGGCATTGGTTAGAGGACTTCAAGACCTTTCCAAAATGTCCAAGAACATGTTCATATGATCAAAATTGAGCAAGATATGCATTGGAGAAGTTGGGAAATTTTTGTGAAATGGCAAAAGTCAACTATCCTTGAAACTTCAATTTTTGACAAAAGGGCCCACTTTCTTCCACTTGATTCAGCCTTGTCATGCCATACACGTGTCCCGTGATCAATTTCAAGACCAAATAATTATTTTTTATTTTATTTAATTTTTATTGATTTAATTCATTTTAGGCAAAATACCCTTTTTAGTCCTTTAAGTTTACCCCAAGGTCCATTTTGGTCCTTTATCTAAAAAAAGTGTCAAACTGGTCCTATAATTCTTTCAAAAGGACCATAGGAGTCCTTTCCGTCTATTTTGGTCCTTTTTGGTTCATTGGAGAAGCTGCAAAATGAGCTTGATGGAGCAAAGATGGAGATACATCATCTAAAGGAAAGGGAGGATGGGCTGAAACATAAGATAATGGAGTTACAAATTGAAATAAAGAAGGATGGGTTGAACCAAAAAGGACCAAAATGGACGGAAAGGACTCCTATGGTCCTTTTGAAAGAATTATAGGACCAGTTTGACACTTTTTTTAGATAAAGGACCAAAATGGACCTTGGGGTAAACTTAAAGGACTAAAAAGGGTATTTTGCCTTCATTTTAAATCCATAAAATTCAAATAAAATCTAAAAAAATTAAATGGATAGCATCTTTTGATTTGAATGGCCTTTATGTGTCATGAGCAAGCATACCAAATTCGTGCTAGGGCCATTTTGAGCATAAAATTCAAAATTTGAACCAACTTGGAATGTTCTTTAATGGTGATAAACCAAAATTCAAAAACTTAATTGCAATGGATCCCAAGCTCATAATGTGACCTATTCTCATTCATTACTACATATGCAAGTGTGACAAACCTCATTCACGACCTAGAGACCTCTAAAACGTCCAGAGCAAAGTTCAAAAACGGCCAAAAAAGTGTGAGATCTAAAGCAGTATTGCAGGCATTTTCAGACTAAAAGAGGAACGTGATTCCCTTCTTTGCCATCCCCTGAAGCTAAAGCGGCCTTTACCAAGTCCTAAGACCTTCTACAACGCACTGTAAGTTGTCCTGAACTCACCCCTGTACACGAAGCTTGAATTCTCCATTCTTACATTTTTTTTCTCAAAAATATTGGCGTGATCATGTTGCTTGTTTGATTTCTGACGTAACCATAATGTTCAATTGCATTTTTAGGCATTGTATGATGATACCCATACCTAGGGTTTATTTGTGTGTTTTTTAGGCATCTTGTCTACAGGTGAAATTGGGACAAACTATAAGCATAGATGTGATCAGGAGACATGGACGATCACAACCATGGGCTTAAATGGAGTTTCTGAAGCCTAGGGACAATTCTAAGTATGGCCTACGAAACTACCTGCGGATAAAAATCTACAGGTAAATAACCATGAATTGTGAGGAAGAAGATGATGATACGTCACAACGTGATTGGCCTGTTTAAAAGTCACGCGCGTTTTTTTTTTGTTTTTTTAGGCATAGGCGTTGATTTATGAATATATTAACCATTTCTTATTATTATGTCAAATGAAACATGCAGCACAGCTGGCTAAGGCGTTGGTGTAGTGAGCGCTGGGACCTGGGTTCGAATCCCAGGCCCCCCATAATTCCATGTTTATTTTTTCTAATGCGTTCTTGTGTAGGTTTCCAAATGGTGAGCACCATAAACCTCACAAACCAGGGCGCCAAGTGGCCTCAAAGATCAATCTAATGGCCATGGGATGGATGACCACCATGCTCCCCAGTCAAGCCAGCGTGGACAATTCCAAAAGTCAACAGGGCTTGGAGTGCTTTTGGGCCTCAGAAATTCCAGATGCACCTCCCTCAGGGCCCAATACCCCCTGGTCCATTCCTTTTTTTTTCTTTTGTTTTCTATTTTTCTCTTTTATTTTGTTTAACTATTTTTCTAATTATTATTCTTATCATTAAACTAACATGATTATTTTTTCACAATAAAAATTAAAAATAAAAAAAACTAATATTATTATTAATTTCATTTTATTTTTTGTAAATAAATTATAATTAATTAGTTAGTTTAAATAGGTAACATTAATCTTTTTCTTAATAACTAAAATAAATTTAGAACTAGATTTTTTTCTTCTTTTAATTTTAATTCCTCTTATTTTATTTTTATTAAAAATATAAAAAACACAAAAAACATTTTTTTCTTTAATTAATTAATTAATTAGTAATTAGGTTTAAATTTCATTAATTGCAAAAAAGGAAAAAAACTCAATTCTTTCTTAAAAGGGTCAAAACCCTTAGGACGTTCCCGATTAAATTTCTATTCGCGCGTATTTATTTATTTTGATTATATTTATGTATCTGTACAGAGTATGTAATAGTTAATTAGGATTTTATCGCCTTATTTAAATTCTCGCACTTTATCTTTTCAAAATGGGTTTTTGTTTTTGGCGATGTATAGACCCGCGCCTTGTAATAGCTAGATTTACATTTCTGCAATTTATTTTCCGCACTCCTAACTGCTAATATGCCTGCAAGAATGTATGTAAAATAAAATTAATCCGTAGCTCACAAATAACATGTACAAAATAAACATTAACATGAATCAAAACACATGCACATGCCACCCCTAGGGTACGCCTTACTGGTTGCGTCGAACGTGGTCATCAAGTATAGGGTGTCTTAGAGGCCGCCCTTCTGTCTAAAAAGATCCAGTTGCCTCGAAACGGTTGCCTCGGATAAAAAGGATCTAGGACATTAGGGTTACTTCTAAGGTGTCCTACCATTGCTTTGGTGACCAGACATGTCCCTAATAATCGAATTGACCCGATCACTCCAACGATGGTGCTACCTACCTCTCAATGGTGGGATAGCACTATCTAAAGGACTCTTACACAGCCTAATTCCTTAGAGTAGGTAGATTCTCCTGGGTACTTGCTCTTTTCAAAACAAATAAAAACAACTTTTCGCACCTACACTTTCAAAAGGTTTTTCAAACAAATTTTTCATACACTCTTGAGGACAGATACAAGAGTTACTTAGAAATATTTCAAATGAAACTTTTTCAAAACCCGCACACACTTGAAAAGCAAACATTTTTGAAAACATAAGAGCAAGTACCTAAGAGCCCATGGATAACCATGGATAGAAAGGGTGCTAACACCTTCCCTTTCTATAAATCTACCTCCCGAACCGAGAACATTCTCGAAAAAGGAATTTTGCTGTGCTTTTGTCCTTTCCATGTTGGAGAACATAAAAGACGGTGGCGACTCTTGCTTACCGCGACATTTTGCAAAACCAGCTAAAAAACAGTCAGTTCTATTTCCACCGATCACAGAACTGGCGGCTCTGCTGGGGACATTAAAAGTGAGGTGTACCTTAGGAATAGTTCATCATCATGTTTTCAATTGCTTGCTCTGTTTGCTTTAAAATTGTGGGCCTGCCTTGGGAGTTTCATGGATCCTAACCCGGATCTGGGGGATACCTTTTAGAAAGTAGGAACAAACTGTGAGGGAACTGTGCGGGGTATACCGACATGGTTTAAGCAGTTTGCTACGTTGATGTGGCACTTTGGTGAGTACCGGTAACCCTTGAGTCAAGTCAAGGAGAGTACGGGGCCGCCGCGTGGTGTCCTGAAGCATCAACTGACCTTAGGAAGCTTACTTAACCATCCTGGCCTCTTTAGGGGTAGTGAGATGACTGACTTTGGTGCAGTCCGAAGTTGGTTGATACTCGATACTACACTTATTGAGGGTTGTTTTCTTGGAATATTTTGATCACCAGTTCAGTGGCTAAATCAAAACAATGAACACAGAAAACAACCCAATGATATTGAGCTCCTTAGGACCCGGTTAATTTTGATAGGACAGGTTTTGAGCCCACCAACTTCAAGAGGGTAGTACCCCAAACTTCATGCTGGCCTAAACTCTAAGGGCTTTGTATGACTTGTGTACCTTCAAACTTGAATTACTTGCACACTTGTTATCTAACAACACGAGTTCCTTGCAGGTTTTGTTTACAGTCCTTAATTGCGACTCATTACAGGGCCTACTTACATTACTCCATGCATAGCATAACATCATACCATTGCATACATCATGCATAAGGACTAATCCATTTCAAGGATCTCAAGGGTTTGTGGTGCAGGTCATGATGAACCAACTGTCTAGCAAGGGGCAAAGGGGACTGATTTTCTCCTAGCCAAGGTTGATAACTTGAGTCAGGGGCTATGACCCACTCGATATGGTGAGCTTTGACTCTTGAAGAAGGACTCTCAACAATATGAAGTTCCTTCAATCAAGCTACCGAATTCAAATTCTAACAAGTTTCTCTGTTTACCCCGCGAGATCCTTGAAAACATTGCATGCATATCATACATATCATTGCATTACAGGTACACTTTTTACAGGTCGCTTACCTTCTTCGCTGTTTATTTCAGCAGTCATCATGAATCCTGAATCATCCAATGAACAAGCTATCAAGGCCCTCCAGGCCCAGAACGCCCAGTTCCAGGAGCTGGTCATGAGCTTAGCCCAAGGACAACAGGAATTAAAGACTCTGCTCTTGAAGAAAAAGAAGAAGAGGATTGTTTTGTTCAACCCTAGATGCAGATCTGGGAATATACTGCAGAATGAAGCTGAGCGGACTACTCCATCTGTTGGGGAAGGCAGTCACCAAGAGGGAAGGGTTCCTAGTCCCGTAGTCTCTGACGCCGAGACAGATTTCAATGATGAACAGTACCCTCCTGCTGAGGACAGGTACAAGCAGCTGAAGGACCGATTAAATGCTATGGAGATTCAACGTGTACCTGGGTTGGATTTCGAAGATCTAGGTCTATCCTCTGGGGTGGTGATCCCTCACAAATTCAAAGCATCTTCCTTTGCAAAGTACGACGGAGCCTCCTGTCCTAAGCTGCACCTCCGTTCATACATAAGGAAGATCCAGCCCTACACGGCTGACAAGAAATTGTGGATTCACTTCTTTCAGGAAAGTCTTTCAAGGACTCAGCTCGAATGGTTCTATCAGTTGGATGGAACCAGTATTCTTAACTGGGAGGACTTGGAAACTGCTTTTTATAAGCAGTATCAGTATAATGCCGACCTCGCTCCTACACGTACCCAACTCCAGGGTATGTCACTTGGGACGGGTGAAGGATTCAAAGAGTACGTGCAAAGGTGGAGAGACCTGGCTGGAAGGGTGCAGCCGCCTTTGACTGACCATGAACTCGTCGACATGTTCTTGGGGACCATGTCTGGTTCTTTCTTCAACCATCTGATTGGGAATTCTTCTGTTGGGTTCATAGATCTGATCTTAACTGGTGAGAGGATAGAAGCTGGTATCAAGTCCAGGAAGATACAAAAGGGTGACTCCTCGAACATGGAGAAGAAACCATTCAAGAAAGAGTCCAATGTTGCGTACAGTCAGAAGGATCGTCGTGACCAACACATAGGGGCAGTCATGATCTCAGGTTCTGCGTCACGCTGACAACCGCCAAAAGGAAATCAGCAAAGGCCAGACGAGCCTAAAAGACAATTCACCAACATTAACATGCCATTGTCACAAGCATTGCAGCACATGTTGAAAATGAATCTGATTGCGGTGATCAACCCTCCTGCAAATCCCAAGACCTCTTCTCCAAACTACAACCCAGATGTGAGGTGTGCATATCATTCCGGAAGCCCTGGGCACGACACTGAGGATTGTTGGGCGCTGAAATATAAGATTCAGAACATGATTGACGCCAAGGAGATCGAATTCGAGCCTGCTGAGACTCCCGATGTGGTCACTACTCCCTTGCCAAAACATGGCTAGGATTGAGAGGCTCTTGTTCATTTAAATTCTGATATTGTATTTTTCTATGCTTATTCAAACAATTAACATGTCAAACTCTATTGTTTCATTAATGCATTACACGTGTCTGTTTTGAAGTAATTGTGTTCTCTATATTCAAAATTTCTTTTATTTTTCTTGATGTTCAACTCTCGATTGAAAATTCTAAAGCCTCTTGAGGGAGGATGACGAAAACAATACCACAATCTACAGTATGCTTTTGAACCGACCCCGCTGATGAGGTACAGGCATTGCTTCAAATCCTAAACACTGAAGTTATAAGGAAGATAATCCCTCGTCAACCCCTTTGAGCCAAAGAAGTCGGAGTTTTTCTTTTCGAAAATTAAAACCCTTAATCATAACCTGGGGCAGGGTAGTTCTCTCAGTTGATCCAAGTGCCCAACGAATGGCACCAAAGAAGTCCTTACAAAGCAAAAGACAGTAATGGTTCCGAATGATCATAAAGACAGGCAGTCATCATTTCTCAAAATAAAAGCCCATTAAGTCAAAACCTACGAAGGAGACTTACAAAACTGGGGCATCCCGCTGACTGTAATCACAAAAGAAACAGTTCAGGCAAAAGACAGGGATAATAAAAAAAAAAGAAAGAGGTCCTACAAACCCTCAACAAAAAATGACTGCCTATTCAAAATAAACTGTCAATGTCTGAACCATCACTAGAATATCAGAGCAAAGAATCAAACAAGGTCTAATGCACGATTAGCTGAGTTTAGGATCGAAGAACATCACGAAGAGCGGATGGGTACAAATACAATTTGAGCCTTTATCCTTTGTTTCTTAAACCGTGAACCAGGACACGTTATAACCCTCAAAAGTCCTAGCTGAAGCATGGGTTAATTCGAAAGCGTACTGTTACAAGGGTATCCTGACTTCTTAAGGCTCACTGTTAAATCCTGAGTTGACATCACATTTTACAAAATTTGCTTGTTTTACTGAAAAAATACATTTTCAAAAACTTCAAGACAGGCATAAGCTTTGCATTTTTAGAATAACATTGTTTGCATATGACTATTTGTTCGAACATGCAGAGAAATTCGCACGACGAATGTCTAGTGAACAAGAATCTTCTCAACCAAAAGGTCACCTCAAGCGGAAGAAACACTTCCAGTCAAGGGGCACGACATGATCATGGTTTATCATCTGGGGCAGTCCAGTCAAGATTCAAGGAATCTCTCAAATGCCAAATAACCAGGGGCAGACCTCCATCTGAATCAACTGGGGCAGTGGACATGAATTCCAGCGACAAATCTGGTACGATCAAACATCTTCTGGTAGTAGGGCAATACAACATTACCGATAGTGACAACTCCCTGCATCCTGAGAGCGTGGACATAGTCGAAAAAATACTACGCATAATCGAAGACCCGCTAGGTTGACTGGCCTAGGAAAAAGTAAGGGCTTCCCGGCGAACCAAAAGGGTTCGGGCAAAAATAAGGGATGAAAATAAAAAAAAATCTATACACCCGACAAGTAGAAAACCTGAAAAGGCGGCTTGAGCAAAAATCGGTGTCCCGGTGGACTGAAAACTCGAAAGGGCAGTCCAGGCAAAAGTTAGGGATCAAAGCCTACGACTATGTCCTGTCATCACTTGCCTACCAGAAGAAGATTTGTCAATCGACAGTCATCAAGCACCTCCACAGGTATCTTCTCCCACAGAAACTGGGGCAATAAGGATTGTCCAAACTGTACAATCAATCTGTCCACCAAGGTATCAAGGTAAGTTCAGCTGAAGAACATGACCAAGTTACCTTCACTCCCTGCAGAGTAAGACCAGAATCAGCAGTACTCTCCAAGCAGAATTAGTCTCACAATCAGCCCTGAAAAGGCACAATATCTCCAGCAAGTCAGCAACGCTCTCCCCAAGCAGAGTTAGTTTACTGTCAGCCTTAAGGAAGTTGGGTATCCCCAGAAGATCTCAATATTCCCCAGTGGAGTGTACAGATGTTCCTGAGCAAGCATCCCCGGCAGTCTTAATATAAGATTGTTCCCCGGCGGAATATCAGACACCCCAGTGGAGCCATTCCCCAGTACAGTCCAAAGTTTCCCCAGGAGAGTTGAATCAATCTCCCCAGTAGATTCTGGAAGCTTATATCCCCAGTAGATTCTGGAAGCTTATCCCCCGCAGAGCACGAACGCGTCTCCCCGGCTTTATTCAAAGGTTATTCCCCACCAGGGCTTATAACTGGGTTATCCTCAGCTAATTACAACGGAAAGATCGTCCTCGGCGAAGTTCTTCCTATCCCCGACGGAGTTCATCAATTCCCCAACATAACTTATCAACAGAATCCCCAGCGGAGTTATCACCAAACCTCAGCGAAGTACCTCTTCCCGCAGAGTATTCCCCGCAGAGTAATCTCTTCCACAAGTTTATTCCTCAACGGAGTCATCCTCTCCTAACCGGTTTATTCTTACAATCAACATCCCAAGCGGAAACGAAGAACTCTAATCTTCAGCATCAGCCCAGGAGTTATCTTCCCGGCATTCGTCAAGGATTTATTTTCCTAGACAAAAATACATTCATAAACATCACACCTTCATACATTATAGCATGCATACGCATCATACACCATAAATCTCATTCATTCTTGAGAACATCTTAATATCATACAGTTCATGCATCATGACACTGCATACAACTAACATGCTGCCTTTTCAGGAAAAGGTCAATCAAAAAGATGATTACCATCTACCTCTACAGCTCCAGATCAACATTGGTAACAAGCCAGGAAAATTCTATGGACGACTGATCGTGGGTTAATATCTGAAACCAAACAGGACAATTATCTACTTGATCATCCTCAGGCAACCCTACACCGGTTCCTTTTCTTTCAGAAGAAGTCTTACACTGGCTCATCAACAGGCAACCCTACACCGGTTCCTTCTTAACCTCAGATGTAGTTTTACACGAACTCATCATTAGGCAACCCTACACCGGTTCCATCTCAATTTTCAGAAGAAGTCTTACACGGACTTATCATCAAAGTAACCCTACACCGGTTCCTTTTCTTTCAGAAAAAGTCTTACACGGACTTATCCCGAAGTAACCTTACCTCGGTTCCTCCAGAAGTCTTACACGGACTTATCTCAAGATGACCTTACCCCGGTTCATCAAGAAGTTTTACACGAACTTACCCTGCAATAACCTTACCCCGGTTCCTCCAGAAGTCTAACACGGACTTATCTCAAGATGACCTTACCCCGGTTCATCAAGAAGTTTTACACGAACTTACCCTGCAGTAACCTTACCCCTGTTCCTCCAGAAGTCTTACACGGACTTATCTCAAGATGACCTTACCCCGGTTCATCAAGAAGTTTTACACGAACTTATCCTGCAGTAACCTTACCCCGGTTCCTCCAGAAGTTTTACACGGACTTATACCGAAGTAACCTGACCCCGGTTCCTCCAGAAGTTTTACACGAACTTATCCCGAAGAAACCCTACATAGGTTCTCTCTCTCTCCAGACGTAGTTTTACATGGGCTCGTCGTCAAAGAAACCCTACACAGGTTCTCTCTTCCCAAAGATGCAGTTTTACATGAACTCGTCATCAGAAACCCTACCCAGGTTTTACTTCTTCCAGGATGCAGTTTTACACGAGCTCATCATCAAAGTAACCCCACACGGGTTCCCTTCTCAAACTCCAGACATAGTTTTGCACGGACTCGTCATCAGTAAACCCTACACAGGTTTCCTTCTCGGATCTAGATGCGGTTTTACACTAACTCGTCATCAAAGTAACCCTACACAGGTTCCTTCTCCATTTCAGATGCAGTCTTATACGGACTCATTATCAGTAAACCCTACACAGGTTTCCTTCCTCCAAAGATGCAGTTTTACACGAGCTCATCATCGGTCAACCCTACACAGGTGTCCTTCTTTCCAAGATGCAGTTTTACACGAGCTCATCATCAGGAAACCCTACACAGGTTCCCTCTTTCAACTTACAAAAATTACAATTCAACAGACCACCTCCAGATGGCATCTATAAGCCCATCCCCCTACCAACAGTCTCCAAATGGCATCTATAAGCCCATTCCCGAAAAGGTTCTGTCACATCTTCAGATGGCATCTATAAGCCCATCCTCCTATCCACCATCTCTCCAAATGGAATCTGTAAGCCCATTCCCGACATCACATTGCTGATACCTCACTATGTGAGTGCAAATTTCTGGGCACTCTAGTGTTCAATCATCTTCCACCTTCGGATCACGAAAGGCACACAAGCCAATCTACATCCTCAGGTCTAAGAAGATTGAACAGGGGCAACTGTTGTACCCCAAAATTTTCCCTCCCATATTCTTCAAAATTTTGACAAGCATCATCTCAATTTGCTCAAGTCTACTCAAGGGTTGCACAGTCAACCATCCTCCTAAGCCAATCAAAATTAGGGTTTTGGTTCCTTCAAGGAAGTTGAGGTTTTCAAGGGCTCAATCAAGTCCCATATGCCTATATACATTGTCAAGCATCTACATGTCAGGTTTCAAGGCTCACAAGGTCAAGTTGCACAGTCAAAAGCCCTAGTTGCTCCACAACCAACTACAGGGGCAAAATGGTCATTTGGAAGTCAAAAGTCAAAAAATTTGGTTAACATCTTATTTTGAAGCCACAATCATCATTTGATCAAGTCTTGATCATGATTCCACAAGAATGGCTCAAAAATCATCAAGATGCAAAAGTTTCCATTTTTGGACAGCTGAAAAGTCAACTGTAACTTGACCAAGGCATAACTTTTTCAAGGTTCATCAGAAAAATCCCATCCAATGCTCATTTTGAAGGGGGTGACATTTACTACAACTCATCCTCACATTCCAAGTCCAAGAAATGCTCTCACAAAAGTTATCAATTTCAACATTATAGGTCATTTTCAAAAGTCAACAAAAAGGCATTTTCAGTCAAAGACCATAACTTGTGATTGGTAAATTCAAATGACATGGGACCAAAGGCATTGGTTAGAGGACTTCAAGACCTTTCCAAAATGTCAAAGAACATGTTCATATGATCAAAATTGAGCAAGATATGCATTGGAGAAGTTGGGAAATTTTTGTGAAATGGCAAAAGTCAACTATCCTTGAAACATCAATTTTTGACAAAAGGGCCCACTTTCTTCAACTTGATTCAGCCTTGTCATGCCATACACGTGTCCCGTGATCAATTTCAAGACCAAATAATTATTTTTCTATTTTATTTAATTTTTATTGATTTAATTCATTTTAAATCCATAAAATTCAAATAAAATCTAAAAAAAATTAAATGGATAGCATCTTTTGATTTGAATGGCCTTTATGTGTCATGAGCAAGCATACCAAATTCGTGCTAGGGCCATTTTGAGCATAAAATTCAAAATTTGAACCAACTTGGAATGTTCTTTAATGGTGATAAACCAAAATTCAAAAACTTAATTGCAATGGATCCCAAGATCATAATGTGACCTATTCTCATTCATTACTACATATGCAAGTGTGACAAACCTCATTCACGACCTAGAGACTTCTAAAACGTCCAGAGCAAAGTTCAAAAACAGCCAAAAAAGTGTGAGATCTAAAGCAGTATTGCAGGCATTTTCAGACTAAAAGAGGAACGTGATTCCCTTCTTTGCCATCCCCTGAAGCTAAAGAGACCTTTACCAAGTCCTAAGACCTTCTACAACGCATTGTAAGTTGTCCTGAACTCACCCCTGTACACGAAGCTTGAATTCTCCATTCTTACATTTTTTTCTCAAAAATATTGGCGTGATCATGTTGCTTGTTTGATTTCTGACGTAACCATAATGTTCAATTGCATTTTTAGGCATTGTATGATGATACCCGTACCTAGGGTTTATTTGTGTGTTTTTTAGGCATCTTGTCTATAGGTGAAATTGGGACAAACTATAAGCATAGATGTGATCAGGAGACATGGACGATCACAACCATGGGCTTAAATGGAGTTTCTGAAGCCTAGGGACAATTCTAAGTATGGCCTACGAAACTACCTGCGGATAAAAATCCGCAGGTAAATAACCAGGAATTGTGAGGAAGAAGATGATGATACGTCACAACGTAATTGGCCTGTTTAAAAGTCACGCGCGTTTTTTTTTGTTTTTTAGGCATAGGCGTTGATTTATGAATATATTAACCATTTCTTATTATTATGTCAAATGAAACATGCAGCACAGCTGGCTAAGGCGTTGGTGTAGTGAGCGCTGGGACCTGGGTTCGAATCCCAGGCACCCCATAGTTCCATGTTTATTTTTTCTAATGCGTTCTTGTGTAGGTTTCCAAATGGTGAGCACCATAAACCTCACAAACCAGGGCGCCAAGTGGCCTCAAAGATCAATCTAATGGCCATGGGATGGATGACCACCATGCTCCCCAGTCAAGCCAGCGTGGACAATTCCAAAAGTCAACAGGGCTTGGAGTGCTTTTGGGCCTCATAAATTCCAGATGCACCTCCCTCAGGGCCCAATACCCCCTGGTCCATTCCTTTTTTTTTCTTTTGTTTTCTATTTTTCTCTTTTATTTTGTTTAACTATTTTTCTAATTATTATTCTTATCATTAAACTAACATGATTAATTTTTCACAATAAAAATTAAAAATCAAAAAAACTAATATTATTATTAATTTCATTTTATTTTTTGTAAATAAATTATAATTAATTAGTTAGTTTAAATAGGTAACTTTAATCTTTTTCTTAATAACTAAAATAAATTTAGAACTAGATTTTTTTCTTCTTTTAATTTTAATTCCTCTTATTTTATTTTTATTAAAAATATAAAAAACACAAAAAACATTTTTTTTTTCTTTAATTAATTAATTAATTAGTAATTAGGTTTAAATTTCATTAATTGCAAAAAAGGACAAAAAATCAATTCTTTCTTAAAAGGGTCAAAACCCTTAGGACGTTCCCGATTAAATTTCTATTCGTGCGTATTTATTTATTTTGATTATATTTATGTATCTGTACAGAGTATGTAATAGTTAATTAGGATTTTATCGCCTTATTTAAATTCTCGCACTTTATCTTTTCAAAATGGGTTTTTGTTTTTGGCGATGTATAGACCCGCGCCTTGTAATAGCTAGATTTACATTTCTGCAATTTATTTTCCGCACTCCTAACTGCTAATATGCCTGCAAGAATGTATGTAAAATTAAATCAATCCGTAGCTCACAAATAACATGTACAAAATAAACATTAACATGATTCAACACACATGCACATGCCACCCCTAGGGTACGCCTTACTGGTTGCCTCGAACGTGGTCATCAAGTATAGGGTGTCTTAGAGGTCGCCCTTCTGTCTAAAAAGATCCAGTTGCCTCGAAACGGTTGCCTCGGATAAAAAGGATCTAGGATATTAGGGTTACTTCTAAGGTATCCTACCATTGCTTTGGTGACCACACATGTCCCTAATAATCGAATTGACCTGATCACTCCAACGATGGTGCTACCTACCTCTCAATGGTTGGATATCACTATCTAAAGGACTCTTACACAGCCTAATTCCTTAGAGTAGGTAGATTCTCCTGGGTACTTGCTCTTTTCAAAACAAACAACAACAACTTTTCGCACCTACACTTTCAAAAGGTTTTTCAAACAAATTTTTCATACACTCTTGAGGACAGATACAAGAGTTACTTAGAAATCTTTCAAACGAAACTTTTTCAAAACCCGCACACACTTGAAAAGCAAACATTTTTTAAAACATAAGAGCAAGTACCTAAGAGCCCATGGATAACCATGGATAGAAAGGGTGCTAACACCTTCCCTTTCTATAAATCTACCTCCCGAACCGAGAACATTCTCGAAAAAGGAATTTTGCTGTGCTTTTGTCCTTTCCATGTTGGAAAACATAAAAGACGGTGGCGACTCTTGCTTACCGCGACATTTCGCGAAACCAGCTAAAAAACAGTCAGTTCTATTTCCACTGATCACAAACATGATAATCTAAGTTATAGTTAATTGGTTTTAAATTGACTTTAAATACGGATAATAAGTACAACTTTCATACTATGCGAGGGGCATGTTTAATTTTCTTCTTGATGGAATACTCAGCTTCTTACTTGTGGATATTTTTGCTAAGTTGTTTCATGGCTCTGTACTGGTGGCAAAGGTTTACCTCTCCCCATTGAATGCTCATTTCTCCGGAAAGACAAACGAAAGAAAAACCATTTGCAATTTCTCTTCATAATATAGAGGTCATAGGTCAGGATACTATCAGGATTTCAGTGCATCGTCAAGATTGACAAGTCCAGATGGAGTCAATTCTCTTCCATGGTGGCATTGTTCTACGCTGAATTTTCATGTGTATCTTGATTGTCTGTTTTAACATTTTCTACATGTAGGAACTTGTTTGTTTTTTAGTGTCAACCCTAATGCGTTGAATTTGTTTTCCTTGAAGTAATTCTTTTTTTACTTGAACCATTCATTATCACTCTTTAAATGATTTTATGGCATATTGATACCAACTGTGCCAACTCTTTTGCCTAGTCAAAAGATTGGAGGAAGGATGACGATAGTTAAAGTCAATGTCTCTGATGGTATGCTTTTGAGTAGAACCATGTTGATGATGTACATGCCTTGTTTCAATCCCCAAACACCTGAGATATAAGGGAGATAGACCCTTGTTTACCCCTCTGAGCCTTCGAAGTAGGAGTTTCTTTTTTGTTAAAAAAAACCCTTATTCTTAACCCGAGGCAGGGTACATGTTTAGTTAATTTGATCAAGCATCCAAAATTTAGAAGGAGTGTCCCACCTGAGGATCACCGCATTTTATCCCTCGCATTATGAGGTCGTAAAAAAGATCAAAACTATAATGGTTATTTCCTCACAAAAATCATGAGGTCGAGATCGAATCAATACAACAATGGTTATCCCTCACCGACCAAGGAATGAGGTAGTCACTTTCCTCAACAAAAAAAAAGTTTAAAGACTTAGGGTCACACGAATTGTTCAAAGTGGAAAATATGAATAATAATAAAAAATCCCCGCTAAGTCGAAACTTGAAAGTAAGTCGCTTAGGCAAAAGTTAGGGCATCCCGCTGGACTCCCAAATTGAAATTCAAAAGAATTTGTCCAGGAAAAAGTTGGGGAAAGAGAAAAAGAATTTGAAAAGCCCGAAAGGCAGAAAAGGATCATCCAATAAAAATCCTCATCAAAAGAAAAGTCGTGTGATCGATCACCCAAAAACCAAAAGTTAAGTGACTGTCGCGTCTAAGTAATTGTTGAGGTTCCTCAGCCATCATAAGCTCCTCTTGACAGATGAATGTCTGTGTCAAGTTAATTGAATTTAGGACTGGAGAACATCACGAAGGGGTGGGCACCAAATAACTTGAGCCTTAAGAACTTTTTCTAAAAAACATGAACCATGCCACGTTACAACCTTTAAAAGTCCTAACTGAAACATGGGTTTAACTCGAAAGCATACTACAACAGGATAGTGTTTCCTAAACTCCCAAATATGAGTTGCATATCCATGTTGGTATCATATTACCTTTCGAATACCAGTTTCGTCCTGATATTCACTTCCAGTAGGTTTTTAGTTGTACGCCCTAATCACCTTGATTTGGATCGAGCTTTGAGTTTCGTGTTCTCACCACACATGAAATCCAGTTTCGCCCTGGTACTTATCTAGTTTAGTTTTGTCTAACTAGTTATAATGAGTTGAGTGTCGTCTCATTTTGTTTTCATACCTTGGACTTCCATCAGTGTTTGATTACTGAACCCTTTATCGGTTTTCGTTGACCAAGTCTCTTTGCAGTGTTCGTAACTGCGTCCCTAGTTGAAATCAGTCTCTTTTGTTCCTTGGATTCTTCTATTAGTTTTTGTTACTGTTTATCCATTGATCTAAGACCAGCAAGTGCTTTGAGAAACATGCACTCTCATCACTTTGCTTTGGGTCGATTTTTGATCTCGTCGCCTGTGCATGAAATCCAGTTTCGTCCTAGAACTCATCTAGTTTAGTTTTGTCTAACTAGTTATAATAAGTTGAGTTTCATCTCGTTTTTGTTTTCATACCTTGGACATCCATCAGTGTTTGTTTATTGAATCCTTTATCAGTTTTCACTTACTGAGTCTCTTTTTAGTGTTCGTAATTGCTTCCCTGGTTGAAATCAGTCTCTTATGTTCCTTGGATTCTTCTATCAGTTTTCGTTACTCTTTATCCATTGATCTGAGACTAGCATGTGCTCTGATAAACATGCACTCTCATCCCTTTTGCTATGGGTCGTGTTTTGCCTCGTTACCCATGCGTGAAATCCAGTTTCGTCCTGGTACTCATCTAGTTTAGTTTCGTCTAACTAGTTTTTATGGGTCGAGTTTCGTCTCGTTTTGTTCCTCACTCCTGGGATTCTTTCAGTTCCTTCATGCTATCTATCTTAGGTTGAGACTAGCAGGTGCTCCTAGAATCACACACTCTAGCCACTTTGCCCCGTGTACTTTTCTAGAGTTTAGTTTTGCCTACTCTCTGTGGTTTGAGTTTTATCTCACCCCTTTTGTGGTCCAGTTTTATCCTGACACTTTTATTCTGAGGTTTAGTTCCGTCTACTCTTCTAAGTTTTAGTTATGTTTCAATTTTGTTAAAATCTGTGTTACAACTTCATTCTGACGCATGTTTTGGGAGGTCCAATGTTCATTAAATCCTCTATTTGCTAAATCCAATTTTGTTTGGCATCTTCTAAATCCCACGCCTGCTGGCATTCTTTGTCTTTGGGGGAGGGTTCTACTTCTTCTTTAAGAGTGTAAACTTTTGGGTTTTCTTGTATTCAATCATCTTCAACTCTGAACGCTTGAAAGTTGTCATTTTTCTCACTTATCCGGTTAAAGATAATTGAATAGGGACAGCTGTTGCACCCCAAAATTTACTCTCTTGATTTAGGCTTATGTTTCATCATAAATATCATGTTGCATTGCATTCATACATTGTGATGGGATCAAAGTGTTTTAGTTATCAAAGTCTTTCTCAAGCTTTAGAAGATTGATTGTATTGACAAGTTGCTCAAGGAGAGCCCTATTATCTAAACCTCTGGGTCTTTCAAGCCCAAAGATATCAAATATCTCAAGATATATTATCCACCTCATTGAATCCCCAGAAGATAGAATATTATGTTGATTCTAGGGAGAATCACATCCTTTTGATTCATCAGTCAAAATTAGGATTTTTTCCAAATTGGAGCAATTGGGGACTAGATGAGCCAAGTATTGAAGCATCATTATATTATCATCATTGGAATCTTTTGTACCCCAAAATTTTCCCTCCAATTTTTACACAAGACATACTTCTAGAGGTCCTCAATTGCCCTAGGATGATCAAGAAATGACCATACAAATTCAACTCCTAAGGCAATGAATCTCAAACTAGGGTTTCAATTTTAAGAAAGATGTGTGAATCACAAGGATACCAAATGTTCTCAATTATCCTAACATGCCCTCAAGTCATCCATGCCAAACTTTATGCATTGAACAACAAGTTTACTCAATCAACTGCTCAAATGCCTGGAAATCAACTATACTAGGTCAAAAGTCAATTGTGGCCAAAATACAGTCAAACTTCAAGATTCTTGGTCAACATCAACATTTTGAAGTAATATCCATCATTTTATCAAGGGTTGATCATGATTCCTCAAGGAATGCTCATAACTCATCAAAAGGCAAAAATGGCAAATTAGGGTTTCTATAGGAAAAGTCAACCAAACTTTGACCAGGCATAACTTTATCATACTTTATCAAAAGTTTTCCCACCGAGGCTCATTTTGAAGAGAATATAATTCCATACAACTTATCTTCATCCCTCAAGTTCATGAAATGCCCCAATCAAAAGATACAAACTCATACATTATAGGTCCTTTCAAAAAGTCAACAAAAACACATTTTGGGTCAAAGCTCCTTACATGAACATGGAAGATCTAATTGAGATGAAACAAAATAGGTTATTTTTAGGACATCCTAAGCTCTCTAAAAAGTCATAGAACACCTTCTCAGGGTTAAAATTGAGAGATATAAAGATTGCACAAGTTGGGCAATTTTCAAGAAATGCATGAAACCTCAATTGGGCAAATTTGTATTTTTGAGCTATTGGGCCCAATTTTTAGAGTCCAAACTTGTTCATGAAGCATCTAAGGATCTCTAAACATGTCCATTCATCATTTTGTTTTTTATTTTATTTATCTTGATGTTATTCAAATAAATTAAATAAATACTAAATAAATGCAAGAATGTGCAAGATATAGAATATGCAAATCTTTTTTAAACCAAAGAGATCATAGCCAGCTATTAAAACCGTGTGGACTGAAAAAGGAAGTGGATCTCTTCTTTTGGGAAAGATTTGAATAAAAATCTTTATATTTTAAAAGAGCATTGATAAATTGGATTTTTGCTACAATTATAAAACTAAAAGGATTTACTACATATACACTACAACCCTAGACCTAATACACACGAAAAAAGCTGCCTCCAAAACAAGAACAAAGTTACAAAATTATTCAAGTGTGGTGCAATTCAATATTTCACGCCCTAGCCAATACCAATCAGATTCAGGCGTTCCATCATCCTTCTGAGGATCCCGGGAGTAGAACCAACCTCTTCTTGAAGGCCAAAGCATACAGAACCACCCCCTACGATAACTCACGGTTTGCAAAATTCTTAAACTTCAAACTTTCAATTCATGGAATATAAACAACATCTCTGCACATATTTGAGTTTAATATCATATTTGTGTGTGTTTTGAACCGTTCCATGCAAGCTTGGACGCTAGAATCAAGAAGTGCCATTGTTAGGGCACGAGGTTTCTTTTTCTTCGCATCTACGTTTACAGACCGTTTCAGCCAAAAAGAAGATCACCAACGTGATCGCAGCCCTCAAAATAGGGGGGTAGGGTATCATTTATGTTTTTATTCACAATGTTTTGCCAGGTTCAGAATTTAAGTCAACCGGAGAAGGTGATCGGAGCTGGGCTTCGGCACTGTTGACCAGTCCAGACTCTGGTGGCTGAAATGGCGTGCGTTCATTAGTTCAAGCGAGATCTGACTTGGCACGTTTTGACAAATTGACAATTGACTGATTTTATCATTATAATATTTTTGTGTCATTATATACATGAATTAACAGGATGGTCGAGTGGTAGATGGGACGTGTGCAAAGGGAAGAGACCTGGGTTCGATTCCCAGGTCTTGAATTTTATATTTTCTAACCAGATTCTTTCAGATCCAATGCATTTCCATCTCACGCGTATACCTTGCACCCTCAGATGCAACCATTAGATCATTCATACTTCAGATCCAGCATCCAATGATGCTTCCTCATGGGGGACCTCCCAAGCATGCCTCCCACTGGATCCAGCGCAGCTGTGGGCCAACAAGATTTGGGCCTTAGAATTCAGCAATGCACCCCTCCAATTGGGTTTCTCACCCCCCCCCCCTCAGGCCCATTTTCTATTTTCTTTACTCTTTTTCTTTTATTTTATTTCATTGTTTTATTTTTTTTTTTAAAACAATTTTGTTTTAATCATAAAATCATAAAAATCACAAAATCACAAAAAAAAATAATAGACATAGGTTTTTCTAATTAAATTTAATTTTTGGTAAATAAATTAATTTAATTAAATTTTAACTTCTTTCTTTAATCTAAAATTAGTTAGAAATTAGGTTAAATTTCTAATTTTTTCCATAAAATACCAAAAAGTATTTTTAATAGGAAATTAGATTTTTAGGACTTAGAACTTATTCTCGTCTCGATTTTTGCGCGTTATTATTTTTCATACGATTATGTAGTTGTGCCTTGTTTGTAATAGTTTAAATAGGTTTTTTTATTTCCGCATTTTACTCTTCGTTCATTATTTATGTAACTACACCAAAGCCTTGTAATAGTTGTAGGAACTTTATTTCTCGCTTTTTATTTCTTATATGCTTGTATATGAACTGTTAGTAAATTAGGTGTGCATGATAAGATTAAATCAATTAATCATTAGGTCACTAACTTCAAAGATAAATATCTGAAAAAAGCACACTTGCACACTTGCACCCCTAAGGTATAACCTCACTTGTTGCCTTCGGAAATGGTCATGTCCCTCGAACGTAGGGATATCTTAGCAAAGACCCTCAGTTTAAAAGTCATCATAAATGTCATGGTCCCTTAACGTCCCTCGAGTTGCCTACGAGAAATGATCTTGTCCCTCGATGTTACCTATATGATGACAATCCCTTTGAAATACTAAGGTATCCTTACATGTTGCCTTCAATGACCATAAACGTCCCTTTCGATAGTCCCCCAACATTTGACGATAGGGCTACCTACTCACTAATAGTAGGATAGAACTATCTAAAGGAAAGGAGGAAAAGAACGTCCTTTTTCGAGTAGGTAGACAGTTCTTAAGTACTTGCTCAAAAACAACTTTTTTACACTTACACACTTTCAAAACTCTTTTCAAAAACGCTTTATCACACTCTTAGGACTGATACAAGAGTTATTATAAAGCAAACAAAATCTTTCAAAACACACAAACATGAAAACAATTTTTTTTAAATGAGCAAGTACCTAAGAGCTCGTGGAAAACCATGGATGGAAAGGGTGCTAACACCTTCCCTTTCCATAATCTACCCCCTTACTCAGAAAATCTCGAAAAAGGTCTTTTTATGTTCTTTTCACCCTTTCCTTTGTTGGATGAAAGAAACGTCGGCGGCGACTCTTGCTTACCCCGACATTTGCAAACAAAAAATGCAAACCAGTATAATAGTCGGTCCTGTCACTGTATCACATAACTGGCGACTCTACTGGGGAGACTTATAAAAGTGAGGTTTACCTTAGGGTCTAGATCATTTCTAAACTATTTTCTTTGTCTGTCTTGATTGCTTTATTTTTAAGGGTACTGTTTGGGTTACTATAGATCCTACACCTGGATCTGGGGAAACCTTTTAGGTAAGTAGCAATAGATCGTGGAAACTGTGCGGGGTATACCGACACGGTTGAAGTGATGGCTACGTTGATGCGACACTTTGGTTGGTATAGGTAGCCCTTGAGTTAATCAAGGAGAATACAGGGTCGTTGCATGGTGTCATGAAGCTTCAACTGACCTTAGAACCTTAATCAAACAACTTGGCTATTAGGACGTAGTGAGATAATCGTCTTTGGTGTATTCCCAAAGTTGGTTGATACTCGATACTACACTCATTGAGATTTGACTCCCAAGTTTTTTTTGGTTTCAATTTAGTTGCCTATCATAACGAAACTTGTGGGAAAGATCGGTGATATTGAGATCCCTTAGAACCTAGTTACTATTTATAAGACAGGTTGAACCAATCCAAACTTCAAGAGGGTATTACCTTAAAACCAATGCAATCCTTAAACCTAAGGTCTTTGATTGATTTGCTTGTGCTTCCTATATTTGTGATTTCTTAGCATAATCATGACATCATAACATGGCATATCATACTAACAATTTCAAGGATTTTCTAGAGCTTATCTTTGTCTTGTTTTGTAGGACATGACATCCGCTCGCAGGAACACTATCCAAGTCAACCTTGTGAAAGTACCTCCTCAACTCAAGGAGTTAGTAGCAAGGATTCCTGAAATCTCTCCCTTCACTAGAAAACATGGTCGACTTCTCAGCTTGGTCACTTCAACCCCTGATGAAGAAATGTTAAACGTTCTCTTTCAGTTCTTTGACCCATTACACCACTGCTTCACTTTTCCTAATTACCATATAGTGCCCACTATGGAGGAGTTTTCTCAGTTATTGGGGGTACATATCCTTAATCAGTTACCATTCAACAGTATGGAAAGAGACCCAAAGCCCGAAGAGATTGCTCAAGTCCTATCTTTACAACGGTCTGATGTAGTGGAAAATTGGGAAACCGGAAGAGGTGTCCTAGGATTTGCAGCTAAGTTTCTATTTGTGAAAGCTCACCATTTATGGGATATCCTGGATTTACAAGCTTTTGAAGAAGTGTTGGCCCTTCTCATCTATGGGATGGTACTATTCCCTAACACGGACCAACTCATAGATGTGAATGCGGTTATCGTTTTTCTGTCTCATAATTCGATGCTTACATTACTTGGGGATATTCTACACTTTCTGCATACTCGCACTCTAAAGATAAGGGGGACCCTTCTGTGTTTCACTTCTCTATTGGCTAGGTGGTTTATTTCGCACCTACCTCGGTCTATTTTGATAAATGAGCAGGGTATGAGATGGTCTCATAGGTTGATGTCCCTTACACATTCGAATATTCATTGGTGTTCTTGATTCTTGGAGAGTGTTACCATCATTGATCGCTATGGGGAATTCCCTAATGTCCCTCTCTTAGGAATTATGGGAGAAATCACTTATAATCCTTGATTGACATTGCGACAGTTTGGTTATGCTAGAAGGGATGGTCCTCATGACATACTCGTCCAAGGAATCACATTTGACTATAAGAATGACTTGCAGGGTTATCGTAAGAGGATCATTCGAGCTTGGGGCATGATAAACAAAGTTGATAGCAAGACACTGGGGTACAAGAATTCCATCCCTCTTGAGCCTTACCTCAAATTGGTGAGAATTCGTGCTCAATGTCTTATGATGCCTTACCCCGCCATCTTATATGTGATTATGTAGCCAATTGTTGAGGGAGACACTCCTTATATTGTTCTTGATCCTGACATGCCAACTTATTTTGAAGAGCTACGGAAATCCTGGATCCAACTCTAAGAAGAACGAGATACCTTCGAAACCCAATTCTACGCCAGCGAGAAGAAGGTTTTAGAGCTCACCAGGTTACTTCACGAGGAGAAGAGTACAAACGCTTACATTGCACCAAAGAGAATGCGCCTGTGAGAAGCTTGAGTCTTCTTTTTCTTAGAGAGTTATTTTTTCTTTGTTACCTCCTTTGTAAGCCCAAGAGTCATCATGGTCACCGATAAAAATTCTTAATGCAATTAAAATTTGCTATCTTTCTGTTTAAGCAATTGTAAGTCTTAGAAATCCTTGAAAAGGTTGCATACATATATCATACATATTATTGCATAAGCATGTTTCATAACAAGTCTCTCATGTTCTCCCTGTTTATTTCAGAAATGGCTCTCAAACAAGACAACAGAAATCTCCAAACTCAAGAGGCTCGGTTCATGGAAATGTTCCTAAACCTATCCAAGGGGCAGGAAGAGTTGAAAGCACTCCTCACTGGGAACATGGCCAAGAAAAATCCTAAAGACAATAAGGACGAATGGTTGGAACAACTGCAAGTTGATGTTGAAGCAACGAGAACACAAATGCTGGGGAAAATGGCTCTTATCCAAGGCCTGGCCCGGGTTCAAGAAGAGATGAGAGGCATTATCAACAAACTTCATCAAGACAAATGCAACCGTATGAAGCAAACAGTCGAGGTTGGGGACCAAGTCATTGATCAACCTCTAAGAAGACAAGAGGTTGGTTTGGTGAAGAGTGGACCTTCCCAAATTGTTACTACATCACGGGTCCAACAACAACCTCGCCAAAAACAACGGGTTAATCAAAGTAAGCCGGATACACCCAAGAGGCAGTTTACCAAACTCAACATGTTGTTGTATCAATCTTTACAACACATGTTGAGTATGAACCTGGTTACGTTAATAGGGCCTTGTCCGAATCCCAAGACTTCTTCCCCTAACTATAATCCTGATGCAAGGTGTGCATATCACTCCAATAGTCCAGGGCATAATACTGATGATTGTTGGATGTTGAAATATAAAATTCAAAACTTGATTGATGAAGGAGTGCTGGAGTTTACACAAGATGGCCAGGATGAGTTCTTCTACCATCCTTCCAAGGCACGCCACCTGAAGTGACATGATTAGACAAAGAGGCTTTTTGTTCATTTGAATTCTTAACTTGTAATTTTCTTTTGATTGTTCGAACATTTGTTTCATGTCAAACTTTTTTACTTTATCAATGTATTGCATATATCTGTTTTCAATCAATTCATTCGTATTCACCATATTTAAATTGCTTTCCTTTTTGTGATATTCAAACTCTCAATCAAAAGCTCTGAGCCTTTAGAGGGAGGATGACGAAAACGATACCATAATCTCTATAGTATGCTTTTGAACAGACCCTGCTAACGATGTACATACATTGTTTCTTTAATAAAGTTGAATTCCATCACATTCCTAGAGATGAAAATCAAATGGCGGACACTCTGGCAACTCTGGCTTCTATGTATCAAGTGAATACTAGGAATGATATACCTCGAATTATGGTTCGGTGACTGGATAGGCCCGCTCATGTGTTTACAACAGAAGAGGTAGCAGATGAGAAACCTTGGTATTATGATACCATGCATTTTCTCCAAACTCAAGAATACACGATTGGTGCATCGAATAAAGATAGAAAGACATTGAGAAGATTGGCTGGCAGTTTCTTCCTCAGTGAAAATGTGTTGTACAAGATAAATTATGACATGGTCTTGCTCAGATGCGTGGATAGACACGAAGCAGACATGTTGATGCATGAGGTTCACGAAGGTTCATTTGGCATGATTGGAATGATAGAACCCAAAGCTTCGAATGGACATCGTTTTATCTTGGTAGCAATTGATTACTACACCAAGTGGGTGGAGGCTGCTTCATATGCTAATGTTACTAAGAAGGTGGTTGTGTGCTTCATTAAGAATAATCTTATATGTCGGTATGGTGTGCCGAACAGAATTATCACTGACAATGGCTCGAATTTGAACAATAAAATAATGACCAAACTATGTGAAGAATTCAAGATTGTCCATCACAACTCATCTCCGTACATGCCAAAGATGAATGGGGTTGTTGAAGTTGCTAATAAGAATATCAAGAAGATTATCCAGAAAATGGTTGTTACTTATAAGGATTGGCATGAAATGCTCCATTTTGCTTTGCATGGATATTGAACATCTGTCTGCACTTCAACAGGAGAAACCATGTTATCCCTTGTGTATGGAATGGAAGTTTTGCTCGCAATCGAGGTTGAGATTCCCTCTTTGGTGTGATAATGGAAACCAAGTTGTCAGAGGCTGAATGGATCCAGAACCGGTTTGACCAATTGAATTTGATCGAAGAGAAGAGAATGACAGCTTTGTGTCATAGACAGTTATATCAGAAAAGGATGAAGAAAGCTTTTGATAAGAAGGTCAAACCTCATGAATTCAGAGAAGGCAACCTCGTGCTCAGGAAGATCATGTCTTTTATCATTGATTCTAGGGGCAAGTGGACTCCAAATTTTGAAGGCCCATATGTTGTCAAGAAAGCCTTCTCTGGCGGTGCATTAATTCTTGAAACTATGGATGGAGAGGAATTCCCACGTCCCATGAATATTGATGCAGTCAAGAAATACTTCGCCTAAAGAAATAAAAGAACAACTTGCTAAGTTGAAAACCCGAAAGGGCGGCTTAGGCAAAAAAGAGCGTCTCGGTAGGCCGAAAACCCGAAAGGGCGGTCTAGGAAAAAATTAGAGACATAAACAGAATAAATTTCCCGCTAAGTTGAAAACCCGCAAGGGCAGCTTAGGAAAAAGTTAGGGACTTGCTTGGAAAGTAACTACATCAAACAAGACTTGATTATTCGAGTAACAATCTTCTCGGATCCTCATCATAATTCAACAGAAGCTGCTGCTCAGGATTTCAAAATTTGTTAGAGGGGATAGTGGTCATTATATCTCAATGTATCTTTTCCATTATATATTACCATTTTCTGAACTTTGTAATTATCCATGGAGTCTCGCCATTCGCAGACTACCATTCTATTAATGAAATTTGAGCCTTTACCCGATTCTTTGTATTTCTTATTTTATTTAGCTTGAAAATACTCCATTTATTATTGATAATAACTTTCAAAGCGAAAATATTAAATAAAAAATTGATTTCAAAAAGAATTTACAATTTTTCTTTACTTTAAAATTTGTGACGCAAGAGAGAAAAAACAACAAAAGTGGTGATCCCAAGAATGGATGAACTCCAGTTGCTTTTAAGAAGTTTTGTTTCCCAGAGAAGTTTTTCTCAAGATGTTTCACCGTATAGGTTCTGTAACTCCAATATCCCCGGTCAAGTTTGGGTTCATTTCTCCTCTTTTCTGAGTTTTCATGATATGAAGATTCAATCCAAGATTTCTCCAATAAAGGTTTCTTTTGTTTAATAGAAGTTCTTTTTTCCAGAGAAGTTGGTACAATAATTACTCTCGAAGAACACGGGCCTCTGTTTTCCCCAGTGAAGAACGTATATTGGTTTTCCCTTTGTGAATGTGGTGTTGACCTCCCCAATGAAGTCGGCACAAATCCCCCAGTAAATGTTTTGATGATTTGATGTATGTCTGCTCTACTTGAAATTGATTTTTCAAATCCCCAGTAGAGGCATTACTTTTGAAAATATTTGATTCCCCTTTAAAGTCTGAGTGTTATTCCCTAGTAAAGCATGGGAGAGGATGTTGTATCTCTATATTTGTACTATTTGGTCGCTATGTAATTTAGCCGAGTATTGATTGTGCCCGATTTGGTTTTGCCTGTTTACTCCTGGTGTTATATATCTGTTTTGTCAATATATGCGCGATAACACTCATACGTTCATACATACATCATGCATAGCTAAAATCGGCAAACCATTGCTCATTCATATTCGTTAATATTTTGTTGACATATTACCCTGTTTTGCAGATTTATGTTATCCTCTCTCCAATAGAGTGTTGGCCTTAAGCAGAAAATGTATATTCTTTCAATTTCCCCACTGAGTTATCCCTCGTGGAATTTTTTGCTTTAGCTTTCTTGTACAGCTCTTTGTCTGGATGATTTTGGGTTTCCCTCTTGAGTTTATTTCTCAAAGGAAGTTTTTCCGACGACTGTCTCATTCCAGTTTATTTCTGGTTTGAATTTTTTATCCTCGGAAATATTATTACTTTGGATTTCTGCAAGCTTCGAGCATTGGTTTGAGAATGTGCATTTATTTTGCACGAGAACGCCTTTATCTCCTCAAGCAGGAATATATTGGCATTTCCCCAGGAAGTCATATTGCTCTCCCCAAAAATCATTTATTTTTACAATCCTTCCTACAACAACAAGTAGAAGGTCTCTTTATTTGAGCAACCTGTACTTCCCTGTAAAAGTCGACGTAACTTTTTTTGCTATCTTCTCTATGAGTGGATAGTTTGCAGCCTGCTGCCAAATTACTCCAGTGGATGGCAAGACTTTCAATATCACAGAGACAGTTCATTATGAAATCCTTACAAGTTTTAGTCTCTTTAATTGAGACAGCTTATATATTACCCTTTCTAGGCGGAGTGCCTTGGTTAAAGAAGAAGTTGAGACCCGTTCTAGGTGAAATGCTAGAATTTTGGGGAAACTCATTATCTTTTTGCTACCCTCAGTGAACGTTGGTAGTTCACTATCAGTGAACGTCGGTGTTGTTATTTCTTTCCTCTTTCTACCTTCAGTGAATGTTGGTAGTTTCGCCTTCAGTAGGAGCTGGTGTATCCTTTGACCATTTTACCATCCTCTCTAAGTCGGGTCTTTTGATCCACCAGTGATTTATTTTCCTAGTCAAGTTGCTCTCTTGTTTCTTTATTTTGTTACATCCCTAGTGGTGTTTTGCGTCCCTTTGGAGTTGTTCATGTGCACTCATATTCATAAGAATTGCATGGCATCTTAGGGCCAACAATAGGGTTTGTTTTATACTTAAGTATCTTCGATCGCGTTGATACGAAGATTTTTAACCTTCGTATCTCTGGATAGAAGAAACTTAAATAAGGGCAGCTGTTGTACCATAATTTTTCCCCCTAAGATCCCTTCATCATACAATATTGATTTAATCACAACAAGATCACATTAGGGCTTTTGGTCCTCCTCCCTACCTTTAGCTTTGCTCTTTGAGGAATCACCAAGCACCTTGACTTGTTTTATTTTGTGGTAATGAATATTTTGTCTTTATGTTTCCTTTTAATTAATAAAATGTAATGTTGGTTTTTCTTGCTTGTTACTAATGTAGGTAAAGGCCATGAGATTTAGCAAGTTGCTCAATGGGTTCATGAGTTTATTTCCATGCCCTAGTTAACAAAGCTTGAGAAGTTCAAACATCACCATTGGATTTGTTTTGGAAGAAATGGCATGGCAAGGTTATTTTGGTTCACCACATTTCAAGGTTATCAAATTTGATTCAAAAGTACAAGGGGTTGATTGAAGAAGCTGTCATGCTTGGACAAGGCTTTGTTCCCATTAGTCACAAGTGCATGTTTCTCTCAATTCTCAAGATATGGAAGTGGTTTTAGTGGCTATGAGTTCTCATTTTCATCCTCAACAACTTCTATTTACAAAGCATTTGTGTTGGTACAAGAAGTTTTTTCAAAATTGTCAAAGTTCCTCAAAGCATTTTCTTGATCTAGGAGCTAGGGTTATGAAATTCAAAGAAGCATATCTTGCTCATATTTTGGTATTTTTGAGCGATTCCAAAAACATCCTTATCTTCAAAGGGTTATCAACAAATCACTTTAAAACTTTCAAGGAGTTTTCATGTGGAATAAACTTGATGATGAAGAAAGATTACAAGTCCTCTAGATGAACCCCCAATTTCCCATGTGTGACTTCAAATGATCATAACTTGGTCAATTTTTATCACCTTGAGCCCAGTATTTTTCCAAAATGGTCTTAAGGATGTGAAATTTATGCCTTATTTTATGTGAAAAGTGATAAAATGGATGGAAGATGACCTAAGGATACAAAATATTATAGGTCATTTCATGATTTTTTCCAACTTCAACAATTCATAACTCTCTCAACTTTTTGATATTTTGAATGGTTCAAGTTTCAAAATGTCATTAAAAAGGTCTATTTCATGCCATATTTTTTGTTCAAGAGAAAATTTCAAGTGGAAGGCCATGTTTGGATGTAAAACATTATAGGTCACTTTTGAAGAAAAACTTGAAATATTTCTAAGTATGGAAAGTCAACTTCTTTTTTCCAACTTTGACTAAATGCAACTTTCAGCTAAAGCATCCATTTGATTCCATTATTTTTCCATTACAAAGCTTGTAACATCATATTTCTAAAGCCTCAAGAATCATGCCCTAAGTCCCCCTTGAGCCGAGAATGCCATTGATTTGAACTTGGTAACTTGGAACTGAAGTTTCTTCAAAAGTCAGAATTTGAAATCATTGGTTTAGCTTCTAAACACTTTGTTTATGCGTGTTTTTGCCTCTAAACTTGTTTAGTGAACTTCCATAAGAGATTAGCACAACAAAACGCGCGTTTTGGATGAGTTTTGATCAAATTAGAAGTCACACTTTTCTTGTTTGCAACTTCACGTGATTTCCATCCAAACTTCATCATTTCACACGCTTGGACATTCCATTTGATTCCCTATGAATAGAGGGTCATCCCCAATTCATTTCCTCAAGCTTGGACATTCCATTTGATTCCCTATGAATAGAGGGTCATCCCCCATTAATTTTCTCAAACTTGGATAGCCAGAATCACCATGCCAAACTTGTTCCATAACTCAAAGTTCTGCAACTTTGAAATCTGTTTTCAAGCCTTTTTCAATCCAATTTTTCTATCAATTTACCTTCCTTGGTCTTCCCTGAAGCTAACCATATCATAACATTCAAGAATGGTGCCCTAGATTGCTCCATAGAAGTCTAGTTTCAGAGCTCTGCAACTGAACTTCAATAGGTAGATTCCTTCATCAATTCTTCAAAACTTTGATATCATTGTGATTCTCTCATTGCCCTGGTTCTAGTCGCAACACTTACTTTTATCTGGAAACTTGTTTCGACCATGAAATTTCAAATCCCTTTTCAAAACTTTCTTTCCAAATTGCTTGAGCTACAGTTTATATAAATTTATCGCGAAGGTGTGGTTGTCTTCGTCTTGAAGAGACGAAGCGAATGGCATAGGTCTCATGCTCTAATTTTACAGATTGAGCAACCTGGTTTTGGGACTGGCTAGAGGTTGAATATGACCAACGTGTCATCCTTCAACCAATGAAACAGCGTCATTTGGATTTTTTGAATTTCTGATTTACATTTGATTCAGTGCTTTATTCACTAATGACCATGATATGCACAGCGTGCCAGATCCCTTGGATTTGATTACTAACGTGTTTTGACTCTCATCCAATGGTCCACATATTTTTGACTTTATTTTTCTTTTCTGATTTTTAAATTTCGAAAAATCATAGAAAATTCATTTTTAGTCAAAAAAATCTGAAAAAATTATAAAAAATATTTTTGATTTTTCTCTTTCTCATTTTTATTTTTTCACAATTTTATTTTGTGTTCGTATGTTTTTTATAAATTTCCACTTTATTTGAATTGTTTTAAATGTTTAAAAATACTTTTATGCATTTTTAAATTTTGGAAAAATTATCGAATGATCCAATGATATTGTGACAAATAATGGTGACCTCATTTATTTTTTTATTTCTGACTTCGTTATTTTTTGTCATTTTTGGTTTATTTTACTCATTTATTTTAATTTTAAAAATAGTTTCTGACTTTAAAAAATTACCAAAAATTTTATAAAATCATTTTAGTTCATTTCTAATTTTTCTATGGTCTTACTTTTTATTTCTTGATTAATTTGAATATAGTTGATATTTTCTTTTTTATTTCTATTTTAAAACAATTTTAAAACCTTTTTTGTATATATTAAAGGCAATATTATTTTGTGATTATTTTATGGCTGATCTTGGATTAAATTTTTGGTCATGAACTTTGTTAACATCATTGGATCCATGGTGTTGAGTCTAACTCCACAAAAATGGATGAATGATTTTAATAATAGTTTGATTTAAATTTAATTCAAATGTGGTTTGTATATTCTCTCCCACCCCACTTTATATTGTCCCTTTCTCATTGCACTAAGTGTTATTGGAGCATGATCTGTATATCATGTCTCAAAACTAATGGTGCATAGATTGCTATTGACCGGCCTCAAAATAGGTGTGACTTCTATATAATTCCACTTACGATTGCTTAACATAGCGCTAAATTTTGTCCCGGTTCGAATAAATGATCATTCATGGCCCAAACCTATGTTTGCAAGCCCAAGTATGTTAATTTGATCTCTTAGATCCAATAACCTTGAGATTCATTGTGTGGAGGCTTTGGTTCTACCAATCCTCTAATGGATCTACAACACTTTTGGTCAACGCGGATCACTTAAACATCGTTGATCATTAAATGGTACTTTTGAGGATTCCAAATGGATGATATACTTGACAAAAAGCAAATGCAGCTTGTTGTGTGAAGGCTTTGGTTCTACCAATCCTCTAATAAGTTCCAAATACAAGTTTCAAGATGGTCATCCAACTAACCACTAACTATTAAATTGTTTTTACTTTATGCCCTTTTATTTTTTATGCTTTATGTACCATTTACTTTAAGCATTACATTTCATGTCATTTTTATTTTGCTCACTTGAGCCTTTTCTTTTCTCTTCTAAGAAACCTAATAATCAACATGAAACATAAAAAACTTTAATGATACTTGGACTATTTGGTTACTATCCTTGGCATTATGGAGTATTAGACTTCTTGGACTTAGGATTAGAAACCTTGGCCTATGTTGGAGACCTTGTGACCTTAATTGATATTTTGTCTGGAGTTCTTGAGGTTTACCTTAAGAAATTGGGTTGTTTGTTTGTTTTGTGTGTAGGTTATTGTGATTACATTCTTTGTTTGTAATCTGGAATTCACCCGTATACAGCCGTTACTCTATCCAATTTTTATGAAGACTTAATACACTTGAAGTTTGGTTCTCACAAGAGGTCTAGTATTTGTGCTTGCTTGGTTTCAATCCAAAGAATAGGAATTCTATCTTGGCTCATAATGTCAAGTATTGGCTTCTTGTTGGTTAGATAGTTCTTATCTCTAGCTTTTACCTTATGCTTTAGGATATCCTCTTCTTCTCCTCCCATCTTCTTAAATTTCAAAAAAATCTTCTCCCTCCTTTTGAAAACTCTTCTTATTTTTAAAACTGAACTACTTTCATAATAAACTTTGACTTAGGTCCATGCATTTTCAAAACATATTTCATAAATAAACTTCAATCAACATTAATAAAACCTTGACATTTTTTTTAGAAGACTAAAAATCAATCAATCTCATTCAAACCATTTTGTCATCTTGGCTTTCATCTTAAACTTTTCTCAAAAGATTCGACTCTTGTCAATCCTTGTAGTGATGCTAACAACTATACTTCTTTGATATGTAGTGAAGTGAGATATTTTCCACTTGGGTGTTGAGTGAGGCATTGTTGATTTTTAAAATCCCATATCCTCCACTTTAAGATGATGCAAATTCTCTTTTCTCATGATTGTGGGTAGTAAGTATGTTTTTCCACACGGACAATGACGATGATATCTTATCTCATAAAATTAACCAACACACTTGTGTTTTAAAAATTTTCAAAGGTGAACTACGTGTACCCTGATCCCATATTGCACGAAAGCTGGTACGTAGGCACTAACGGTTCGCAACTGCGGAGGGTGCAAAAATAATAAAAAATATATTTCTTCTCTCATCTCCACCATCTATTTTACATACAACATTTTATAGCCAAAATATATAGATTTTTACAAAGAGGTTCCTGCGGAATACCATAGATATTTATGGTGCTAATACCTTCCCTTTGCATAACTAACCCCCTTACCTAGAATCTTTCCCCCTCTTTTGAGTTATTCGCTCTTTTCCCATTCTTTTGGAAACAATAAAGTGCGGTGGCAATATTTATTTTGATTTGTACAAGTCTAGTCAATCCAATGGCTTAGTCTTAAACATTTCTACTGCTACACCATTGTTAGGGAACGAGTTTTCTTTTTCTTCGCATCTACGTTTACAGGCCATTTCAGCCAAAAAGAAGATCACCAGCGTGATCACAACCCTCAAAATAGGGGGTAGGGTATCATTTATGTTTTTATTCACAATGTTTTGGCAGGTTCAGAATTTGAGTCAACCGGAGAAGGTGAACGGAGCTGGGCTCCGGCACCATTGACCAGTCCAGACTCCGGTGGCTGAAATGACGTGCGTTCATTGGTTCAAGCGAGATTTGACTTGGCGTGTTTTGACAAATTGACCATTGACTGATTTTATCATTACAATATTTTGGTGTCATTATATACATGAATTAACAGGCTGGCCGAGTGGTAGAAGGGACATATGCAAAGGGAAGAGACCTGGGTTTGATTCCCAGGTCTTGAATTTTATATTTTCTAACCAGTTTCTTTCAGATCCAATGCATTCCCATCTCACGCGTATACCTTGCACCCTCAGATCCAGCCATTGGATCATTCATAGTTCAGATCCAGCACCCAATTATGCTTCCTCATGGTGCACCTCCCAAGCATGCCTCCCACTGAATCTAGCGGAGCTGTGGGCCAACAAGATTTGGGCCTTCGAATTCAGTAGTGCACCCCTCCAATTGGGTATCTAACCCCCCCCCCTCAGGCCCATTTTATATTTTCTTTACTCTTTTTACTTTATTTTATTTCATTGTTTTATGTTTTTTTTAATAATTTTCTTTTAATCATAAAATCATAAAAATCAGAAAATCACAAAAAAATAATACACTTGGGGTTTTCTAATTAAATTCAATTTTTGGTAAATAAATAAATTTAATTAAAGTTTAACTTCTTTATTTAATTTAAAATTAGTTAGAAATTAGGTTAAATTTCTAATTTTTTCCATAAAATACCAAAGAATATTTTTAATAGGCTATTAGATTTTTAGGGTTTAGAACTTATTCTCGTCTCAATTTTTGCATGTTATTATTTTTCATACGATTATGTAACTGTGCCCGGTTCGTAATAGTTTAACTAGGTTTTTTATTTCCGCATTTTACTTTTCGTTTATTATTTATATAACTACACCAAAGCCTTGTAATAGCTGTAGGAACCTTATTTCTCACTTTTTATTTCTAATATGCTTGTATATGAACTGTTAGTAAATTAGGCGTGCATGACAAGATTAAATCAATTAATCATTACGTCACTAACTTCAAAGATAAATATCTGAAAAAATCACAGTTACGCACTTACACCCCTAAGGTATAACCTCACTTGTTACCTTCGGAAATGGTCATGTCCCTCGAACGTAGGGATATCTTAGCAAAGACCCTCAGTTTAAAAGTCACCATAAAGATCATGGTCCCTTAACGTCCCTCGAGTTGCCTACGAGAAATGATATTGTCCCTAGATGTTGCCTATATGATGACAGTCCCTTCAAAATACTAAGGTATCCTTACATGTTGCTTCAATGACCATAAACGTCCCTTTCGATAGTCCCCTAACATCCGACAATAAGGCTACGTACTCACTAATAGTAGGATAGCACTATCTAAAGGAAAGGAGGAAAAGAACGTCATTTTTCGAGTAGGTAGACAGTTCTTAAGTACTTGCTCAAAAACAACTTATTTACACTTACACACTTTCAAAACTCTTTTCAAAAACACTTTATCACACTCTTGAGGACTAACACAAGAGTTATCATAAAGAAAACAAAATCTTTCAAAACACACAAACACAAAAACAATTTTTTTTTAAAAATGAGCAAGTACCTAAGAGCCTGTGGAAAACCACAGATGGAAAGGGTGCTAACACCTTCCCTTTCCATAATATACCCCCCTTACTCGGAAAATCTCGAAAAAAGTCTTTTTCTATTCTTTTCACCATTTCCTTTGTTGGATAAAAGAAAAGTCGGTGGTGACTCTTGCTTACCGCAACATTTGCGAACAAAAAATGCAAACCAGTATAACAGTCGGTTCTGCCACTGTATCACAGAATCAAATTTGTTTAAGGAGTCTCTCACGATGCCCAATGGAATTAGGGTTTTGAATCTTGATCAATTATCTCCTAATGCAGAGTGCGAAACTAGGGTTTTGGATTTAATCAGGATTTTTCCAACTTTTTCACCCAAGTTTGTTTCCATACTTCACCAAATGTTATTAAGCATTTATGATTGAAAAAATGAGGTTCAATTTGGATTGAAAGTTGCTCAATTGAATCAAAGGGGCAAAACAATCATTTCACTTAAAAGTCAACCAAAGTCAGAGTTTACCAAGTGGACTTTTAGTCAACATGAGGCATTTGACATGTATTTTCATGGGAAATAATAATCATTGGTGATTAAATTTGATGGGATTTGCAATTTTGAGAAGTTGCTTGGATTTGAAGTTATCTTGAAGCATGAAAAATTCACTAAGTGTCAATGATTTTGGCCTGACTTTGCAAGGGCATAACTTTCTCATTTTTCATGGGATTTTGGTTGTTCTTTTGGCCAATTAAAGAGGGGAAAGAGATCTAAAAGGGCCTACAGGGGACAAAAACACACTTCTAGCTAAAAATTGGAAGTTATTGGCCTTAGAAGTTTAGGGCAAGTTGGGCAATTTTTGATGCATCTTGGGCATCTGGCTTGGCAAGGCAAGGCATTTGGCCTAGGCAATTCATCAAACAGTTGGTGACATGCCTATAATTTTTTATTTCAGGCATAATTCGAAAATGTGCCTCATGCATTTTGAAGAGGGCTATGAAAGCTTCTCATTAAACTTGGAATCACTCAAATTGGACTAAAATTGAGGAAGTTGTGATTTGAAGAAGTTGGGTGGCAAAACTGGATTTTTGAAGGCACATGGGCAGGCTAGGGCGCGCGCAGTCTTGGGCAAGTTCGATTGACTTGCCCAGGAATCCTAATGTCCACATCTCTTTCATTTCTCCACCATTTTTTATGAATAAAAGATCATTGTGAAGCTCATCATATGAATTTTAATTGACTCAAAGAAATTTGGAAAATGCACGAGCCAATTTGAAATGGCCTCAATTGGAAGTCATCTAATTTTTGGTGTATGCTTGGCCATGAAAATTTTCAAGTATTGGTTCAGTTTTGAATCAATCATTTCAGGGTCCACTTGCACATGCTTGGCACAAATTTGACACCTCATGTGCTTCCCAAAAAAAGGCCAAACCAGGTGCATACCTCGTGCCTCTCTCATTTTCAATTTTTTTCCAAAATGGGAAACTTCTCACTCAAGAAAATCAATCCCATGTGCAAGAGAGGATAGCTCACCTCATCACGCTTCTTGCACTCACTCATACTCTCCTTATTTTACTCAAAACGATCGTAAGCATTGTCTCAGTACCAAGCAAAATGCAAATAGCCATCACACTTGTTTTGGTTTGACAGAAAACTCACTTTTGCCCTCCAACGGCTCTCAGCTTGAATTACCACTCTAACCTCACTCAAAACACTCTATATAAGCTGCTCAAGATCTCCATTCGCGGACACACGCACTGCATTGGAAGAAGCTCCTCAGAATTTTCTCATTTTTCTTGCTCTGCAACTTGGATTGAGAAGCTCAATTCTCTTGATCCAGTCCTCATTTATCTACTCAAACACCTTGATAGGAGCACAAGGAAGCTATTCAGAAGGGTTTCTTGTTAGATTTCAGAGGCACCAAGTGAATTTATTTTTCACTTTTGTAGGTATACTCACTGAATCTGAACCTTGATTTGAGCATGAATTGAAGTGTTTTGTGGTGTGCATTGTGTTTATAGCTGGCCAATCATTAGGATTGATGTATATTTGAGCTCTGATTCAAGAAAATTTGGTGAAATCGTGTTTCTAGTTTTGATGTTTGCAGTGTGTTTTCCAGTTTTTGAGATTTGATTTCTTGATCTATGCTTGATCTATGAGTTTGATTCGAATTTCATGATGTAGTATGATATGTTAGCTTTAATTTGAGCTTAATCTCATGGATTTTGGTTGAGAATCGTGTTTGTTTGATGGATCTGAAGTGAGCATGTTAGAACTGATGGAAATGAGTGTTTTGCCTTGGCTACAGGTTGAAGATGATGTGTGGCATCATCTCATTGGCCTTGTTCTTTTTTTTTTGGTATTTAATTTTCATTGATTCTCTGATTTTATTTTCTTGATCAAAACATGGTGAAAAATTATAAAAAATTTATGAAACTTAAAAATAATATTTCTGACCTTGTGAAATTTTTTTAGAATTTTTGAAAATGTTTTGATTGGTTTAAAATTTTGTGTGATTAATTAATTGTTTGTTTGATATTTGATTTTATTTTGATGTTTTCTTTGATCCAAAATTTCTACAAAAAATCATAGATGCTTGTTTTTAATTATAATATTTGAACATAATTTTGGTTGGATATTTTTTTTGACTTTTGATTAGAATTTTATTTTGAGATGTGAATATTTGTTTAATTGATTAATGGTTTGAATTTTGATTTTATTTTTTTACTTTTATTTAATTTTAAAAATGTGGAAAAAAAATATGTCTTCTGATCTTTAGGGTTTCCTTGTGATTTGTATGATATTGGTTTGAATTTTTTGAATTTTGATCTTATCTAATTAATATTCAAGATTAAAATTCAAACAATTAGGGTTTTGTGGCTTACATTGCAAGTTTCAATTTCAAAACCAATTTTCCCTTGGTTTTCATTGGAATTTGGATCTTGTTTAAAGTTCATAGATGTATTGAGGATCTAAAAACCATTTTTCTTGAATTATTTGACTTGATTGGATATTTTTCCACAAATTGTTTTGAAAGCTTGTCTAGTTTGGTAGTTTTGTCAGCTAGTTTTGATCCTTGGGCCTCACTTGATCCTCTCCTCTACTATACATGAACTTCAAACTTGTTTTCTGACCTATACACATCTTAAATATGTTATGGAAATTTTTGTTTGAATTATTGAAATCCTTTTCTATTTTTCATGTATTTTTGAAGTGAAAATGACCAATTGATATTACATTCTTTGTTGCAATTTTTTTGATGGCCAATGAACTTTTATGAGGCCTGTAATTTGGAACTTAATGATCATATTGCTTCTTTTTTCTCACAACAATTCAATTCAATCCTCTTGACTTCTCATAATTGGTTGATAAGCACTTTTTGATCCATACCTCCTAAGTGATGTTCTTATGTGAATTTTGCTTTGAGTTTTGAATTTTTGTCTTGAGTTTGAAGTCACCAAATGACCAATGATAACATGTTGGGGAATGATACATCAAGGATAGTCTCATAAAGACTTGAGATCACTTGACCTCCAATGATTGAACCATTTCACCCTATTGTGAATTTGATGTTCAATCCTTTCTTTTCTTTTGAATCTTTGAGGTACATTGAATGCACTTGTGCAACATGCTTTAGAATCAACATTCTAAAATCTTGATCATATCATCATAGCATGTTAGAAGCTTGATTTCAAGTCTTTTAATGGTTTAAGTCTTCTAACTTTGTATTTGTTTGAATTTCTTTCATTACTAACTTGTGATCCAAGCTCTGTGATATATTTTATGGCATCCCTCTTTTATTATGACTGTGAACCATAATGGAATGAATGAGTATGGATGTATAGTGTTTTCTACTTACTTGTAAGGTATTTGTTTGTTTTCTTCTCTTGCTCCTTTGATCCTTGATTGATATTTACTTGTCAATTCAACGTGGTGACAGGAAAGGAGCAACAATTCTTTAGTTTTGACCTAGTTTATGTCAGTGTGCTAATTGTGATTGTTTAAAATCCTACCTTCGGAGTAGGTATTATGCACATGTGTTTATATTTGTGCATGCACTATATTACAGGTGAAAAGTCCTCAAAAGGAGGCGAGCGGAAAGGGTTCGTAATCAACCCCCGCACATTCCAGTCCATGATGTTCATATGCTCACTTTCTACAAGTAGATGCTCTGAACATGTACCCAAGATCTGAATGAATTTAAGTCCTTTAAACGCAAGTTAAAAGGGTTCCCGCAATCGGATCCCCATGCTTCCTTTAGCTCGTGTTGACCAACATTGATGCTTAGTGTACACATGCACTATGTCTTTTCCCCCAGATCTTTCTTGCCCTGATAATTGATGTCACAGTTAAGGACCCTTTTGTATTCCTATAATTCTATAGCTTGTTGACTCGGGTGATACGCTCCCCTTGGATGTGGCTTGACCCTTGGTATGATGCTTGGTTTCTTGTCTATGTCGAGACCTCCCTTTCTACTACTAGGCATGCGCCTTGTAGGTGTTTGATATTCGAGTGATGCTCGAGCTTTTGTTTGTCCAGATGTTTTGCAATCTGCTTGCTTGTCTTTGTCACATGATCTGTGACATTTTTGTTTCTTCCCTTAGGATCACTCTATTAGAATAACTTTCGAGCTAGACATTAAGATAAATATCCATGCATGCTAACATAGGTTAGAGACTTCCATTTTCACCCTCAACCTTAGGGTCAATCATTGTATAATTACACTAGGGATAAAGATTAGGATAGTCTCCCTTAGTTGTTTTCTTTTCTTTGCATATTGCATCTTAAAACTAAAACTTCTTCTTGGAAAATCATAAAACGTCTTTAATGAACTTAAATCCTTCTTCAAAGTAAAAAATACAAACCAATCTTATTTGTTTGTGTGCCTTTTGGCTTTGTTTTAAACCTTGTCAAATTGATGTTTGTCATCTTTTCCATGATATGTTGCTATCTTTTCTCCGATGTTTCGCCATCGCACATGTTTGTTATCCTACTTTGATTCTAGATATCATTTTTAGGTGTGATGTTTTATCATCCAAATTGTTAATGTTTCGCCATCTTTGCCATGTTATCTTTCCATCTTTTAGCTGATGTTTCGCCATCGCATATGTTTGTCGCTGATGTTTTGCCATTACATGTGTTTGTTATCCTACCTTGATTCTTGATATCATTGTTAGGTGTGATGTTTTATCATCTGGATTGTTGATATCTCTCCATCTTTTCCATGCTATCTTGATATCTTTTTGCTGATGTTTTGCCATCGCATATGTTTGTTGTCGATATTTCGCCATCGCATATGTTTGTTATCCTACTTTGATTTTCGATATCATTATTAGGTGTAATGTTTTATCGTCTTGTCTGATATATTACTATCATGTTGACGTTTTATCATCCTATTTGAGTTTGTGTTATCATGTGATCCTTTTTTGTTGCTTTATCATCATTGTTGATGTTTTGTCGTTTTATTTGATGTTTTGCCATCTTGATTGTTGCTTTTGTCTTCTTAACTAAAAAACACAAACCAACCAAAACATATGAGCCAAACTACAACTGCTCTGATTCCTTAAAAGGGATACGTAGGCAGAGGTTTTTGTGGGGCCTAATCGAGCATATCTTTGTAAATATTCCTTTCTTTTCCCCACACTTTCTTTTCCTTCTTTTTTGCGTGCATTCCTTTTTCAATTTTAAACCTTAGATATAGATTTTACACACCCTTAGATTAGAATAAACAAGAGTGGATACCGTAGAGTACTACGGGTGTGTGGGGTGCTAATATCTTCCCCTCGCGTAACAGACTCCCTTATCCGATCTCTCGGTCATTTGATCGTGATTTCTTCCTCTTCAGGTTTTCTCGATGTTTACATTTCCCTTTCGGCGGGATAAAATACGTTCGGTGGCGACTTCATTTATTTTATATCGGATGACGATTCAGCCGGTTGTTTCACTTAGGGTTTGACTTCAAATGATCATAACTTGATCAATTTTCATCTCCTTGAGCCCACTCTTTTTCCACAATAATCTTTGGGATGTATACTACAACTTTTTTTCAATGTGAAAGACTTGAAAATGCATGGAAAGTTGTTGAAGAATTGAAAAGATTATAGGTCTTTTGTGAATTTTCTACAATTTGTTTATTATCCTCCAAAGACCATAACTCTCTTAATTTTTTTATGATTTTTGAGTGATCTTTATTCCATAATTCAATTCAAGAGGTCTACTTCATCTCATCTTCAAATATCAAGACCAAATTTTGAGTGGAAGGTCATGTGATTTTGAAGAACATTATAGGTCATTTTTGAGATACCATACTTAGAAATATTTCTAAGTACAAAAATCAGTTTGTTTTTCACAATTTCAAGAGGACATAACTTCCAGCTCAATTATCCAAATAATTCCTTTCTTGTCCCATTTTACATATTGTAACCTTATCTTTCAAATGCTTCAAGAATCGTGTGATAAAGCCTCCTGAGTTGTGTGCACCATGGATACAAAGTTGATTCTTTGAAACTGAAAAATCACTTGCAGTCAGATTCCAATTTTCATAATGTGGCTTCTATTTACCAAATTACTGCGTGATTTTCATTTAAACATGATTAGCAAAGATGTCTTGAGCACTTCGAGTGTCAAAACGCATGATTTGGATGAGTTTTAACGCACATGTGCTCACACTTTTCTCATGAACACAAGTCAGCAGGAATTCAATTAAGATTGCACCATTCACATGTCCTCTTGATTCAATTCACTTCTTCTACAAATAGAGACCTCCTCTACTTCATTTAACAAGCTTTAGAGAGCTATTGGAATCGTCTTGATGAGACAAAGCGAATGGCACCAGTCTGAGCTCTTGATTTTACAGTTTGTGACACCTGCAATTCATGCGTGGATGAAGGATGAAGATGATCAACGTGTCATCTCTCAACCAATGACATGGTGCCACACTTTTAGTTTCAAATTTGTTTTATATTAATGATCTAGTGGTTTATTCACTAATGGCCATGATATGCATAGCGCGCCAGATCCCTTGGATTTGATTACTAACACGCTTTAACATTGATCCAATGGTTTATATCTTTTTGGTTTTATTTTTATTTTCTGATTTTATATTTTAATTTTTTTATCTTCAAAAATTCATAAAAAATTCATTTCAACTTCTAAAATTCTGAAAAAATTCTTAAAAATACTTTTTCTTTTTCTCTTTCTAATTTTTATTTTTTCACAATTTTATTTTGTGATTTGATATTTTTTATGATTTTTCATTTTATTTGACTTATTTTAATTGTTAAAAAATACTCTTCTTGATTTTTAAATTCTGAAAAAATTATGGAAGGATCCAATGGCATCTTGACAAATATTGGTGACCTCATTTTATTTTTATTTTATTTTACTATTTTTCACAAAGTTTGGCTTATTTTTCTTATTTCTTTATATATTAAAAATAGTTTCTGACTTTAAAAAATTCTGAAAATTTTGTCAACACTTTTTGACTCATGTTTGACCTATGACATTTTTTAAAGATTTTTATTTAGTGTTTTAATATATGTTGTGTATTTTACCAATTATTTCCATTTTAAATCATTTAAATTTTATGTAATGTTAAATATGTTTTATTTTTTTATTGGTCCTGATTTGGAGACACTTAGGTGTTATTTTGGGACAAGTTCCTCAACCTCATTGGTTTTTGGGTGTTGATAGTTTGAAAAAAAAACAAATCCACCAAAATGGATGAATGGTGTTGATGATATTTGAAACCCTAGTTTCACCTGATACATCCCCTCCCTCTTCATCTTATCCCTTTCTTGTTTTTACTTATGCTACATGTTTTTGGAGAGGATCTACATATCATTTCTCTAACATGTTAGTACATGGATTACTATTTATCAACCTCAAAATAGGTGTGACTTCTACATAAGTCCACTTATGATTTCTTAACATAGCGCTAAATTCGTCTCGATTCTAAAAATGATCATTTGTGGCCCAAACCTTTGTTGCAACCCCAATTATGTTTAATTTGAAACCTTTGGTCCATTGACTTCGACGTCATTGTTAGGAGGCTTTGATTCTATCAATCCTCTAATGAACTTCATAAAATTTGGTCTTAGTGAATCATTTGAACATCGTTGACCATATGTCGTTGCTGTTGAGCACTTAAAATGAATGATATACTTGACAAAAAGCAAATGAGACTTGTTGATGAGAAGCTTTAATTTTATCAATCTTCTAATGAGTTTTCACATGCAAGCTTCAAGATGGTGATTCAACTAACTTTCTAATTTCTAATTTAACTAACCTCTAATTTCTAATTCACTAACAATTAACTTTACTTTATGCCTTTACTTTATGTTTTTACTTTATGCCTTTACTTTTATGCACCATTTATTTTAGTATTTACATTCCATGTCATTTTATCTTTGCTCATTTGAGAATTTATCTTTATGTCATTTTTATCTTTGCGCACTTGAGCTTTATTTTATTTTGAAAACACTTAATAATATACTTTAACATTAAAATCCTTAAGGTTACTTGGACTATTTGGTTACTATCCTTGGCATTGTAGAGTTGTGGATCTCTTGGATCTAGGATTAGAAGCCTTGATACTTGGGATCTTGTGGCTCTGTTGTTATTTTATATGAAGTTCTTGGGGTTTACTCCAAGATATTGGGTTGATTTTCTTTATGTGCAGGTTATTCTGATTATATGCTTTGTCTGTGATTGAGAATTCCTCTGTATACAACTGTTACTATTCCAAATTTTTGTGAAGACTTTATTCATCTGAAGCTTGGTATTCCTCAAGAGGTTTAGTTTTTTTTCTTGCTTGGTTTCAATTCAAAGGATGGGAATTCTACATTGAATTCATATGTCAAGTGTTGGCTTCTTGTTGGTTAGATTATTCTTTTCTTTGGCTTTTACCTTATGCTTTAGGATAGTCCCTTCAACTCCTCCTATCTTCTTTAATTTCAAAAATCTTATCCCTCCTTTTCAAAGCTCTTCTTGTTTTCTAACTTAAACCGCTTTCATAATAAACTTGGACTTAGGTCCATGCATTTTCAAAAATATTTTCTTAATCAAACTTTAATTAATTTTAAACATACTTTGACATATTTCTCAAGATTAAAAGTCATTAACTTCATTCAAACCATTTTACCACTTTGGCTTTTTACTTTAAAACTTTTTCTCAAAAGATTACACTCTTGTCGATTATGGTAGTAATACGAGCTACTATACTTCTACGATGTGTATTAAAGTGAGATATTTTCCACTTGAGTATTGAGTGAGGCTTTATTGATTTTAAAATCCAAGCTATATCCTCCACTTTGAGATGATGGAAATTCTCTTTTCTCATAATTATGGGTAGTAAGTATGGTTTCCACTCAGATATGATGATGATGTCGTTTCTCTTAAAATTAACCAACACACTTGTGTTTTAAACTTTTTGAGGTGAACTACGAGCACTCTGATCCCCTATTGCACGGAAGGTGGTACGTAGGCACTAAAGGTTCGCAACCGTGGCGGGTGCAAAATTGTAAAAAAATACTTCTTTTCTCATCTCCTCCATCTTATTTTGTATACACTTTTTATAGCCAAAATACACAGATTTTCAAAGAGGTTCCTGCAGAGTACCGTAGATTTTTAGGATGTTTATACCTTAACTTTGTATAACCAACCCCCATACCTAGATTCTCTCTCCCTATTTTTGGGTTTATTCGCTCTTTTCCTATTTCCCTTGGAAAAAATAAAGCGTAGTGATGATTTTTATTTGATATGTGCTTTATTGTTTCCAAATGAAATGGGGAAAGAGTGAATAAACCCAAAAAAGAGAGGGGAGATAATCTAGGTACAGGGGTTAGTTATGCAAAGGGAATTTATTAGCACCCTAAACATCAATGGTACTCTGTAAGAACCTTTTTGAAAATCTGTGTATTTTGGCTATAAAAAGTGTATACAAAAATAGATGGTTGATATGAGAAAAGAAGTATTTTTTTACAATTTTGTACATATTGCAGTTGCAAACCTTTAGTGCTTATACCACCTTCCATGCAATAGTGGATCAAGGTACTCGTAGTTCACCTTAAAACTTTAAACCACGTGTGTGTTGGTTAATTTTAAGAGAAGATACATCATCGTCACATCTGAGTGAAAAACATACTTACTACCCACAATTATGAGAACGGAGAATTTGCATCATCTAAAAGTGGAGGGTATAGCTTGGATTTTAAAATCAAAAAAGCCTCACTCAACACCCAAGTGGAAAATATCTCACTTTAATTGCATATCATAGAAGTATAGTAACAAGAATCATTACAAGAATCGACAAGAGTTTAATCTTTTGAGAAAAAGGTTTTAAAGTAAAAAAAGCCAAAGTGGAAAAATGGTTTGAATGAGGTTAATTGACTTTTAGTCTTTCAAAAGACGTCAAAGTATAGTTAAGTTGATTAAAATTTGATTAAGAAAATATTTCAAAAATGCATGGACCTAAGTCCAAGTTTGTTATGAAAGTGGATCAAGTTAGAAAACAAGAAGAGTTTTGAAAAGGAGGGAGAAGATTTGAAATTAAAGAAGATAGGAGGAGATAAAGGGACTATCCTAAAGCATAAGGTAAAAGCCAAGGAAAAGAAAAATCTAACCAACAAGAAGCCAACACTTAACATAAGAAGTCAATGTAGAATTCCCATCTTTTGTATTGAAACCAAGCAAGAAAAAATACTAAACCTGTGAGGAATACCAAGCTTCAAATGAATTAAGTCTTCAAAAAAAATTAGGCAGAGTAACGGATATATACAGATGAATCCTCAATCACAGATGAAGCATATAATCAGAATAACCTACACACAAAGAAAAGCAACCTAATGCCTTGGACTAAACCCCAAGAACTTTAGACCAATTAACAATAGAGCAACGAGGTCCCAAAATATCAAGGCTTCTAATCCTAAGTCTGAGAAATCCACAACTCCATAATGCCAAGGATAGTAACCAAATAGTCCAAGTAACCTTAAGACTTTTATTGTTAAAGTTGATTATTAAGTGTTTTAAAAAGAAAATAAAGCTCAAGTGAGTAAAGATAAAAAATGACATAAAGATAAATTCTCAAATGAGCAAGGATAAAATGTCATAAAGATAAATGTTCAAATGAGAAAAAGAAAAATGGAATGGGATGTAAACTCTAAATTAAATGGTGCATAAAAGTAAAGGCACAAAAAAAAGGCATAAAGTAAAGGCATAAAGTAGTTAATTGTTAGTGAATTAGATGTTAGAAGCTAGTTGAATGACCATCTTGAAGCTTGCATTTGAAAACTTATTAGCAGATTGATAAAATTAAAGTTTCTCAACAACACGTCTCATTTGCTTTTTTTCAAGTATATCATTCATTTCAAATGCTCAAAGCAACCACATATGATCAACGATGTTCAAATGATTCACTTAGACCAAATTTCAATAGAGGATTGAGAAGATCAAAGCCTCCTAAAAATGAACTTCAAAGTTATTGAATTAAAGGTTTCAATTTAAATATACTTGGGCTTACAAACATAGGTTTGGGCCACGAATGATCATTTTTCGAATCGGGATAAATTTAGCACTATGTTAAGCAGTCGTAAGTGGACTTATGTAGAAGTAACACCTATTTTGAGGACGGTCAATAGCAATTTATGTACTAACATGTTAGAGAAATGATATATAGATCATTTTTCAAAAACATGTAACACAAGTAAAAACAAGAAAGGGATAAGATAAAGAGGGAGGGGATGTATGAGATGAAATTAGGGTTTCAAATATCATCAACACCTTTCATCCATTTTAGTGGGTTTGGTTTTTCAACATATCAACACCCAAGATCCAATGAGGTTGAGGAACTTGTCTCAAAATAACAACCAAATCAGGACAAAGCAACAAAATAATAAAATAGTATTTAATAAAACAACATTTAAATAATTAATAAAAGAGAAATAATTGGTAAATTACACAAAATGTGTTAATACACCAAATAAAAATTCTAAAAAAATATCAGAAGTCAAACATTAGTCAATAAGTGTTGACAAAAAGTTCAGAATTTTTTAAAGTCAGAAACTATTTTTAAAATTTAAAGAAATAAGCAAAACAAGCAAATTTTTTGAAAAATAGTAAAATCAAAAATAAAAATAAATGAGGTCATCAATATTTGTCAAGAGGTCATTGGATCCTTCCATATTTTTTTTAGAATTTAAAAATCAAGAAAAGTATTTTTAAACAATTAAAACAAGTTAAATAAAGTGAAAAATCATTAAAAAAATATCAAATCACAAAATAAAATTGTGAAAAAATAAAAATCAGAAAGAGAAAAATCAAAAGTATTTTTGAGAATTTTTTTAGAATTTTAGAAGTTAAATGAATTTTTATTAATTTTTGAAGTTTAAAACAATTAAAATATAAAATCAGAAAATAAAAATAAAACCAAAAAGATATAGATCATTGGATCAATGTCAAAATGCGTTAGTAATCAAATCCAAGGGATCTGGCGTGTCGTACATATCATGGTAATTAGTGAATAAACCACCAGATCAATTATTTAAAATAGATTTTGAAAAAATGTGTGGCACCATGTCATTGGTTGAGAGATGACACGCTGGTCATCTTTAACCTCCAACCACACGCGAACTGCAGGTCTCACAAACTATAAATTCAAGATCTTAGACCGGTGTCATTCACTTCGTCTCTTCAAGACGATTTCAATGGTACCCTCATAAAAAATTTATTTAAAGTGTAGCTCAGTAGATTTGAGAAAAACCAAAGAGTTTTGAAAAACACTTTAATTGAAAACAGATGCATCAAATGCATCGATTGATCAAAATTAAACCATCGGTAAGCATCAATGAACATCATAGACCATTCCAGTAATTTGAGTTAGAAGAATTGATGCCTTAAACTACCTGAATGAAGTATGAAGAAATTGCTCTGAAACTTGACTTGGCTAACACGATTTAGAGCACTTCGAGACTTGGTTCTTCTTATGTTAGCTTCAGTGAAGTTCAACGATGAAGAATGAACAAATAAATTGGATTGAAAAGAGCTCTAAAACCAAATTCTAAGTTTCAGAATTAAGAGGTATGGAGGAAGTTCAACAGAGGTTTTTTGACTCTCTAAAGCTTGATCAAATGAGTGAGATATAGGCAGTATTTATAGAAGAAGTGAATGGAATCAAGAGGAGGGGAGAATGGTGCAATCTCAATCGAATTCGTGCACACATGTGTTCATGAGCAAAGTGTGAGCACATGTGCATCAAAAATCATATGAATTATGCGTTTTGACACTCTAAATGCTTAAATCATTTTTTATAATCATGTTTAAGTGGAAAACGCGTGGTAATTTGGTGATTAGAAGCCATATTCCACAAACTTACTTCTGACTTCATGTGATTTTTAGTTCCAAAGCATCAACTTTACAACCATGGTGCAAACAGCTCATGGACCTTTATTATACAATCTTGGATTCTTCAGAAATCTGAATAATCAAGCTTGACAATGTGCTTTGAACGTTTCCATTTGGATGCTTGAGTATGAAAGTTATGTCCAGTTGAAAATTGTGAAAAACACACGGATTTTTGGACTTAGAAAAATTTCTAAGTATAGAACTCCAAAGTGACCTTTAATGTTCTTCAAAATTACATGACCTTCCACTCAAAATTTGATCTTGATATTTGAAGATAACATCAAGTAGCCCTCTTGAATTGAATTATGGAATTTATATCACTCAAAAATCATAAAAATTGAAAGAGTTGTGGTCTTTGGAAGATGATGAATAAATTTGGGGAAATTCACAAAAGACCTATAATCTTTTTAATTCTTCAACCACTTTCCAAGCATCTTCAAGTCTTGAACATTGAAACAAATTTGTAGTATACATCCCAAAGATTATTTTGGAAAAATAATGGGCTCAAAGAGATAAAAATTGACCAAGTTATCACCATTTGAAGTCAAACACTAAAATTCAAAGGCTTTTCAAGTAGACTTGTAATCTTTCTCAGCCATTAGTTATCTTCCATTCAAAATTAGCCTTTGATTCCAGAAAATATCTTGTTAAGGACCCTTTAAAGAGAATCATGGCTTTGAAGCCAATCAAAAATCTCAAAAAATGAACAAGATATGGTCCTTAGAATTCAACAAACCCTAGCTCAGAGAGTGTCAAAATGACTTGAAACCCCTTTCAACTTTTGATGATTTTTCTTGCACAGTTGGATATTTTCATGTGAAGAGAGATTGTTGTAGATGATGATAAGAATACATAGAAAAAATAACCAACTCAAAATGTTTAAAATTGAGAGAGTTATGCACATGTGATCACTGAATCAAGCATTTGCTCAATTAGGTCAAACTTGTTGAACCAACCTAGAATCTTTTTTAACTTTATTGGAAAAATAAAGCATGATGGATCATAATAGTCCTTAAAATGAAGTTATCTTGAAGCATACTAAAAGATGGAGCTAAAGTCTCAAAGAAACTTGTTGAATAAGGCATGGAAATAAACACATGAACCTATGAATCTTCTTGATGAATGCCACCACCAACTTTTAGAAGAACTTAACTTAAATAAAGTGAGGGAGCTATTTGGACCATAAATATTTGGTTTCATAGACATAGCCTTGAAGCTTGAACTCTTGCAATCCATTGAAAAACCATTTGATTGAGGACCACCCCTCAAACCCTAGGTTAGATGGTGAAATGAATGCAATTGTGTCATTACATACAATATGAACATTCAAAGAGACATGCATACATATTTTGATGTTAGTTAAAAGAAAACATGTACAAGATACACAATTAAAAGTGCTTGGTGATCCCTTAAGAGCAAACTTAAAGATAGGATAAAGTAGAAAGAGAGAACCAACCATAATGTGTGATCTTGATGTATTGATAATATGAGATGACGAGGGATCTTAGGGGGTAAATTTGGGTATAACAGCTTCCCTTATTTAAGTGTCTTCTATCTAGAGATACGAAGGTCAAAATCTTTATCTCGGTGCGATTGAAGATACTTAAATGTAAAACAAACCCTATTTTTGGCCATAAGATGCCATGCAATGCTTATTATTATGAGTGTACAAGAAGAGCTCCACGGAGGAAAAAAGACATTACTGGAAAAAGAAAAAATTAAAACAACGGACCAAAAATATATTCGACCAGGAAAATAAATTGTTGGGGAACAACACGAATTTAGGGATGGCTATAAACATGTAAGCCAAAATCACAATTAAAGAATCCAAATGCATAGTAGGATTTCAACAACGGAAACTCTTAACAATTCAAGCAGCAAACTATCAAGGAGGTGACCAAAATGAAGAGTTACCAACTCGATTGGAGGAAAGAAACTCAACTCCATTGGAGGGAAATCAACTCTGCTGGGGAAAAGAAAACTCAACTCTACTAGGGTAAGGCCCAAAGAGGAGACAAAGTATCATTAACTCAATAAATGAGGAAAAATCAATGGATAATAAAGATTGATAGATAGTTTTGAACTATCCACTCAGAGAGGAGATAGCAAAAAGAGAGTAACATCAACTCACATGGAATCGTGAATTAACCACTCGCGGGACGCGAATAGAAATTGTAAGATAATATCGGCTTAGAGATGAAGGTTTTTGTACCCCAAAATTTTCCCTCCCATTATTCAAGACAAATTATTTCAATAGGTCTCCCCATGCTCCTAGGGTTCTCAATTACTCAAGACTACTTAAGGGTTGACTAGACAAACTCTCCTCCTAAGCAGTTGACCTACAACTAGGGTTTCACTTTTCTCAAAGGAAATTAGACTTCTAATGCCTCAAGTGGATTTCATGATTTCTCATATGTCTCAAAGAATCTTGATTCCAAATTCTAAGCCTTACGGCAGAAGTTTTCTCAGTCAATTAGTCAGGTGATTGAAAATCAACTGTATTGGGTAAAAAGTCAACTTTGATCAATTTACAGTCAAACTTCAAGATTTTTGGTAAACATCAATATTTTGAAGTCATATTCATCATTTGATAAAGGGTTTATCATGATTCATCAAGAAAACTCAAGATTCATCAAAAGTCAAAAGTTACTAAATTAGGGTTTTCTTAAGGAGAAGTCAGCTGAACTTTGACCAAGCATAACTTTCACATGCTTCATCATAAATTTCTCAACCAAAGCTCATTTTGAATGAAATTCAATTATATACAACTTTTTCTGTCTAAGCTCAAGGACAAATGCTTCATTTGAGAGATATGGGCAAAAACATTACAGGTTATTTTAAAAGTCAACAAAAAGACATTTTTTGTCAAAGCAATTTACATCAAGATAAAAGCTTCAAATGAAAAAATGAACAACATGAAGATTGTAGGGGATATCTTGAGGTTTCAAAAAAGTCAAAGATCACTTTCATATGATAAAAATTGAGTGATATGTGATTTGTGCAAGTTGGGTAATTTTGAGAAAATGCATGAAATCCAAATTAAGCAAACTTGAATTTTTAGGCTAATGGGCCTATCTTTTAAGGTCCAAACATGTTCCTGACCTCATAAGAGACTCCTAAATCCAATCATTTATTTTTGTGATTTTAATTTCTTTTATTTTTTATTTTATTCAATTAAATTCAAAATTAAATCAAATAAATGTATAAGGCATAAAAGGCTTGTGATTTGAATTTTTTTGGAGGCCCGAGATCATGCTACAAACTGTGTGGACTTATTTGCAAAAAAAAAAAATTCATGGTTTTGTAAGATCTCAATCTATTTTCAAACAAAATCAAAATATATGTTTTACATGATGTCCAAGCCCATCTCTTAACCTAATCTGTTTTCTTATAAGTACACTCCATATTCATACCAAGAGGACACGAAAAAGTTGCTCAAGAAATAAGGGTTTGGAGTTTGAAGTTTGCAAGAAAATGGTTGAAATCAAAAACAAAGATCCATCCATCCTCAAGCCAAGTCATCCATTCAAATCAGTCCCTAAGGTATCATAGAGTAAGTTTTGATCATTCTTTATGATCAAAAGTGCCTAAATTGAGCATTCCATACATCGTCGATTTCCATATCTTGTTGTGAAATTCGTATTTTAATTTTTGTGATGCTTTCACTAAAACTAACATTTGCAATGTGTTTTTGAGAATAAATAGTACAGGTTTGATCCCTTGCATGAGGGCCATGATGCAAGAATAGTCTATCACCTTTTTTGAACCGTTTTGAATTATTTTCATCGTATCTCCTTGTACAGGTAGAATTAGCCAAAAAGTATGCCACCATTAGATTCACAAGGGTCGATTTAGGGGGGTAGGTTTCTTCTTGATCTCTAACTCGTGCTATTTTTGTAGGTTGGAAAAAGAGCTCATCAGAGAAGGCGAGCGGAGCTAGGGCTTCGACGCCTCTCCGGTCCACCTGGTTTATAATATATTTATTTGTTTGTATTGTTTAACCAAATGGAAACGTAACGCAGTTGATTAGGGCGAAGGCATGTAATGTGAACGGCGTGGGTTTGATTCCTGGGTATTGCAAAATTTTTTTGTTATTTTCCAAACTAACGCAGGTCTCACATATAATACTCAACTCCTATCTTCAGACACCAACAGGCGCTTGGCCTAGTGGCAAGCGATGCAACTGTGAAGCTAGAGGGTGTGGGTTCAACACCCACCCTATGCAAATCCTTTTTCCCTGCTTTGTTAACCTAATTTCCTTTATTTTTCTTTTTTCTAACCCTAATTATTTTTATTAATCAATCATTAAACTAACCTAATTTTTTTCTTTTCCTTAATACTAATAAATTAGGATTAGGTTTTTTAACTAATATTTAATTTTCCTAATTAAATTAATTAATCAACCTTTTTCCTTAAATATTAAAATCAATTAGAATTTATGTTTTATTAATTATTATAACTTAAATTATTTTCTACAAAAAAATCATTAAAAAACATTCTTTTTATTTTTATTATTTATTTAAATTCACAGAAAATTGTATAGGTTGCAACTATCGAAGTAATAGCTTAGATTTATATTTTCGCATTTTTCCTATTATGTAACTGCTCATAGGATGTAATAGCTTAGGTTTAATTTTCCGCACTTTATTTTTTTGTACATATTTTACTGCTAGTAATTAGGGTTTGTATGGCAAGACTAATAATTGAACCTAGAAAACCCTAATTCTCAAGATAAATAACTGAAATTAATACACTCATCACACTTACACCTTTAGGGTAACCTCTCTTGTTGCCTTACGAAATATTGGTCGCGTCCCTCAAAAGTGTGGATACTTTAGCAAAAGACCCTCGACCAAATCATCATGTCCCTTTCGAATAAAGATCATAATCCCTCGATAACCCTTCGAGCTTCCTACAAAATGATCTAGTGCCTTTGAGTTGCCTACAAAATGATGATATTCCCTTCGATACAATTGCTAAAGTATCCTTACTTGTTTCCTTCGATGACCATACGATGACCCTACGTCTGTCCCTTCACATCCAATAGATAGGGCTACCTACCAACTAATGGTATGGATAGTACTATCTCTAAAGGAGAAGGAAAATAATAAGAAAGACTTTAGTGGGTAAGAAACTCTTAATTTCTTGCTCACAACTTTTCTCAAAACTTTTTTTCACACTACACTTTCAAACAAATATTTTCAAAAATAACACTTTGTATACATTCTTGAGGACTGATACAAGAATCATTACGAAGTTTGTCTTACATTGGCATTTCAAAATATTTTCTAACAAGTCACACACAAAGCAAGAATTTCAAAAGTGATCTAAGCAATCAAGAGCTCGTAGATAACTATGGATGAAAAGGGTGCTAACACCTTCCCTTTTCATATCTTACCCCCCAAACTCAAAATCTATCAAAGGTCTTTCCTGTTATTTTCACCTTTCCTAAATATTGGATAAAATAAAAGTCGGTGGCGACTCTAACTATCCGCACATTTGGATAAAACCAAAAAGTCAATTCTCCCACTGTATTATAACGGTAAACGTCAACATCTAGACTATTAAATGAATGATTGACATCAGTACTTATAACTGGAAACACATGATTGACATCAGCGCTTATGGCTGGGAACAAAGTTTGACATCAGTACTCATGGTTGGGAATAAAGGGTTTACATCAGCACTCATGGCTGGGAACAAAGGGTTGACATCAGCACTTATGGTTGGGAACAAAGTTTTAACATCAACACTTATGGCTGGGAGCAAGGGTTGAAATCAACATTTATGGTTGGGAACAAAGGGTTGACATCAGCACTTATGGATGGGAACAAAGGGTTGACATCAACATTTATGGCTAGGAACAAGGGGTTGACATCATCACTTATGGTTGGGAACAACTCAACTCTATTAGAGTAAAGTTAATCTCATCAACGAACTATCTCCCGCAACAAAGAGACTACCATCCATCAGAGTAACATCTCAATAAGGAATTGTCTCCCATAATGGAGAGACTACCATCCATTGGAGTAAAAAAATCTTCTCTAGCATTAACAGACTTATCGGGGAAGTACATGTTGCTCAAATAAAGAGACTTCCACTTGTTGTTATGAGAAGCATTATAATAATACTGTTGGGAAATGAATTTTGACTTCCTGGGGAAATACCAACACATTCCTACTGAGGAGATAAAGTCTTCACGTGCAAAATAAATGCACATTCTCAATCCAGGGCTCACAGCCTATAGGGATCAAAATAATAGTGATGTCGGAGATCACAAATTCAAACTAGGAATAAACTGGAGTGAAATAATCAACCAAGACACCACCCAATGAAGAGTAAACTCAAACGGGGATCAAATTCCATCCAGATAGTGAAATGGGTAGGAAGGCTAAAGCAAAATTCTTCCACGAGGGATAACTCAGTGGGGAAATTGAAATAATATACACTTTATGCTTAAGGTTGACACTCTATTGGATAGAGGATAACATAACTCTGCAAAGAGGATAATATGCCAACAGAAACATCAATGAGTGCAAGTGAGCAATGAAATTTAATTCATCTATGCATGATGTATGTATGAATTTATGAATGTTATCATGTATATGCTAACAAAACAAAAATATTGCACTGAGGATAACCAGACAAAACCAACTTGGGTAAGGATAACACTCGGCTAAATCATATCCAGGGTAAAGATTCCATAAGAGAGTAAGCACCAATTGAGGAAACAAAGTCCTACTTCACGACTTAACTTCACTGGGAAGAAACATGGTTTGAAAAGATGATCAAAGCACAGTCTGATGGCAATAAACCAAAACAGTTGCAGGAATATAACACCCTCCTCCAGGCTTCACCGGAGAATATCATACATACTTTGCTAGGGAAGATAATTCAACATCGTCTAGTCTTCAAATGAGGATTTTATACTTCCTTTACTAGGGAAAATGAAACCATGCATGCCGAGGGAAGTCCAACTACATTCTTTACTATCAAAAGTAGTGGTTATGCAAACTTCTCTAGGGAGAATTTACAAAAACTTCCTGGGGATAACAACTTTAGAGGGAAGCATCATCTTTGCTTCACCTGGGGAATTAAGAAGTTAACAATACATCAAGAAGTCAAAATTATGGGGATTTTAAATCAAACTCAACACTTGGTGAGAGAAAACCCAAAAAGTTGACAATTATTTTGACACTTCTTAGAAAAGATATTGCCCCTGTCTTGCTACTCGGGGAGCAAACAACAACAACAATAATGTCAAAACTAGAGAGAATAATGATTTTCAAGAGATTTTACATCCATTCTCAACACACCAAGGGAGAAAGAAATCCATCAAGTGAGAAAAGGCTATATGACTTTGCAATTTGTACCTGATCACCACCTGGTTGGGGAAAGAATCACACTCAGCTTGAGAAACCTGAATCAAGACTTAGCCGGGGAATATGGGAGAGAGGTATAGAACCACACAAACCCAACACCATATAACAACTTGGAGAAAATCTTAACCAAGACTTAACTGGGGAAAATGGGATTACAAACCCAACACCACACCATATATCAACTGGTATGAAATCCATCAATCCAAGGAAAAAAACACAAGTGGACTACGCACATATCAGCAAGAGTAACCAGAGATACTTCTTCGGGAGAAATTATGAAACTTTAGAGTTCGTCCATCCTTGAAACCACTACTTTTTGCCCACCTGAATCACAGAATTGAGATAAAAAGTAATTCTCAAATTCTTTTCAAAAACATTTTTTTATTTATTAAGTATTTTTGTTTTCAAAATTACTATCAATAATAAATGAAATTTTTGTAAACAGAATAAAATAAGAACTACAAAGAATTGGATAAAGGCTCAAACTTTATTAATATGATGGTAGTCCGCAAATGCAGAGACTCCATAGATGATTACAAAGTTTTAGAAAATGGTAAATACATGGAAAAGATACATTGAAATACAATGACCAATATTCTCGGTAACAACTTTGAACTCCTGAGTAGAGGCTTCAGTTGAAGTCTGATGAGAATCCCAGAAGATTATTGCTTCAATGATCAAGTCTTGTCTAACGCAGTTACTTGCCAAGAAATCCTTGCCTTTTTCCTAGGTTGCCCTCGCGGGGTTTTCAACCTACCAGGAAAATTTATTATATTTGTGTCTTTAACTTTTCCTAGACCACCCTTTCGAGTTTTCTGCCTACCGAGACACTCTTTTCTACCTAAGCCACCCTTTCAGGTTTTCAACTTAGCAAGTTGTTCTTTTATTTATTTAGGCAAAGTATTTCTTGACATCGTCAGCATTCATGGGACGTGGGAACTCCTCACCATATACATAAATAATTTTTATTCTGAGATCTATAGCCTCTTCAAGACCCATGGTACAAGCTTTATAATTCTCCATTTTATTGGCACAATCAAATGTCAGCCTTATAGTGAAAGGGATATGTGACCCATGGGGAGTGATAGTAACAACGCCAATTCCTTTTCCATAAACATTTACAACTCTATCAAACACCATACCCCACTAGGATTCAGGGTCAGGACCTTCCTCAGGAAAAGGTTCATCACAATCTTTTACTTTCAAAAACATCACATCCTCATCAGGGAAATCATACTTAACAGACTAATAATTGTTAACCGATTGGTGAGCAAGGTACTCTACCAACACACTACCTTTAATAGCCTTCTGAGTACGGTATTCAATATCATATTCAGACAATAACATCTACCAGGGGAAAATTCTACCAGTAAGACCATGCTTTTCAAATATATACTTAATTGGATCCATTTTGGAAATCAACCAAGTAGTGTGATTCAACATATATTTCCGCAATCGCTATGCCGCCCAGGACAATGCACAACATATTTTTTCTAGCATAGAATACCATGACTCACATTTAGTGAACTTCTTGTTGAGATAATAAATGGCATATTCTTTTCTTCATGTTTCATCTTGTTGTCCCAAAATATAGCCCATGGAGTTATTTAACACAGTCAAATACATAATCAATGGTCTTCCTTCAACAAGGGAGAAATATAGGAGGCTCAAGCAGATATTCTTTAATGCTTTCAAATTCCATTTGGCAATCATCCCTCCATACACAAACTTGATCTTTCTTCAACAGCTTGAAGATTGGTTCACATGTTGCAGTCATATGGGAGATAAATCTGGAAATGTAATTCAAACGTCCAAGGAAATCCTCTAACTTGCTTTTCAGTTCTTGGTGCAGGAATTTCCTGAATTTCCTTAACTTTATTAGGATCAACTTCAATTCTTTTTTGGCTAACAATGAAACCCAATAACTTTCCTGAACTAACTCCAAAAGTACACTTATTTGGATTCAAACAGAGATGATACTTCCTCAAACATTGAAACAACTTCAACAAGTCTTTTATGTGCCCTTCCTCAGTCTGAGATTTGGCGATCATATCATCAACATATACTTTAATTTCCTTATGCATCAGATCATGTAATAGGATTTTCATAGCCCTTTGGTATGTTGCACCAGCGTTCTTTAACCCTAAGGGCATCACTCTGTAACAGAATGTTCCCCAGGGTGTGATAAATGTTATTTTTTCCATGTCCTCAAGAGCCATCCTAATTTGATTGTATCCGGAAAATCCATCCATAAATGAGAATATTTTGAATTTTGGTGTGATATCAACCAACATGTCAATATGTGGCAATGGGAAATCATCTTTCGGACTTGCTTTATTTTAATCTCTAAGGTCAATGCACATGTGGACTTTTCCGTCTTTCTTTGGTACTGGAACAATATTGGAAATCCATTGAGGGTACACTAATGTTACAAGAAAACCATCATCAATTTGCTTCAAAACATCTTCTTTAATTTTCACTGCCATGTCAGGATGAGTTCTTCGTAACTTCTGCTCTATTGGTGGACATTCTGGATTTAGCGACAAATAATGTTCCACAATATCGGTGTCCAAACCAGAAATATCTTGATAAGACCAAGAAAAGGTATCTGCATACTCTTTCAGCAATTCATTCAACCTGCTCTTCACGTCGTGATGAAGCAGTTCCCAAATCTTGACTTCTCTCGAATATTTTTCTGAACCTGAGTTAATCGTCTACAATGGCTCTTTATACGGCTGAAAAGTATTCTCCTCGTGCTCAAGAAACCGAGAAACCTCTTTTGGGATTTCATCATATTCTTGTTCTTCATCCACATACATAGGATATTCAAAGTTGGGAGAGGGTGCAGGGTCATTGCACTCAACGGGTTTTTTTAATTAATTTGCACGTATGATTTATGATTGATTTTAGAAACTGATACATGTATCAAGTGATTATGCAGATTTATTTACAGTTATTATTTATTTTGAAAGGTTTTTTCTTATTACCATTTTCCAAGAAAAAGCATAAAATAAAAACACAATTTTAGAAATAAAAAACAACTTTTATTAATGATTGTAAAATTCAAAATAATAGACACGCCCATACAACATCATTACTTTCACCTTGGGCTGAGTGAAATATTTTTGAAAATACAAACAAAAAACAAATTACTTTGAAATGTGAATGCAAGAAGGAACATCAAAAGTAATCCAATTCTGGACTCTGACTCCATGTGTCACAAAGTTTGACATCTCTTGCTCTTACTCATCTTCGAGAATAGCATTAATCTTTGGAGTAGTCGGATGGAGATATCATACACTGTGAAAGATGTCTTGATATTTACTCAAAGTGGAATTCGGCTTCACAACTTCCTTCTTCATGGAAAAACCCAAACCAGTCTCATTCCTGTTCACGGGTGAATTAATAACCTGCCCCCACACCTTGTTGGAGTCGTTCTCCACTAGCTGATGTGCATCCTTAAATAAGGTGATAGAATCTTAATTCTTCCTTATATTATCAATAGACAAAGCTTGGAAAACAGAGGATTCATCAGCTTCTACAATGCTAATGGAAGACAAATGAGATATCAACAGAGCTTGCTCACCATTCACAATAACTACATTTCCTTCACGGACAAATTTTAACTTCTGATGCAAAGTTGAAGTAACAACTCCCTCTTCATGGATCCAGGGTCGTCCCAATAAACAACTATAAGCTGGTAGATTATTCATAACCTGGAAGGTGATTTTGAATAAATGTGGACCTAAGTGAATAGGTAAATCCACTTCTCAAATGGCAGATTTTCTCGAACCATCAAAAGCTTTCACTATAATAACACTTGGGTGCATAGGAGTTCTTTGGCACTTAAGCTTCATGAGAGTGCTTCTTGGTGTAACATTCAAATTATATCCATTGTCTATCAACACATTGGACAAAGAGTCATTCTTACAATTCATCGATATATGCAGAGCCAGATTATGGTTTCTCCCTTCATCAGGAAACTCATCATCACAAAAGCTCAAATTGTTACAAGATGTAATATTCCCTACATCACTGTTGAACTGATCCAGAGACATATAATTTTTAACAAAATCCTGATCCAACACTCTCATCAGAAATTCCCGGTAAAAACAAGAGTTCATTGATAAGTGCAAATTGTAGCTATTTTTGTATATACTTTTTGTTGCACTTATCGACTTTTTGTAGTTAATATCGGTTAAATAAACTCAAATTTTGTGTAAATAAGTTTAGTTTGTGTTTATTTGTGTTTTTGTGTACATAGTGTACCGTTTGATGATTTTCCATTCATTTTGTAGGTATTGTTGCATTTTGTAGCATCGATGAATAAGGTGTCGAAGGCACGACTCCGGATGTGCGTTTTCAGAATAAAAGACCAATTTTGGAATCTCTATCCAGGAGAGCCCGCTTAGCACGTAGAAGGACACTAAGTGTGAGTGCGCTCTGTACATTTTGTAGTGCGCTGCTTGCATTTTGACATTTTGGCCGAATCATAGTTTTGGAGACTGAATAGCACAGATAGCCGCTTAGTGCAGTTTAGGTCGGTTTGATGTGTAAAATAAAGAAGTCGCACTTAGCGCAATTTGCTGAGATTTGTTTTATAACTTCATTTCATTCATTTTTTAGGTTATGGTTTTGGGAAAGTTTTTGCTCCCAACTCCATCAACCTCCAATTTTGTTAGGATTAGCTTAGATAACAACTATGGAGCTTGCATAAGGATGATCCAGGGTGGATTGCTCTTTAATCGACGCTGACAAAATGGTAGATATGTGGTTCATTTCTCTTTTTCTCAGTGTATTCTCTATTGGTTGGGTTTGTACATGTATTTACTTTGATCTTATGTATATTTTTTGCCCTTGGCGTTATATAAAACTTGCTTTAAAAATCTTTGTCGATTATTATCCTTGATTTTTTCTCTGTGCTAGGGATTTGAGTTTCTATAGATATATACTGCTTAGATTCTTATCTTGGATGATTATCTAATAGTGTCTGAATTCTATAGATAGATTTAGCATTTTTATTCACTTAGGGTGTCTGTCATTAATGCCTATGTGTTGTTTGTGTCGTTTTGAGAGATCGTCGATGCAAGCGAGCATGGTTAACTTCTGTGTTGTTGAGGTGGTTGAGAGGTCGCTACTGAGGTGATGTATTCGGCCTCTCAATTTGAGTTAGAAATGACTTAGGTTGTGAGTGACACGGGATGACATTGATGAATATGTAGGTTTAGTATAACAGGTCGATAGGTTTAAGTCTAGGAGAAGTAGTATATATGCGTGCTTGATAAGTTATTCCTTTTCCTTTTTATACATTTATTTTTTTGTTGATACCTTTCCTTTCAACCCATTTATCCCCCAAATTTATTCACAAGAGATTTTGTTGAACGACATTTCAATTCACCAATCTCTGTGCCGCTTAGCATGCCCTACTGTGCAGAGCCCGTGAATTCTTTTTAATTTTTTGCTTGGATCTCCTTTTTCCTACTTCACCCAAGGCTTTATAGTATAGTAGTTAATAGTAATATTTTTAATTATTTCTTTTGTTGTTTGGACTTAAATTTTGGTTAGATAGCTTGAATTCGCATTTGGTGATTTTCCGATTTTGAGTGTGTTAACTTGTGGATGTATGGTAATGATAGTTTTTGAAGTTGGTACTCGCCAGGTACTCGTTTATCGCTTTCTATAACATAACATGTTTAGGAAATTTATCATTTTTATAACTACCATGTGTTTCCAGTGATTTCTGGTAAACAACCGCTAGTCTTCCAAACTATCGAATAATCTTTCTGACTGTTATTCAATTCCTCTGGTAACTCACAGGATCGACTAGATTGATCCTAGGACTCCTTGGATATTAAGGTTACTCTCACGATCGAACAGATATTCATGGTTGATATTGTATATGTGTTTGGCCTATTTCGATTTCTCTCTCTAAAAGTCTAAAGATGTAATCAAAATGTGTGTGAAAACTAAGTTACATGAACAAATGCTAATTGTGATGCTAGTTGTAAAGACATATAAAACTGCATAAAAGTGAAGTAAATGGTTTCGACTTACAAAACAGTTAATGTAAAGAATTTCTGGAACGTAAAAGGTTTGAAATATGAAGAAAGCGTTTAATGCAAGAAATCTTTAAATGACTTTAAGTAAAAATATGCGTTCGAAAGATAAGACTTGAAGGTAAAGGTATGGAAAATATGACAGTTTTCTGAGATATGAAGTGCTTGAAATATGAAGAAAACATTAAAATGTGAAACTTTGAAGAAGAGATTTCGAAGTGAAAAGACTGTAAATAAGAAAACTTGTAAAGGTTATTTGACAAAAAAGATAAAGGAAAGTACTGGAAACGGTAAAAGGTTTTCATTAAATCAGAAATACATGGTGCTATCATACATACATTTCTCTTGCATTCGTTTCCCTTGCCATGTGGTAGTTTGAATGTTATTGAGTATTTTGCATAATAGATATGACACACGAAATCCTAATACTAAGACTTCTATTTATACTAATTCGACCATAACGGTCTTGCTATAGGATTATGCCACGTTTAGAACATGCAGGACAGTGCCTCTTTCATCTTTCCACGTGTCCCCAAATGCTCCAACACATAACTTTCAAACTTCGAAAGTCCCGCTTCCATTTGAATTTCAAATGCTTTGGTGCTTCTCCGTTTCGAACGCTCTTCCCAGACACAACCTTGTTGTTATTTCGAGACTTCTTTAGATATGTTCCCATAATTGCCACTCGAAGCTCCAAGCTTTGACACACTTATTCGAAACACTGCTTCTGCTACTTTGAAATATGACGATTCACCTCATTTCGATCAAACGTTTAATTCATTTAGCTTCTAATATCATTATCAAAATCTTCAGCCAACACCATGCCATTCATTCTTTTGCGTTACTTACTCATGACTTGAATCACTTTAGTTCCCTTTTTACCCATAAATGTGATGAAGCTTTCCATTATTCATATGCTGGAGGCCATAATTCTTGTTTTAACTGGATTTTATTATGTTTAATCTTTTGTTTGTGTTGATTGTATGAAACCTTGAATGTGATCAAGGAATTTTTTGTTTCATTTTAAGCACAATCAACCCTATCCAAATAGTCAATTCACCTTGTGAATGTGTGAACTTTTGTTAACCTCTTTTGACCCTTTTTGTTGATGTCTGTGTCATTTTTGCTAAATGATTGTCTATGAGTGTTTGGTTCATATTTTTGTATGGATATTGGTTCTTTGTTTTCTTGAAGCTTTAACTATGAGTTGTAGTTTGAATTTTTACCTTGCCTTAGAAAGTAGGGAGTATTCACATTATGATATGGTTGAATCGAGTTGGGGAGAGAAATCTTTATGTGCTTGTGTGTATTACTATGAGGTTGAGAAATAAATAAAAGAGAAAAAAGTGAAAAAGAAAGAAAAAAACAGAATAATTTTGAAAAACAAAAATAAAAAGAGTATGGAATAATGTTGTGTTAATAAGTGATGTGTGTTGGTGAGAAATTTGGAATTAAGAATTTTGATTGAAATTATTTTGCTTAAGTCTTTGTGAGTTAATCACCCGCTTAGGTGAAGGCAAGTTTTTGTTTCTATTAACTTTAGGACTTATCCCTTGTTTGTTAACCAAGCCACATTACAACCTTAAAAAACCCTTTTGATTCTTGTCTTTGTATCTTCGATATGAGTTTTTGGATGAATGCATAATTTAGTCTATTGTTTGCAAGATTGTGGATGAGTGTTTTTTGTCTCTCACCTTTGTGTTTTCTTCATCTACCGATGAATTTGTACTAGGTGTGATTCATGATTGAGCTTTTTTTGTTTTATAATGTTTAGTATGATTTTTTTACTTAGGATTCGTTTCGTTTACATGTTGTCGTTATAGGATTGTGGTAAGTATTTACCTTGTGTGTGCATTTTTGTTTGAAGCATACATTTGTTTTCCGTTTTAAAACTTGTTGATTCATGATATTTTGGTTGATTACTTTTGGTTATTTGAGTTGTTTGGCCTTGTTTGAGGACAAACAAGTTCAAGTTGGAGAGAGTTTGATAAGTGCAATTTATAGCTATTTGTGTATATACTTTTTGTTGCACTTATCGACTCTTTGTTGTTAATATCAGTTGAATAAATCTCACTTTTGTGTAAATATGTTTAGTTTGTGTTTATTTGTATTTTTGTGTACATAGTCTATAATTTAATGTTTTCCCATTCATTTTGTAGGTATTTTTTGCATTTTGGATCATCTAGGAATAAGGTATTGAATGCATGGCTCTGGATGCCCATTTTCGGAATAAAAGACCAGTTTTGGAAAGTTTTGTCCAGGTAAGCTCGCTTAGCGCACAGAACGTCTCTAAGCGCTAGTGTACTCAGGGCATTCTGTAGCGCGCTGCTTGCGTTTTGAAATTTTGGCAGAAGCACAATTTTGGAGTCCACTTTGCGCGGATAGTGCACTTAGTGCAGCTTAGGTCAGTTTGATGTGTAAAATAAAGAAGTCGCGCTTAGCGCGCCATACACACTTAGTACAATCTGCTTAGATTTGTTTTATAACTGCATTTCATTCATTTGTTAGGTTATGGTTTTGGGGAAGTTTTTGCTCCAGACTCCATCAACCTCAAATTTTGTTAGGATTAGCTTAGATAACAACTATGAAGCTTGCATACAAATGATTTGGGTTGGATTGCTCTTCAATCGATGCTGACAAACCGGTAGATTTGTGGTTCATTTCTCTTTTTCTCTGTGTATTCTCTATTGGTTGGGTTTGTACATGTATTTACTTTGATATTATGTATATTTTTCTCCCTTGGCATTATATAAAACTTGTGTTACAAATCTTTCTCAATTTTTATCCTTGATTTTTTCTTTGTGCTAGTGATTTTAGTTGTTATAGACATATACTGCTTAGATTCTTATCTAGGATGATTATCTAATAGTGTCTGAATTTTAGAGATAGATTTAGTCTTATTATTCACTTAGGGTGTTTGTGATTAATTCATCTGTGTTGTTTGTGTTACTCTGAGAGATCGTCGATAGAAGCGAGCACGGTTAACTTCTGTGTTGTTGAGGTGGTTGAGAGATTTCTACTGAGCTGATGCAGTCGGCCTCTCAATTTAGGTTAGAAATGACTTAGGTGTTGAGTGACACGTGAATACATTGATGAATATTGTAGGTTTAGTATAACAGGTCGATTGGTTTAAGTACATGAGAAGTAGTATATATGCATGCTTGATAAGTTATTCCTTTTTCCTTTTTATACATTTATTTTATGTTGATACCTTTCCTTTCAACCCATTTATCCCCCAAACTCATTAACAAGATATTTTTTCGAACGGCATTTCAATTCACCAATCTATGTGGACACGATACAATATAACCTAAATATCACCTGGTAAAATTAATACTTTACTTTTTGCTTGCCGCTTTACCACTTCAAGCAACATGGCGTCGTTGTCGGGGATATGTGTTTATTGTTTTTTATTGCGGTAGTTTCTTTGTTTTTGAGTTTTGTAATTAATGTATATGTTTTATAGAATATGTACATAAACTTGTCTATTTTTACTTGTACATGTTTTGTGTTTACTTTCCATACTTGTGCATATATGTGTTTTTCTTTATTTTCACGTATTGTTGTGAATTATCTCATTTTTGTAACGTTTATTGTATGGATGTTAGGACACTTTCTTTAGGTTTGCACGGTGCGACAATACTATGGCATGACGAGAGAAAGTTACTAGCTCGCGTAATAAAGGCGTTGAGCTTACGATGTAAAACTAACATGTTTTGTTTGTATTCGTTTATGTATGTCTTGACTTGTATTTTACCAAGTTGAGATTGGACTTGTTTAAAATTCTCAAGTTTTCACTTTTCAACTTGTTTAATTCACTTTAACCCGTTAGTTTTGTTATGTCAAGTTGTGTTTTTCTGCAAGCTTGTCGTGTTTAGCTTGAGGAAGTTTCTATGTTGTAAATATTGTGTGTAGTTGAGATTGTGTAGGTGATTGTGGAGGGTGCTACTGCACTGCTTTTGTTGTCCTGTTTTTCAGCAACTGGTGTAGCGCGCTCTGTGGCGCTTAGCATGCCCTACTGTGCAGAGCCTGTGAATTCTTTTTAATTTTTTGCTTGGCTTTCCTTTTCCCCACTTCACCCAAGGCTTTATAGTATAGTAATTAATAGTAATATTTTTAATTCTTTCTTTTGTTGTTTGGACTCAAATTTTGGTTAGATAGCTTGAAGTCGCATTTGGTGATATTCCGATTTTGAGTGTGTCAACTTGCGGATGTATGGTAATGATAGTTTTTGAAGTTGGTACTTGTCGGGTACTCGTTTATCACTTTCTATAACATAACATGTATAGGAAATTTATCATTTGTATAATTCTTTTTGCGTTACTTGCTCATGACTTGAATCACTTTAGTTCCCTTTTTATCCATAAATGTGAGGAAGCTTTTCATTGTTCATATGCTGGAGGCCACAATTCTTGTTTTAACTGGATTTTATTATGTTTAATCTTTTGTTTGTGTTGATTGTATGAAAGCTTTAACATGATCAAGGCATTTTTTGTTTCATTTTGAGCACAACTACTCTAGCCAAATAGTTAATTCACCTTGTGAGTGTGTAAACTTTTGTTAACACCTTTTGACCCTTTTTGTCGATGTCCATGTTGTTTTTCTAAATTCTTGTCTATGAGTGTTTAGTTCATCTTTTTGTATGGATATTGATTCTTTGTTTTCTTGAACCTTTAACTATTAGTTGTAGTTTGAATTTTTACCTTGCCTTAAAAAGTAGGGAGTATTCACATTATGATATGGTTGAATTCAAGTTGGGGAGAGAAATGTTTATGTGCTTGTGTGTATTACTATGTGATTGAGAAAGAAAGATAAAAATAAAGAAAAAGGAAAAAAAAGTTAAAAAGAAAGAAAAAAAGAGAAAAGTTTTGAAAAAAAAAACAAAGGGTATTGAATAATGTTGTATTAATAAGTGATGTATGTTGGTGAGAAATTTGGAATGAAGAAGTTTGATTGAAATTATTTTGCTTGAGTCTTTGTGAGTTGATCACTCCCTTAGGTTAAGGCAATTTTTTGTTTCGATTAGCTTTTGGACTTATCCCTTTTTTGTTAACCAAGTCACATTACAACCTTAAAAAGCCCTTTTGATTCTTGTCTTTTTATCTTTAATATGAGTTTTTAGATGAATGAATAATTTAGTCTATTGTTTGCAATATTGTGGATGAGTGTTTTTTGTCCCTCACCTTTGTGTGTTCTTCATCTACCGATGAATTTTTACTAGGTGTGATTCATGATTGAGCTTGTTTTGTTTTAGAATGTTTAGTATGATTTTTGTACTTAGGATTCATTTCATTTACATGTTGTCGTTATAGGATTGTGGTAAGTATTTACCTTGTGTGTGCATTTTTGTTTGAACCATACATTTGTTTTCCGTTTTAAAACTTTTTGATTCATGATATTTTGGTTGATTACTTTTGGTTCTTTGAGTTGTTTGGCCTTGTTTGAGGACAAATAAGTTCAAGTTGGGTAGAGTTTGATAAGTGCAAATTGTAGCTATTTTTGTATATACTTTTTGTTGCACTTATCGACTTTTTGTTGTTAATATCGGTTGAATAAACCCGACTTTTGTGTAAATATATTTAGTTTGTGTTTATTTGTGTTTTTGTGTACATAGTGTACCGTTTGATGTTTTTCCATTAATTTTGTAGGTATTTGTTTCATTTTGGAGCATCTAGGAATAAGGTGTCGAAGGCACGACTGTTGATGTGCATTTTCAGAATAAAATACTAGTTTTAGGAAGTTTTGTCCAGAAGAGCCCACTTAGCATGCAGAAGGCCGCTAGGCGCGAGTGCACTCAGTGCATTTTGTAGTGTGCTGCTTGCGTTTTGATATTTTGGCAAAAGCATATTCTTGGAGCCCGCTTAGCGCGGATAGCGCACTTAGAGCGACTTAGGTCAGTTTGATGTGTAAAATAAAGAAGTTGTGCTTAGCACGCCAGACCTGCTTAGCACGGTCTGCTGAGATTTGTTTTATAACTTCATTTCATTCATTTATTAGGTTATAGTTTTGGGGAATTTTTTTCTCCCAACTCCATCAACCTCCAGTTTTGTTAGGAATAGCTTAGATAACAACTATAGAGCTTTGCATACGGATGATCGGGTTGGATTGCTCTTTGATCGGCGCTGACAAACAGGTAAATCTTTGGTTCATTTCTGTTTTTCTCTGTGCATTCTCTATTGGTTGGGTTTGTACATGTATTTACTTTGATCATATGTATATTTGTCGCCCATGACGTTATATAAAACTTGATTTACAAATATTTGTCGATTGTTATCCTTGACTTTTGCTGTGCTAGGGATTTAAGTTGTTATAGACATATACTACTTAGATTCTTATCTAGGATGATTATCTAATAGTATCTGAATTATAGAGATAGATTTAGTGTTGTTATTCACTTAGCGTGTCTGTGATTCATGCCTTTATGTTGTTTATGTCGCTCTGAGATATCGTCGATGCAAGTGAGCACGGTTAACTTCTGTGTTGTTGAGGTAGTTAAGAGATCGCTACTAAGCTGATGCAGTCGGCATCTCAATTAGGGTTAGAAATGACTTAGGTTATGAGTGACACGTGATGACATTAATGAATATTGTAGGTTTAATGTAACTGATCGATATGTTTAAGTATGTGAGAAGTAGTATATATGCATGCTTGATAAGTTATTCCTTTTTCCTTTTTATACATTTATTTTATGTTGATACCTTTCCTTTCAACCCATTTATCCACCAAACTCATTAACAAGAGATTTTCCGACTGGAATTTCATTTCACCAACATCTGTGGACACGATACGATATAACCTAAATATCATCCGGTAAAATTAATACTTTACTTTTTGCTTTCCGCTTTACCGCCTCCAACATTCATCAACAAGGCTAAAATGGAAATCTTAGATGGAGTTTGCAACAACTGATCCACAATCTTGTAATCGCTCATCTTAATGATTTTTAACAGATCATCAACATCCTTTTCCGAGGTGGCGCCACTAGATTCCCCTACCACTTTCTTAGGTTCAGAATTCTCAACAACCTTTTTACCCGAATTAACATCTCCTCGAAAGGTGGGGGCGAAGGCACGACCATTGCGAGTTACCTAACTAGCTTCAGCAATATTCTCAACATGGGACAGTGGTTGGATAGGAATTTCCACACCATCTTCCATGATAGTTGTATTGTATTTATAAGGCACAACTTTATCTGATTCATATGGAATAGGACCAGGAAGACAGATGGTTGTGGGAGAAACAGTACGCTTGTTGTGGTATGTAATCTCTACAGGAGCGGGAACACCAAAATATGGCACAATAACATTCACCCCTTCTTCTTTAGCATACTCAGGAATCGCATAATCATTATCAGAAAATATACCTACATCAGAAGAAAATAACTCATCAACAGAAATTTACTCCTCATCAGACATGGCCTCAATAGAGTAGTCTTCAATCAAATTAACTCCATTATAATCATCTTTGTCGCTTGTGGCTCTGATAGTACCAAAATCTAATACTCATTTAACACCTCTTATTACTACAAAACAACCGCGTGAATCCCTACAGCAGATCTGACAGGACCCATAATGATGTATCTCTTGGACATCCATGTGACAAAATGTGGCATGCAGCTGTATCAGATCACCATTCATGTAATTCACATCAAAAATATGGAATTCATCGGGACATCCATAAACCATATTCACCTCTTCTTCATATTCAGCCCTTGGTTTGATTATGTGGATAAGACCTTTGTCCATCATTTCTTGAAGATCAACTTTCACTTTATCACATCCATGGATATCTGAACTACAAACACTACAAGAGACATGATCGTGTGTATAATATCTGAATTCAAAGAGATCAGCATGCATCTTCACTAAATCACCTTTGACCAGATTGATATCAAATATCTGGAAGTCCCTGTGACAACCATCAACCATATTTATAGTACTTCCACCTCCCTGCTTTGGTAGTGGGTTATCTGTCACATTGGGACCAACATCTTTAAAAGACAAGAGACCAGATCTTATCATCTTCTGTACTTCAGACTTTAACGGATAACAGTTTTCAATGTTGTTGTCGGGGGCTCCTTGATGAAAAGCAATAGTATGATCAGCTTTATAGTACCATGTAAAAGTTGAAGGTACAATAGGGGGAGACCTAGTCTGCACCAATTTCTTCTGACTCAAAGCCGGAAACAATTCTGCATAACTCGTGAGAATAGGATCAAAAGCTTATCTTTTATAACCTTGCCCTTGATTACCTTGTTGAGGTTATCTCTGATAGGCAACAGCGGTCGAGCTACATTGACAATCGGAGTTACAGAGGTAACATGTTGTTGATGCTAATGACTTCCTCTTAGAGGTCTAATCCTTCTTTCTTCAGCAACAACATTTATTTTGATTTCTTTAATTTTAGAAAACCCATATGATGATTTATTTGTTCCACTAGAACCTTCGTATTTTGTCAATCGTCCTTCCCTGACAGCTTCTTCTAGACGAACACCCATACATACCATCTCAATGAAATTAGTCGGTGCACTTGCAACCATCTTTTCATAGTAAAACGGTCCAAGGGTTTTTAGGAAGACCTTGGTCATTTCTTTCTCTCCCATTGGGGGTACCACTTGGGCATCCATTTCACGCTAACGCTGCACATGCTCCTTAAAGGACTCCTTATCTTTCTGAGCCATTACTCTCAACTGGTCACGGTCAGGTTCCATAAACATGTTGTACTTATACTGCTTCACAAAAGCTTCCCCCAAGTCATTGAATGTGCGGACGTTGCTACTGTCCAATCCCATATACCATTTCAAAGCATCACCAATTAAACTATCTTAGAAGAAATGGATAAGCAAGTTTTAGTCATCAGTATGAGTGGACATTCTTCTGATATACATCACCAGGTGGTCACAGGGACAAGAGTTCCCCTTGTACTTCTCAAACTCTGGAACCTTAAACTTTGTTGGCACTGTTACATTAGGAACTAAGCAGAGGTCACTGACATTCTGTCTGAATAACTCTTTCCCTCGGAGAGCCTTCACTTCTTTTTGTATTTCATTGAATTGATCATGAAAGTCATCCATTTGGTCATAAAAGCCTAAACTCTCACTTGGTGGAGGAGAAGGATGATAAACTTCATCATTAATAATAGGCTTATCATTCACTGTAGGAGGTGCAGCTTGATTAATCTCATTATTAGAAACAGGAGTAACGTGCACCATAGGAGGTTCAAAAACAACAGCAATTTCAACAAATGGAGCAACTTGAACAGTAAGATTGTAACTTCTGGAATGAAATTCGCAAGCATTACCCACAGGTAACCTTGAGGCATATGGTATTGAGCAGCAGTAACTGGAGTAACAGAGACGGGAACTGACAGAACCTCGGAAATAATGGTTGTCTGATGTGGTTAAGTAGCATGAGGAGACGAATGAGGAGGTGGTGGTGGCTGATTCTGAGAAGCCACCAATGACTCTACCAAAGTAGTCAGATTGGACATACCGGCCCTCAAAGTAGTAACTTCTTCGTGCAATTCACGATTCTCTTGTTCAAGGTTTTCCATCTTCTTTCTAGAATTAGCCCGAGTATTGTAGCGATGAGACAAATTGCTGACTGAACGAAGCAGAGAAACAAGTAAGACACATGGGAATGAACAGGAATACAAAAATATGTGCTAAATGATGCATAATATGCAATGCATATGATTTATTTTTTTTATTCAAGGAACTCAAAGAATCATAAACAATTGCAAATATTGAAGTACTGACATATTTGGAAATACTGAAAATTCTCATTTTAACAATAGTTTTGGAATGGATTACAACTTTTAGTACAAGTTTCAATAATCCTAAGTACAAGATAATAAATATAGAATTTAAAAATCCTAAGGAGGCAAAGCTGATAAAGATCTCTCCACACATTGACGCTTTCCTTTGAGTCTTGCAATCTGAGCCTTCAACAACTTATTCTCTTCTGCATACTTGTCAGCGACTTCTTTCCATCCACCAGAATCAAAAAATGAGTGACAGGGACCTAGCTGAACTCTAGAGGAGAATAATACTCTTGATTCTCCATCATTCCCACAACATGACTCTCAAGAATCTCAATCAAGTCATCCTTCTCTTTCAATTATGTTGAGTAGGATACCTCCAAAGTCTAGTACTTGTTCTTCCATGCTTCCTTTTCTTGTTGCATCCTAACTAAGGCAAGTAAAAGTTCTTCCACATCATCTAAGAGAGGAGGAGGAGTCCTCATAAACATATCAGATATAGGTTCTTCAAGAGAATAAAACATCTTCAACTGAATTTCCCTTGCTTGTACCCAGCAAGATGAAGCTTTAAGGAAACAACTCCTCTTGGTCCCAAGTATTTTCTACCCTTTCTATGAATATGGCGCCAAGCCTTTTCAATTGCTTCTTTAGTTTCCTTGTAATCTTCTCCTTCTTTAAGAAAGAAACTGCTGAGATGAATGTTGTTTGGATTATCTCTCATCGGATATCCAAGCTGATGATGCGCGAGAACGGGATTGTAGTTAATTCCTCCCTTTGTACCAAGAAGAGGCACATTGGGGAAACTACCACAACTATCAATAATCTCCACATCAAAATAAGCTTAATAATACCAATCAATGTCAGAATGAGTGAGAGCCATAATCTTCAGGGCCCAATGTGGTTCCTTCTTGATATCCCAAAAAGAAACATATTGGGGTAAGTGAGAAATAAACCACTGATATAACAACGGTGTGCAACATACGAACATCCCTCCCTGGTAGAAATTCCAAAGATGGATGGAATAATAGGTAACTCTAAGCACCATAGGGACTGGATTCACAATCTGGAAGACCCTAATGGCATTAACATCCACAATCTCAGACTTCTTCAAGTGAGTCATGGTGGCAATCTCATGATACTTAGGATCTCCTTCTAAGCCGGTGAAAGGAACACAATTAGTAATAGGTAAACCAAGTAAGTAAGAATACTCTTCAAATATGGGCATCAGTTGATAATCAGGAAAAGTAAAACAATAGTGTAACGGGTCATAGAACTAATGTATAAATAATACCCTCCTTCATCTTGAGCTTCATAAGTGGGACAATGGCTCCATATTTCTTTTAGAAATCTGTAGAACTCTCAATCTTAGGAATCAAACTCATCAGTTCCTCTATCTTAGGTTCGACGTCACTAGAATGAAGTACAAGGTACTACCCAAAAGGTAAGGACTAATGGTTTATCACCTGCCAAACAAGATTCTAAAGAGTTCCCAGAGTCTACATCCTTCCTTCAGATATTACCAACGTCTCGATTAGCTCGGTAATTAGTAATATTCTCAAGAAAAACTCGTCTGAGTGTAGCATCGCATGACAACCACTTCCAGATTGCTTTGTCATAGTCTCCGCACTACACCTAAAAGACAAAGATGGATTAAGGGTTTTACGGTCCTCAGCTTCAGCAGGCTCCCAGGTCAAAAGCAGCACATCTTCCCAATTGCTCGATTAATAGATACTACAGTCAAAGGGGCCTCCACTAAGTGGGGGATCTCATGTCTCCTTTTTTGGTATTCCTACCTCAAAGTTAACATGACTATACCACCCGTCCTATCTTAAGTTTTCCCAATTCTGGGTAGAGGACTTATAAGAGATCACCAAGCACCCTGAAAACAAGAAAAATCCAGACATACATATATACAACACATAATATACAACAAATAATAGAACATACACAAATAAACAAAGATAGGCTCAACCCACTTAGAGATTTCATATTCCCCTACAGAGTCGCCATTTTTCTATAGTGGTCGAAATGTTGAGACTAAGCCATTGGATTGACTTAACTCGTACAAATCAAATAAAAATCGCCACCGCGCTGTATTATTTCCAAAGGAAATGGGAAAAGAGAAAATAAACTCAAAAAAAGAGGGGAGAGAATCTAGGTACGGGGGTTGGTTATGCAAAGGAAAGGTATTAGCACCCTAAACATCTATAGTACTCTACAAGAACCTCTTTGAAAATCTGTGTATTTTGGCTATAAAAAGTGTATAGAAAAGTAGATCGTGGAGATGAGAAAAGAAGTATTTTTTTTACAATTTAGAAAAGTAGATCGTAGTTGTGAACCTTTACTGCCTACGTACCGCCTTCTGTACAATAGGGGATCAGGGTACTCATAGTTCACCTTAAAAACTTTAAAACACATGTGTGTTGGTTAATTTTAAAAGAAGAGACATCATCGTCATATCCAAGTGGAAAACATACTTACTACCCACAATTATGAGAAAGGAGAATTTACATCATCTTAAAGTGGAGGATATAGCTTGGATTTTAAAATCAACAAAGCCTCACTCAACACCCAAGTGGAAAATATCTCACTTTAACTGCATATCATAGAAGTATAGTAGCTTTCATCACTACAAGAATAGACAAGAGTATGGTTAAGTTGATTAAAATTTGATGGTTAAAATTTGAGAAAAAGGTTTTAAAGTAAAAATCCAAAGTGGAAAATGGTTTGAATTAGGTTAATTGACTTTTAGTCTTTCAAAAGACGTCAAAGTATGTTTAAGTTGATTAAAATTTGATTAAGAAAAGATTTCAAAAATGCATGGACCTAAGTCTAAGTTTATTATAAAGCGGTTCAAGTTAGAAAACAAGAAGAATTTTGAAAAAGAAGGGAGAAGATTTGAAATTAAAGAAGATAGGAGGAGATGAAGGGATTATCCTAAAGCATAAGGTAAAATCCAAGGAAAAGAATAATTTAACCAACAAGAAGCCAACACTTGACATAAGAAGTCAATATAGAATTCCCATCCTTTGGATTGAAACCAAGCAAGAAAGAATACTAAATCTCTAAAGAAAACCAAGCTTTATATGAATTAAGTCTTTACAAAAATTGGACGGATTAACGGATGTATACAGACGAATTCTCAATCACAGATGAAGCATATAATCAAAATAACATGCACACAAAGAAAATCAACCCAATTCCTTAGAGTAAACCCCAAGAACTTCAGAAAAATTAACGATAGAGCAACGAGGTCTCAAAATATCAAGGCTTTTAATCCTAAGTCTGAGAAATCCACAACTCCACAATGCCAAGGATAGTAACCAAATAGTCCAAGTAACCTTAAGACTTTTAATGTTCAAGTTGATTGTTAAGTGTTTTAAAAAGAAAATAAAGCTCAAGTGAGCAAAGATAAAAATGATATAAAGATAAATTCTCAAATGAACAAGAATAAAATGGCATAAAGATAAATACTCAAATGAGCAAAAGAAAAATGACATGGGATGTAAATTCTAAAATAAATGGTGCATTAAAGTAAAGGCACAAAAATAAAGGCATAAAGTAAAGGCATAAAGTAAAGTTAATTGTTAGTGAATTAGAAGTTAGAGGTTAGTTGATTGACTATCTTGAAGCTTGCATTTGAAAACTCATTAGAAGATTGATAAAATCAAAGATTCTCAACAACAACTCTCATTTGCTTTTTGTCAAGTATATCATTCATTTCAAATGCTCAAAGCAACCACATATGATCAACGATGTTCAAATGATTCACTTATACCAAAGTTCATGAAGTTGATTAGAGGATTTATAAGATCAAAGCCTCCTAACAACAAACTTCAAAGTTATTGGATTAAAGGTTTCAATTTAAACATACTTGGGCTTGCAAACATAAGTTTGGGCCACGAATGATCATTTTTCGAATCGGGATAAATTTAAGTTATGTTAAGCAATCGTAAGTGGACTAATGTAGAAGTCACACCTATTTTGAGTTCGGTCAATAGCAATCTATGTACCAACATGTTAGAGAAATGATATTTAGATCATTTTCCAAAAACATGTAGCACAAATAAAAACAAGAAAGGGATAAGATGAATAGGGAGGGGATGTATCATATGAAATTAGGGTTTCAAATATCATCAACATCATTCATCCATTTTGGTGGATTTGGATTTTCAACCTATCAACACTCAAGATCCAATGGGTTGAGGAACTTGTCTCAAAATAACATCCAAATCAGGACCAAACAACAAAATAATAAAATAGTATTTAATAAAACAACATTTAAATAATTAATAAAAGGGAAATAATTGGTAAAATGCATAAAATGTGTTAATACACAAAATAAAAATCCTAAAAAATATCAGAAGTCAAACATGAGTCAATAAGTGTTAACAAAAAATTTCATAATTTTTTAAAGTCAGAAAGTATTTTTAAAATTTAAAGAAATAAGCAAAACAAGCCAAAATTTGTGAAAAATAGTAAAATCAAAAATAAAAATAAAATGAGGTCACCAATATTTGTTAAGATGTCATTGGATTCTTCAATTTTTTTTCAGGATTTAAAAATCAAGAAAAGTATTTTTAAACAATTAAAACAAGTCAAATAAAGTGAAAAATCATAAAAAAAATATCAAATCACAAAATTGTGAAAAAATAATAAGAAGAAAGAGAAAAATCAAAAGTATTTTTGAGAATTGTTTCAGAATTTTAGAAGTTAAAATGATTTTTTAATTAATTTTTGAAGTTTAAAACAGTTAAAATATAAAATCAGAAAATAAAAACAAAATCAAAAAGATATAGACCATTGGATCAATGTCAAAACGCGTTAGTAATCAAATCCAAGCGATATGGAACACTGTACATATCATGGTCATTAGTGAATAAACTACCAGATCAATTTTTTAAAACAGATTTTGAAAAAATGTGTGACACCATGTCATTGGTTGAGAGATGACATGCTAGTGATCTTCAACCTCAAGCCACGCGCGAATTTCGGGTCTCATAAACTGTAAAATTAGGAGCTCAGACCTGTTTCATTTGTTTCGTCTCTTCAATATGATTTCAATAGTACTCTCACGGAAAAATTATTTAAAGTGTAGCTCAGTCAATTTGATCTTCAATGGTACCCTCTCCAAAGTGACCTATAATGTTCTTCAAAATTACATGACCTTCCACTCAAAATTTGATCTTGATATCTGAAGATGACATAAAGTATACCTCTTTAATTGAATTATGGAATCGAGTTCAATCAAAAATTATAAAAATAAAAAGAGTTATGGTATTTGGAAGATGATGAATAAATTTCAGGAAATTCACAAAAGACCTATAATATTTTCAATTCTTCAACCACTTTTCAAGCATCTTCAAGTCTTCCACATTGAAACAAGGTTATAGTAGACATCTCAAAGATTATTATGGAAAAATAATAGGCTCAAGGAGATAAAAATTGACCAAGTTATGATCATTTGAAGTCAAACCTTAAAATTCAAAGGCTTTTCAAGGAGACTTGTAATCTTTCTCAACTAGTAATGATCTTCCATTCAAAATTTACCTTAGATTCCTGAAGAGAGCATGTTAAGGAACCTTTAAATAGAATCATGGCTTTGGATCCAATCAAAAATCTCAAAAAACGAACAAGATATGGTCCTTAGAAGTCAACAAACCCTAGCTCAGAGAGTGTCAAAATGACTTGAAACCCCTTTGAACTTTTGATGATTTTTCTTGCACAATTTGATCTTGTAATGTGAAGAGAGGTTGTTATAGATGATGATAAGAATCCATAGAAAAAATAACCAACTCAAAATGTTGAAAATTGAGATAGTTATGCACATGTGATCACTGAATCAAGCATTTGCTTAATTAGGTCAAACTTGTTGAACCAACCTTGAATCTTTTTAACTTTCTTGGAAAAATAAAGCATGATGGATCACAGTAGGCCTTAAAATGATGTTGTATTAAAGCATACTAAAAAGTGGAAATAAACACATGAACCTATGAATCTTCTTAATGAATGCCACCACCAACTTTGAGAAGAACCTGATTTAAATAAAGTGAGAGAGCTCTTTGGACCATAAATATTGGTTGCCATAGACATAGCTTTGAAGCTTTAACTCTTGCAATACATTGAAAAACCATTTGACTGAGGACCACCCCTCAAACCCTAGGTTAGATGGTGAAATAAATGCAATTGTGTCATTACCTACAATATGAACATTCAAAGAGACATATATACATATTTTGATGTTAGTTAAAAGAAAACATGTACAAGATACACAATTAAAGGTGATTGGTGATCCCTCAAGAGCAAACTTAAAGATAGGATAAAGTAGAAAGGGAGAACCAACCCTAATGTGTGATCTTGATGTATTGATAATATGAGATGATGAGGGATCTTAGGGGGGAAACTTGGGGTATAACAGGACCGTATAATCCTTAACCTATCTTGGCCTTTTAGTTGTAGTGCAGAGACTATGACAGAGCAATCCGGAAGTGGTTGTCACGCGATGCTACACTCAGATGAGTTTTTCCTGAGAATATTGCTAATTACCGAGTTAATCGGGATATTGGTAATATCCGAAGGAAGAATGTATACTCTGGTAACTCTTTAGAACCTTATTCGATAGGTGATAAACCATTAATCCTTACATTGTGTGTAGTACCTTTGACTTCATGTAGTGATGCGAGCATCCAATTTTAAACCATCAAATTTTAATCAACTTAACCATACTCTTGTCGAAACTTGAAGTGATGCAAGCTACTATACTTTTATGATATGCAGTTAAAGTGAGATGTTTTCCACTTGGGTGTTTAGTGAGGCTTTGTTGATTTTAAAATCCAAGCTATATCCTCCACTTTGAGATGATGCAGGTTCTCCTTTCTCATAATTGTGGGTAGTAAGTATGTTTTCCACTTGGATATGATGATGATGTTTCTTCTCTTAAACTTAACCAACACACATGTGTTTTAAAGTTTTTAAGGTGAATTACGAGTACCCTGATCCCCTATTGCACAGAAAGTGGTACGTAGGCACTAAATGTTCGCAACATCTGCGGATGCAAAATTGTAAAAAAAAAATACTTATTTTATCATCTCCACCATCCATTTTTGTATACACTTTTTATAGCCAAAATACAAGATTTTCAAAGAGGTTCTGCAGAGTACTGTAGATATTTAGGGTGCTAATACCTTCCCTTTGCATAACCAACCCTCGTACCTAGGTTCTCTCCCCTCTCTTTTTTGGGTTCATTTGCTCTTTTCACATTTCCTTTGGAAACAATAAAGCACGGTGGCTATTTTATTTGATCTGTGTAAAGCACGGATTTGAAGGGTGGTCCTCAGTCAAATGGTCTTTAAGGAATTTAAGGTTGACTGTTAATATCTCAGTATATATGTCTATTTGAATGTTCATATTGTAGGTAATGAGACAATTGAATTTATTTCACCATCTAACCTAGGGTTTGAAGGGTGGTCCTCAGTCAAATGGTCTTTAAGGAATTTAAGGTTGACTGTTAATATCTCAAGTACTTTTTAACCATGGATTCTGGAAAGAGAAAGACTCAGAAGTACAGTTTCAAAGATCCTAAGATAGAGAAACTGATGAGTCTGATTCTTGAGATTGAGTGTTCTACAGATTTCTGGAAGAAATATGAAGCCATTGTCCCTCTTATGAAACTCAATATAAAGGAGGGTATTCTTTCTATATTGGTCCAGTTCTATGACACGTTACACCGTTGTTTTACTTTCCCTGATTATTAGTTAATGCCCACATTGGAAGATTATTCTTACTTACTTTGTTTACCTATTACTGACCGTGTTCCTTTCACCGGCTTAGAAGGAGAGTCTAAGTCTCATGAGATTGCTACCATGACTCACTTGAAGAAGTCTGAGATTGAGGCTAACATTACTACCAAAGGAGGAATGAGAGGCTTACCCGCTCACTTTCTATTAGAGAAAGCTTGTTACTTCGCCAATATGAAGAGTACAATTGCTTTTGAGGCTATCTTTGCTTTGCTTTCTTATGGGTTGTTTTTGTTTCCTAACGTCGACAAATTTGGGGATGTTAATGCCATTAGGATCTTTCTGATTAGGAATCAAGTCCATATGCTGCTATGAGATACTTATTATTCCATCCATCTTCAGAATTTCTATTAGAGGGGATGGTCATCTGTTACACACTGTTGTTATATCAGTGGTTTATTTCTCACTTACCTCGGTCTGTTACTTTTTGGAATATCAAGAAGGAACCACGTTGGGCCCCAAAGGTTATGGCTCTCACTCATTCTGACATTGATTGGTATCATCAAGATTATTATGATATGGAGATTATTGATAGTTTTGGTAGTTTCCCCAATGTGCCTCTTCTTTGTGCAAAGGGAGGAATTAACTATAATCTTGTTCTTGTGCGTCGCCAACTTGGATATCTAATGAGAGACAAGCCAAACAACATTCATTTGAATGGTTTCTTTCTCAAAGAAGGAGAAGATCATAAGGCAGCTAAAGAAGCAATTGAAAAGGCTTGGCGCCATATTCATAAAAAGGGTAGAAAAGATTTGGGACCAAGAGGAGATGTTTCCTTAGAGTCGCATCTTTGTTGGGTACAAGCAAGGGAAATACAGTTGAAGATTCCTTATTCTTGTGAAGAACTTATATCTGATATGTTTATGAGGACTACTCCTCCTCTCTTAGATGATATGGAAGAACTTTAGCTTGCCTTGATTAGAATGCAGTAAGAGAAGGAAGCATGGAAGAACAAGTACCAGACTTTGGAGGTGTCCTACTCAAAAAAGTTGAAAGAGAAAGATGACTTGATTGAGATTATTGAGAGTCATGATATGGAGATGATGGAGAAGCAAGAGGATTTATTTTCCTCTAGATTTCAGCCTGGTCCCGGTCACTCATTTTCTGATTCTGGTGGATGGAAAGAAATCATCGTCAAGTATGCAGAAGAGAATAAGCAGTTGAAGGCTCAGATTATAAGACTCAAGGGAAAGCGTCCGCGTGTGGAGAGATCTTCATCAGCTTTGGCTCCTCTGAATTTTTAGATTCAACCTTTATTCTCTTGTATTTTGGATTATTGAAACGTGTACTAATAGTTGTAATCCATTCCAAAATTGTTATTAAAATGAGAATTTTTCAGTATTTCCAAATGTGTTAGTACTTCAATATTTTCAATTGTTTTTAGTTCCTTGAATAAACAAAATAAATCATATGCATTGCATATCATGCATCATTTTGCACTTATTTTTGCATTCCTGTTCATTTCCCATGTGTCTTACTTGTTTTTCTGCTCCAACTGTCAGCAAGCTGTCTCATCGCTACAATACTCGGGGTAATTCTAAAAATAAGATGGAAAATCTTGAACAAGAGAATTGTGAGTTACGCAAAGAAGTTACTTCTTTGAGAACCGGTATGGCTAATCTGACTACTTTAGTAGAGTCATTGGTGGCTTCTCAGAATCAGCCACCACCTCCTCTTCCTCTGTATCCTCATGTTACTCAATACCAACAGACAATCGTTATTTCAAAGATTATTGTCAGTTCCCATCTCTATTACTCCAGTTACTGCTACTAAGTATTATGTGTGTCTCGGTTACCCATGGAGAATGCCTGAGAATTTCATGCTAGAAGGTTATAATCCTGCTGCTCAAGTTGCTCCATTTGTTCAAACTACTGATGTTTCTGCACCTCCTGTGGTGCACGTTACTTCTGTTGCTAATAATGAGATTCTTCATGCCGCACCTCCTACGGTGAACGATGTACCTGTTATTAATGTTGAAGTTTATCATCCTGCTCCTCCACCAAGTGAAAGTTTGGGCTTTTATGACCGAATGGATGACTTTGAGGATCAATTCAATGAAATATAAAAATAAGTGAAGGCTCTCTGAGGAAAAGAGTTATTTGGACAAAATGTTAGTGATCTATGTTTAGTTCCTAATTTGAAAGTGCCAGCAAAGTTTAAAGTACTAGAATTTGAGAAGTACAAGGGAAACTCTTGTCCCCGTGACCACCTAGTGATGTATATCCTAAGAATGTCCAATCATACTGATGACCAACGTTTTCTTATTCATTTCTTCCATGATAGTTTAATCGGTGCTGCTTTGAAATGGTATATGGGGTCGGACAATAGCAACATCCATACATTCAATGACTTGGGTGAAGCTTTTGTGAAATAATATAAGTATAACATGTTTATGGCACCTGACTGTGACCAGTTAAGAGCAAAGGCTCACAAAGTTAAGGAGTTATTTAAGAAGTATATGCAGCATTGATGCGAAGTTGCTTCCCAAGTGATACCCCCAATGCGAGATCAAGAAATGACTAGGTCTTCCTAAAAACCCTTGGTTCATTTTACTATGAAAGAATGGTTGCAAGTGCACTGAGGGATTTCACTGAGATGGTTAGTATGGGTGTCTTCCTAGAAGAAGCCGTCGGGGAAGGATGATTGATGAAAGATGAAGGTACTAGTGGAACAAGGAAATCATCATATGGGTTTCTAAAAAGAAAGAAGGAGAGGCGAATGTTCTTGCTAAAGAAAGAAAGATTAGACCTCCAAGAAGACATCATCAGCATCAACAACAGGTTGCTTCTGCGACCCTGGTTGTTAATGTAGCTCTGATTGTTGTTTCCTATTAGAGAGCACCCCAACATAGTAATCAAGGACAAGGTCAGAAGACAGAAGCTTTTGATCTTATTCCGATGAGTTATGCATAATTTTTCCAGCTTTGATTCAAAAATAAATTGGTGCATACTAGCCCCCCCCCCCCCCCCCCCCGTTATACCTTTAATTGTACCATGGTATTATGAAGCTTATTAGACTTGTGCTTTTCATCAAGGAGCCCCTGGGCACAGTATTGAAAATTGTTACCCATTGAAGTCTAAAGTACAGAAAATGGTAAGATCTGGTCTCTTGTATCTTAAAGATGTCGGTCCCAATGTGAAATATATCTACTATCAAAGCATGGAGGTGTAAGTGTTGTAAATATGGTTGTTGGTTCTCCTAGGGACTTCAGTATTTTTTATATCAATCTGGTCAGAGGTGATTTAGTGAAGATGTGTGCTGATCTCTGAATTCAGCTATTACATGAATGTGATAAGGTAAGAGTTGATCTTCAAGAGATGATGGATGAATATATTATCCACATAATTAGACTAAGGGCTGAATATGAAGAAGAGGTGAATATGGTTTATGGATGTCCAGGTAAATTCCAGATTTTTGATGTGAATTACATGAATGATGATCTGGTACAACTGCACGCCGTATTTTGTCACATGGATGGCCAGGAGATACATTGTTATGGGTCCTGTCAGATCTGTTGTAGGGATTCTCGTAGTTGTTCTGTTGTAAGAAGAGGTGTTCAATTGTTGTTAGATGATGGTACTATCAGAGTCACAGGAAACAGAGATGATTATAATGGAGTTAATATGATTAAAGACTACTCTGTTGAGACCATGTCTGGTGATGAATACATTTCTAGTGATGAATTCTTTTCTTCCGATGAAGGTATGTTTTCTGTAATGATTCTATAATTCCTGAGTATTATGAAGAAGCATGGGTGAATGTTATTGTGCCATATTTTGGTGTTCCCGCTCCGGTAGAGATTACGTGTCACAACAAGTTCGATGTTGCTCCCGTAGTTATATGTCTGCCTGGTCCTATCCCAAATGAATCAGATAAAGTTGTGCCTTATAAGTACAATGCAACTATTCTGGAAGATGGTGTGGAAATTCATATCCAACCTTTGTCACATGTTGAGAATATTGCTGAAGCTAGTCAGGTAACTCGCAGTGGCCGTGTCTTTGCACATACCTTTTGAGGAGATGTTAATTATCGTAAGAAGGTTGTTGAGAATGTTGAATTTAAGAAAGTGGTAGGATAATCTAGTGGTGCTGAATTGGAAAAGGATGTTAATGGTATGTTGAAAATCGTCAATATGAGTGATTACAAGATTGTGGACCAGTTGTTGCAAACTCCATCTAATATTTCCATTTTATCCTTGTTGATGAACGCCTCTGCTCATCCAGAATCTCTGATGAGGATGTTGGATTACGCTTTTGTTGAAAGTGATATGTCTCCAAATCAGTTCATCCATGTTGTGGGGAATATTATGTCTTGTAACAATCTAAGTTTTTGTGATAACGAGTTGCCTGATGAAGGGAGAAACCATAACCTGGATTTGCATATATCTATGAATTGTAAGAATGACTCTTTGTCCAATGTGCTGATAGAAAATGTATTTGCTTTGAATTTCATACCAAGAAACACTCTCATGAAGCTTAAGTACCAGGGAACTCCTATGTGCCCTAGTGGCACTATAGTAAAAGATTTTGATGGTTCGAGAAAATCTGTCATTAGAGAGGTGGATTTACCTATTCACATAGGTCCTCACTTATTACAAATCACCTTTCAAGTTATGGATATTGTCCCATCCTATAGTTGTTTATTGGGACGACCTTGGATCCATGAAGCAGGAGCTGTTACTTCCACCTCGCATCAAAAGTTGAAATGTGTCCGTGAAGGAAAGGTAGTCATTGTGAACGGTGAGCAAGCTCTGTTGATATCTCATTTGTCTTCCTTTAGAATTGTAGAAGCCAATGAAGCCTCTGTTGGAACTCAGTTCCAAGATTTTTCTATTGATAATATAAGGAAGAATGAAGATTATATCACCTCGTTTAAGGATGCGAAGCAGGTAGTGTAGAAAGGCCCTAGCAAGGTGTAGGGGAGGGTTATTAATCCACTTGTGAACAGGAGTGGGACTAGTTTGGGTTTCTCCATGAAGAAGGAAGTTGTGAAGCCGAAGTTGGCTTTGAGTAAATATCAAGACATATTTCACAATGCAGGATATCTCACTCCGACTACTCCAAAGATCAATGATATTCTCGAAGGTGAGTCAGAGCAAGAGATGTCAAACTTTGTGAGACATGGAGTCAGAATCCAGAATTGGATCACTATCAATGTCACTTCTTGCATTCGCATTTCAAAGTATTTTGTTTTTTGTTTGTCTTTTCAAAAATCTTTCACTCTGTCCAAGGTGAAAGTAATTATGTTGTATGGGCGTGTCTATTGTTTTGAATTTTAAAATCATTAATAAAAGTTGTTTTTGATTTCTAAAATTGTGTCTTTATTTTCTAATTTTTCTTGGAAAATGGTAATCAGAAAAAACCTTTCAAAATAAATAATAACTGTAAATAAATCTACATAATCACTTGTTACATGTGTCAGTTTCTAAAATAAATCATAAATCATGTGTGGAGGTTAATTAAAAAACTCGTTGAGTGAAATGACGCTACACCATCTCCCAACTTTGAATATCCTGTGTATTTGGTTGAAGAAGAAGAATATGATGAAATCCCATAAGAGGTTTCTTGGTTGCTCGAGCGCGAGGAAAATACCATTCAGCTGTATAAAGAGCTGTTGGAGACTATTAACTTGGGTTCAGAAGAAGATTCAAAGAAGTCAAGATTGGGGCACTGCTTCATCCCGATGTGAAGAGCAGGTTGATTGAGTTGCTGAAATTATATATGGATATCTTTTTTTGGTCTTATCTATATATGCCTGGTTTGGATACCGATATTGTGGAACGTTATTTGTCGCTAAAGCTAGAATGTCCACCAATCAAGAAGAAACTGCGAAGAACTCACCCCGACATGGCAGTGAAGATTAAAGAAGAGGTTTTGAAGAAGATTGATGATGGTTTTCTTGTAACATCAATGTACCCTCAGTGGATTTCCAATATTGTTCCAGTACCAAAGAAAGATGGAAAAGTCCACATGTGCGTTGATTAGAGATTTAAATAAAGCAAGCCTGAAAGATGATTTCCCATTGCCACAAATTGATATGTTGGTTGATATCACAGCAAAATTTAAAGTGTTCTCGTTCATGAACGAATTTTCCAGATACAATCAAATTAGGATGGCTCCTAAGGACATGGAAAAAACAACGTTTATCATACCCTGGGGAACATTCTGTTACAAAGTGATGCCCTTCGGGTTGAAGAATGTTTGTGCAATGTTCCAGAGGGATATGACAACCCTTTTTCATGATCTGATGCATAAGAAATTTGAATTATATGTTGATGATATGATCGCCAAATCTCAGACTTAGGAAGGGAACATAGAAGACTTGTTGAAACTGTTTCAGTGTCTGAGGAAGTATCGTTTCCTCTTGAATCCAAATAAGTGTACTTTTGGAGTTTGTTCAAGAAAGTTGTTGGGTTTCATTGTCATCCAAAAAGGAATTGAAGTTGATCCTGATAAATTTAAGGAAATTCAAGAAATGTCTGCACCAAGAACTGAAAATCAAGTTAGAGGCTTCCTTGGACGTTTGAATTACATTTCCAGATTTATTTTCCATATGACTGCGACATGTGAACCAATCTTCAAGCTATTGAAGAAAGATCAAGGTTGTGTATGGATGGATGATTGCCAAAGGACATTTGAAAGCATTAAAGAGTATTTGCTTGAACCTCCTATCTTGCTCCATCCTGTTGAAGGAAGACCATTGATCATGTATCTGACTGTGTTGGATAACTCCATGGGCTGTATTTTGGGACAACAAGATAAAGCAGGAAGAAAAGGATATGACATTTATTATCTAAGCAAGAATGTCACTGACTGTGAGTCGCGATATTCTATGCTAGAAAAAACATGTTGTGCTTTGGCCTGGGCGGCAAAGAGATTGCGGCAATATATGTTGAATCACACTACTTGGTTGATTTCTAAAATGGATCCAATTAAGTATATTTTTTAAAAGCATGCTCTTACTAGAAGAATTGCCAATTGGCAGATGTTGTTTCCTGAATATGATATTGAATACCGTACTCAAAAGGCTATTATAAGCAGTGTATTGGCAGAGTACCTTGCTCACCAACCGATTGACGATTATCAGTCTGTTAAGTATGATTTCCCTGATGAGGATGTAATAATTTTGAAAGTAAAAGATTGTGAGGAACATTTTCCTGAAGAAGGTCTTGATCCTGAATCCCGTTAGGATATGGTCTTTGATGGAGCTGTAAATGCTTATGGAAAAGGAATTAGTGTAGTGGTTACTACTCCCCATGGGGTCTCATATCCCTTTTACTGCAAGGTTGACATTCGATTGTACCAACAACATGGAGGAGTATGAAGCTTGTATAATGGGTCTTGAAGAGGCTATAGATCTCAGAATCAAAATTCTTGATGTATATGGTGATTCAACTTTTGTAATAAATCAGATCAAAGGAGAATGGGAGACTCGTCACATTGGCTTGATTCCCTACAAATATTATGCAAGAAGATCATTACCTTTCTTCAACAAAGTTGAATTCCATCACAATCCCAGAGATGACAATCAGATGGCAGATGCTTTAGCCACTTTGGCTTCCATGTATCAAGTGAATGCTTGGAATGATGCACCTCAGATTATAGTTAACATCTTGATAGACCAGCTCATGCGTTTTCTATAGAGGGGACGTCAGATGAAAAAAATTGGTATTATGATATCAAGAACTTCCTTCATACTCAAGAATACCTGGTTGGTGCGTCGAACAAAGATATAAAGACATTGAGAAAGTTGGAAGGTAGCTTTTTCCTCAATGAATATGTGTTATATAAGAGAAATTATAAAATGGTCTTTCTCAGATGCATGGATAGACACGAAGCGAACATGTTAATGAATGAGATCCACAATGTTTCTTATGGTACGCATGCCAATGGATATTCGATGGTGAAGAAGATGCTTAGGGCAGGTTACTATTGATGACAATGGAATCTGATTGTTACAAATTTTCTAAGAAGTGCCATAAATGAAAGATTTATTCTGACAAAATCCATGTGCCTCCAACACTTCTCAATGTTATTCCTTCCCCGTGGAATTTTTATATATGGGGTATTGATATGATTGGAATGATTGAAACCAAAGCGTCCAATGAACATCATTTCATCTTGGTAGCAATTGACTACTTCACTAAGTCGCTAGAAGCCACTTCTTATGCCGGTGTCACCAAGCAGGTGGTAGTACACTTTATCAAGAACAATCTTATATGTCAATATGGTGTGCCAAATAGAATTATCACTGATAATAGCTCAAATTTGAATAATAAAATAATGACAGAACTTTGTGGAGAATTCAATATTGTCCATCCCAATTCATTTCCTTACAGGATAAACGAATGGGGATGTTGAAACTGCTAATAAAAACATGATCTAGGCAAAAAAGAGCATCTCGGTAGGCTGAAAACCCGAAAGGGCGGTCTAAGAAAAAGTTAGAGACACAAACAGAATAAATTTTCTCGTTAGGTTGAAAACCCGCAAGGGAAACCTAGGAAAAAGGTAGGAATTTCCTCGAAAGTAATTGCGTTAGACAGGATTTGATCATGAAAGCAACAATCTTCCCGGATTCTCATCACACTTCAACTGAAGCCTCTTCTCAGGAGTTCAAAGTTGTTAGGGAGAATAGTGGTCATTGTATTTCAATATGTCTTTTCCATGTATTTACCATTTTCTAAAACTTTGTAATCATCTATGGAGTCTCGTCATTCGCAGACTACCATTCTATTAATAAATTTTGAGCCTTTATCAAATTCTTTGTAGTTCTTATTTTATTCTGTTTACAAAAATTTCATTTATTATTGATAGTAATTTTAAAAACAAAAGACTTAATATTAAAAACATGTTTTTGAAAAGAATTTGCAAATTACTTTTTACCTCAACTTTGTGATTCAAGAAGTAGTGGTTCCAAGGATGGAAGAACTCTGAAGTTTCATATTTTCTCCCCAAGAAGTATCACGGGTTACTCTTGTTGATATGTGCGTAGTCCACTTTTGATTTTTTTTCCTTGGATTGATGGATTTCATACCATTTGATATATGGTGAGGTGTTGGGTTTGTAATCCCAATTCCCCAGTTAAGTCTTGGTTCATATTTTCTCCAAGTTGTTATGTGGTGTTGGATTTGTGTGGTTTGATACCTCTTTCCCATATTCCCTAGCTAAGTCTTTATTCAAGTTTCTCTAGCTGAGTGTGATTCTTTCTCCAGCCAGGTAGTGATCAGGCAGAGGTTGCAAAGTTATATAGCCTTTGCTCACTTGATATCATTCTTTCTCCCTTTGTGTTTTGAGAATGGATGTAAAATATCTTACAAAGCATTGTTCTCTTCAGTTATGACACTGTTGTTGTTGTATGCTCTCCAAGTAGCCAGACAAGGGCAATATCTTTTCTAAGAAGTGTTGAAACAACTTTTAACTTTTTGGGTTTTCTCTTGCCAAGTGTTTAGTTTGATTTAAAATCCCCATAATTTTGACTTGTTGTTATGATGTTAACTTCTTAATTCCTCGGGTGAAGCAAAGATGATGCTTTCCTCTAAAGTTGTTATCCCCGTGAAGTTTCATAATTTCTCCCCAGAGAAGTTTAAGAAACCATTACTCTTGATATTTAAGAATGTATTTAGGCTCCCCTAGGCGTGCGTGGTTTCATTTTCCCTAGTAAAGTCAGTACGATATCCCCGGTTGAATTCTAGAAGATGTGGCATTGTCTTCCCTAGTAAAGTTTTTATGGTATTCCTCAGTGAATCCTATAAGAGGGTGTTATATCCCTACATTTTTTTTGGTTTATTGCTATCATATTATGTTTTGATTATTTTTCAAACCATGTTTCTTCCCAGTGAAGTTAAGCCTTGAAGTAGGACTTTGTTTCCTTAGTTTGGTGCTTACTCTCTTATGGAATATTTATCCTAGATATGATTTAGCTGAGTGTTGTCCTTACCTAAGTTGGTTTTGTCTGGTTATCCCTAATGCAGTATGTCTGTTTTGTCAGCATATACATGATAACATTCATACACACATCATGCATATCTGAATTAAAACTCATTGCTCATTTGTATTCATTGATGTTTTTTTTAGCATATCCTCTTTACAGAATTGTGTTATCCTCACTCCAATAGAGTGTCAACTTTAAGCAGAAAGTGTATATACTTCCAAGTTTCCCATTGAGTTATCCATCATGGAAGAATTTTGCTTTAGTCTTCTTTCCCAACTCATTATCTGGATGTAATTTGGTCGCCATTTGAGTTTATCCCTCATTAGATGGCATCTTGGTTGACTGTTTCAATCCGGTTTGTTCCAACTTTGAATTTTTGGTCCTGACAACTATGTTATTCTGATCTCTCTAGGCCGTGAAACCTAGATTGAGAATGTGCATTTATTTTTCACGTAAGGACTTTTTCCCTCAGCAGGAAAGTGTGGATATTTCCCCATGAAATCAGAGATGCATTTCCCAGCAGTGTTATCGCAATAGCAAGTGGTGGTATCTTTATTTGAGAAACCTAAAATTCCCCAGTAAGTCTGTTAATGCCAGAGAAGATTGTTTTGATTTACTTCAATGGATGGTAGTCTCTATGTTACGGGAGATAGTTCGTTGTTGACGTTGGTTTTACTCCAATGTTAAATATTGTTCATTTTAAGATTCTTACAGCAGTTTGTTACCCTTTCTAGGTGGAATGCCATATTTTTGGGAAACTTGTTGGTAGCTCACCTTCAGTAAACGTCGGTGTATCTTTTGTTTCTTTACCTTTGATAAAAGTCGGTATTGTCCTATATTTTTTATACCTTCACCCCTGAGTTGGTAGTTCACCGTAATTCGTTAGTCGGAATTTATCTCTTTCTCCTCATTGGACTTTACTCCAATAGAGTTGAGTTGTTCCCAGCCATAAGTGTTGATTTCATCCTTTATTCCCAGCCATAAGCGTTGATGTCAAACCTTTGTTCCCAGCCATAAGTGTTGATGTTAACCATTTGTTCCCAGCCATAAGTGTTGATGTCAACCATTTGTTCGCAGACATAAGTATTGATGTCATCCTTTGTTCTCAGCCATAAGTGCTGATGTCAACCTTTGTTTCCATCCATAAGTGTTGATGTCAAATCTTTGTTCCCGACCATAACTGTTGATGTCAATCATTTGTTCCTAGCCATAAGTGTTGATGTCAATCATTCATTTACTAGTCTCGATGTAGATGTTTACCATCATCTCTGAGCCCGTATTGTCTTACTATTTCTATTCACATCCTTTGGTTTGTTAATTTCTGATCATGTGTGAGTCGATGTTACTCTCTTTTTGTTACTCTCTTTTTGTTAATTTCTGAACATGTGATGGTGTACAAAAGGTACAAAAAGTGCTATGTGACCTCTATCGTCTAGGGTGACATAAGGAAAGTCCTTTCATACTATACTGTGACCACTCTCATATGTCTTTTGAGAACAAACAGTTAAATTTTCCGATTACCTTTCTACCCTTTCAACGGGTCTCTTTTACAAACTATAAAAAAGACTTGGATGTTGAAGAAACGTAAGAATCAACATTACACAAATATATCAGATTAAATAAAGCTCACGAAAAACTACATCAAAGCGTTGTGCAACTCTTTAGATAAATCTTCTGTGTATAATTTTGTAAATAGGCAAGAAGTTGTTGCTCGTATCTTGCTGTAAAACACTTAGGTGTTTTTCTTTTTACTGAAACGTCTTTGTAATCTGCTTAAAAGAAGAAAATTGCAATACACTAAAAGTATTCGAGTGTTGTTGATTCCTTGAGTGGCCGAGTCAAGGTGTAATCTCAAGAAGACTCATGATATGGATTGAGTGGATTTGCAATAAGGATCAACAGACTTATTGATGATGCTAATAAGCTTGATCTAATGTATTGTAGGTTGTCTGTAATCAGTTTGATTATAGTGCATTAAGTCCTTGTTGAAGGAAAATCACCTTGAGGGGTGGACTGGAGTAGCTTAGTTAACAGTGAACCAGTATAAAAATAATTGTGTTCATTTATTTTTATGTTCTAAGTTAACTTGGTCTTTCATCAACGAAAAGATTTAAATTAATTATTGGTGAAACCCAATTCAGACCTCATTTCTTGTGTTTCTCACACCTTCAGTTGTTATGATAGATAAGTCTTTTCTCTTTCCAATGGTTGAATCATAACAGATATATTCAAGAGAGGTTTGGAACAGTACGAAACGTCACTTTCCTATACTTGCTGCTTACAATAATGGCGTATGTCAGTGGGATAACAACTACTATAAATAGAACTGTTATTGTTCTATTTTTCTTCTTGACTAATTTTCTTGATCTTTATCTTCATATGATGTACTTCTGACTCTGAAGTATTAATCTTGGAAGATATTAATCACTTTGTCTTCGTTCTTCTGATGACTGACTGATGAGTAGTTCAGAAACTACTTTGTTGTTGTAGCGTAGGAACACCAGAGTGTCAGAACTAAATCTTGTCTTCAGAATTATGGGCAACAGCCTATCCGGAACAAAAAGCTTTTCTTCTGAACTAGAAATACTCTTGAAGGCATATTTCTTTTCTGATCTGAGAGATGAATGTTTCTTTTAGAAGATGTTTTTCTTCAGTTTCTTTCAATAGTGGATTCTTGTTTTCAAAATGATCGACAACAACCTATCTGAATAAAACAAGTCTTGATAGTTCGTGAAAGATTTTCTAATGAAGATATCAAAATCTTTTTTGATGATAGACATTTAAATTAGATATTATGATAACAACCTATCTGATTCTCAAGTATTTGAATTCGTGAGTTTTGATTTTTTTCTTCTTGCTGTATTTGTTTTATCTGAGGATTGATAATGATCTAGAAGATTCTTCTTTGTTGTAGAGTCACGGTCTTCAGATATTTGAACATTATCTCTAGATATACAAGCAACAACTTATATGATTAACAACTTCTTTGAGTGAAAGCTCTTCTAATCTACTACATCTTGATCTTGTCTTGATACTTTGATTATCATCTTTTCTAAGATGCATATCTAATGTCTGATTTCTAAAGCAACAACTTATATCAGTACATCTGATTTTTCACTTTGATTTCCTTCTATCTGCTCTTGACCTTGTATTTATTCCTTGATAATCATATTTTCTAAGTTTCATATCTGATGTCTGATTTTTAAAGCAATAACTTACATCAGTAAATTTGATTTGTTGTTGAATATCTTATAGCTGATTTCTTGATCTTTGTATTGATTCCCTTTCTGATGAACATTCAGCATTCCTTAGAACTGTTGATGTTTTTGTAGAAGTGGTCACAATATTTCTTCTTTTGAGTGCAATGGTCTTCTTGATGACTTTTATCTTCTAATGAATATTACTTATGTTGAGTAGATTAGCTTTAGAAGATATCATCCTTTTTATCTTCTTTTTTGATGGACTTTGAGATGTTTATGAGATGTGAGTCCATAAGATCTTTCTTCATGTATTCTGATGGAATATTATGACGTTGAATGAAAGTACGTATTCCATGAAATCTCTGAGTCTTCATAATCTTGACTTTGTCTTCAGAACTATGAGAAACAACTCTTCTGATGAGAAAATATTGACTTCTGATCTTGGAGTAGAATCTTTCCACGCATATGTTCAGAGTCTTGACTTCGTCTTTAGAATCCAAGAAACAACTCTTCTAATGACCGAATCTTGACTTATTATCTTTTGCGTTGTAAGTTTGTTTCTTGTAGACTCTTGATTTTTTATCTTATAGTAGTATCTTATCAGAAACTCTTTCTTCTTGGAAACTCATTGAGATTCTTTTCTTGTAGAACATTCAGAATTCCATAGAACTACTGGTGTTTCATTAGAAACAGAACTCAATGGTTCTTCTTTTGAGTGGTAATGTTATTCTAATGATATCTTGATTAAGATTATCCAGAATTCTATTCATGTATCTTCACACTCAATGAAACCATTAGAACTAAAATTTGTCTTCATAAGATATATGCATGTTATCATCAAAACTCACAGATTTAAACATATATCTAAATATTGTTCTTACATTTGAGTTTATAGAGTGTGATAGCTAAATATTATCGACGTGTTATTCCATATTGCGGGACATGTATTTGAAACGCTTTCAGTGACTTCTTGTTTTTCTAATCACTTGTTTGCAGGAGAGAGATTGAAACAAATGAGGGAGAAGTAGTTGCTTCTCAAATACGTTTTGGTTGGAAGAGGTGTGGATAGTTGGTTCAGTATGCCATGGATTGCAAAAGTGTAAGTGTTGGTAGGACTGCATGGTTTTTCGATTCATAAGGATTCGAGATTCGTGTGTAAGGATCGGGTTGTAGTGTCCTTAGGAGACAGTGATCAGGTACTTGTGTTATTCGTATCTCTAGTAGTTGAGGGCAATGTTATGGCTAATGATGTGCCAGTTATGTGTTAATCCTGATGCTTTCCCAGGGATGATTCTGACTTGTCGTTAGAGCGAGATGTTGGATTGACGTGAGGTGATCTTTCAGGGTGAATGATTTGGAGTGGAACCGAGGGCTTTGGAATTATGTTGCTGAGTCGATGTAGACTCTTCCGTTTGAGGGATGTTGAAAATTCAAGGTTCTTGTCTGTTTGACGATTAAGGCGTCTCTGAGAGAAGACAGTCAAGTATTATTGGTGGTTTCTTCTTAGGGAATAGAGAGCAATGTGATGGCTAGTGACATATCAATGGTTTGTACCTTCTGAATGTTTCGGAGATATCTACTAAGCAAGTAGGATAACTTCTAGGAGATGAGGATCTTTGGAGAACAACTTTTAGAACTCTGTGTAGGCATTGTGAATTTTTGGATCAGTTGTTGTGGTGTTTATTATGGACATTTTGATTTGTTCCAAGTCGGAATAAGAGCAGGTGGAACAATTGTGAATTGTATTATGAGCGTTGAAGGAGAAGAAATTGTATACTAAGTGGTCAAGGTGTGAATGTTAATTTAAGGAGGTGAGTTCCTTCGGCGTATTGTTTCAGGTAAGGATAATTATGGATCCGTCCAAAGTAGATATGTGTTGTACCCCAAAATTTGCCCTCTCATTTTATCAAGATTTCCCCTCACAAGACTCTTTGGACTCAAGACCAGATTAGGGTTTGCTCAGCTCAAGACATCTCCTTTCACTGATGACCTGAAATTAGGGTTTGAGTTTGCACAAGGATTTTTGGACTTTCAATGATCAATGTGACTTTTATACTTCATGTAGGATCTCTAAGATTACCCATACCAAGTTTCAAGCCTTGAATCAAATTTTTGCCCAGTCAATTGGACAGTTGACCTAAAAATCAGTTGTATTGGGGAAAAAGTCAACTGTGGCCAATTTACAGTCAAACCTCATAATTTTTTGATCCACATCAACATTATAGACTCATATGAACCATTTGATCAAGTTTGGACCACAACTCCTCAAGAAATTTGATCAGATCTTCAAAATGGTAAAATGGTCATTTTTAGGGTTTTGACTGCAGAAGGACAATTTATGATTTTTCACCTAGCCAATGGAAATTTGGGTTCAAGCATGGTTTCAAGGACTCAATGGCATCACCTTGAACTAATCACAAGATTCAAAAGATCTCAAATGCATTAGATTGACAGATGAATTTTCCAGTCAACTGATCAAAAATTAACTGTACACTGAAAAGTCAAACTTTGACTTTTTGGTCAAAATTAAGTGCCAAGGGTCATTTTTCATCAAGATGTGTCAAAACATGAAACTTTTTCATTAAGAAACCTAATTTTGGAAATTAGGGTTTAAGATTGAAATTTTTCATAACTTAGAAATTTTCTAAGTTATGAAATTTTCTTATTTTTTCCCAATTTTTCCCAACTTTTTCACCATGATGCAATTGGATTCAAAGAAAACTTCCAACATGAAAATTGTAATCCTCCACAAAATCTACAACTTTGATTCACAAAATTTTCCCAAAATATGCTTAGATCTCAAGTTATGATTTTGTGAACAAGGGTCAATGAAACTTTTAACTTAGTGAAATTTTGCCCTAGTTTAGGCAGGATTTTGACCTATCTTCATGGCAACTTTTCACATAGTTCTAATTGGAATATAAAAATGCTTTTCAAAGATGTATTTTAGATCATGTTACAAGCTTTCCAAAATTTCCAAGAAATCTCCAAGATCATTTGTGGTTAGGGAGAATCGAAGGATTGAAAATGGCCAATTATCACTTTTGTCCAAGGCATTTTGCACCATGTTACAACTTGCAAATCTGTCCAAAGCATGCTTGTACTTGTTTTACAGGTCTTAAACCTTTCCACACTCCTTAATTAAATTAAAATCATTGGACAAAGGTTTGATTTTGAGCTTTAGAGCATTATACAAGGGTTTATTCCATTTATGGCATAAAGATAACAATGCCATTTCCATAAAGCACACTTTATGAAAACTTTGTTTATCTTGAGCCATGGACCAAAGCTTTTGCTGCAAACCAACTCCACAAATATTAGGAAAAGCTCACCAACTCTCAGCATGCCTCAAGCTAGCTTGTACAACCTTGGCATTTGTCAACTCACCTTTTGCTTCAAAAACAAGAAACTTTGCAAAAGGTCCACAACTGAGGCATCTGTTAAAACCAAGACTTGAGACCATTTGAAACAACTTCAACATATTGTACCAAGCCTAAAACACGATTGTCAAACTTCTCAAACCCTCCAAAACACTAAAACACCAACTTCTGCCCAAAACAGAGCAAGCTCTGCAAGCACCAAGACAAAATAAATTTTCCTCGTGCGTTTTGTCTTGAACCACTTCAGACACATTCCATACATCCCATCTGAATTATCCAAGCCCTTCTTAAGCAACTGTAACTCCATTTTCAAGCTTCACCATTTTCAATTTCTGAGTTTGCAGGTTGAGTTCTATAGGGAGATTCAAGCCATTTCAAAGCAAGCTAAGCATTGGGAAAGGTCAAGGGAACATCAAGCAAGCTCAAAAGTCCTTCAGGCCTCACTAAAAGTTGCTACATCACCATACTCGAACTTGACTAAAACAGGTATTTTCCAACTTTCTATCTCCTTATTTAGACATCCTTAGGCTTAGGTTTGTGAAGCAAAAATGTAGTCCCTAATGTCCTTAAGTTGTACAATTGTATTTATATTAACTGAGCTAGGAGAATTTAGATGATGAACATGCTGAAATTTTTAGGTCAGAAATTAGGGGTGATGAAATTCTCTCTGGTCTTTGAGAGTTAGATCAAGTTTTTTATATCATTTGAATCGTGTGATGATGAGCTATAACTTTCATGTTGCAAGATTTTGTTTTTAAGCACGTATGCAGGAGTTACAAGTTTGAACAGAGGACACGCGTTTTTGTTCCAAGGACAGGGATGAAGTGGAAAGTGGGTTGGGCCTGGCTTTGTCCTACTATTGACACCCCCTGTTTACTTCCTACACCCCCTTGGCCCATTTCTTTTATTTTTTATATTTTCTTGAATATTCTACATTTCTGACTTTTATTTATTTTTTCTAAATATTTAAAATCACAAAAAATATTCTCTTAATTTTTCACATTTTATTTTATTATTTTTATTATTTTTTGGACATATAAATAGTTTATTGATAATAATATAACTTATTTTCTTAAATAAAATTTGTAAATAATACAAAAATATTATTTATTTTTATTTTTTATTATTTAATACACTTAAATTAATATTTTCATACAATATTTAATTTATTAGCATTTTTGTATATTTTTATTTATTTTCTTGTACATAAAAATGAATAAATAAATAATAATAGAATATATGTTTTCTTTTAAAACAAAATTAGGGTTTTCACCCCTTTCCAAAAATAATAATTTTTATTTTCTTATTTTTAAGGCATAAATAAATTTATTTTACATACATAAAATAAATACAAAAACACTTGTGCATATTTATATTTTTTGTTGAATATTTAAATATTTGATTATTTATTTATTTGTACAATAAATTCAATTTGGTTGTAATAGTTTTAGGGTTTTATTTTGAGCAATATCTCCCTATTCAAATTTGTATCCCCCTCCCCATAATAATGTTGTAATAGTTACATTTACTTTACGCATTTTATCGCTTTCGAATGCCATGATAGCAAATTAGGGTTTGTATGCAAAGACCAAAATTAAACAAATAGCATGACTAAACACAAGACAAAAATGCATGAAAATGACAACACAATGCACATAAGCACCCCTAGGGTTTCATCCATTTGTTGTCTTAAAAATTGCCATGATATGCATGTTAGGTATCTTGCCAAAAACAAAACAAAAACAAAAAGATCATAGTCCCTCGATGACGCTATCTTGGTTGCCTATACAAAATGATCTAGTCCCTTAAAAAACTTGCTAAGATACTTGGCACAATTTCTATCATGGTCATACGATGACCCACGCCTGTCCCATTTAACATCCAAAGATAGGGTTGTTTACCAAATGCAATGGTAAAACAACAATATCAAAGGGTCAAAAATGTGTAGGAAAGACTTTTGATTAGGGTAGACAACTCCTAGTTACTTGATCATTTGCAAACCATCCTTGCTATTTTCAAAAACACACAACACAATTTCAAAACATTTCCCAAACAAACTTTCAAACATTGAAACATTTTTCAAAAGACAAAACACCATTGTATACATTCAAACAAGAATCATTACAAAGGTTGCCTAGACAAAGGCCTCTTTTCAAAATACTTTCAAAACCACACACAAAAGCACCATTTCAAACAATTGGAAAAGCAAAGCAAGTGATCTAAAACAAGTAACTAAGAGCCCATGGAAAACCATGGATGAAAAGGGTGCTAGCACCTTCCCTTTTCATAATCTACCCCCCGAACCCAAAAACAATTTCAAAGGTCTTTCCTGTGCTTTTTTACCTTTCGTTTTGGATAAAATAAAATTCGGTGGCGACTCTTGCTAAACCGAAACATTTGCGAACACAAACGCAAAACATCAAGTCAGTTTTCCCACCGCATCACAGAACTGGCGACCCTGTTGGGGATAATTCTAAAAGTGGGGTTACCTTAGGGTTTTAGATCACCTTTTCATGCTTATCTTTCTTGACTTGATTTCTTTACATTTGGTTCTATTGTTTGGGTTTGAATCCTCTACCCGGATTTGGGAAACATTCATAGGTAAATAGCAATATATTGTGGAAACTGTGCGGGGTATACCGACATGGTTGAAGCAATAGCTATATTAGTGTGACATATTTGTGGGTACCGGTAGCCTTTGAGTCAATAAAAGAGAATACGGGGCCGCTGAGTGATGTCATGAAGCACTAATGGACTTTTAGAACCTTTACATGACCATCTTGGCCTTTTTAGGAGTAGTGAGATGACCGGCTTTGGTGCAGTCCGAAGTTGGTAGATACTCGATACTACACTCATTGAGGGTTGTTTTCTTGGAATATTTCGGTCGCCAGTAAAGTGGCTAAACTGAAACAATGAACACATAAAATAATCCAGTGATATTGAGATCCTTAGAACCCGGTTACTATTTATAGGACAGGTTGAGCCAACTAAACTTCAAGAGGGTACTTACCTATGAAACCCCATGCAAGCCTGAAACTAGGAACTTGTGTGATTTATTTGTACATATATACTTGTGTATAACATCATGGACATCATGAAGAATCATATGCATCCACTAACCATTTCAAGGGTTTGGATTTTCATCTTTGTTCCTGTTTTGTAGGTAATGGATTCACTTCGCAGGAAAACTATCCAGGTCAACCTTGTAAGAATTCCTCCTCAACTCAAGGAGCTAGCTTCAAGGATTCCTGAGAATTCTCTATTAACCGAGAGGCATGGTCGTCTTCTCAACTTATTCAACACCAACACTGAGGAGGATATGCTGAAAGTTCTCTTCCAATTCTTTGATCCTTTGCATCATTGCTTTACCTTTCCTGATTACCAGCTAGTGCCTACTTTGGAGGAATTTTCTCAACCCTTGAGGATTCCTATTCTCCATCAACTACCCTACAATGGTACGGAAAGAGATCCAAAGCCTGAAGATGTTGCTCAATCCCTACACTTGCAACCATCTGATGTCATAGGCCATTGGGAAACTAGAAGTGGTGTCAAAGGCTTCTTGTTAAAGTTTCTGTTTGAGAAGGCCCAAAGCTGCTGGAATTCATTGGACTTACAAGCTTTTAAGGAGATTGTAGCTCTTCTCATCTATGGGATGGTCTTGTTCCCTAACCCTGGCCAACTTATAGATGTAAGTGATGTCAAAATATTCATGGCTCGCAACCCGGTGCCTACATTGCTTGGGGATATCATCCACTCTTTTCACACTCGAACAATGAGGAAAAGAGGTGTTCTCATGTGTTGCACTCCTCTACTGGCAAGATGGTTTATTTCTCATCTTCCCCAATCAGTTTTGAAGAATGAGCAAGGTTTGAGGTGGTCACAACGATTTATGACTCTTACACATTCATATGTTCATTGGTGTTCTCGATCCATAGAAAATGTTATCATCATTGATCGTTGTGGGGAATTCCCTAATATCCCTCTACTTGGCATTAGGGGAGGCATTACCTAAAACCCATGCTTGGCTCTGAGACAGTTTGGGTATGCCCAGAGGGATGACCCTCGTGACATGCTGATTCCAGACTTGGTTTTTGACTTCGACAACGATGATCAAGGACTCCGACAAAGGTTTATCCGAGCTTGGAGGATGCCCAACAAGGTGGACAGTAAGACCTTGGGACACAAGAATTCCATCCCTCTTAAGCCTTACCTCAAGTGGGTACGAACCCGCGCCCAAAGTCTTATGATGCCTTACCCCTACATTCTCCCTGTGATTAAAGAGCCTGTTATGGAAGAGAGGTTCCATACACCCTCCTACATCCTGACATGCCAACATCACTAGAAGATTTACAAAGGAGTTGGATACAGCTCAAGGGAGAGCGCGGTACTTTTGAAGCCCAATTCTACGCAAGTGAGAAGAAGGTTTTGGAACTTACTCGTCAACTTCATGAAGAGCAGACTCTCAACACCTACATTGCACCAAAGAGGATGCGCAACGTCTTTTTACCTTAGAATTTTGTATTATTTTGTCCATGGGGCATTGATGTACTAACAAATTCTATCTTATTAATATGACGTGTGTTCCTTTTTTTTTGTTTAAAACAAATTTGAATTTCTGAATCCTTGAATGCATTACATGAATACATATCATTCATCATATGCATAAGCAGGTCTTCACACCAGGTTTCCTTATCTCTCTGTTGTTTATTTCAGCAAGATGGATATTGAGCAGACGGTCAAAGACTTACAAGTGCAGAATTCACAGTTCCAACAGCTACTTCTGACCTTGGCTAAGGGGTAGGAGGAGCTCAAAACCCTACTGGAAAAGGAAAAGGAGAAAAATAAAAAGAAGAGGGTTGGTGTGGCTACCATGGGTAGAATATTTGAAGGTCAAGCTAGAAGGGTCCTGGATTTCCCCCCAACATCTGATGAAGGGGTAGGAAAAGGAAAGGGAGTTGTAGTGCCATCTGAATCTGAGGAAGAAGAGGAAGAAGAGGATGAAGACTATTCTGAACAGTAGTATCCTCCTGCAGATGACAAATACAAGAACCTGGAAGAGAGTGTAGCTGCCATGGAGATACAAAGAGTGCCTGGGATGGACTTTGAAGAGTTAGGGCTGGTTTCTAGAATTGTGATTCCCCCTAAGTTTAAGGTGCCTCTTTTTGCTAAATATGATGGTTTGTCTAGTCCCAAGATGCACCTACGGTCTTACGTCAGAAAAATTCAACATCATTCTTCTGACAAAGACCCGTGGGTTCATTTCTTCCAGGACAGTCTTTTGGGGACGCAGTTAGATTGGTTCTACCAGCTAGAGAGGTCTGATGTGCATAATTGGGAAGATTTGGCGGCCACCTTCTACAGACAATATCAATATAATACGGACTTAGCACCAACCCGTACTCAATTACAGAGTATGGGCATGGTCTCAAATGAAGGTTTCAAAGAGTATGCCCAAAAATGGAGAGACTTGGAGGGATGAGTGCAACCACCTCTATCTGAGAGGGAGCTGGTAGATATGTTCTTGGGTACACTATCAGGCCCCTTTTTCAATCACCTGATTGGAAGTTCGTCTGCGGGGTTCACCGAGTTGATTCTAACTGTTGAGAGAGTTGAAGACGGCATAAAGAGCGGGAAAATTCAAAAGGATGCATCTGCTTCTGCTGCCATCAAAAATACTTTTCCAGCAAAGAAAGAAGTCTCATTTGTCTACTCCCAAAGAGGTCAAGGAAGAGTTGAGCGCCAGCCAGCGGTGGGGGCCGTAATGATTCAGAAGTCTGCAGCTGATCAGCCCAGAAATAATTAACCCAGAACCAAACAAGCAAGGGCGGAAAGGCCTGCACGGCAATTCACCTGGATAAACATGACTCCTACTCAGGTTCTACCACATCTCTTAAAGTTAAACCTTGCAAGTTTGAAAGAGGCCCCGAAGAATCCGAATACATCTTCTCCTTACTACCATTCAAACGCCAAGTGTGCTTATCATTCAGACAGCCTAGGGCACGACACCAAAAATTGTTGGGCCCTCAAGAATAAGATTCAGGATTTGATAGATGCTAAAGAAGTTGAATTCGATGCCCCTGAAAAGCCAAATGTGATCTCTGCTCCAATGCCAAAACATGGTCACAATTCCCATGTTGTTGAAGAAGATCTTTTTATTGCTACTGTTGATGATTTGATGACTCCGCTACCGATAATCAAGTTGAATTTTCTGAAGGCTGGGATTTTCCCAGGTTGTGAAGAAGATTGCTGCCTTTGTTCATCCTTACCAACCGACTGTCTGTTGCTGAAATTAGGCATCCAACGCCTAATGGATAACCAAGAAATCCTTTTTGAAAAGACTCCTGTTACACCGACTCCTATCAATGATATTTCAATAATTACCATATTCGCCAATCTTTCCAAGGTCTCCAAAAGACCTGTTAAGATTACATCCGATCTGAAGATTGTACCTTTGAAGATAACCATGTCGAGGCCCATCACGTACAAGTCCAACAAATCAATATCGTGGAATTATGGGGGAGAGATATTTTACCACGGTATTAAACAAATTGATTCAACTGAAGAGAGTTCTGATGAAGAGACTTCCGACATTGGAAACATTGCCAGAACGAGTAAAATCACCCACAGTGGAAGAATTTTCTCTCCGGAGATTGCCCCTCCAAAGGCAATCTTCGGACCCTCAGCTGCTCCTAAGGTCACTCCTGTATCGGTCAACATATCTGCGAGAACTCCAATTATTGAAGAAGTTGTGACTCCTGTGGTTGTCCCCTTTGCTGTTGCTGATGATAGAGGGAAAGGGATCCAAGAAGAGCATGTCAGGACGAGGGCTCAGCCATTGGTCATCCCTGAGACCTCTCAAAAAGAAATGGAAGAGATTTTGAAAATAATCAAGAAAAGCGATTATAATTTTGTGGAGAAACTGGGGAAAACCCCCTCAAAGATCTTTATGTTGGCCCTGCTGCTTTGTTCAGAAGCTCACGCTAAAGCTTTGATCCGATTTTTTAAGACGGCCAATGTGCAACAGGAAACCTCTGCGGATCAGTTCCAGGAATGTGTAGCTAGCCTAACAGTTGACAATGGTCTAGGATTCTCCGATGCTGATCTAACAATCAAAGGGAGAAAACATAATGAAGATTTGCATGTCTCAATGGAATGCAGAGGGACTACTCTAGCACACGTTCTGGTAGACACTGGTTCTTCGTTGAATGTCTTGCCGGAGAAGGCATTGGATAGGTTAGATTATGAAGGCCTAACTTTGAAGCCCAACAATATCATTGTCAGAGCCTTTGATGGTTCTAAAAGAATGGTCCACGGGGAGGTGGACATCCCGATTAAAGTGGGAACTTAAACCTTCAACTCCACATTTTATGTGATGGACATTCGTCCTTCCTATTCTTGCTTGTTGGGAAGACCCTGGATTCATCATGCTGGAGCCGTCACTTCTACTCTGCATCAAAAGCTCAAGTACCCTGTCCAGGGGAAAATTGTAATTGTTCACGGAGAAGAGGAATACATGATAAGCCATCTAAATTCGTTCCGCTGTGTAGAATTGGATGGTGAATTCATCGAAACCCCCTTCTAACACTTCGAGGAAGTTTCTGAAGAGATTGCAGCAACCAAGACAGTGTCTTCTGTACCCATGATTATCAGACCTCCACCTCGGATGTCGTCTCTCAAAGATGCAAAGGCTGTGATTGAAGAAGGGGGGAGCATAATCTGGAGGCAGCTTCCCGATTTTCCTTTCAAATCTGATAAGTTCGGCTTGGGTTTCACTTCTTCTGCTCAAAAGGTTGTGCGTCGCTCCCGGGCTGGAGGGCCACCAGTGAAGATCACCCATCATGGAGTCAATACTTTGGAGGATAGTGAAGAGGAGAGCAACTTGGAAGACTGGATTTTCCCTACTGTTGATGGCGGATTATGCAATTGGGAGGCAAAGGACTTTATTCCCATTACTTTCATAAATCAGTAATTTATCCTTCAAACATTTCTGTTGGTTTGTAATAATTCTTAAACAATTCTTACACTTTTAACCTTGTGCCTTACTCGAGGCACATAGGTCCATTTGTAAGGGTTTGATTTTTTCATCTTCATATGCCATTTTAATGAATCATGGACGTTTTCACATATAAACCTTTGTGTTCATTGTCTTTATTTTTGCATTTTATTTGTTTAAAGATGGCTATCCCTTACACACACCCATACTCATAAATGCATGTACCCTTCCATTCCGGATTCCATGGGTAACAATTCTGCTATGGCCTTCAGTGACTCTGAAGATCTGGTCTACCATGCCGAATACAAAGGTGATAAAGACTGTGAGGTGCCTGGAGAATTGGCTAGACTGCTGCAATTGGAAGAAAGGGCTATTCTACCTCATGAGGAGCTGTTAGAGGCAATCAACTTGGGTACTGACGAAGACAGAAAAGAAGTTAGAGTGGGTGCCAACCTAGATCCAAGTGTCAAGGAGCGCTTAATTCAGTTGTTGAATGAATATGTTGAGATCTTCGCCTGGTCTTACGAAGACATGCCGGGACTTGATACAGACATTGTGGTACATCGTCTACCCACAAGAGAAGACTGTCCACCAGTTAAGCAGAAAGTACGCGGCATGAGGCCCGACATGTCTGAAAAGATCAAAGCAGAATTTATGAAGCAGTTCAATGCTGGTTTTCTTGCTGTTACTTCCTATCCATAATGGGTTGCTAACATTGTGCCCGTGCCTAAGAAGGACGGCAAAGTGAGAATGTGCGTGGATTACAGAGACTTAAACAGGGCCAGCCCTAAGGACGACTTTCCACTACCGCACATTGACATCTTGGTTGACAATACAGCTCAGCACAAGGTATTTTTTTTCATGGACGAATTCTCAGGCTATAACCAGATCAAAATGGCCCCTGAGGACATGGAGAAAACTACTTTTGTTACACAGTGGGGTATGTTCTGTTACAAGGTGATTCCATTCGGACTGAAGAATGTCGAGGCAACCTATCAACGCGCCATGGTAGCTTTGTTTCATGATATGATACATCATGAGATAGAGGTCTACGTAGATGACATGATAGCTCGTTCACAAACTGAAGAAGAACACCTCGACCATCTGCAAAAGCTGTTTGTCAGGTTGAAGGAGTACAAGCTCAGGCTGAACCCTAACAAGTGCACTTTCGGAGTCAGGTCTGGTAAACTCTTGGGTTTCATTGTCAGCAACAAAGGCATCGAGGTTGATCCTGCCAAAGTCAAAGCTATACAACAAATGCCTGCTCCTCGTACTGAGAAGGAGGTCAGAGGTTTCTTGGGACGCCTAAACTACATTGCTAGGTTCATTTCTCACCTAACATCTACCTGTGAGCCAATCTTCAAGTTGTTGAAGAAGGATCGGGTGGTTAACTGGAATGATGACTGCCAAGTTGCTTTCGATAAAATCAAGGAGTATTTGCTAGAACCTCCTATCTTGATGCCTCCCGTCGAAGGAAGACCGCTAATCATGTATTTGACCGTCCTAGAGAATTCAATAGGGTGCGTATTGGGCCAACATGACGAGTCTGGCCGAAAAGAGCATGCCATTTATTACCTTAGCAAAACTTTTACCGACTGTGAGACCCGATATTCACTGCTTGAGAAAACTTGTTGCGCTTTGGTATGGGCTGCTCGCCGGCTAACGCAGTATATGTTGACTCATACCACTCTGCTGATATCTAAGATGGATCCGATCAAGTACATCTTTGAGAAGCCTGCTCTATCCGGAAGAATTGCTAGATGGCAGATGATCCTGACCGAATACGATATACAGTACACGACCCAAAAATCTATAAAGGGGAGTGTGCTAGCCAATCATCTGGCCCATCAATTTGTCGAAGATTACCAATCCATGAGGTTCAACTTGCCCGACGAGGACATTATGAAATTGGACAACATCGAAGATCTCAGACCGTATGACGGACCTGAACAAGGATCCCGATTGACCCTGTACTTTAATGGTGCCTCCAATGCACTTGGCAACGGTACCGGTGATGTACTTATCTCTCCAGAAGGTTGCCATACACCTTTCACTGCCAGGCTTTGCTTTAACTGCAACAACAACATGGTCGAGTATGAAGCTTGTATCTTTGGTCTCAAGGCCGCTATTGACTTGGGAATCAAATCTTTGATTGTATTTGGGGACTCGACTTTGATCATCAGTCAGATCAAAGGAGAGTAGGATACTAAACATCCAAACCTCATCCCTTACAAAGAACATGTCTTGACATTGTTACCACATTTCGAGCAGATTACCTTCGAGCACTTCCCGCGAGAAGAAAATAAGCTAGCAGATGCTCTAGCTACAATGTCATCCATGTTTAAACTTAACTGGGATAATGAGGCTCCCCAAATCACCGTTGAACGGATGGACGATCCTGTACATTGTCACGAGATTAATACCGAAGAAGTAGTGGACCGACCTTGGTTTCACGAAGTCAAAAGGTATCTCGAGGCTCAAGAATATCCTGAAGGAGCTTCGGTCAATGACAAAAAGTTCTTGAGGAGATTCTCAGCTAAGTTCTTCCTGAGCAATGGTATCCTGTACAAGCGCAATCATGATTGCATTCTGCTCCGTTGTGTGGACAAGATTGAAGCTGAACAGATCATGGCTGAACTGCATAATGGTACCTTTGGCACTCACTCTAGCTGACATACGATGGCTAAGAAGATTCTACGGCCAGGCTATTACTGGTCTACCATGGAAGCTGACTGCTATCAACATTCTTGTACTTGTCACAAATGCCAAATCTATGCGGACAAGGTACATATACCTCCAGTTCCTCTCAATGTCTTAACAGCTCCTTGGCCATTCGCAATGTGGGGAATCAACATGATTAGAGAGATCAAGCCTACACCATCCAATGGACACCGTTTCATTCTGGTGGCCATTGACTACTTCACCAAGTGGGTCGAAGCAGCTTCCTTCGCATCCGTCATAAAGAATGTTGTTGCCCGCTTCATCAAGCAGAACCTCATTTGTCGGTACGGCATCCCCGAAAGGATCATCACTGACAATGTTACAAACCTTAACAACACTATGATTACTGCCTTGTGCGAGAAGTTCCAGATTCAACATCACAATTCATCTCCCTATCGGCCAAAGATGAACGGTGATGTCGAAGCTGTGAACAAAAATATTAAGAAGATCATACAAAAGATGACAGTCACCTACAAGGACTGGTATGAGATGTTACCGTTTGCTCTGCATGGGTACCGTACCACGGCACGAACATCAACTGGGGCAACACCCTATTCTTTGGTATACGACATGGAAGATGTTTTACCTATCTAGGTTCAGATTCCCTCCTTGAGAATCATGAAAGATGCTGGTTTGAGTGAAGACAATTGCATTTAGACCCGGCTTGATCAACTTAACTTGATTGATGAAAAGAGACTTACTGCTGTTTGTCATGGTCAGGCGTATCAAAAACAGATGATCAAGGCTTTCAACAAGAAAGTCAAACGCCAGATATATCAAGTCGGGGATCTTGTAATCAAGCGGATCATCTTACCGCAAAGTGATCCCAGGGGCAAATGGACTCCTACTTACGAAGGACCATTTGTGATTAAAAACATCTTTTCTGGTAGGGCAATGATCTTAACCACCATGGATGGCGATGACCTTCCGCACCCTGCGAACACAGACATAGTCAAAAGATACTACGCATAAATGACCCGGCAAGTTGAAAACCCGAAAGGGCGACTTGGGCAAAAAAAGGGTATCCCGGTGAATCGAAAACCTGAAAGGGCAGTTCAGGAAAAAGTTAGGGATAAATAAAAAAAATTGTACACCCGGCAAGTTGAAAACCCGAAAGGGCGGCTTGGGAAAAAAAGGGTTTCTCGATGGATCAAAAACCCGAAAGGACGGTCCAGGCAAAAGTTAGGGAATTAAAGCGTATGACTATGTCTCACCAGATCACTTTAAGGACAATCTCTTCACAGACAAGCTTCGGGCTTCTGATCAACTCAATCATCTTCAGACGAAGTAACGAATGGACAAGATATTCAGAGTTACGAAGGCTATAGCAGAATGGGAACCCCACGGAATTTTTACACATAGCCATCTTTTCTTTGTATAAGTTTTTCTCATTTTTATGACAACGTTCTCTTACTAGGATGTTTGTCTCCTTTGTACAAAATACTTACACAAAGTTAATACAAAGATACTTCAAAGTGCAGAAAACTATTTTCCTTTTCTTCTTTTTTACACTTGTATTTTATTTGAAAACGTCCAATGATTTATTAATGAGCATATGCATTTGAATATAATCACTGTTTACAAATAAACTAAATGGGAAAGAATAATTGCTGACAGGTTGAAAGTATAGGAAAACGTCTTTAGGCTATTCCAAGAAGAAATCCCCTACAGTACATCATCTAGATACCCAGTGGAGCTAAAACCTTGAAATACATATCCCCAGCGGAGCTAAATTTCAGAATTCCCATCGGATTTAAGTCTTCAAACTCCCAATCCCCAGCGGAGTAAAAACTTTGAACTACAGACCCTCAGCAAAGATGAAACCTTCTTCCCTAGTCAACTCAATTTTCCAACTATCAATCTACAGCGAAAACCATTTAGTTTTCCCCAGATTCCCCAGCAAGTTGTCTTAAAGCCTGAGAATCAACCAGATAACTGTTAACTTTTATCCCCAACCTAGGATAACTCCCCAGTAGATTGGTATACAACCCAAACTCCTGATCTCCCTGGCAGTATAAGCTATTCCCCCAGAGTTTTCACTTACTCTCCAGCAGTAAGCCTTCTTCCTCACAGAGTTTTTACTCCCCAACAGAATGAAGATTCTCATTCTTGATTCCCCAGTAAAGTTTCCAGAGTCTTCATTACTCCACAGCATGAATTTGTATGAATTTTTAATCCCCTGTCGATCGAAAATTCTCACTCTTAAGTCATCGGTATGAAGTCTCCAAGGATTCAAATTCCCTAACAGATTGAAGATTCTCATTCTTAGTTCCCCATAGAAGCCATCAGAGTCTTCCTTATTCTTCAGCAGACCAAGATTTTCCTTTGTTTGATCCTCGGTAAAGATCGCCAGATTTTTCCCTATTTCCCAGCCGAGTAAGGATTCCCATTATGTAATCCCCAACCGTAGTCTTCAAAGTTCTCTGGATTCCCCAAGAAGATTTCTCAAGAAGTTTGACATTATTCTCACAACAGGACGACTATCATATTCCAACTCCAAAGACTTGAAGGATCCCTATATCCCCAGGAAAGTCGTGAAGGATTATCACATCCCCAAAGAAGTTGTCAAAGTTTTTGATAATCCCCGCGAGTTGCCAAGGATTTTCTATCCCCAACAGTAGTCAGCAAGGATTTCTCATCCTTAGCAATCAAAGATTTTGAATCTCCAACAGCGGTCAAGGATTTTTTTCCCCGACAGCAGTCAAGGATTTTCTTATCTCCAGTTATCAAGGATTTATTTTCCTCAGCAATACAGCGAATCAGCTTACATGCACATACATTACATTACATATATCATAAACATTGATAAAACGTATTTATTGCGTCATACATTTCATGCAACATAACTTTGTGTTTCAACTAACATTTTACCCTTTTCAGGATAATATTAAAAGTTATCTTTAACAAATATTCAATGATTTCAGATACAGTTCAGATACACTCTAGACACGGAAGTCATTATGTTACTCATTCAGATCTCTTATTCAAATACAGTATGGATACACCCCAGACACGGAGGTCATTCTATTACTCATTCAGAATTTCAAGTCAAGATACAGTACAGATACGCTCCAGACACGGATGCCATTCTGTCACTCATTCAGACTTCAACAATCAGATATAGATTAGATACGCTCCAGACACGGAATCCATTCTTTTTCTCATTCATATTCAACTATCAATTTCAAAGTTCAGATACACTCCAGACACGAAAGTCATTCTGTCACTTATTAAGATCCCAGTTACAGTACAGATACACTCCAGACACGGAAGTCATTCTGCTACTCAATTTCAGATACAGTCCAGATACGCTCCAGACATGGTTTCCATTCTGTCACTTATTCTGACTTTTTCCCCAACCCAGAGATGCTCCAGACACAGATGTTATTTTGTCGCTTATTCAGACTCAGATATAATACAGATACACTCCAGACACGACAGTCATTCTATTATTCATTCAAATTAAAATACAGTTACAACTCGGATACGCTCCAGACATGGACTCCATTCCCTTGCTCATACAAATCCAATCTCCAGATACAACTCAGATACGTTCTAGACACGGATACCATTCTGATGTTCATTCTCCTGATTTTCAACAAACATTCTTGGATGGCATCTTTAAGCCCATCTCCGACAAGATTATGTCACCTCTCCAAATGGCATTTTTAAGCCCATTCCCTCAACTACATTTTGACGAGTGCAAATTTACGGGCACTCTAGTGTCCAATCATCTTTTACCTTCGAGTCACGAACGACAAACTCGCCAATCTAACTCTTCAAGTTCAAGAAGATTGAACAGGGGAAGCTATTGTACCCCAAAATTTGCCCTATCATTTTATCAAGATTTCCCCTCACAAGACTCTTTGGACTCAAGACCAGATTAGGGTTTGCTCGGCTCAAGACATCTCCTTGCACTGATGACCTGAAATTAGGGTTTGAGTTTGCACAAGGATTTTTGGACTTTCAATGCTCAATGTGACTTTCATACTTCATGTAGGATCTCTAAGATTACCCATACCAAGTTTCAAGCCTTGAATCAAATTTTTGCCCAGTCAATTGGACAGTTGACCTAAAAATTAGTTGTATTGGGGAAAAAGTCAACTGTGACCAATTTACAGTCAAACCTCATAATTTTTTATCCACATCAACATTACAGACTCATATGAACCATTTGATCAAGTTTGGACCACAACTCCTCAAGAAATTTGATAAGATCTTCAAAAGGGCAAAATGGTCATTTTTAGGGTTTTGACTGCAGAAGGGCAATTTATGATTTTTCACCTAGCCAATGGCAAATTGGGTTCAAGAATGGTTCCAAGGACTCAATGGCATCATCTTGACCTAATCACAAGGTTCAAAAGATCTCAAATGCATTGGATTGACAGGTGAATTTTCCAGTCAACTGATCAAAAATCAATTGTACACTGAAAAGTCAAACTTTGAATTTTTGGTCAAAATCAAGTGCCAAGGGTCATTTTTCATCAATATGTGTCAAAACATGAAACTTGTTCATCAAGAAACCTAATTTTGGAAATTAGGGTTTAAGATTGAAAATTTTCATAACTTAGAAATTTTCTAAGTTATGAAAATTTCTTATTTTTTCCCAACTTTTCCCAACTTTTTCACCATGATTCAATAGGATTCAAAGAAAACTTCCAACATGAAAGTTGTATTCCTCCACAAAATCTACAACTTTGATTCACGAAGTTTTCCCAAAATATTCTTAGATCTCAAGTTATGATTTTGTGAACAAGGGTCCATGAAACTTTTAACTTAGTGAAATTTTGCCCTAGTTTAGGCAGGATTTTGACCTATCTTCATGGTAACTTTTCACATAGTTCCAATTGGAATCTCAAAATTCATTTCAAATATGTATTGTATATCATGTTAAAATATTTCCAAAATGTCCAAGAACTCTCCAAGATCATTTGTGGTTAGGGAGAATCGAAGGATTGAAAATGGCCAATTATCACTTTTGTCCAAGGCATTTTGCACCATGTTACAACTTGCAAATCTGTCCAAAGCATGCTTGTACTTATTTTACAGGTCTTAAATCTTTCCACACTCCTTAATTAAATGCAAATACATTAGACAAAGGTTTGATTCTGAGCTTTAGAGCATTATACAAGGGTTTATTCCATTTATGGCATAAAGATAACAATGACATTTCCATAAAGCACACTTTATGCAAACTTTGTTTATCTTGAGCCATGGACCAAAGCTTTTGCTGAAAACCAACTCCACAAATATCAGGAAAAGCTCACCAACTCTCAGCAGGCCTCAAGCTAGCTTGTACAACCTTGGCTTTTGTCAACTCACCTTTTGCTTCAAAAACAAGAAACTTTGCAAAAGGTCCACAACTGAGGCATCTGTTAAAACCAAGACTTGAGACCATTTGAAACAACTTCAACATATTGTACCAAGCCTAAAACACGATTTCCAAACTTCTCAAACCCTCCAAAACACTAAAACACCAACTTCTGCCCAAAACAGGCCAAGCTCTGCAAGCACCAAGCCAAAACAAATTTGCCTCGTGCATTTTGTCTTGAACCAATTCAGACACATTCCATACATCCCATCTGAACTATCAAAGCCCTTCTCAAGCAACTGTAACTCCATTTTCAAGCTTCACCATTTTCAATTTCTGAGTTTACAGGTTGAGTTCTATAGGGAGATTCAAGCCATTTCAAAGCAAGCTAAGCATTGGGAAAGGTCAAGGGAACATCAAGCAAGCTCAAAAGTCCTTCAGGCCTCACTAAAAGTTGCTACATTGCCATACTCGAACTTGACTGAAACAGGTATTTTCCAACTTTCTATCTCCTTATTTAGACATCCTTAGGCTTAGGTTTGTGAAGAAAAAATGTAGTCCCTAATGTCCTTAAGCTGTACATATGCATAGTTTGTATTTATATTAACTGAGCTAGGAGAATTTAGATGATGAACATGCTGAAATTTTTAGGTCAGAAATTAGGGTGATGAAATTCTCTCTGATCTTTGAGAGTTAGATCAAGTTTTTTATATCATTAGAATTGTGTGATGATGAGCTATAACTTTCATGTTGCAAGATTTTGTTTTTAAGCACGTATGCAGGAGTTACAAGTTTGAACACAGGACGTGCGTTTTTGTTCCAAGGACAGGGATGAAGTGGAACGTGGGTTGGGTCTAGCTTTGTCCTACTATTGACACCCCCTGTTTACTTCCTACACCCCCTTGGCCCATTTCTTTTATTTTTTTATATTTTCTTGAATATTCCATATTTCTGACTTTTATTTATTTTTTCTAAATATTTAAAATCACAAAAAATATTCTCTTAATTTTTCACATTTTATTTTCTTATTTTTATTATTTTTTGGACATAGAAATAGTTTATTGATAATAATATAACTTATTTTCTTAAATAAAATTTGTAAATAATACAAAACTATTATATTTTTTTATTTTTTATTATTTAATACACTTAAATTAATATTTTTCATACAATATTTAATTTTTTAGCATTTTTGTATATTTTTATTTATTTTCTTGTACATAAAAATGAATAAATAAATAATAATAGAATATATGTTTTCTTTTAAAACAAAATTAGGGTTTTCACCCCTTTCCAAAAATAATAATTTTTATTTTCTTATTTTTAAGGCATAAATAAATTTATTTTACATACATAAAATAAATACAAAAACACTTGTGCATATTTATATTTTTTTGTTGAATATTTAAATATTTGCTTATTTATTTATTTGTACAATAAATTCAATTTGGTTGTAATAGTTTTAGGGTTTTATTTTGAGCAATATCTCTCTATTCAAATTTGTATCCCCCTCCCCATAATAATGTTGTAATAGTTAGATTTACTTTACGCATTTTATCGCTTTCAAATGCCATGATAGTAAATTAGGGTTTTTATGCAAAGACCAAAGTCAAACAAATAGCATGACTAAACACAAGACAAAAATGCATTAAAAATGATAATACAATGCACACAAGCACCCCTGGGGTTTCATCCACTTGTTGCCTTAAAAATGGCCATGATATGCATGCTAGGTATCTTGCCAAAAACAAAACAAAAACAAAAAGATCATAGTCCCTCGATGACGCTATCTTGGTTTCCTATACAAAATGATCTAGTCCCTCAAAAAACTTGCTAAGATACTTGGCACAATTGCTATCATGGTCATACGATGACCCACGCCTGTCCCGTTTAACATCCAAAGATAGGTTTGTTTACCGAATGCAATGGTAAAACAACAATATCAAAGGGTCAAAAATGTGTAGGAAAGACTTTTGATTAGGGTAGACAACTCCTAGTTACTTGATCATTTGCAAACCATCTTTGCTATTTTCAAAAACACACAACACAATTTCAAAACATTTCCCAAACAAACTTTCAAACATTGAAACATTTTTCAAAAGACAAAACACCTTTGTATACATTCAAACAAGAATCATTACAAAGGTTGCCTAGACAAAGGCCTCTTTTCAAAATACTTTCAAAACCACACACAAAAGCACCATTTCAAACAATTGGAAAAGCAAAGCAAGTGATCTAAAACAAGTAACTAAGAGCCCATGGAAAACCATGGATGAAAAGGGTGCTAGCACCTTCCCTTTTCATAATCTACCCCTCGAACCCAAAAACAATCTCAATGGTCTTTTCTGTGCTTTTTTACCTTTCCTTTTGGATAAAATAAAAGTCAGTGGCGACTCTTGCTAAACCGAAACATTTGCGAACACAAACGCAAAACCTCAAGTCAGTTCTCTCACTGCATCACAATATGGTTATACATTGAGAGTTTCTGAATTTGGATACTGTTTTACCACAAAATTTTCCCTCCCATATTTCTCAACAAATGTCAAGTGAGGTCCCCAAATTGCTCAAGAAAGTTCAAGAGTTGACCAGACAAACTCTCTCCTAAGGCAGTATACCCCAAATTATGGTTTATATTTTCATCAAGATGGGTGAACCACAAAGGACTCAAATTCTCACCATTGTCCTAATATGTTCTCAAGATCATCCATGTCAAGTTTCAGGCCTTGCAGAAGAAGTTTGCTCAGTCAATTGCTCAAATGCCTGAAAATCAACTGTATTAGGTCAAAAGTCAATTATGGCCCACATACAGTCAAACTTCAAGATTTTTGGTAAACATCCTCATTTTTAAGTATTATTCATCATTTGATTAATGGTTGATCATGATTCCTCAAGGATTTCTCACAATTCATCAAAACCCAAAAGTTACTAAATTAGGGTTTTGTAGGAAAAGTCAACTCAACATTGACCAAGCATAACTTTCTCATGCTTTATCATAAATGACCCATCCAAAGCTCATTTTAAAGAGGATTCAATTCCCTACAATTCATCTTCATCTCCCAAGTCCAAATTATGCACTCACAAATAGATATGAATTTTGACATTATAGGTCATTTTGAAAAAGTCAACAAAAAACACCTTTTGGGTCAAAGCTTCATACATGAACATGGAAGACTCAATTGAGATAAGACTAAAAGGGTTGCTTAGAGGAAATCATAAGATTTCTAAAAAGTCCAAGAACGCCTCTCTAGGGTCAAAATTGAGAGAGTTATGCATTGGCCAAGTTGACCATTTTTGCAAAATTGCCAAAAGTCAAATGTGCTCAAATTTGCATTTTTTGCTAAATGGGACCAACTTTTTATGCTTGCACCTCAATTATAATGTGGTCCACGACTCAAATACTTATCCATAAATTACTTGCTTCATTTTTCAATTTATTTTTATTTTTCATTAATTAAAAAGTGATTTAAATCAAATAAATGATGAAAATTATCAAAGATATGATTTGATTTGTTTTTTTGACAGGTTAGCAACCAAGATATGCTAAGCTTGCAAGATCAATTCGAATCAATGGCAATTGGTACAAAAATAGCATGATTTGCATGAAAATAGAAAGATAGCATATGGCTAAAGAATCAAATTAAATATCATCAAAGCTTAAAGATTCAATCTGTTTTGCAACCCTAATTCATTGAGGGATATATAATGAACAAGAACAAAGCAAAAATAGGGGTTAGAGGTCGTGAATTGCCAGGAAGAAAACTGAAAAATTCAAGAAAAAGTGGGAATCAGTTTTCAATCTACAAGGCGTTTCAAAGAATTTCAAGATCACCAATCCCTTCCTAGACATCCCAGGAAGTTGTTTCAATCATTCCCAAGGCCTGAAATACTCAGAAACTCGTTCTATAACTCACATGGTTTGGTACATTTTTCAAATTCGATTTTTGCAATTTACGCATCATTTGCACTTTTGATTTATATATTCTTGTTAATCATCATGTTTTCAAGCTATTGGTACCACTTAATTGCATTTTCAGTGCAGGAATCATGATATGCCATTGTTAGCGTTCCTTTGCTCATTTTAGGGGTTTTCAATATAGGCAAAATTAGGCTTTGATTATGGTACCATGATGCTCGTGAGGATGAGACGAGTTAATTGGTACCCCGACCTTTCATTTATATTGTTTGTATAGGATTTTGGAATGTGACAGGGTTGTAGCTACAGCAAGACGTCCGTAGGTAAAAGTGCCTGAGCCTAAAACGATGGATGAGGAAGAATAAGATAACGTGTCCCAGCATCATTGGCTTATCCAAACTGATGCGCGTTTTTTCTTTTTGTTTTGACCACTAACTCATGTTTTCTTATATTATGCTTGGTCATTATTATAATTACAACTAAACATCACAGCTAGGGATGTTCAAATCCAAACCAATCCAAATAAAAAACTGAAAACCGATCCAAAAAACCGAAAACCGCAAAAAACCGAAATTTATTGGATGTGTTTGGATGTTATTTTGTGAAAATCGATCAGTTCGGATCGGATTTTGGATTAATTTTTCAAAACCGATCCAAACCAAACCAAACTGCATACATATATTTTTATACTAATTTACTTTTTATTAGCATGATATGCTATGTGAAATTATTATTAGATGATAATAATTTTTTTAATAATAGTTATTAGCTTGGTATAATTTATTTATTTTTATTATTTCAATCATAATCAACCACTCTCATTTTGTAATATTAACTTTTAATATACTATATGTTATATATTATATCAAATCTATGATTTATTAGTAGTTTTATAATATTAATAAAAATATAATGTGTAATTTGGATATCCAAAAACTGACCCAAATTAAACCGCATAAAATTGGATCGGATCGGATTGGATTTTTTTAATATATCATCGAAAACCGAACCGAACCGCAAGTAAATTTATCTTTGGATCGGATGATTTTTTATCTTAAAACCGATCCAAACCGAACCGCGAACACCCCTAATCACAGCTCAGCTGGCAGCGTGGTATCGGGAGTGAGCATAAGGACCTGGGTTCGATCCCCAGGTCCCAACATTTGTTTCATGTTATTTTTCATCATGTGATCAGGTGCGGTGTTGTCCCATATGTCCACCATACAACTCAATAATCTGGCCATCAGACTCATCTCCAACCAAGATCCAACGTGCCAGCATTGAAGTCCCACCATACACCTCAAAGTAAACATTGCATAGGAACCAGCGTAGTCAATACAGGCTTGGATTATTTGGGCCCAAAAATCAGATTGGCACCCCCCGGGATTGCTAATGCTATCAGGCCCACTTCTTTCTTTTTCTTTCTTATTTTTATTTCTTTCAATATTTTTCTTTAATTATTTTAATTCACAAAAAAACTAATTACTATTTTTTATAAAATCATAAAATCAAGAATTCACAAAAAATTAGAATTAGTTTTTTTTATTATCAAATTTAATTTAATTTAGTTTAACTTAGGGAAATTTTAATTTATTTTCACAAATAAAATCAAATAGAAATTAGGTTAAGTTCTTGATTTAATTCTCTTATTTTTTTCTCAAATAAATAAAATACAAAAAATAGGTTTTTTAGAATGAATTAATTTATTTTTATTAATTTAAAATTAATTAGAACTTAGGATTTTCTTCTTAATTATATTATTTCATTATTTTCTTAAATAACAAACATTTCTAAAACATTTTTTTAATCAATCGCAAATAGGACTAGTCAAAGGGTCAAAACCCTTGTTTATTATTTTGCCAATATTTTGTAATTGTTCATGGTTTGTAATAGTTTAATTTAAGGTTTTATTTTACTATTAAATCCCCGAGTTTTTTAGCTATGTAATTAATCCCCCTCCCCGAAGTCTTGTAATAGCGTAGATTTATTTTCTCGCATTTTCAATTCCCGCAAATACTTAACTGTCTAGATGTATGCTAATAGGATTGTATGGCAAGAATGCATGACAAATTAATATAGTTAGAAAACCCTAATGTGCAAAGATAAATAACTGAAACAAATCACTTGCACATATCGCTCTTAGGGTATACTCTCACTTCAGTTACCTTCGGTAAATGATCATTAAGCATAGGGTGTCTTAGTGGTTGCCTCCTGTCTAAAAAGATTAAATGTCCCATTCGAATGTTGCCTCGGAAATGTTGCCTCGAATAAGATCTTAAGACTCTAGGGTTATTACTAAGGTTCCCTAATATTTCTTTAGTGATCGTACGTCCCTTTAGAATTGACCCTTACAAATTCCAACGACGGTGTTACCTATTTCTCAATAGTAGGATAGCGCTGTCTAAAGGAAACAAGAATAGAAACGATCTTTTTTCGAGTAGGTAGATGCTAGTAGGTACTTGCTCAAATCAAAACTTTTCACACTTACACTTTTCAAACAAATTTTTAAAACAACTTCGTCACACCTTTAAGGACCGATACAAGGGTTATCACGAAGTCAAACTTTTCAAAAACAAAGCACACACACAAGAAATTTAAAAATGAGCAAGTACCTAGAGCCCATGGAAAACCATGGATAGAAAGGGTGCTAACACCTTCCATTTTTATAATCTACCCCCCGTACTCAGAATATCTCGAAAAAGGATTTTTTTTCTGTACTTTTTTCCTTTCCGGTTGAATGAAATAAAAGTCGGTGGCGACTCTTGCTTACCGCGACATTTTGCGAATAAAAAATGAAAAATGCAAACCAGTTTTAAACAGTCGGTTCTGCCACCGTATCACAGAACTGGAGACTCTTCTGGGGAAATATAAGTGGGGTATACCTTAGGATCTAGGTCATCATAATTGCTTCTCTTGATTACTTTGTTTTCTTTACTTTTGAGGGTTTGTTTGGGGTTACTATAGATCCTACACCCGGATCTGGGGAATACCTTTTAGGTAAGTAGCAATAGACTGTGAGGGAACTGTACAGCATAGACCGATATGGTTGAAGCAGTAGCTACGTTAGTGTGGCACTTTGGTTGGTACCAGTATCCCTTGTGGAGAAACGAGGAGAATACGGGGCCGCTGCATGGTGTCGTTAAGCATCAACTGACCTTAGAACCTTTAATTTCCCAACTTGGTCATTAGAAAGTAGTGATATAGCCGGCCTCGGTGTAGAGCTGAGAACTGGTTGATACTCGATGCTACACTTATTGAGATCATACTCTCGGAATATTTCGGCCGCAAGAAAAGATTGTGTGAGCTGAAACCATGACCGATGGAGGATGGTCAGTGATATTGAGATCCTCTAGAACCCGGTTACTTTTCTAGGACAGGTTTGAAACCAAATTAACTTCAAGAGGGTATTACCTTTGACCTCATGCAAGCCTTAAACCTAACGGCTTTGTGTGATTTGACTGTGTTTGCAATACTTGTGTTTTCTATACCTGTTTTTTATCATGACATCATGCATCATAACATGGCATTCATGCTTCATTACACTAACCATTTCAAAGACCAAGGGAATTTATCTTTGTTCTATTTTGTAGATCATGGCTTCCCTGCGTACAAATACCATCTGAATCAACTTTGTGCAGATACCTTCCCAACTTAAAGAGCTAGTGTTGTACCCCAAAATTTTCCCTCTCATATTTCTCAATGCATTTCAAGTGAGATCCTCAAATTGCTCAAGGAAGTCCAAGGGTTGACCAGACAAACTCTCTCCTAAGGCAGTCTACCTCAAATTAGGGTTTCATGTTGCATCAAGATACTTGAGTCCAAGGGATCCCAAATTCTCACCATTGTCCTAATATGTTCTCAAGATCATCCATGTCAAGTTTCAAGACCTACAGAGGAAGTTTGTTCAGTCAATTGCTCAAAGGCCTGAAAATCGACTATGCTAGGGCAAAAGTAAATTGTGTCCTACATACAGTCAAACTTCAAGATTTTTGGTCAACATTCTCATTTTTAAGTATCATTCATCATTTGATCAAGGTTTGATCATGATTCCTCAAGGATTGCTCACAATTCATCAAAACCCAAAAGTTGCTAAATTAGGGTTTTGTAGGAAAAGTCAACTCAATTTTGACCAAGCATAACTTTCTCATACTTTATTAGAAATGACCCATCCAAAGCTCTTTTTGAATAGGATGAAATTCCCTACAATTCATCTTCAGCTCCCAAGTTCAAAGTGTGCACTCACAAGTTATGAATTTGGACATTATAGGTCACTTTAAAAAGTCAACAAAAACACATTTTTTGTCAAAGCTTCATACATGAACATGGAAGACTCAATTGAGATGAGACTAAAAGGGTTGTTAGAGGACACCTTGAGCTTTCTGAAAAGTCAAAGAACACCCTCATAGATTCAAAATTGAAGGAGTTATGCATTGTTGAAGTTGACCTTTTTTGCAAAATTGCCAAAAGTAAAATATGCCTCAAATTGGAATTTTTGTCAAATGGGCCCAACTTTTTGTGTTTGCATTGAGTTTGTAATATGGTCCACGACCCATGATCCTTCCCACTTGCCTTTATTTTATGTTTTCCATTTATTTTTATTTTTATTTCAGTTAAATCAAATTAAATCAAAATAAAATCATGGAAATATCAAAATCATTTAAACCTTGAGATTTTGCGCATGTTTCGGGTCTCTTATACAGCTAGCAATGAAATCAAATCGCGCAAGGCATGTTTGTACACAAAAAGATTGATTTTTGGCTTATTTTGGAAAGATTTACAAGAGAATCAAATCTTGATCAATCACCTTAATTGAAGAAGATTTGAAACAAATTTATAAACCTAATTCACTCAAGACTACATATATAAGGTTTGCAGACCAAATGCCCAAGGGTTAGAGGCGTGTAGAGTGAAGAACAACTTTCAAAAAATCAAGGAAAAAGTGCAACCTGATTTCATAGTTTCAAGCTATCTCAAGCCTTCCAAGCTATGCCCAAGGGTTAATTCTTTTTTTACAAAAAATTCATAAAATCAATTTCATCAAATTAGAATTTAGGGTTTTTACATATTTTTTCAAAATTAATTTAATTAGTTTAATTTAATTTTAGGGTAACTTTAATTCTTTTTTTTTTGTAAATAAATTAAAATCAATTAGAAAATTAGGGTTTTTGTTTAATTTAATTTTTATTTTCTTTTCTTAAAAATAACCAAAATACAAAAGTAGGTCAAAATTAATTATTTTCCTTAATTTAATTTAATTAGTAATTAGGTTTGTATTTATTCATTAAAACCTTATTTTTCTTAAAATAATCAAAAACAACCAAAAATGATTTTTCTTCAATTAGGTTTAGACGGGTTCAAAACCCTAATTTTCTCTCGTCCTCGATTCATCGCACGTATTCATTTATTTTTACGATATTGATGTAACTGCTCATGGGATGTAATAGTTTAATTAGGACTTTTCGTTTATTTATCGTTTTACAGGTTTTTTGGCTATGTAATTAATCCCCCTCGAAGCCTTGTAATAGCGTAGTTTTATTTCTCGCATTTTAATGTTCACAAATGTTAACTGTTAGATGTATGATAATAGGATTGCATGACAAGAATGTATGTTAAGTTTAAAACGGTTAGCAAACCCTAAATGTGAAAAGATAATAACTTGAAATCAAATCACTCGCACATGCGCACTCCTAGGGTATACTCTCACTTCGGTTGCCTTTGGTAAACGATCATTAAGTATAGGGTGTTTTAGTGATCGCCCTCTTGTCTAAACAAAGATCAAATGTCCCGTTCGGAAATGTTGTATCAGAAATGTTGCCTCGGAAATGTTGCCTTGAATATGATCTTAAGACACTAGGGTTATTACTAAGACGTCCTAACATTGCTTTAGTGATCGTACGTCCCTTTCGAATTGACCATTTCAACATCCAACGACGGTGCTACCTACTCATTAATAGTGGGATAGCGTTGTCTAAAGGAAACAAGAACAGAAACATTCTTTTCTCGAGTAGGTAGATGCTATTAGGTACTTTCTCAAAACGAACTTTTTCACACTTAAACACTTTTCAAACAATTTTCAAAACACTTCGTAACACCCTTGAAGACAGAAACAAGGGTTAAAACGAAGTAAAACAAAACTTTTCAAAACACACAAACAAGGAAGAAATTTTTAAAATGATGAGCAAGTACCTAAGAGCCCGTGGAAAACCACGGATAGAAAGGGTGCTAACTAACACCTTCCCTTTCTATAATCTGCCCCCCCCCCCCCCGTACTCAAAATCTCGTAAAAGGAATTTTTCTGTGCTTTTGTCTTTTCCTGTTGGATAAAATAAAAGTCGGTGGAGACTCTTGCTTACCACGACATTTTACGAACACAAATGCAAAATGTAAACCAACATTTTCCTAAAATAGTCCGGTTATGCCACCGTATCCCAGAACTGGCGACTCTGCTGAGGATTAATAAGTGGGGTATACCTTAGGATTAGTTCATCATAAATTTCTTCTCTTGTTTGATTTGATTGCTCTACTTTTAAGGGTTTTGTATGGGGGGTTATTATAGATCCTAACCCGGATCTGGGGAACACCTTTTAGGTAAGTAGCAATAAACTGTGAGGGAACTGTACGGAATAGACCGATACGGCTGAAGCAGTAGCTACGTTGATGTGGCACATTGGTTGGTACCGATATCCCTTGTGGAGAAACGAGGAGAATACGGGGCTGCCACTACTAAAAAAAAGACATTTCAGAAAAAAATTTTACATCGGGTATTAAAATATGTGATGTAAAAAATACAGTTAACAAACTTTTTACATCAGGTATTTAATTACAATGATATAAAAAATAAGGAAATTTTTTTTTTTCGTCACCTATTACATCGGGCAATCTCATCCACCGATGTAAAAGATTTACAAAAAAAAAAAACACGGTGGCATTTTTGTAAATAAGAGACAACGTGTCTAAAACGTTAAAAAAATATAAGAAAGCTATTACATCGGTTGGAATATCCACCGATGTAATAAAGTAATAAAAGATATAAAAGATATATTAAAAAAAGGAGAAAAAACCAACGCGTGTCAACACAAGCTATTACATCGGTTGGAATATCCACCGATGTAATAAAGTAATAAAAACAAAAAAAATAAAGGCGTGGCAAGCTATTACATCGGGTGGAATATCCACCGATGTAATAGCACAAACGTGGCAAGTTATTACATCGGGTGAAGTTTCCACCGATGTAATAAAGGTAATAAAAACAAAAATAATAACTTGAGAACTGTACAGTCTTCTTCATTTTCTCTACCCATTTTTTCTGACCCATTTTCGCCGCGACCAGATTTTCATCTCTCTGCCTCCAAGACCGAACCAGCTCGCCTCCGTCTCCGCTGCGCGTCTCCCACTCAATTGCGCTCCATCTCTGCCTTCCCTCGTCTTACTCTTGGCGACGCATACGCCCCCGTTGTCGCACTCCCGGCAACGCGTCTCGCCTCTGTCATAACCTTTCCATGGCACCCTCTCCACTGCACTAGCATTTTTTTTCTTCTTCATTCTTCTGTATGTCATAGAAGATGTGTTTTCGTTATCCTCACGCTGTAACTCCATTACTAAGCTACCCTTCAAAACTCTCTACTATGAACACTTAAACCCTCTCCAATTCAACTCCATTCCCAAAACCCCTCTTTCAAACGCACCACTTTTTTCAACCTAAAAGTGGATTTTTCATAATATTTTATTCTAAGGCCACTTTGAAATACCCTCCTTCGCCGCTTAAAATCAATGGCTACCATACTACTTCCATTGTTAAGGCTACTAGACCAGGTAAGGTTCATGGAACATAAGAACTTTGAATGTTCATAGGTTAATTAATGAATTTTTATTGCACCAGACATGTATCTTACTACTTACCTTTTTTCATAGACTTGTCTAGTTCTATTTGTTAGTGACCTTGATTCCATTTTGGTTTAATAACATAATTTTTTAGCTTGGAGGGTCCGCTGCATGGAAGTGTATTCTCACAAAGTGTGGTTGGAAAGGCAGCACTCAGGTTAGATATATATTTTTTAAACAATCTTTCCTGGGCGCTACTTAATACAATTGGATGTCGCAGTGTTAGTCACTTCAATTTAGTGACTAAAGTTGTATATCTTTCTTTAATATATTTTAATATTTTATACTCACCGTGTAGAGTTTCAATTTTATTTGTAATTTGTAATAAATTTGATAATTAATTGATTAAATCTCAAGCAATATAATGAATACAACTTTGTTTTCCTTCAGCTGGTCGGATATTTTTCATAGCGCTTGATTTCGAATAAGACTCTGAAGAGGAATGGTGTCAAGCAGAAAAAATATAAGGATGACCAGGTACACTCAACTACTAAAATTTGTGTTTTATTTGAGTTGCATAGAAAGTTACCTTTTAAGATGGCAATAATCCAGTTAGCGATCTAGGTAAGCTAGCTGGTACTGTTATCGAGTCAAAATAAATTGTACATATGCTTGATGATAATCAAATTAAAAATATAATACTCTATATGAACACGAATCTTCCATTATTTATTCTATATTCCTTATTTTTAATTAGTTGATTGGTGGTGATAATCAAATTAAGAATATAATATTCTTTATATGAACATGTATCTTCCATGTTTTATTAGTTCCTCTGTATTTCTTATTTTTTTATTAGTTGATTTCTTTTGTTGAAAGAGATATTTAAGAGCAAACATTCTAACACTTATTTTACTAGAAAATGTTTCACGGTAGATGTGTAATAATTTTAAATTTTGTAGTGTATTTTATCATTTATTTTGCGTTTTGCAATTTCATGTAAATTTTTAAAGAATAACTATATATTGTTATTCACGTATCGTAGATATTTGATGACCCAACATAATTAACACAAGATGATTTGTATGATTTGTGATTCCGTTGGACAAAATGTTTTATATTATTTAATTTTGATAACATATATATTTTATGCGACTTTTCTGTTTCCACACACACGTACAGAAGACATTGGCAATTAATAGTCATGTGTCCAAGAGACAATTTAGTTGTCGTATTTTGTTCACTTCATCGGGAAATTGACCAGAACACGAAGAAAATTATTACAAAGTAAGTTTATATTTCATGTGACTTTCATTGACAACTAATAGTTATGTGATTTTTCATTGGCGAGTATATTTAGTTATGTGATGTTTATATCTTTCTGTATTAGTTCTTTTGGGATTCATCAAATGGCAAATGGAAATAGAAAAAAGGCTACATGGCTCCATCCCAATGTAAGTGTGATGTAAATTGTAATTCTATAGTTAAATATATACGATAAATATTCACTAATTATGTCATTCAATTGTAGACAAGGCAACAACATAATTCTAATGATTGTGGATACTATGTGATGAAAAATATGTTGGATATTGTCTCTGCTAATATAACCGAGAATTGGATGCAGGTACTAAAAATAACTTTACTTTGTTCTTTACTTTTTGTTTTTCGACTTAATATGAATTTTAAAAAAATAACTCTATATTGTTATATTTATGTATTATAGGTATTTGATGACCCAACAGAATTAACACCAGATGATTTGTATGATTTGCGACTTCGTTGGGCAAAATGTTTCTTTGACTTACATGGAACTTAAGTTTAGCTTGGTGAGTTTTATAGAATTGTATAAGTTGTGGTTTTTGCACAATACATGTGATTTTTGCTCATGTGTTGAGTTTCTTGATTTTTTTGCTGATGTTAATTGTTATTATTTATTGTCAGGCAATATGATTTTGGTGTTGTCTACCGAAGATTTTATATTGGTAATTCAAGTTTGGAAACTTAGAAATAGTTGAATATTTTAGTATATGTATATTTTGTGAATATTATGTAATTGTAAGTTTTGAAAAAGACTTATAAATAGTTGAATATTGTTTTATATTTTGTGAAGAATTTGTAATTGTAAGTTTGTATGTTGTAATACAATACAAGTTTGCAATACAATTGTTCCATTTGTAAGTTTGTTGTGAAAAATATGAAAACATCGTCCTAAATGTGATATATGTGATGTTAGAAAGCTATGAAATCTATATAGCGACATAAATATAGTCTGTTTGATATTGGAAAAATATGAAAAAATGGGTACAAATTATATTTGTATAGGGAAACCCAGAAAATAAATAATCTATTCCAAAAAAATTTCATACATTTTACACCGGTTATTAGTAAAACTGATGTAAAAACTTTCAAAAAGGGACTTTTTACATCGGTTGGAGATAATAACCGATGTAAAAAGTCGCGTCACTGGGGACTTTTTACATCGGGTATTACTTCCAACCGATGTAAAAAACTGGATCAATTTTTTAAAAAAATGTGCATAATAATTGTTTCTTACATCGGTTCATATATTATAACCGATGTAAAAAAGGTACTTTTTACATCGGGTATTACTTCCAACCAATGTAAAAAACTGGATCAATTTTTTAAAAAATGTGCATAATAACAGGTTATTACATCGGTTCTGATATTATAACCGATGTAAAAAAGGGACTTTTTACATCGGTCCCAGAACCGATGTAAAAAGTCCCTGATTTACTATATCACCTGACTTTACATCGGACCCAAAACCGATGTAAAAAGTCAATTTTACCCGATGTAAAAAGTCATTTCTGCACTAGTGTGCTATGTGTGTCATTAAGCATCAACTACCCTTAGAACCTGTAATTGACCAACTTGGCCATAGGAAGTAGTGAGATAGCCGGCCTCGGTGTAAAGCTGAGAACTGGTTGATACTCGATACTACACTCATTGAGACCATACTCTCGAGATACTTTTGGCCGCAAGAAAAGATTGCGTAAGCTGAAACCATGACCGGTGGAGGATGGTCAGTGATATTGAGAACCTCTAGAACCCGGTTACTATTATTATGACAGGTTGAAACCAACTGAACTTCAAGAGGGTAGTACCTAGACCCCATGCAAGCCTTGAACCTAAGGGTTTTTGTGTGACTTGTTTGCTTTTGCCATGTCTTTTATCTGCTATACTTGTTGTGTGTTTCATCATGACACCATGCATCATGACATAGCATGCATACTTCATTATACTAACCATTTCAAAGACCGGGGGGATTTATCTTTGTTCTGTTTTGCAGATTATGGCTTCCATGCGCAAAAACACCATCTGAGTTAACTTTGTGGAAATACCTTCTCAACTCAAAGATTTGGCCTCGAGAATTTTTTATACTTTTTCATTCATTAGGAGTCGTGGTCAGCTCCTTAGCTTGGTTATCTCAAAGTTTGATGAGCAGATGATGAGTGTGCTTTTCCAGTTCTTCGATCCGGTGCATCATTGTTTCACTTTCCCGGATTATCAGCTAGTTCCCGCTATGGAAGAGTTTTCTCACTTACTGGGCATACCCATCCTCGAGCAGACACCCTTCACAAGTTTGGAGGAGACTCCTAGGCCATAGGACATTGCTTCAGCTCTACATTTGTAAAGGGTTTATGTAGTATCCAACTGGGAGACACGAAGCGGGGTTGACGGTTTCTTAGCCAAGTTTCTAATAGATCAAGCTCAGCAGTTCTGAGATAATTTGGACTTTCAGGCTTTCGAAGACATCTTGGCTCTCCTTATCTACAGTTTGGTTCTCTTTCTAAATCCAGATTCCTTCGTAGATGTGAATGTGGTTAAGATCTTCCTGTCTCGTAATCTTGTACCTACTCTTCTGGGTGATATCCTATATGCCCTCTATACACGTATTGTGCGAAGAAGAGGGACCCTCATGTGTTGCATGTCGCTGCTGGCGAGGTGGTTTATTTCGCACCTCCCCAAGTCCGTGTTGAAGAATGAGGAAGGTTTAGGGTGGTCTTACAGGATAATGTCTCTTGCCCATACAGACATTCTTTAGAGTTCTAAGGCTATGGAAAGCATTGCTATCATTGATCATTGTGGGGGATACCCTAATGTCCTGTTGCTTGGTATCATAGGGGGGATAACCTATAGTCCTTGCTTGGCTTTACAACAGTTTGGTCGCGCTCGGAGAGATGGTCCTCATGAGCTACTTCTTACAGATATTGTCTTTGACTACAAGGGGGACGTTGATGAGCACCGTCGGAGGTTTATACGAGCCTGGGGCATGGTGAACAGGTCTGACCCTCAAGAGCTAGGACCAAAGACTTCTCTCCATGTGCAACCTTATCTCCAGTGGGTCCGAGCTCGTGCTCAGAAGCTTGGGATGCCTTATGAAGCTGTGTTTCCAGTGATTGTGGAGCCTACCAATGAAGAGGGTGTTCCTTATATGGTCCTTTATCCTTACATGCCCACTGATCTTGGGGCATTGAAGAGATCTTGGATCCAGCTGAAAGAGGAGAGGGATACCTACCGAGAGAAGTACCATGAGCAAGAAAGGAAGATCTTGAAGTTCATGAGGCAACTTGAGAATGAAAGAACAATCAATGACTACGTCAGCATGGAGGGGAAGCGTCCATGGGATTTCTGATTTTGCTTTTCTAGTTTAGATTTGTTTTTCGTTCATTTGTTTGTAAACGCCTTAAAGGCATTTGTTGAACCTTTTTACAAGTTAATCTAAGAAAGTGTGTTTTATTTTTGTTTTACAAATTTAAATCTCCCAAAGTCTTTGAAATCATTACATACGCATCCCATTATCATGCACATCATTACAGGTATCATTACAGGTTTCTCATCTTCTTCGCTATTTATTTCAGCATGGAATGTCTTCTGAAATACCTACCGATCAAGCCATCAAAGCTCTTCAGGCACAGAATTCCCAATTCCAAGAGATGTTCTTGAACTTGGCTAAAGGGAAAGAGGATTTGAAGACCCTCATCCTGAAGGAGAAGAAAAAGAAGAAGAAGAAGGTGGTTCTTTTGAATATGGGTAACAGATTTGGGAACAGGTTGCGACAGGAAGCTGATCTTTCTCTTTCATCCAAAGGAGAGGAGAACCAAGAAAAAGAAAAGGGTCCCAATCCTGTGGTCTCTGATAATGACACTGATTTTTATGATGAGCAGTATCCTCCTGTTGAGGATAGGTACAAACAACTTGAAGACCGTTTGAGCGCTATGGAGATTCAGAAGATCCCTGGTTTGTACTTCGGAGATCTGGGACTAGCATTTGGGGTGGTGATCCCTCATAAGTTTAAAGCTCCAATTTTTTATAAGTACGATGGAGCATCCTGTCCAAAGCTCCACCTCCGCTCGTATGTCCAAAAAATCCAACCTTACACTGCTGATAGAAATTTGTGGGTGCATTTCTTTCAAGATAGTCTGTCAGGGACTCAACTTGAATGGTTTTATCAATTGGAAGGAGCTAATGTTCACAACTGGGAGGACCTTGCTGCTTCTTTTTACAAGCAGTATCAGTATAACGCCGACCTTCCTCCCACTCGCACTTAGCTTCAGGGTATGTCTATGGGTACAAGTGAAGGTTTTAAGGACTATGCTCAGAAGTGGAGAGATCTGGATGGAAGAGTCCAACCCACTTTGTCTGATAGGGAGTTGGTTGACATGTTTCTAGGGACGTTGTCTGGTCCATTTTTCAATCATCTGATCGGCAGTTCATCATCTGGGTTTACTGAATTGATTTTGACTGGGGAGAGAGTAGAAGCTGGTATCCGAAGTGGTAAGATACATAAGGATACGTCGTCAGGTGCAGTAAAGAAGCCTTTCACCAGTAAGAAAGAAGCTAGTTCAGTTTACAGCTCGAGGAGCCAAAACCGACCTGAACGCCGTCAAGCAGTGAATGTGGTAGTAATATCAAGACCCACCGTTGCCCCACAACGCAACAGTCAGCAAAGAATGGAGATACCGCGGAGGCAGTACACTCGGCTTAATATGACCTTGTCTCAAATTCTACCACAATTGTTGAAGAACAACCTGGTAACTCTGAGGGAAGCCCCGAAGAATCCCAGCACCACGTCTCCGCTGTATAACCCAAATGCCCGTTACGCTTATCACTCCGATAGCACAGGTTAGGATACGAACAATTGTTAGGCCTTGAAGAATAAGGTGCAGGACTTGATCAAAGCCAAAGAGATTAAGTTTGATGCTCCAGAGAAACCCAACGTCATAACTGCACCCATGCCCAAACATGATCAGGGAGTGAATGCAATTGAGGATGATGAAGAAGAGTCAGATATCAACAGCTGGATTTACCCGACTACTAACGGTGGATTGAACAACTGGACATCGAAAGACTTTGTGCCCGTTTCTTTTATTACACAGTAATAGACTTTTGTTTTGAGATTTGTAACAGACAGTTTGAAACTTTACGGCCCGCTGCCTTGCCCGAGGCACCTTGGCTTTGTTTGTGAGGGCTTATTATTTGTCATTGTCATATATCATCAATAAAGCATTGGACATTTTCTTGCATTACAAATTTTGCGCTCCTTGTTTTTCCTTTCTATCTTGCACTTTATCAAAATAGCTATTGTCTTACACACACTCACATATCATAATGCAGATCCACATCCACTCTGGATCCCATTGATAACGACTCTGCTACTTCCAGTTATGACTTTGAAAATCCGATCAACCAAGCCGAGGACGAAGGTGAGGATGATGGTGAGGTGCCTGGGGAACTTGCTAGATTGTTACTACAGGAAGAGAGGGCCATACAGCCTCATGAAGAGCCAGTGGAATTAGTGAATTTGGGTACAGAGGAAGAAAGGAAAGAGGTCAAAATAAGTGCCAAGTCTATGCTGACAAGGTGCATGTACCTCTAGTTCCTCTAAACGTCTTGACAGCTCCTTGGCCTTTTGCAATTTGGGGCATCGATATGATCGGCGAGATCAGACCTACTGCATCTAACGGACATCGTTTCATTCTGGTAGCAATTGATTATTTTACGAAGTGGGTTGAGGCTGCTTCCTTTGCTACAGTAACTAAGAACGTCGTGGCGTGGTTCATCCGACACAACCTGATATGTCGATATGGTGTACCAGAGAGGATCATTACAGATAATGGTACAAATCTCAACAATACGATGATCACCAAACTCTGCAAACAGTTTAAGATACAGCATCACAACTCTTCTCCTTACCGGCCGAAGATGAATGGGGTTGTTGAAGCGGCTAATAAGAACATCAAGAAGATTGTGTAGAAGATGATGGTGACATACAAAGACTGGCATGAGATGTTACCATTCGCTCTTCATGGGTACCGTACCTCAGCACGGACTTTGACAAGGGAAACACCCTACTCTTTGGTGTATGGCATGGAGGCAATCCTACCCATTGAGGTCCAGATACCCTCTCTTCGGATTATGAAGGACGCGGTTTTGAGCAAAGATGATTGGATCCAGACCCGGCTTAATCAACTGAATCTAATCGACGAAAAGAGACTTACTGCTATTTATCATGGTCAGATGTACCAAAAGCGAATTATCAAGGAATTTAATAAGAAAGTTAGACGATAAGAGTATCAAGTCAGGGATCTGGTGATCAAACACATCATATTACCGCAAGGTGGTCCCAGGAGCAAATGGACCCCTACGTACGAAGGGCCATTTTTGGTTAAGAACATTTTCTCAGAAGGAGCTATGATTCTAACCACCATGGATGGTGACGACCTTCCTCACCATGTCAATGCAGACATAGTGAAAAAACACTACGCCTAATCAAAGACCTGCTAGGCTGACTGGCCTAGGCAAAAATAAGGGCTTCCCGGCGAACCAAAAGGGTTCTGGCAAAAGTTAGGGATGAAAATGAAAAAACCGTACACCCGGCAAGTCGAAAACCTAAAAAGGCGGCTTGGGCAAAAAGGGGTATCCCGGTGGACTGAAAACCCGAAAGGGCGGTCCAGGAAAAAATTAGGGATCAAAGAATAACTCTATGTCTCATTGGATCATCTTGCAACCAGACTTCGGTATCGACTATCAAGCTCGGACAGCGCCAATCAATGTGATCTACCTTCAACCAAGTAGCAAAGTGATGAGATGCTCGAAGATATAAAGGCAATAGTAGAGTTGGAACCCAGTGGGATTATTCACATAGCTGTTTTTCTTTGTTTTTCATAAATTGTATAATTTCTATCTTTCGGCGGTGTTCTCTTACTAGGACGTCAGCCTCTTGTACAAAACGCCTATTACAGGCCAACTTTAAAATCAATACAATTCATTTTTAAAATAAATTTCAAATTTGTTTTTCTTTTTCTGTGTTGTTTTGCAAGAACGTCCAATGATTCATTTTTGATATATGCATTTGAAAATAATTGTTGCTCATAAATATTTACATGCGAAACAAAAGACAATTACTCGTAATTCCAAGAACAGGGGCAAACAAGAAATGTCCAAACCTTACAGTTGCTCAACTCACCAGGTACAGGGATGGAGTCAGCTTGAGAAAATGACTAAAGGAACATACACTCCCCGCAGAGTAAAAGTTATCTAAAAACAGTGGTGTTAATTCTCCCCAAGCAGAGTTCATCTATCACCAGTGGAGTTTATTTCTTCCACAAGCAGAAACTCAATCCCAAACCGGGTTCATTATCTTCAGCGACAGTAATTCATCCCCAACCGAGGTTATTTCTCCAAATCAGCAGATCTTCTGACAGAGTCTCTCTTCCCCACAGAGTCATTTTCTCGCCGGTTTAGTCTCCAGCAGAGTTATTCTCCCACCAATTTAGTCTCAAATCATCTTCGGTCGTTATCCCCAGTGAGAACGAAGAATTCAACTCCTTGTGTTCTCCAGCAGCAGTCCAGGATTTATTTTCCCCAGCTAGAGAACATCATAAAAACATTGCATATCCATACATCATGACATGTGCATACGCATCACACAGCACAATCTCATTTATTTTGAGAACATCATTTGCTCAATGCATTTCATACATCATGATTAACCCTTCACTTTTCAGGGAAAAATACAATCAAATTCTCACAGGTTTTCTCTGGTTCAGTCAAATCAATGCTAAAGATTTTTATTCCAGTTCAAGCTATGAAGCCCGGATTCGACCGGATAGTATCTTGATTTCTGAATCATATTGTGAAGCCCGGAGAACGACCGGATAACAGTATCAAAATACCACGAAGCCTGGAATCGACCAGATAGTGGTTTATTATTAAGCTATGAAGCCCGGATTCGACCGGATAATAGTTTAATCCCCAGCAAGTTATTGTGAAGCCTGGAGAACGACTAGATAGCAATGCAAGTTAATGTGAAGCCTGGATTCAACCAGATAACAGTACACAGACACCATGAAGCTTGGAATCGACCAGATAGTGGTATATCATAAACACAAGCCGTGAAGCCCGGAAATCGACCGGATAACAGCTTAACAAGTTATTGTGAAGCCTGGATTACGACCAGATAGCAATACAAGACACCATGAAGCCTGGACTCGACCAGATAATGGTATAAGACACTGAAGCCTGGATTACGACCAGATAACACTAAGGGACGCTGCGAAGCTTAGATTTTGACCAAATAGCAGTCTACCCGACCGATTACTATGAAGCCCAGAATCGACCGGATATTAGTAGGCCTAAAACCAAATGGAAGCCCGGATGTGACCGGATAACCATATGATTTATTTTGAAGCCTAGAATACGACCAGATAAGAAGTAAGGTATTCTGAAGCCTGGAATCGACCAGATAGCAGTACAGGACACCATAAAGCCTGAATTCGACGAGATAATGGTATAATACATCGTGAAGCCTGGATTACAACAAGATAGCGGTAAAAGACACTGAAGCCTGGGATTACGACCAGATAACAGTATGAGACACTACAAAGCTTGGATTTCGACCAAACAGCAGTTTACCCAGACAATTACTAAGAAGCCCAGAGTCGACCAGATATTAGTATGCCCTGAATTCAAGTTGAAGCCCGGATGCGACCAGATAATAACCTATTTCCTTATGAATCCTGGATTACGACCAGATAAGAATTAAGAAATTGCAAAGCTTGGATTATGACCGGATAGTAAGTTTAATCTCATCTCCCCAGTAAGTCACTATAAAACCTGGAGCACAACCAGATAGCAGCCGATCTTATCGTTATGAAGCCTAGATCATGACCAGATAATGGTTCATTTTCACCTCTTCGACCAAGAGACGATTCCCTAGTAGAATAACGGACGATCGAAGCTCCTAAAATTAAACTTTTACCAAGACAGAGACCAGCATTCTCCAGTGAAGTCCTCCTCAACAACAGGTATGCAAGCTCTCGCAAAGGAATATCTTATGCGATCGACACTCCTTCGGATGGCATCTTTAAGCCCATTCTTCGTCATCAATCTCCAAATGGCATCTATAATCCCATTTCCGACATCACAAGACAAGTACCACTTCATGAGAGTGCAAATTTCTGGGCACTCTAGTGTTCAATCATCTTCCACCTTTGAATCACGAAAGGCAAGTAGGCCAATCTACATCCTCAAGTTTAAGAAGATTGAACAGGGGCAGATGTTGTACCTCAAAGGGTTGACCAGACAAACTCTCTCCTAAGGCAGTCTACCTCAAATTAGGGTTTCATGTTGCATCAAGATACTTGAGTCCAAGGGATCCCAAATTCTCACCATTGTCCTAATATGTTCTCAAGATCATCCATGTCAAGTTTCAAGACCTACAGAGGAAGTTTGCTCAGTCAATTACTCAAAGGCCTGAAAATCGACTATGTAAGGGAAAAAGTCAACTGTGTCCTACATACAGTCAAACTTCAAGATTTTTGGTCAACATTCTCATTTTTAATTATCATTCATCATTTGATCAAGGTTTGATCATTATTCCTCAAGTATTTCTCACAATTCATCAAAACCCAAAAGTTGCTAAATTAGTGTTTTGCAGGAAAAGTCAACTCAATTTTGACCAAGCATAACTTTCTCATACTTCATTAGAAATGACCCATCCAAAGCTCATTTTGAATAGGATTAAATTCACTACAATTCATATTCATCTCCCAAGTCAAAGTGTGCACTCACAAGAAGTTATGAATTTGGACATTATAGGTCACTTTGAAAAGTCAACAAAAACACCTTTTATGTCAAAGCTTCATACGTGAACATGGAATACTCAATTGAGATGAGACAAAATGGGTTGCTTAGAGGACATCTTGAGCTTTCTAAAAAGTCCAAGAACACCATCATAGAGTAAAAATTGAAGGAGTTATGCATTGTTGAACTTGACCTTATTTGCAAAATTGCCAAAAGTCAAATATGCCTCAAATTACAATTTTTGTCAAATGGGCCCAATTTTTTGTGTTTGCATTGACTTTGTAATATGGTCCACGACCCATGATCCTTTCCACTTGCCTTTATTTTATTTTTTCCATTTATTTTGATTTTTATTTCAATTAAATCAAATTAAATCAAAATAAAATCATGGAAATATCAAAATCATTTAAACCTTGAGATTTTGTGCATGTTTCAGGTCTCTTATACAGCTAGCAATGAAATCAAATCGTGCAAGGCATGTTTGTACACAAAAAGATTGAGTTTTGGCTTATTTTGGAAAGGTTTACAAGAGAATCAAATCTTGATCAATCACCTTAATTGAAGAAGATTTGAAACAAATTTATAAACCTAATTCACTCAAGACTACATATAGAAGGTTTGCAGACCAAATGCACAAGGGTTAGAGGCGTGTAGAGTGAAGAACAACTTTCAAAAAATCAAGGAAAAAGTGCAACCTGATTTCATAGTTTCAAGCTATCTCAAGCCTTCCAAGCGATCTCGTTCGTTTCCTGGGTGTTCAAGGAGTCCATAGAAATCCTTAGCAAGCATTTTCGTGCACGAAAACTCACTGTAAGTGATTCACGACTTTGACATTTTTTTGAAATCGAATCTCATTATTTTAGCATTTATAGCATGAGTTCTTTATATATTCTTGTCCAATGAAGCATTTGCAAGCTATTGGTGATAATTAATTGCATTTTTACTAACCATACAGAGATCCACCACTGTTAGGTTTTCTTGGTCCATTTTAGGGTTTTCTTATGCAGGAAAAATTGGCCCAAAAGAGGAGTACTATGGTGTTCACGAGGTTAATACAAATTGATCTACACCATTAGTTTTCATTTATTGAGCTTGTATGAAATTCTTGAAATATGCAGGGGTTGTACCTACATTTTTTGTCCGTAGGTAAAGTCATCAGACTTTTAGCAACAGAGAGAGGAAGAAGAAGGGTGGCGTGGCACCCCCTAATTCATCCATTTGAAATTCGCGCGTTGTATAATTATTAATTTTCATTTTTTAATATAATGTTTATTTGTTATATGATGTACAACAAGGTACGCTAGCAGGGTTGGTCAGTAGGAGAGAGAGAGAGAGAGAAAGCCATAGGGCCTGGGTTCGAATCCCAGGTCCCCATATTATTTCATAATTTTGTCACTTGCATGATCAGGCACATATACAGGCGCATGGACTACCATATTCCCTCATCTTTCAACCATCAGATTGCCTACAAGCTGGATCAGAAGGCCAGGCCATCATTTGAGAGTCTACCATGCATCTTAGTCAAGCCAACACATTGGAACCAGGAGGGTCAACATGGACCAAGGTTTTTGGGCCCAGAATGGCTATGGACACCCCCCAATTGCTAGCACACCAGGCCCATATTCTTATACCTTTTTCTTTTATATTTTTCTTTTAATTATTATAATTAATTATTTTCTCATACAAATTTAATTCGTTTTTTACAAAAAATTCATAAAATCAATTTCATCAAATTAGAATTTAGGGTTTTTACATATTTTGTCAAAATTAATTTAATTAGTTTAATTTAATTTTAGGGTAACTTTAATTCTTTTTTTTGTAAATAAATTAAAATCAATTAGAAAATTAGGGTTTTTGTTTAATTTAATTTTTATTTTCTTTTCTTAAAAATAACCAAAATATAAAAATAGGTCAAAATTAATTATTTTCCTTAATTTAATTTAATTAGTAATTAGGTTTGTATTTATTCATTAAAACCTTATTTTTCTTAAAATAATCAAAAACAACCAAAAAATGATTTTTCTTCAATTAGGTTTAGACGGGTTCAAATCCTAATTTTCTCTCGTCCTCGATTCGTCGCGCGCATTCATTTATTTTTACGATATTGATATAACTGCTCATGGGATGTAATAGTTTAATTAGGACTTTTCGTTTATTTATCGTTTTACAGGTTTTTTGGCTATGTAATTAATCCCCCCCGAAGCCTTGTAATAGCGTAGTTTTATTTCTCGCATTTTAATGTTCACAAATGTTAACTGTTAGATGTATGATAATAGGATTGCATGACAAGAATGTATGTTAAGTTTAAAACGGTTAGCAAACCCTAAATGTGCAAAGATAATAACTTGAAATCAAATCACTCGCACATGCGCACTCCTAGGGTATACTCTCACTTCGGTTGTCTTCGGTAAACAATCATTAAGTATAGGGTGTTTTAGTGGTCGCTCTCTTGTATAAACAAAGATCAAATGTCCCATTCGGAAATATTGCCTCGGAAATGTTGCCTCGAATATGATCTTAAGACACTAGGGTTATTACTAAGACGTCCTAACATTGCTTTAGTGATCGTACGTCCCTTTTGAATTGACCCTTACAACATCCAACGACGGTGCTACCTACTCATTAATAGTGGGATAACACTGTCTAAAGGAAACAAGAACATAAACATTCTTTTCTCGAGTAGGTAGATGGTAGTAGGTACTTGCTCAAAACGAACTTTTTCATACTTACACACTTTTCAAACAAAGTTTTCAAAACACTTCGTAACACCCTTGAAGATAGAAACAAGGGTTAAAATGAAGTAAAACAAAACTTTTTAAAACACACAAACACGGAAGAAATTTTTAAAATGATGAGCAAGTACCTAAGAGCCCGTGGAAAACCACGGATAGAAAGGGTGCTAACACCTTCCCTTTCTATAATCTACCCCCCGTACTTAAAATCTCGGAAAAGGAATTTTTCTGTGCTTTTGTCCTTTCCTGTTGGATAAAATAAAAGTCAGTGGCGACTCTTGCTTACCGCGACATTTTGCAAACACAAATGCAAAACGCAAACCAGCATTTTCCTAAAATAATCTGGTTATGCCACCGTATCACAGCTAGCATCAAGAGTTTCTGAAACTTCTACTTTCATTAAGATACACGGTTAGCTTTTTAGCCTGGTTACTTCAAACCTTGATGAACAGATGATGAGCGTACTTTTTTAGTTCTTCGATCCCAAGCATCACTGCTTCACCTTTCCAGATTACCAGTCGGTACCCACCTTGGAAGAATTCTCTCATATATTGGGCATATCCATTCTTGAACAGGTACCCTTCACAGGTATGGAAGAAGTTCCTAAGCAAGAAGTCATTGCCTCGGCTTTGCATTTGAAACGGGCCGATGTCGTATCCAATTGGGAAACTCATAGCGGAGTCGAGGGTTTTCTAGCCAAATTTCTGATAGACCAGGCTCAGCTATTTTGGGATGATTTGGATTTTTAGGCTTTTGAGGATGTCTTGGCTCTTCTTATCTATGGTTTAGTTCTCTTCCCTAATTCGGACTCCTTCGTAGATGTGAATGTTGTCAATATTTTCCTTTCTCGCAACCCTGTGCCTACCTTGCTAGGAGACATCTTGCATGCTCTCCATGCTCGTACTATGAAGCGAAGAGGGACTCTTATGTGCTGCATGTTGTTGCTGTTGAGGTGGTTTATTTCTCACCTCCCGAGGTCTGTGCTGAAGAACGAAGAAGGTTTGGGTTGGTCACATAGAATAATCTCACTCGCTCATATGGATATTCTTTGGTGTTCCTGGGCTATGGAAGACACTGCTGTTATTGACCGCTGTGGGGAGTACCCTAATTTCCCATTACTTGGTATCAGAGGGGGTATAACTTATAATCCTTGTCTAGCTTTGCGACAATTTGGTCGTGCTCTAAGAGATGGTCTCCATGAGTTACTTCTCGAGGACATTGTATTCGACTATAAGGATGATGTTAAGTAGCATCGCCGGAGGTTCATACGAGCTTGGGGCATGGTAAACAGATCTGACCCCGAAGAGTTGGGACCGAAGACTTCCCTTCCTATGCAGCCTTACCTCCAATGGGTCCGAGCTCGTGCCCAGAAGCTTATGATACCTTATGCGACCGTATTACCAGTGATTGTGGAGCCCACTAATGAAGAAGGTATTCCTTACACGGTTATCTATCCTTACATGCCCACTGATCTTGGGGAGCTACAGAGTTCTTGGATTCAGTTGAATAATGAGCGGGATACTTACCGGGAGCAGTTCCATGAGCAAGAGAGGAAGGTTTTAAAGCTCACCAGGCAGCTCGAGGAAGAAAGAGTGATCAATGACTATATCAACACAAAGAGGAAGCTTCCATGGGGCTTTTGATGTTCTATTTCTAGTTTTAGATTTGTTTTATTTACTTGTTTTGTAAAGCCTTAAAGGCATTTTGAACCTTCAAAGTTAAAGCTAATAAAGTTTTCGTTTATTTTAGTTTGCAAATTTAAATCTCCCAAAGTCTTTGAAATCATTACATGTGCATCCCATTATCATACACATCATTACAGGTACCACTACAGGTTCCTCATCTTCTTCGCTGTTTATTTTAGCAGAAATGTCTTCCGATCAAGCCATCAAAGATCTTCAGGCGCAGAACACCCAATTCCAACAGATGTTCATAAGTCTGGCTAAGGGGCAAGAGGATCTGAAAGCCCTCATTCTGAAAGAGAAGAAGAAGAAGAAGACTGGTATTCTGAATATGGGTAAAAGGTTCAGGGAAAGGTTGAAGCATCAAACTTATCTGACCTCTTCATCCAAGGAAGGGGAGAACCAAGAAGGGGAAAGGGACCCTAGTCCTGCAGTTTCTGACGATGATACTGATTACAAAGATGAGTAATATCCTCTTGCTGAGGAGAGGTACAAGCAGCTAAAAGACCGTCTGAGCGCTATGGAAATTCAAAAAATACCTGGTTTGGATTTCGGAAAATTGGGGTTGGTATCGGGAGTTGTCATCCCTCATAAGTTCAAAGCTCCGGTTTTTGCCAAGTATGATGGAGTGTCCTGCCCAAAACTCCATCTTCGCTCGTATGTCAGGAAAATTCAACCCCACACCGCAGATAGAAATTTGTGGGTGCATTTCTTTCAAGATAGTCTGTTAGGGACTCAACTTGAATGGTTCTACCAGTTGGAGGGAGCCAGTGTCCGAAACTGGGAAGATCTTGTTGTTGCCTTCTACAAGTAGTATCAGTATAATGCCGACCTTGCTCCTACTCGTACTCAACTCCAGAGTATGTCCATGGGTGCAGGTGAAGGTTTCAAAGATTATGCTCAAGAATGGAGAGACTTGGCTGGGAGAGTTCAACCCCCGTTGTCTGATAGGGAGTTGGTTGACATGTTTCTCGGGACACTATTTGGTCCATTTTTCAATCACTTAATCGACAGTTCGTCATTTGGTTTCACTGAGCTGATTTTAACTGGAGAAAGAGTAGAAGCTGGAATTTGGAGTGGTAAAATACAGAAGGATACCTCCTCGAGTTCAGCAAAGAAGCCTCTTACTTGTAAGAAGGAAGCCAGTGCAGTCTATAGCCCGAGGGGCCAAAACAGATCTGAACATCGTCAAACGGTAAATGTTGTAGTGATACCAAGACCCGCATTTGCTCTACAATGCAACAATCAACAAAGGGTGGAAAGACCATAATGGCATTTTACCCGCATCAACATGACTTTGGCTGAAGTTCTGCCTCATCTATTAAAATTTAACTTGGCAACCTTGAGAGAGGCTCCCAAGAATCCGAATACTACCTCTCCCAGATACAATCCCAACGCGCGGTACGCCTACCATTCTGAGGGTCCAGGCCATGATACAAATGATTGTTGGGCTCTGAGAAACAAAGCACAAGATCTGCTTGAAGCCAAGGAGATAGAGTTTGATGCTCCAGAAAAGCCGAATGTTATAACTGCTCCCATGCCCAAACATGGTCGTGGAGTTAATGTTGTTGACACTGATTTGTTTGTGACCTCTATTGAAGAAATTTATACTCCTCTTATGACTGTTAAGAAGAATTTGTTGTTGGTCGGTCTATTTCCGGGTTATGGTGAAGGTTTCCACATGTGTTCGATTCTGCCTTCTGGTTGTTGTTTGTTGAAATCAGGTGTTCAGCGCCTGATGGATAATAAAGGGATTTTGTTCGAAAAGACTGTGATTCCTGTTGTTCCAAATGAAGACGTTGCCATTATAACCATTTTCACCAATCCTTCCTAGGTTTCCTCGAGAAAACTTGTTAGGATTACACATGTTCAAAGAATTGCTCCGCTGATAATCATTGTTCCTGGTCCCATCCCGTACACCTTAGACAAGGCTATCCCATGGCATTATGGTGCTGATGTGTACTATCATGGCATTAAGCAAGATCTGAAGAATGAAGAAGATGATACTTATGTCAGTAATATTGTCGGGACTAGTAAGGCTACCCGAAGTGGAAGGTTTTCTCTCCTGATATTCCTCCGAAGATCATCAAGCCTACTGTTATTCCAACTGCTGCTCCAACCAACACTCCTGACATTTCTCTTGTTCCTACTCCAGTTATTACCACTGTTGCTGAGCCATCTGGGACTCGGGGCAAGGAAATTATAGGTGAGCCTTCCCGGACGGAGGCACCTAAGAAAATCATTGTGGAAGCCTTTAAACAAGAAATAGAGGAAATACTAAAAATCATTAAGAAGAGTGACTACAATGTGGTCGAGCAGTTGAGGCAGACCCCATCAAAGATATCCATGTTGTCTCTGTTGTTGTGTTCTGAAGCCCATGCGAAGGTTTTAATTGCATTTCTCAAGACTGAGCATGTGCCACAGGAAACTTCAGCAGATCAATTCAAAGATTGTGTGGCCAGCTTGACTACCGACAATGGGCTGGGTTTTTCAGATGCGGATCTGACACCGAAAGGAAGGAAGCATAATGATGCTCTACATGTCTCGATTGAGTGCAGGGGCACCACTATGGCTCATGTGTTGGTAGATACCGGGTCTTCACTGAATGTTCTGCCGAAGAAAGCGTTGGACCGTTTGGATTGTGAGGGTTTGACTCTAAAGCCTAGTAACATTGTGGTAAGGGCTTTTGATGGATCGAAGAGAATGGTGCACGGGGAGGTTGACATCCCTGTCAAAGTGGGTTATCGGACTTTTGGGTCCACCTTCTACGTAATGGATATCAGGCCGTCGTATTCTTTCTTGCTGGGTCATCCTTGGATCCATGAGGCTGGGGCAGTTACTTCCACACTCCATCAAATGCTGAAGTATCCGGTGAAGGGAAAGATTGTCACAGTGCAAGGTGAAGAAGAATATATGGTGAGTCACCTTAATTCCTTCCGCTACATAGAGATGGACGGGAAATTCATAGAAACTCCTAGTTAGAATTTCGAAGAGGTCCCTCAGGTCTTGGCATCAACTGAAGTTACTACCAACAAACCTCCGCTGAAGATGGCTTCTTTCAAGGACGCCAGGGCTGTGGTTGAAGAAGGTGGGTGTACCAATTGGGGTCAGCTCCCTGATTTCACTCACAAAACTGACAAATTTGGTTTGGGCTTTACTACAGGGGCTCAAAGGGCTGTTAGGTGCGCTCGGGCTGGAAGACCTCCTCTACACATCAGCAATCGGGGAATTAATGCAATTGAAGACAGTAAAGAGGATTCATACATCGACAGCTGGATCTACCCAACAACCAACAGTGGACTGAATAACTGGACGGCCAGGGACTTCATACCTGTTTCTTTTATTCCACAGTAATTGACTCATTTGTTTTAAGATTTGTAATAAATAGTTTGAAACTTTACGGCCCGAGGCACTTTGGCTTTGCTTGTGAGAGCTATTATTTGTCATTTCATATATCATTAATAAAGCATTGGACGTTTCTTGCATACAAATTTTGTGCTCCTTGTTTTTCTTTTCTGTTTCTCACTTTATCAAAACAGTTATTCTCTTACACACACTCACGTATCATAATGCAGATCCATATCCACTCTGGATCCCGTTGATAACAGCTCTGCTATTTCCAGTTATGACTTCAAAAATCCGATCAACCAAGCCGAGGATGAAGGTGAGGATGATTGTGAGGTGCCTGGAGAACTTGCTAGACTATTACAGCTGGAAGAAAGGGCCATACAGCCTCATGAAGAGCCAGTTGAGTCAGTGAATTTGGGTACAGAGGAAGACAGGAATGACGTTAAAATAGGTTCAAATCTGGAGCTTAGTGTCAAACAGAGGTTGGTACGGATGCTACACGACTATGTTGAGATCTTCGCTTGGTCCTATGAAGACATGAATGGTTTGGACACTGATATTGTGGTACATCGCCTGCTGACCAAAGAAGACTGCCCTCCGGTAAAGCAGAAGGTCCGCCGTATGCGCCCTGAGGTTCACAATCGCGAGTGAGTCAGTAAATTGTTCCCCAACCAGAGCTTATTTCTCTCACAAGCAGGGATGCAATTACCAACAAAGTTCATTATCTCCAGCAACGGAAATTCATCCTCAATGGAGTTTATTTCTCCAAATCAGCAGATCTATCAACAGGGTATCTCCTCTCCAACAGAGTTATTCTCCCGCAAAGTTGTTCTCAAATAGGGTCTCTCCTCGGCAGAATATTCGTAAACGAGGGGCAAATCCCCAGCATAGTCATCTTTGTTCACCATCCCCAACTGAAGCATAGGAACTATGGTTTTTTACAGCAGTAAAAAATACCATATCTCATATCCTCCAAAAAGCAGTCAGGGATTTATTTTCCCGGATTCAGTTTATTATGTCAGCATTTCATGTTCATACATCATGACATGTGCATACATTACATATAACATAATCTCGGTTATTTTGAGAACCTCATCACAATGCATCTCATGCATCGCGCATAACTAACCTTGTGTTTCTTTCAGCAAAGACAGTTATTATCAACAATTTCTAGCAAGCCCATGATTGACACTCGAAGCTAAAAAGAGTAATCATCGGTGTGAAAAAGCAACCTTACCCAGGTTCCCTCTGCAGTTTTACCCAAATTCATATCGAAGTAACCCTACTATCCAGGTTCTTTCTTACAGCCCTACTATCTAGACGTTCATATCGAAGCAACCCTACTATCCAGGTTCCTTCTCACAGCCCTACTATCCAGGCTTTCATATCGAAGTAACCCTACTATCCAGGTTCTTTCTCACAACCCTACTATCCAGGCTTTCATATCGAAGCAACCCTACCATCCAGGTTCCTTCTCAGAGCCCTACTATCCAGGCTTTCATATCGAAGAAACCCTACCATCCAGGTTCCTTCTCACAGCCCTACTATCCAGGCTTTCATATCGAAGCAACCCTACCATCCAGGTTCCTTCTCACAGCCCTACTATCTAGGCTTTCATATCGAAGCAACCCCACCATCCAGGTTCCTTATCACAGCCCTACTATCTAGGCTTTCATATCGAAGCAACCCTACCATCCAGGTTCCTTCTCATAGCCCTACTATCCAGGCTTTCATATCGAAGCAACCCTACCATCCAGATTCCTTCTCACAGCCCTACTATCCAGGCTTTCATATCAAAGAAACCCTACCATCCAGGTTCCTTCTCACAGCCCTACTATCCAGGCTTTCATATCGATGTAACCCTACCATCCAGTTTCCTTCTCATAACCTTACTATCCGGGTTCTGCCTCTCTTATCCCCAGACAACAGTCCACAGCACTGTAAGACTGGGACCCGATCAAACACAATTGATTTCACATTTCCCCAGAAAGTCGCGGTGCAGCATATACCCCGACCAAAAACACAGTTCACTTCTGCTTCCCAAACCGGAATTATTCCCCAGTAGAGTAACGCGCAACTGAAGCTCCTAAAACTCTATTTCTCTCAGGACAGAGACCAACATTCCCCAGCGAAGTCCTCCTCAACAACAGGTATACGGGTTCTCGCAAAGGAATACCTTATGCGATCGACACTTCTTCGGATGGCATCTATAAGGCCATCTCCTAAAATTCTCTAGAAACTACCAAATGGCATCTATAAGCCCATTCTCGATATCACAAATCAAGTATCACTTCATACGAGTGCAAATTTCTGGGCACTCGAGTGTTCAATCATCTTCCACCTTCAGATCACGAAAGGCAGACGAGCCAATCTACATCCTCAGGTTTAAGAAGATTGAACAGGGGAAGCTGTTGTACCCCAAAATTTTTCCTCCCATATTTCTCAACAAATTTCAAGTGAGGTCCCTAAATTGCTCAAGGAAGTTCAAGAGTTGACCAGACAAACTCTCTCCTAAGGCAGTATACCTCAAATTAGGGTTTCTGTTTTCATCAAGATGGGTGAACCACAAAGGACTAAAATGCTCACCATTGTCCTAATATGTTCTTAAGATCATCCATGTCAAGTTTCAGGCCTTGCAGAAGAAGTTTGCTCAGTCAATTGCTCAAATGCCTGAAAATCAACTGTACTAGGTCAAAAGTCAATTGTGGCCCACATACAGTCAAACTTCAAGATTTTTGGTCATCCTCATTTTTAAGTATTATTCATCATTTGATCAAGGGTTGATCATGATTCCTCAAGGATTGCTCACAATTCATCAAAACCCCAAAGTTGCTAAATTAGGGTTTTGTAGGAAAAGTCAACTCAACTTTGACCAAGCATAACTTTCTCATGCTTTATCATAAATGACCCATCCAAAGCTCATTTTGAAGAGGATGAAATTCCCATTAATTCATATTCATCTCCCAAGTCCAAATTTGCACTCACAAAAAGATATGAATTTTGACATTATAGGTCATTTTGAAAAAGTCAACAAAAACACCTTTTGGGTCAAAGCTTCATACATGAACATGGAAGACTCAATTGAGATGATACCAAAAGAGTTGCTTAGAGGAAATACTAAGATTTATAAAAAGTCCAAGAACACCTCTCTAGGGTCAAACTTGAGAGAGTTATGCATTGGCCAAGTTGACCATTTTTGCAAAATTGCCAAAAGTCAAATGTGCTCAAATTTACATTTTTTTGCTAAATGGGCCAAACTTTTTATGCTTGCACCTCAATTATAATGTGGTCCACGACTCAAATATTTATCCATAAATTACTTGCTTCATTTTTCAATTTATTTTGATTTTTCATTAATTAAAAAGTGAATTAAATCAAATAAATGAAAATTATCAAAGATATGATTTGATTTGTTTTTTGACAGGTTAGCAACCAAGATATGCTGAGCTTGCAAGATCAATTCGAATCAATGGTAATTGGTACAAAAAGAGCATGATTGGCATGAAAATAGAAAGATATCATATGGCTAAAGAATCAAATCAAATATCATCAAAGCTTAAAGATTCAATCTGTTTTGCAACCCTAATTCATTGAGGGATATATAATGAACAAGAACAAAGCAAAAATAGGGGTTAGAGGTCGTGAATTGCCAGGAAGAAAACTGAAAAATTCAAGAAAAAATGGGAATCAGTTTTCAATCTACAAGGCATTTCAAAGAATTTCAAGATCACCAATCCCTTCCTAGACATCCCAGGAAGCTGTTTCGATCATTCCCAGGGCCTGAAATACTCAGAAACTCGTTCTACAACTCACACGGTTTGGTACATTTTTCAAATTCGATTTTTGCAATTTACGCATCATTAGCACTTTTGATTTATATATTCTTGTTCACCATCATGTTTGCAAGCTATTGGTATCACTTAATTTCATTTTCAGTGCAGGAATTATGATATGCCATTCTTAGGGTTCCTTTGCTCGTTTTAGGGGTTTTCAATATAGGCAAAATTAGGCTTTGATTATGGTACCATGATGCTCGTGAGGATGAGACGAGTTGATTGGTACCCTCACCTTTCATTTATATTGTTTGTATAGGATTTTGTAATGTGACAGGGTTGTAGCTACAGCAAGACGTCCATAGGTAAAAGTGCCTGAGCCTAAAACAACGGATGAGGAAGAAGAAGATAATGTGTCCCAGCATCATTGGCTTATTCGAACTGATGCGCATTTTTTCTTTTTGTTTTGACCACTAACTCATGTTTTCTTATATTATGCTAGGTAATTATTATAATTACAACTAAACATCACAGCTCAATTGGCAGCGTGGTATTGGGAGCGAGCATAAGGACCTGGGTTCGATCCCCAGTTCCTGACATTTGTTTCATGTTATTTTTCATCATGTGATCAGGTGCGCTGTTGTCCCATATCTCCACCATACAACTCAATGATCTGGCCATCAGACTCATCTCCAGCCAAGATCCAACGTGCCAACATTGAAGGCCCACCATACAACTCAATGATCTGGCCATCAGGTTCATATCAACTGTTTTGTGAAGACGATTATTTTTCCTGAAGAGGTTGGTGTCGAAGATGTGACTATGTCGGTTAAACAGATGAACCTAGCTGTGAAAGATGGTGTTGTGGTATTTATGTTGTATTCTGCAATAGAAGCGGAGGGAAAAGCAAAGAGTGATGGATTGCCAGTGGTGAATGAATTTCCAGAGGTGTTTCCGGAAGACGTTAGTGAATTGCCACCTGAGAGGGAGGTAGAATTTACTATAGATTTGATTCCTGGAACTAGTCCGGTGTCGATGGCGCCTTACCGTATGTCGGCATCTGAATTAGTGGAGTTAAAGAAACAGTTGGAGGAGTTACTTGAGAAGAAGTTTATTCGTCCGAGTGTTTCGCCGTGGGGTGCTCCGGTGTTGTTGGTTAAGAAGAAAGAAGGTTCAATGAGATTATGTGTTGATTACAGACAGCTGAATAAAGTTACAATCAAGAATCGGTATCCTTTGCCGAGGATCGATGATTTGATGGATCAACTAGTTGGAGCTTGTGTATTTAGTAAGATTGATCTGAGATCTAGATATCATCATATTCGTGTGAAGACGGAAGATATTCAGAAAACTGCATTTAGAACGAGGTATGGACATTACGAGTATTCTGTTATGCCGTTTGGAGTTACTAATGCACCTGGTGTTTTCATGGAGTATATGAACAGGATATTTCATCCGTATCTTGATAAGTTTGTGGTGGTGTTCATTGATGATATTCTAATTTATTCGAAGAGCGATGAAGAGCATGCAGAACATCTCAGAGTTGTGTTGGAATTGTTGAAAGAGAAGAAGCTTTATGTGAAGTTGTCCAAGTGTGAATTCTGGTTAAGTGAAGTAAGTTTTCTTGGCCATGTAATTTCCAAGAATGGGATTGTTGTGGATCCTATGAAGGTAGAAGCAGTATCTCAGTGGGAAGCGCCAAAGAATGCTTCTGAGATCCGTAGTTTTCTGGGTCTTGCAGGTTATTACAGGAAGTTTATAGAAGGATTTTCCAAATTAGCGTTACCGTTGACTAAGTTGACCAGGAAGGGTCAGATGTTTGTTTGGGATGTTGAATGTGAGAAAGGATTTCAAGAGCTGAAGAGGAGGTTGACAAGTGCTCCGATCTTGATTTTGCCAAATCTGACTAAGTCTTTTGTTGTGTATTGTGACGCATCATTAATGGGATTAGGTGGTGTGTTGATGCAAGATAAGCAGGTGGTGGCTTATGCTTCGAGACAATTGAAAGTACATGAAAGGAATTATCCGACTCATGATTTGGAGTTGGCAGCTGTTGTGTTTGTTTTGAAGTTGTGGAGGCATTATTTATATGGTTCTCGGTTTGAGGTGTTCAGTGATCACAAAAGTCTGAGGTATCTCTTTGATCAGAAAGAGTTGAATGTGAGGCAGAGGAGATGGTTAGAATTTCTAAAGGATTATGATTTCGGTTTGAATTACCATCCTGGTAAGGCAAACGTTGTTGCGGATGCCTTGAGTAGGAAGTCCTTGCATATGTCGATGTTAATGGTCCGTGAGTTAGATTTGGTTGAGCAGTTCAGAGATTTAAGTTTGGTATGTGAAACTACTTCGAATAGTGTGAAATTGGGTATGTTGAAACTGACTAGTGGTATTCTGGAAGAAATTCGGAATGGACAGAAGTCCGATGTTGGGTTAGTTGATAAATTGACATTGATCAACCAAGGTCAAGGAGGCGAGTTCCGGATTGATGAGAATGGTGTTATGAGATTTGGTAATAGGGTGTGTGTTCCGGATGTTGCAGAGATTAGAAAGAGTATTTTGGAAGAAGGACATCGTAGTGGATTGAGTATTCATCCTGGTGCTACTAAAATGTAACATGATTTGAAGAAGTTGTTTTGGTGGCCGAGAATGAAAAAGGAAATTGTTGAGTTTGTGTATGCTTGTTTGGTTTGTCAGAAGTCGAAGATTGAGCATCAGAAACCGTCAGGATTGATGGAACCGTTGTTTGTTCCGGAATGGAAATGGGATGGAATCTCTATGGATTTTGTGTCTGGTTTGCCAAGGACATCGAAGAATTGTGATTCTATCTGGGTTATTGTTGATCGGTTGATGAAATCTGCTCACTTTATTCCGATAAGAATGGATTATCCGATGGAAAGGTTGGCAGAATTGTATGTTGAGAAGATTATGAGTTTGCACGGTATTCCTTCTAGTATTGTGTCGGATCGAGATCCGAGGTCTACATCTAAATTCTGGACGGGATTGCAAGAAGCTTTGGGTACTAAGTTGCGTTTGAGTTCCGCTTATCATCCACAGACAGATGGTCAGGCGGAGAGAACGATTCAGTCGTTGGAAGATTTGTTAAGAGCTTGTGTGTTGGAGAAAGGTGGAGATTGGGATAGTTATCTACCATTGATTGAGTTTACCTACAACAATAGTTTTAATTCGAGCATTGGTATGGCTCCGTTTGAGGCATTGTATGGTAGGAGGTGTCGGACACCGTTGTGTTGGTATGAATCTGGAGAGAGTGTTGTGATTGGACCGGAAATTGTCCAACAGACTTCGGAAAAGATTAAGATGATTCAGGAGAAGATGAGAACTTCTCAGAGTCGTCAGAAATGTTATCACGATAAGAGGAGGAAAGATCTTGAGTTTAGCGAAGGAGAACATGTTTTTATGCGAGTTACTCCGATGACTGGTATTGGTCGAGCTTTGAAGTCAAAGAAGCTGACTCCATGTTTTATTGGTCCGTTTCAGATTACCAAGAGAGTTGGGAAAGTTGCTTATCAGATTGCTTTGCCGCCGTCACTTGAAAATTTTCATGATGTTTTTCATGTATCTCAGCTAAGGAAGTACATTGCTGATCCGTCTCATGAGATTCGGGTAGACGATATACAGGTACGAGAGAATTTGACTGTGGAAGCGGTACCTGCGAGAATTGAGGATCGGAAGTTGAAACAGTTGCGAGGCAAGGAGATCGCGTTGGTAAGAGTGGCTTGGGGAGGACCAGCAGATGGAAATGTCACTTGGGAGCTGGAGAGTCAGATGAAGGACTCGTATCCCGAACTGTTCGTCTAAGGTATGTTTTCGAGGACGAAAACTCTTTTAGTTGGGGAGAGTTGTGACACCCCAAATAATCCGATTATTAAATAATTAGAATTTTTAATTATTAATTTAATTGGAAATTTAATTATTGGTATTTTTGGATTATTGGAATTAATTTAATTAATTAAAGGAAAGAAGTATTGGTGGTGTGAAGAGTGATTAGAGGGTGTGAGGGGTAAAATACTCTACTCTTAATATTTACTAATTTAATTATTTTATTGGAATAATAAAAGGAGTATTAAAAGGAAAAAGAAGAGAAAAAGAGTTATTTTGGAATATTCATCATACGTGCATATGAGAAGAGGAAAAAGAAGGAGAAAACCGGAAGCGTTAGAATTCGAAGAACCCACAAGGTAAGGGGTGATTTCGATTAGTTAATTCGTATTATCGGTTTAGATATTCAATAGTATGGATCATAGTATGTTAGGGAATCCCGGTTTGGAATTCTAGGGTTCCGTAGAATTGTCCCTATTGCGTCGAATTGTAGGTTGAAAACCATTAGGGTGTCAGATGATAAAAAGGAATGATGAAATAATGTTGTTTGATGTTATAATGGTGCAAAATGGATGTGTTTTGGTGTTTCTCATGTTGCAATTCGTATGGGTATGTTTGGAATTGGTTTAGAATGAATAAATGCTGTCAAAAGTGCAGAATTTGACTCTGCAGGTCGTGGGAACCGGTTCCCAGTGGGGAGGAACCGGGTTCCACTGTGTGAATTTATAAAAACTGGAAAAAATGTACGTAGGAACCGGTTCCTGTATAGGTAGGAACCGGGTTCCCATACATTTTTCCAGAAGCGTGATTTTTGAACTTCGCAGGAACCGGTTCCTGCATATGTAGGAACCGGGTTCTACTGTAACTTTTTGAAAAATATTAAACTTTGAAAATTCATAACTTTCAAACCGTAAGTCTGTTTTGAGTTCCGTTTTGGACGTTATTTCTTAAATTTAATGCTCTATTTTATAAAATGAAAAGATTTCCTAAAACCAGAAATTATTTTGAAAATGAGTCAAATCCCGGAATAAGTGATTATTGGCTAACGCACATGGGTGTGTATGTAGCAGTGAACCTGTGATGGATGGATGTATTAGTATTGTGTGAATGAAAGGCATGTTTATGTTGCTAATGATGGTGTGCATGATCGTTGAGATATCATGTTTTTGGTTTTGGTTCAGTTATGATAAATTGATGTATTTCATATACTGATTTGATGTTGCATGCTAGTGATGTGCGTGCATATGCATTGTTTTGGTGAAGTTAATTCCCATTGTATGGAATTTGACTTTGTTGTACCCCAAAATTTGCCCTCCCATATTCTTCAAGATTTGTCAAAAGCATGCTTCAAAATTCCCCAAGGGTTGCACAGTTCAAGGGCCTCCTAACAGTCAAAATTAGGGTTTTGGTTCTGACAAATTAAATGAAGTTCCCAAGGGTCCAATCAAGTCCCACATGACTACAAACATGGTCAAGCATCCTCATACCAAGTTTCAAGACTTACAGCACAAAATTGCACAGTCAAAAACCCTAATTGCACTACAGTCAACTGTAGGGGCAAAATGGTCATTTGACAGTCAAAAGTTCAAATTTTTGGTCAACATCTCATTTTTAAGCCACAAACATCATTTTATCAATGCTTGATCATGATTCTCAGAGCTTGGCTCAAAAATCATCAAGATGCAAAAGTTTCCATATTTGGACAGTTGAAAAAGTCAACTGTAAATTGACCAGGGCATAACTTTCACATGGATTATCAGAAAAATTCCGTCCAAATCTCATTTTGAAGATAAAGACATTTCCTACAACTCCTATTCACACTTCAAGTCCAATAAATGCTCTCACAAAAAGTTATCAATTTCAACATTATAGGTCATTTTCAAAAGTCAACAAAAAGGGACTTTAAGTCAAAGGCCATAACTTGAGATTGGTAAATCCAAATGACATGGGACCAAAGACATTGGTTAGAGGACTCAAAGACCTTTCCAAAATGTCCAAGAACATGAGCAAAGCTTAAATATTGAGCAAGTTATGCCTTGTGGAAGTTGGGAAATTTTTGGATATTTTGAAAAGTCAACATTGCTTCAAATGACCTAAAATTGCTAATGGGCCTCTTTTTCTTCCACAATTCATCATCCAAGACATGTGCACGACCATTTGGCCCAAAGTGAAGTTTTTTTATCATTTTTATTTATTTATTTGGATTTTTTATTATTAATAATTCATTTAATTAAATAAAATACATGAAAAATACCAAACCTAATGTTTTGAATCTTTTTGTGCATAGAATAGGATCAATATTTCGTGTACAATCAAATATGGAAGGAATTATGGTGATTGGATATGATTGAGACCAAATATGTTTGAAAAAGATTGGAAAAATTATGGCTTGAAAATCAAATATCCTTTTCATCAATTCATGGATTTTCTGATCAAATTCTTTGACCTAATCATTCACCTATACATACTAATGCAAACCCTACTCCTCAAAAGGTCCAAGCTGCGCAGAAAGACAAAAGAGAACTTTGCAATTTTGATCAAAAAATTCAAAACTGAAATCGTGATTCCAAAGCATTTCAAGGCAAAGTAATCAGTCCATTGCCTTCCTGAGACATCAGAGAAACTTCCTGGATCAAAAGCACGACCTCTAACGTCCAGAATTGGTGAATAGGATTCACACTTTTACATATTTTTTTCATAATCGTGTTTTAAGATTTAGGCATTTTCATTGCATTTTTATGATTGATTTATACTAATGGGACCTTCCTGAAGCTAACCATGTAGCTGAATTGAATTTTTACTCACCATTGAAGAAACTACCATGGACGATATCTAGGTTTTTCAGAACCTTGAATTGGGCGTTTGTGCATATGGAAAAATTGGAACATGAAACCTAGGCCGTTCAATTCAGCATGCTTGGACGATGCTAAATCCACCCTCGCGCCTAATTTATGTGGCCGGACGGCCTAATCGCTATTTTCCAGAATGTCACCTTTGGGGATGGTTCAAAACCGTTGCCCATTCTTTTTTTGTTTCAGGAAAAAAAGCCAAGGAAGGAGATGATTATGTGGCCACCAACGATTGGATCATTTAAAAATTCGCGCTAAAAGGTCATTAACGCGTGGTTCCATATTATAATAATTGTTTGTTATTTAATATACAGAAAGCGCAAGTGGAGCAGTTGGTCAGGCGTATGCATGGTAATCTCTAGGACCTGGGTTCGAGCCCCAGGTCCCCCACCCCTTCCATATTATTTTTCATTTAACGCTTGTGTGTGGTTTCAGTGCTAGGGTGTATCATACATCCCCCATATCAAGCCTTCCACGTGCATCCTGAGATCAATCAAAGGGCCACGACCTGAAGAACATGGTAAACTCTAGTCAACGCCTATGCATGCTAGCAGAAAGGTCAACGAGGCCAAAACCTTAATGGGCTTAAAATGCTAACAATTCACCTCCTACTGGGGACAGAACCCCCCAAGGTTTGCAAGTTTCTTTTATATTTTTTCATTCTTTTTATTTATTTCAATTATTATTTTTAATTAGTTCTTTAATTTAAATACTTTCATAAAAAATATAAAAAACAATATAAAAATCAGAAAAAGACAAAAATAAGTATTTTATTTAATTAATATATTTTTTTTGTAAATAAATATTATTCATTAATTTTAGCTATTAGATTAGGTTTAATTCAAGCATTTTTTTTAATAAATTTAAAATTGGTAGAATTAGGGTTTGTATTAATTTTTTATCCCTTTTCTTTTCTTTTCTCTAAATAATTAAATATTTCCTATTATTTTTATAAATTAAAATTGCATGTAAATAATTAGGTTAATTTAGGTTTAACTTTAATACTTTCTTAATAAACTAAAAAACAATTAGAATTAGGGTTAGTATTTTAATTTCAATTAGTCTTTCTCATTAAAATCATAAATCTCAAAATCTCAAAAAAAAACAATTTCCTTTTCTTTTAATTTAATTAATTTAACAATTTAATTTAATTCCATTAAAAAGGGTCCAACGCCCTCGTTTCCAGTTTAATTCAATTCACGTATTTATTTCTTTTTCTTTTCATTTTTTATGTAATTCTCCCAAGGCTATGTAATATTTATCTTTACTTTAATCCTTTATTTTTCTGTCAAATCGGGTCTTGGAAATTTTGGCGATGTGGACCCGCGCCTCTTGTAATAGTTTAGAACTTTACCTTTTTCGCACTTTTTAACTATTAAATAAATGCATGCAAGAATGAATGTCTAAATAAAAACAAACGCATAGATCACCTTGACATGAATAAGACAAAATAACTGAACATGACACACAAATCACACACCACCCCTAGGGTACGCCTCACTGTTGCCTTGCCTCGAAAGGTGATCGTCGAGTAGAGGATGTCTTAGTAAGTCCTCATGATCCGGGAACCCGGCATGAGGGTAGCTTCTAAGGTGTCTTCCTATTGCTCTGGTGATCACCATGTCCCGAACCTTCGAATTGACCCGAACACCTCCAACGGTGGTGCTACCTTTCTCTCAATGGTGGGATGGCACTACCTTAAGGACATTTACACAGCCTAATTCCTTAGGGTAGGTGGATGACTCATAGATACTTGCTCTAATTCAAAACAAATCAAAACTTCTTTTCACACCGACACTTTCAAAAAAAGCTTTCAAAACAACTTTTCAAACACTCTTGAGGACTGATACAAGAGTCGATCTGAAATCTTTAAACGAAACTTTTTCAAACCCACAAAACACAAGAAAAGCAAAACTTTGAAAACACAATGAGCAAGTATCTAAGAGCCCATGGATAACCATGGATAGAAAGGGTGCTAACACCTTCCCTTTCTATAAATCTACCTCCCGAACCGAGAAACTATCTCATAAGGAATTTTGTTGTGCTTTTGTCCTATCTATGTTGGAGAAAATAAAAGACGATGGCGACTCTTACTTCCGCGACATTTCGCGAACCAGCGTTAAACAGTCAGTTCTAAATCCACCGATCACAGACTTGTATTGCCGTTAACTAATACCCGGGTGATGATGGGTGGTTAGGCTGGATTCGTGTCTAGGTGTTTATGGACGAATCGATGGTTGCTGTATCCGGTTGATGATAGATCAGTGTTGGGTGACTTGGTCACGTGTTGGTACCATATGCATTATGTCTGCATTTGTGTTTGCATGGAATTGTAACATGTTAGGATGTCTTCCAGTGTTACAATTCTTTGGTTGATTATTGATTTGTGCATAATGACTTGTATGATTGGAACTGCGTGTTGAATCTGAATTTATGCTAAAATGGGTGAAATAATATGCTTGTGATATAATGTTGATTGAGAAGCTTATAATGCATGTTAATTATGAGAAATCTCACCCTTACTTTAACAATTTCATATTAAAGTTAGCAGCTCAGGAGTTGGTGAGGATGGCTCTAGAGCTATGTTACTTTAAGTCCGCATGTCAGTGTCGTGCTTTGATAGGTTGTAACACTGGGGAACGTTTAGTTGAGGAATTAGTTATTATTCAACTATTTCTTTGAATTTCATTGGGAATAATTATGTTTTGGTTTATTCCGTTTTGGTTATGGTATTTTTCCGCTGTGTAAGACATGGTCTTAATTTGATTGAATTATTTGAATAATGACCCTCAGTGTAGCATGACTACTGTTTTATTGGAAGTTTTATTTATTTCATAATTGTGACATCCCTTGTTCCGTGTTAACTCTGATGGAATATGTCTTTAATCATTGATATAATTAATATTATTCGGGGTATTTTAGAAGGGGTGTTACAATAGTGGTATCAGAGCATAGTCGGTCTAGTCTTGTGTCGTTATCCCTTTTGTATGCGACTAGTGTAAGATGACACTGTCGATACTTGTGTGCTGATGAGGTTGTTTTGTAATGTTACAGAACAATGGCCGGAAGAGGTAACGGAAGAAACGACGATGCTATTGCTGAAGCATTAGAAATGTTGGCTGGAGTACTCGGAGGGAACCAGCAGGGAGCTGTGATTGGTGTTGACCGACAATTGGGGAATTTTCAGAGGAATAATCCTCCGTTGTTCAAGGTTTCACATGATCCCGAAGGTGCTCAGAAGTTGTTGAAGGAGATCGAGAGGATCTTCAGAGTAATTGACTGTGCTGAAGGGCTGAAGGTGAGATACAGAACTCACATGTTAGCAGAGGAAGCTGATGACTGGTGGGTTGCTACCAGAACTGAAATGGAAGAAGATGGTATTGCGTTGACTTGGGTTGTGTTCAGGAGGGATTTTCTGAGGAGGTACTTTCCTGAGGACATCAGAGGCAAGAAGGAGATTGAGTTTCTGGAACTCAAGCAGGGTAACAAGACTGTCAGTGAGTATGCTTCGAAGTTTACTGAGTTAGCGAAGTATTATGCTCATTATACTAACGATGCAGATGGAGAATTTTCCAAATGTATCAAGTTTGAGAATGGTCTTCGTGATGAGATTAAGCAGGGTATTCGGTATCAGCGTATCCGAAGATTTCCTGATCTGGTTGACTGTAGTAGGATTTTAGAGGAGGATCTTGCTAGCACTAAGTCGAATGCTCGAGGGTATGTTGATAGGAAGGGTAAGCAACAGATGGATCGTGGTAAGCCTTATGATAGAAGTAATCAGAGACCTGGTGGTTGGAAGAAGTTTGGTGGAGGAGATTCTAGTTCTTCCATTAAGTGCTACAAGTGTGGTGAGACAGGACATCGTATGGTGGATTGCAAAAGTAATGATAAGAAGTGTTTCAAGTGTGGGAAACTCGGCCATGTGGCCAATGATTAGAGTAAGAGTGGTGACTTGTTACAACTGTGGTGAAGAAGGTCATACTCATCCTCAGTGTACAAAACCCAAGAAGGAGCAAGCTGGTGGTAAAGTGTTTGCATTGTCTGGGTCAGAGACTAAGCCAGATGATCGGCTGATTAAAGGTACATGTTTTATTAATGACATACCTTTGATTGCGATTATTGATACTGGAGCTACGCATTCTTTTATTGCTTTGGATTGTGCTAAAAGATTGAATTTGGAAATTTCTAATATGGATGGAAGTATGGTTATTGATACTCCTGCGTCGGGTTCAGTGACTACTTCGTATGTTTGTAGGAATTATCATATTGTGATTTTTGGTAGGGGTTTCGGTATGGATTTAGTGTGCCTACCGTTAGAACAACTTCATATCATCCTTGGAATGAACTGGTTGGAATTCAAGCAGGTTCATATAAACTGTTTTGCGAAGACGGTTATTTTTCCTGAAGAGGTTGGTGTCAAAGATGTGACTATGTCGGTTAAACAGATGAACCTAGCTGTGAAAGATGGTGTTGTGGTATTTATGTTGTATTCTGCAATAGAAGCGGAGGGAAAAGCAAAGAGTGATGGATTGCCAGTGGTGAATGAATTTCCAGAGGTGTTTCCGGAAGACGTTAGTGAATTGCCACCTGAGAGGGAGGTAGAATTTACTATAGATTTGATTCCTGGAACTAGTCCGGTGTCGATGGCGCCTTACCGTATGTCGGCATCTGAATTAGCGGAGTTAAAGAAACAGTTGGAGGAGTTACTTGAGAAGAAGTTTATTCGTCCGAGTGTTTCGCCGTGGGGTGCTCCGGTGTTGTTGGTTAAGAAGAAAGAAGGTTCAATGAGATTATGTGTTGATTACAGACAGCTGAATAAAGTTACAATCAAGAATCGGTATCCTTTGCCGAGGATCGATGATTTGATGGATCAACTAGTTGGATCTTGTGTATTTAGTAAGATTGATCTGAGATCTGGATATCATCATATTCGTGTGAAGACGGAAGATATTCAGAAAATTGCATTTAGAACGAGGTATGGACATTACGAGTATTCTGTTATGCCGTTTGGAGTTACTAATGCACCTGGTGTTTTCATGGAGTATATGAACAGGATATTTCATCTGTATCTTGATAAGTTTGTGGTGGTGTTCATTGATGATATTATAATTTATTCGAAGAGCGACGAAGAGCATGCAGAACATCTCAGAGTTATGTTGGAATTGTTGAAAGAGAAGAAGCTTTATGCGAAGTTGTCCAAGTGTGAATTCTGGTTAAGTGAAGTAAGTTTTCTTGGCCATGTAATTTCCAAGAATGGAATTGTTGTGGATCCTACGAAGGTAGAAGCAGTATCTCAGTGGGAAGCACCGAAGAATGCTTCTGAGATCCGTAGTTTTCTGGGTCTTGCAGGTTATTACAGGAAGTTTATAGAAGGATTTTCCAAATTAGCGTTACCGTTGACTAAGTTGACCAGGAAGGGTCAGATGTTTGTTTGGGATGTTGAATGTGAGAAAGGATTTCAAGAGCTGAAGAGGAGGTTGACAAGTGCTCTGATCTTGATTTTTCCAAATCCGACTAAGTCTTTTGTTGTGTATTGTGACGCATCATTAATGGGATTAGGTGGTGTGTTGATGCAAGATAAGCAGGTGGTGGCTTATGCTTCGAGACAATTGAAAGTACATGAAAGGAATTATCCGACTCATGATTTGGAGTTGGCAGCTGTTGTGTTTGTTTTAAAGTTATGGAGGCATTATTTATATGGTTCTCGGTTTGAGGTGTTCAGTGATCACAAAAGTCTGAGGTATCTCTTTGATCAGAAAGAGTTGAATATGAGGCAGAGGAGATGGTTAGAATTTCTAAAGGATTATGATTTCGGTTTGAATTACCATCCTGGTAAGGCAAACGTTATTGCGGATGCCTTGAGTAGGAAGTCCTTGCATATGTCGATGTTAATGGTCCGTGAGTTAGATTTGGTTGAGCAGTTCAGAGATTTAAGTTTGGTATGTGAAACTACTCCGAATAGTGTAAAATTGGGTATGTTGAAACTGACTAGTGGTATTCTGGAAGAAATTCGGAATGGACAGAAGTCCGATGTTGGGTTAGTTGATAAATTGACATTGATCAACCAAGGTCAAGGAGGCGAGTTCCGGATTGATGAGAATGGTGTTATGAGATTTGGTAATAGGGTGTGTGTTCCGGATGTTGCAGAGATTAGAAAGAGTATTTTGGAAGAAGGACATCGTAGTGGATTGAGTATTCATCCTGGTGCTACTAAAATGTACCATGATTTGAAGAAGTTGTTTTGGTGGCCGGGAATGAAAAAGGAAATTGCTGAGTTTGTGTATGCTTGTTTAGTTTGTCAAAAGTCGAAGATTGAGCATCAGAAACCGTCAGGATTGATGGAACCGTTGTTTGTTCCGGAATGGAAATGGGATGGAATCTCTATGGATTTTGTGTCTGGTTTGCCAAGGACATCGAAGAATTGTGATTCTATCTGGGTTATTGTTGATCGGTTGACGAAATCTGCTCACTTTATTTCGATAAGAATGGATTATCCGATGGAAAGGTTGGCAGAATTGTATGTTGAGAAGATTGTGAGTTTGCACGGTATTCCTTCTAGTATTGTGTCGGATCGAGATCCGAGGTTTACATCTAAATTCTGGACGGGATTGCAAGAAGCTTTGGGTACTAAGTTGCGTTTGAGTCCCGCTTATCATCCACAGACAGATTGTCAGACGGAGAGAACGATTCAGTCGTTGGAAGATTTGTTAAGAGCTTGTGTGTTGGAGAAAGGTGGAGCTTAGGATATTTATCTACCATTGATTGAGTTTACCTACAACAATAGTTTTCATTCGAGCATTGGTATGGCTCCGTTTGAGGCATTGTATGGTAGGAGGTGTCGGACACTGTTGTGTTGGTATGAATCTGGAGAGAGTGCTGTGATTGGACCGGAAATTGTCCAACTGACTTCGGAAAAGATTAAGATGATTCAGGAGAAGATGAGAACTTCTCAGAGTCGTCAGAAAAGTTATCACGATAAGAGGAGGAAAGATTTTGAGTTTAGCGAAGGAGAACATGTTTTTATGCGAGTTACTCTGATGACTGGTATTGGTCGAGCTTTGAAGTCAAAGAAGTTGACTCCACATTTTATTGGTCCGTTTCAGATTACCAAGAGAGTTGGGAAAGTTGCTTATCAGATTGCTTTGCCGCCGTCACTTGCAAATTTGCATGATGTTTTTCATGTATCTCAGCTAAGGAAGTACATTGTTGATCCGTCTCATGAGATTCGGGTAGACGGTATACAGGTACGAGAGAATTTGACTGTGGAAGCGGTACCTGCGAGAATTGAGGATCGGAAGTTGAAACAGTTGCGAGGCAAGGAGATCGCGTTGGAAAGAGTGGCTTGGGGAGGACCAGCAGATGGAAATGTCACTTGGGAGATGGAGAGTCAGATGAAGGACTCGTATCCCGAACTGTTCGTCTAAGGTAGTTTTCGAGGACGAAAACTCTTTTAGTTGGGGAGAGTTGTGACACCCCAAATAATCCGATTATTAAATAATTAGAATTTTTAATTATTAATTTAATTGGAAATTTAATTATTGGTATTTTTGGATTATTGGAATTAATTTAATTAATTAAAGGAAAGAAGTATTGGTGGTGTGAAGAGTGATTAGAGGGTGTGAGGGGTAAAATACTCCACTCTTACTAATTACTAATTTAATTATTTTATTGGAATAATAAAAGGAGTATTAAAAGGAAAAAGAAGAGAAAAAGAGTTATTTTGGAATATTCATCATACGTGCATTTGAGAAGAGGAAAAAGAAGGAGAAAACCGGAAGCGTCAGAATTCGAAGAACCCACAAGGTAAGGGGTGATTTCGATTAGTTAATTCGTATTATCGGTTTAGATATTCAATAGTATGGATCATAGTATGTTAGGGAATCCCGGTTTGGAATTCTAGGGTTCCATAGAATTGTCCCTATTGCGTCGAATTGTAGGTTGAAAACCATTAGGGTGTCAGATGATAAAAAGGAATGATGAAATAATGTTGTTTGATGTTATAATGGTGCAAAATGGATGTGTTTTGGTGTTTCTCATGTTGCAATTTGTATGGGTATGTTTGGAATTGGTTTAGAATGAATAAATGTTGTCAAAAGTGCAGAATTTGACTCTGCAGGTCGTGGGAACCGGTTCCCAGTGGGGAGGAACCAGGTTCCACTGTGTGAATTTATAAAAACTGGCAAAAATGCACTTAAGAACCGGTTCCTGTATAGGTAGGAACCGGGTTCCCATACATTTTTCCAGAAGCGTGATTTTTGAAATTCGCAGGAACCGGTTCCTGCATATGTAGGAACCGGGTTCTGCTGTAACTTTTTGAAAAATATTAAACTTTGAAAATTCATAACTTTCAAACCGTAAGTCCGTTTTGAGTGCCGTTTTGGACGTTATTTCTTAAATTTAATGCTCTATTTTATAAAATGAAAAGATTTCCTAAAACCTGAAATTATTTTGAAAATGAGTCAAATCCCGGAATAAGTGATTATTGGCTAACACACATGGGTGTGTATGTAGTAGTGAACCTGTGATGGATGGATGTATTAGTATTGTGTGAATGAAAGTCATGTTTATGTTGCTAATGATGGTGTGCATGATCGTTGAGATATCATGTTTTTGGTTTTGGTTCAGTTATGATAAATTGATGTATTTCATAGACTGATTTGATGTTGCATGCTAGTGATGTGCGTGCATATGCATTGTTTTGGTGAAGTTAATTCCCATTGTGTGGAATTTGACTTGTATTGTCGTTAACCGATACCCAGGTGATGATGGGTGGTTAGGCTGGATTCGTGTCTGGGTGTTTATGGACGAATCGATGGTTGCTGTATCCGGTTGATGATAGATCAGTGTTAGGTAACTTGGTCACGTGTTGGTACCATATGCATTGTGTCTGCATTTGTGTTTGCATGGAATTGTAACATGTTAGGATGTCTTCTAGTGTTACAATTCTTTGGTTGATTATTGATTTGTGCATAATGACTTGTATGATTGGAACTGCGTGTTGAATCTGAATTTATGCTAAAATGGGTGAAATAATATGCTTGTGATATAATGTTGATTGAGAAGCTTATAATGCATGTTAATTATGAGAAATCTCACCCTTACTTTAACAATTTCAGATTAAAGTTAGCAGCTCAGGAGTTGGTGAGGATGGCTCTAGAGCTATGTTACTTTAAGTCTGCGTGTCAGTGTCGTGCTCTGATAGGTTGTAACACTGGGGAACGTTTAGTTGAGGAATTAGTTATTATTCAATTGTTTCTTTGAATTTCATTGGGAATAATTATGTTTTGGTTTATTCCGTTTTGGTTATGGTATTTTTCCGCTGCGTAAGACATGGTCTTAATTTGATTGAATTATTTGAATAATGACCCTCAGTGTAGCATGACTACTGTTTTATTGGAAGTTTTATTTATTTCATAATTGTGACATCCCTTGTTCCGTGTTAACTCTGATGGAATATGTCTTTAATCATTGATATAATTAATATTATTCGGGGTATTTTAGAAGGGGTGTTACAGTTACCCTCCTGTCTAAAAAGATCAAATGTCCCATTCGAATGTTGCCTCAGAAATGTTGCCTCAGAAATGTTGCCTCGGAAATGTTGCTTCGAATAAGATCTTAAGACTCTAGGTTTATTACTAAGGTGCCCTAATATTGCTTTAGTGATCGTACGTCCCTTTCGAATTGACTCTTACAAATTCCAACGGCGGTGTTACCTATTTCTCAATAGTAGGATAGCGCTGTCTAAAGGAAACAAACGATCTTTTTTCGAGTAGGTAGATGCTAGTAGGTACTTGCTCAAATCAAAAAATTTCACACTTACACTTTTCAAACAAAATTTCAAAACAACTTCGCCACACCTTTAAGGACCGATACAAGGGTTATTACGAAGTCAAACTTTTCAAAAACAAAGCACACACACAAGAAATTTAAAAATGAGCAAGTACCTAAGAGCCCATGGAAAACCATGGATAGAAAGGGTGCTAACACCTTCCATTTCTATAATCTACCCCCCGTACTCAGAATATCTCGAAAAATGATTTTTTTTCTGTACTTTTTTCCTTTCCGGTTGGATGAAATAAAAGTCGGTGGCGACTCTTGCTTACCGCGACATTTTGCGAATAAAAAAATGCAAAATGCAAACCAGTAATAAACAGTCGGTTCTGCCACTGTATCACAGATACGGAGATTAGAATCTATTTGGGCTTAGTTGGTTACTATTGCATTTTGTGAAACAAAGTAAGGTGTCGGTTAGAGACGAGGTCAAGTGCGATAGGTTGGTAATGATTAAATGGAGGGAACAAAATGTTTGGTGTTAAGAAAAACATGTTAAGAAAGTGTTGTAGCAGCACATGGAGGTGAAATTTATGCCAATTGAGAATGGTTATAGTGGAGGGACCCTTGAGGAAAAGGGAAAGTTAAACGGTAAGATAGAATGTGACTCATTAAAGACATGGTAGCGAATATATATCCGGAAAAAATGAGAAGTTTCTATCACCAACTAAGTGACGATATGATATTATTGAGATTGTGATTGGAATAAGTTTAAAAGGTGGAAATATATGGGTTCTTGATGTTGTGAGAGTTGAAGGAAAACTAATAATTTAGGAATGTTGTTAGAATCCTCTATGTGGATAAAGACTTAGAATAGAGCGGAATGATTTGTAATGTATTTGGTATGCTAACAAGTCTTGAGTTAGAAAATTCTTAATCATCGTGGGATGATAAGTGAGTGAGAAGTGGACTATGTAATGTGTTGGGTAGGGGTGTGCATGGTTACCATATTTTAAGAACCAATCCATTTTAATGGTTGTAGTTTTAAAACTAAACCATTTTTTATAATAACCAATTTAAAATTGCAAAATGGTTTCAATTCGGTTCAAAACCGGTTTAAACTGGTTTTCAATCAAAATTGATTTATAAGGAAATTGTATCTTTCTTAGTTTGAAGAGACGAAAAAAATTCAGGTTAATGAAGGGAACAAGATGCAAAGGCATGTGTCATTTTTATACTATTATATTCAAACACCAGCACAAATCGTTTTTCACATTTTTTTTGAAAAGCAAAAAAGTAAAATTCAATTTAAGAGTAAAAACATTACACTTTAATCTATGATAAAGTTGCACCAGAACACTAAAACTAGAACCCAAAAAAACTAAAAGAAAACATCCTAAAACCAAGACAAAATCTGCTTCAAAACAATTGCTACACTATAACAGTTAAACAAAAAAACACAGATTAACAATCGTTCATCACAATTAACTTAATAAGTTCTTCTTCCCTTAACTAATCACCACTCTAATTAACTAATTAATAATAAATAAAATAAAATATATAAACTAGTTTTCCATTTTCAATTTGAATATTATATAAATTAGTTTACACGAATTTGAATTTCCTGTGCCTTAATAATATCTTATTCATTAATAATAATATCATATACATTTGGTTTTATGTATGACAACTGGTTATCAAAAATGGAAACCATATTTTTGTTTTGATATCAAAATGGATCTGGAGCGGTTCACATCCAACACAAATTGGATTATAAAAATTGGTGCACTGAATTTTTAAAATTGGTTCGTGTAAACCAATTTTTTTGTACACCCCTAGTGTTGGGCGATGGTGTCTCATCAACGAGATTGAATTAGAAGGAAATTATGTAGGCACGTGTAAATCTCAAATGAGATTATTTGGATTATGGTGCTTTAGGTGACTTTTAGTGCAAGTTCTAAAGAAACGAAACTATAGTTAGTAGTGATGGTTTATGCCCCTGTCATAGTTGTTGGCTACTTATTGACAAATTGATAAACTGATCACCCTTAATCTATTGTTGATAGTATACGTGATCATGTTGGATGGTATGAACTTGTCTTTCCAGTTTGATGGTGTGTAAAGTGACTGATATTTAACCAAGAGGGTAGTCGTTCACCATTTCGTGAGAGCCTAATAGAAAAGAGGCTATGGAAGAGTTAGGATTTATTGAACAGTTCAGAGACTTGAGTTCTATATGACCTAACATCGCAGAGTGGGAGGTTGAGGATATAAAAGGTGAGTAGTGATTTTTTGGTGAATATTAAAGATAGTCAGGAACTGGATATGAAATTGTAGGCCCAGTAGTTGATAGAAATCAAAGTGAGGACAGTGAATTTAAAGTAGACGATCACAGTAGTGTATCTGAAGTGTGAAATAATGCAGTTTGTTACACATGTGTGATTGTAAGAGTCAAGGGTTGAACACCAGAAGCCTGCGGGAATGATGCAAAACCATTGAACATTAGAGAAGGGAGGTGATAGGTGAAGAGTTTATGTGTTATTCGCATTGTTGACGTGTCAATAGATGTATTAATTTAAGTGTTCGACTGATGAATCGTAGCATTAGAGTAATAATGTTATGTGTCAATATTGTCGTTATTATAGTTGGGACGATATCCCTATGACGGTGTTTCTGTTGGATTAAAATGGTTAACGATGTTGAATGTTGATGAGTAGTATTCAAGATACTTCCAGATATGACGTGGGAATTGGAAAATTGGATACGAGAGTTGTGTCCGGAGTGTGTCGCATCGGGTCATTTTCGAGGACGGAAATATTTTAAGTGGGGAGAGTTATAATGCCACATTTAAATATTTAGACATTTGATGATTGGATTTGTAGAACTATGTTGGCTTGACTAAGGGGGTGTGAGAACTTAGTATGATTCGATAATTGAAGTAAGCTTTAAATAATATTATAATAATGATAATTCTGGTGAAGGATGAAATATCCCATTATTATTAATCAAAATATTATTGTTGGTTAAATGGTGTATTTTCTACTAATTTTATTATCATTATTAATGTTATAAATATTATTATTATTATTATACGAGTATGAGGGAGACCATACGCGTATGGTACGTACCCTATCCCTAAGCCAACATGATTTTCAGCTGGAACGCGTATGATACGTGTATGAGAGGAAGGCCATACGCGTATGGGCTAGACATTACGCGTATGGGAAGTTTTGGAGAAGTTTTGGGGGAACTTTCCCTCTGGTGGTATGCGTATGATATGCATATGGAGTCTGGCTATTTTGGCCATACGTGTATGGTACGCAAGGAGTGGGGCGAGAAAGTGAGCCATATGCGTATGGTACACGGGAAGTGGGGTGAGAAAGTGAGTCATACGCGTATGGTATGCAGGCAGTGGGGCGATAAAGTGAGCCATACGCGTATGAGGCAGGGCTATAAGTGTATGAACAGACTGAGGTGCAGTTTTGTCTGTTTTTGTGATTTCTTTCCCGTTTTTGCGTGCAATGTAATTTCTCTTAGTTTGTAATGACTAGTATGACTTAGATGGATATATTAAGGTTTGTAATAATGGGAATTGTGTTGAAACGTAGAATTTAGTGGGAATTTTGTATGGTGTTGATGTTGAGTGATGTGACCTAACTTGTGGTTGTTATACGAATGATGTATGAAGGAATTTCTTATGATGTTATGTTATTGTAAATGTTTTTTTTATCGAATATACATGATAATTGATAACATGTTTAGTTGTTCTGATGCTATGAAGTTATGTTGTTGTAGTGTTGTTGTTGTCGAATATACATGAGGAATTGCTAATATGCTTAGTTGTTGTGATGCTATCATACTATGTTGTGATACTATGATGTTATGATGTGTAATATTGTTGTTGTTGTTGAATACTCATGATGGATTGATAATATGCATAGTTGATTGTGATACTATGACTCTATATTGTTGAAATTGTGTTGTAATATTTGATGAAGTGCGATACAATTATGTTGCATTGTTGGATGCATGCAAGTATGTTGTTACTATTTGCTATTGATATTGTTGCATGTATGGTGAGGTCTTATGCTCTGTTGGTGGCCTTTATTGGCAAGATGTTGTGGGCTTATGCCATGTAGTTGTATATTTATGTTGTTGTATGTTTGTGTTGCATGCATACATTGGTGAGGACTTATGCCCTGTTGTTGGCCTATAATAGCGTTATGTCGAGGGCTTATGCCATGTTGTTGTCCTATATGGTATTATCTTGTGGGCTTATGTCCTGTTGGTACCACATGCATTGAGTTGTTGTCGGTTGTATTGCATTACACTATCTTGATTTGATGTGGTGTTATATGAATGGTGAATGAATTGTGAAGTATTTGGGTGAAATGTGAGTTATTTGAATTGTGTGACATTACTACTCCTTAACATGTGATATTCACCGTTACTTATTGAATGTAATTCTTACCTCTTTTTTGTTATTGTGTCTTTGCTCCTCCGGGAGTACAGATAATCAGGTACTTGAGTAGTGCTTGGAGTATGAGTTGTCTGATCGAGTCTTGGGAATCGCTCTGATGCGTAATACTGGATATTATGGGAATTTGTTTATGCTTTGTATTTTTCGTATTTGTTACATATTTTAACTTCAAATTTATGTTGAACCACGAGTTTTGTGGAGAGTGTTGTTATTAAAGTCGTAGTGCTATGAGAGTGAATAATTGGATATTTTCGTTGTGTAAATAATTCTTTTATGAGAAATGAAGTAATAAAATAATTTGAAATTTTATGATTTTTTGAAATATGTGATATCCTACTTGTGTACTCTGATGTATTTTCGTATATTATATTATAATTATTCTTGTGGAAAAGTGGGGTGTTACACCCGGTATTGCTCATATCATGGGAATGGTGAGTCATTATCTCTCAAATTCGGGAAAATATTATTCGGAGGCCGTGAAGTGGGTGATGAGATATTTGTGTGGCTCGTCGAATTTGAAGCTAACCTTGGGATGCAAGAAGCCTATGTGAAACAAGAAAAGTATGTATTGTTTTGTGATAATCGAAGTGGCATTCACTTATCAAAGAATTCCTCCTTTCACTCGAGATCGAAGCATATTGATGTTCGTTATCATTAAATTCGTGTTGTATTAGTTTCCAAGTTGATGGAGCTTGAGAAGGTTCACACCAATGATGAATGTGTTGTCTAAGGGAAGTTTGAGTTTTATCGTATGGAAGTCGGATTGGTGTTACCCTCTAACTAGTCAGTCGGGGACTTTGTTGGGTTATCCCTCCTATATGAAGTGACACAAATGAATGTGGGTTAGTATCCCATATGTCTGTAAGCATTTTTTATTATCTAACAAACAGAATTAGGTCAATTATTCATTGTGTGAGAAACAACAACAACAAAAAGTAGAGAGAAGAATGAAAATTTTGCAGCCTCATTTCAACACATATTAGTCCCACGAGATCGGAGCTTGCGTAAAATTCAACCATTTAATTGTCCTAAAATTTTGTCACAATGTTCATGACTCACAAGAGTATATTTTGATCAATGGAGAACAAATTCTGAGCTTTCTAAATTTGTCTGCTGAGTTCATCTGTGAGGTGTGAATTTCTTGATGATTTTGGGTTGTTTGTCTCTCTTAATTCTTGTTGTATTCCAAGATTGATTGTATATCTTCATGATATTTATGTATGCTTCTAACTAGTGTTAGAGGGAAGCTTACTTGTATCTATTGTTGATTATTATGGAGATATTAAGTGGCTTACGGGTCTCATAATTTTTACTCTTAGTTAACGGAGATTTTTTCACGCTAAAAGTGTGTTGTATTGTTTTGTGTATTTTATTAATTATCTGTATATTTAATATTTGAAAGAGATTGTGTTATTAAACTATTCTGTTACCTTTGTAGATTTTCTCTCAACATAGTCAACAATAAATAAAGGGAAAAAAGTTGCAAACTAGTTAGTCAAAATCTAATGGTAGAGAAGATTAGATTTTTAAGTTAAAGATTGAAAAAACTTGCTTCGAAGCATGTTAAGATTTTTAAAATGGGGACCAATCATAATTAATGAAGCAAGAATATTTTCGTTTATTTCATAAAAATTCTTGAATTTCAATTAGCTTACTTTTTTTGGAAGAATTGAATTAACTAATTTATCTTTTATTGCTAATGTATTTACTTGTTACTTTATGCCGACATGATTAACCATAATGCTGCCAATCGGAGTTATTACGTGAGATTAACATGAACAGGAATCTCTTGTCAACCAAAAAAAACATGAACAGGAATCTTTTAGTAACAATTCTAAAATATGTTGCATTGAGAATTATATTGATTATCAGTTACTCGCACGTATGGAAAGGACTGAGGAATTAATCCAGCATGGTGCTAAATTATTAGAGAAATTGAAATGAAAATTTAGGCCAAAATATGTTATCGATACTTTAGTTATACCAAAATAGAAATTATTGTTTTGTTTTCGATTTTGTGGTGTAATCTTTTTGTTTGCATGCAGAGATGATAACATAATATGTTGAATTGGGTTTGAATATATAGATTGTACTTCCTATAATTAACTATCCTTGTAAAATATAAACACGCTTTAACCAAAAATCAATGATTCGCTGAACTAACCATTCTAAAAGAAAATTAAAATTTTTAGATGACCAATGATATAAAGCTTTTTCCTCTCCAAGATCCAATGACATTTTTAAATTTGGGTATTTTTATGGAGGATAATTTTTATAAGCCCTGTGAAATATATTGTTTAATAAATAAGCTAAAACAAGGAGTATGAGATATACCCATGAAAAGCAAAAATAGCCGAGCTACTGTCAAGACATTCACAAGTGTGTTCATAAAACACTTCCAAAACAAAAATTGTTGGAGCATATATAAACATGTGGTACTCACATGAATTCTAACTAAGATAGTGTACTAAGTGGTTAGAAACACTATAAAAATTTAAATTCTAAGTAGAACTACACTATCCTGATTAGAATTCACGTGAATTCCACATGTTTTAAAAGGGGGCCTATAATTGTGATTTCAACTGCAGCATCACGATTTTAAGTTATCTGCAGCTGCAGCAACTAATGGTATGTTTGGATCCACATTGACACATTAAACTTCATGTCCCAATATATATTTAGCCATTTTAATTTCAACAGGTTCACAACATTAATGTCTATTTCCATCAAATCATTATAGTCTATCACCAATCAAAGAAACACAAATGAAATCAAGCACAACATAGAAGCAATTCAGCAGATTATTGTAGATAAATTGGTTTAAATCAGACAGAAAAGTAAACAATCATTCAGTGGTATCTTATGACAAAAGAGAGGGTTGTGGACCTGAATATTTGAGCAGTCAAAATGCTTGTGCACAGAAAGCATTCTTCACATTAGATCGAAGACCGTGATGAACATCAAAATAACCAGAACTTGTCAGCAGCCAAGCTATTTCATGGCAATTTCACAAAAACCCGACATTTATCAAAACAAACATTCAACATACATATATATAGTGAGATTTGATGTGTCAATGCAGATCCATACAAACCATTATCCATATATCTTTCAGTATCAAAGGTTTTAGTTTCAACCTTTGACCTTAACTTCATTACAAGGAGTACTTAAGACTACTGTGAGTTTCATTAATCTGTACCAGAATCATATACTCATCAACCCAAACAATTTTTATGTATCAGGTAAGAGGAGATATTCAACAATTTTAACATGAAGGGGAATCATATATTCATCAATACAAACAATTTTTATGTAACAGTTAAAGTGAGATATGCAACAATTTTTACATCAAGGGGAACCTTAAAACCAACCATACTAGTAGTAGTCTCTAATCTCATTGCATGAAATTCTGTTCAACATGCCCCTTGCTATTGATCAAGGTAAAGCGTCTAGCATTGCGGAATCACATCGTCTTCATCCATGTCATTCCCAAGCCTTTCATTTGCATTCCTTGGAACCATTATCATCATTTGCATTCCTTGGAAACATTATCATCATTTGCATCCGCCAAATCACATTCTTCTCCATCCGTGCCACTCATAGACTTCTCATTTGCATTCTTGGAATCCTTATCATCATTTGCATCCTTGGAATCCTTATCATCATTTGCATCCTTGGAATCCTTATCATCATTTGCATCTGCCAAATCACATTCTTCTCCATCCGTGCCACTCATAGACTTCTCATTTGCATTCTTGGAATCCTTATCATCATTTGCATCCTTGGAATCCTTATCATCATTTGCATCCTTGGAATCCTTATCATCATTTGCATCTGCCAAATCACATTCTTCTCCATCCGTGCCACTCAAAGACTTCTCATTTGCATCCTTGGAATCCTCATCATCATTTGCATGCTTGGAATCCTTATCATCATTTGCATGCTTGGAATCCTTATCATCATTTACATCCGCCAAATCACATTCTTCTCCATCCATGCCACTCACAGACTTCTCATTTGCATCCTTGGAATCCTTATCATCATTTACATCCGCCAAATCACATTCTTCTCCATCCATGCCACTCACAGACTTCTCATTTGCATCCTTGGAATCCTTATCATTTACACCCGCCGAATCACATTCTTCTTCTTCCATGTCACTCGCAGTCTTCTCTTTTCCATTGGGCGAATCAGTATCAATTCCATGCGTTGAATCGCAATCATTTGCCCGCATCAAATCGTCATCATTTACATATGGCGAATCATTATCTGTTGCTTCTGACAAAATATAACAATCCATATCTTTACAACCAAAATCCATATCTCTACAACCAAAATCCCGTGTCTTGTAATCAGGTGCTTCCGACAAAATACAATGATCCATTTTGCTACAACCAAAATCCTGTGTGTTGTAATCAGTTTCTTCCGACAAAATATAATGATCCATTTGGCTACAACCAAAATCCTGTGTGTTGTCTATGGATTTTGATTTCAAAACTCTCTCTTCATCTTTCACAATACTAGAGAACCAGCCTGTACCTTGCTTTGCATAAAACAGCAAGTATGCCTGTTGAGCCAGGACATGTTCTTCAGAAACACTAAAAACCTGAAAAGGAATTAATTATCAGAAAATTAATAATTCACATTTGAACTAATTATTTATAACAAAACTACATTAAACATTCATTATATAGGCACAATATATCTGCAAAATAAACTTCTGAAACAAAAAAATAAACATCAAATTTATAGTAGTAAATTGCATTTGCAAATTTAAATTATGTATGCATTTTACATCTTTTCAAAAAACACTTGCTCTAATTAAAAAATGTAAGAGCCAATGGAAGAATCATATAATGACTCATTTTATTTTCAAACACAACCTATATAAATATGTATAACGGGAAAGCTGTACTATAGGAAGAAACTTCCATTGATACTTTACCTTAGAGTCATCCATCAAATGCCATGCTTTTTCATCAGAACGCACATAGCTAAAGTAATGCCCTGAATTAGCTGTGGATCCGCTATGCACAACAACCGCATATAGATCATACTTCAAGTTTGGCTGCTACATAAAAATGAGCCCAAAAAAACATCAAATTTGCATAGAGAAATTGGAACAGTTATTACAGTCTGAACTGCAATTGCAGCCTAATATAAATGTTTGGAGTGTAACCACTGCAAAACCACAATTTAAAACCATAATTGGATGTAACACAATTGAATTTGAAATACCTGCGGAAAACTTTAAAAAAATGTAGGAAGGACTAAAATGAATTCTGAACTTACACTTTCCTTGCCTTTAGCAGAGGTATAAGGCTCCAAATCCAACTCCATAGTGAAATAAACATGATCTTCAATCTTTCCATAAGAGGTTCTGTCCTTTTTAAACCTTTTCAAATGTAGTACTGCAACTTCTGGTGCCGTATCAATCAAAAGCTGTTTCTCCATGTATACTTCTTGGTTGCAGCCACTACAATTAAAAGTCCCATCCATATTTTCTACCATGATATAAGCATCCAGAGCCCTTTGAACAGTTTCCATGTCTTCTACCACTAAACCCAAGTCAAATGTTGGATCAACGGTATCAGAAGAGAAACCACAGCTGCGACATCGAAGCTGAATAATAACAAACATCAAAATCAGAAAATAAAATCATCTATGAATAACTAAAACAAAAAAGTAACAATTTTAGCAATTAGCATCATACTTTGCTAAGAGTTTCGCCTCCAAATATTTGTTCAATTAGATTGTTTTTTAGACCTTGTTCTGGATAGGCATTTTTAAGTTTATTCAAGGCGCAGAACAAAAACTCGTGAGCGTCCTCTTGGGCATGCGGTACAAAAGTAGTTGAAAATTCTGTTACCATATATGTCATGGATCACAATTCACACCACAATCAAATAATATTAAATAGATGAATTTTTACAATTAAAACCCTAAAAAAAATAAAATGAAAAAGGATACTGTTCACATTTTGAAGAAACGCGGTTGGATAAATTGTGTTTCGAGATTCTTCTAACGCTTGGTCATTGTGGTCACGGAAAGCACAAATAGCGCAGAAACCACTCTCATCATGACCTGAAAACGAAAAATCAAATTCAACTTCCTTATTGAAATAAATCAAAATCTTGAAACTTATTTAATCTCAAAATAAAGAAAAAAAATTCCCGTACGTGAAGTATCATGTAAGCAATAACGAAGACCGAAAAATAATTGCCGTGTATGTGTTAAGCACTGAAGAATCGCAGCCATAAAACAAGTATTTCTCAGATTCGCAATTCCAGCTCCCTTCAAAACGAATCACACAAAAAGAAATCGATTTAGTTCTTCATGCATGCATCAATAAATTACTAATTAATAATAATATCATCACAAACAAATAATTATAATTAATAATAATGATAAACATGATGATGATGATGATGATAACGTACCACAAGTCTTGATCGATGTGTCGGAATTGGAACGTCAGCATAACCGTCATGATTAACGGAAACGTAACTGATGGAAGGAGAGACGACGGCAGAAACTTTATGGCGGTGAAGATTCGGTTCAGTAAAATCCCGAGGATTAACGTAATCTGCATACATAGCTTCATCGGTATCGATAGGATCCGCGCGAGAGGAGATTCTTTCATCAATGTTGCTCGCATATAGAGGAGTCCAGCCTTTGCTACCAGGTTCAAGAATCGGATAGTTTCCCTCATGAAGAGGATAGATCATGTTCAGCGGTTCCGGTTCATCATCGAAAATACTCGCCGGAAGAAACTCGAAATCCTCACTGATTGGCGGCGGTGGTGGAAGAGTGGAGCGAGACGGATTTTGACGGTTGAGTTCTTCCAACGGCATCGGGAGATTCTTGAACATATCCTCCACGAAAGGGTCTGTGAATTCTTCAGTGTTCGTCGACGGCGGTGGTGGCGGTGGTGGTTGTCGTGGAGTAGAACTAGAAAAAGCACCGTGAAGTTTCGGTTTGGGATTTGGTTCGGGAGAGTTGTGTTCTTGCATTGCTCTTTTGCGAGACTCGGAAGCAGATTCGGGTGGTGGTTGAGCTTCGGAGTTGAGAGGTTCGGAGTTAACAGGTTCGGAGTTGAGAGGTTCGGAGTTAACAGGTTCGGAGTTGAGAGGTTCGGAGTTAACAGGTTCGGAGTTGAGAGGTTCGGAGTTAACAGGTTCGGAGTTAGTTAGTTCGGGTGAAGAAGGAGAAGATGGTTCTTGAACACACATTTTTGGAAATAGTGAAATTGTAACTAACTTCGAATGGCTTTGAGTTGGTGAATTGGATTATTTATATGAAATGGGTTATGGCGATTAGAATTCTTCTTTTTTAGTGTTGTTGTTGTTCGTCGTTGTGAATGTGAGAGTGATGAGAGTGTGGAGTGTTCTACAGTGTTCAAAAAACGAGTAAATGGCGGGAAAAGACGTGGGATATGAGGTGTGTAACTGAAACGTTTTTCTGTTAGGTTCTTTCTAAGTCAAATAACTTCTTTACTACTTCAATTACTATTATCATTATTAAATATTAAGTTTTACTTCTAAAAATTACTCTCTTATCTATTTAATTTATAATTTATTATTTCATAATATATATGATAATATGGAAAATAGAAAACAAGTTGAAGACTTTAAAGTTTAAAACATAGATTGTTTGTTGTAAGTTTATTTTGCAAATGTCTAATTTATTAGTTATTGTATCTAAATGATTTAGGATTTTGTTTTAATAGTTCGGAAGGAATTAAGGAGGAGAATTTTGATGGAAAATAATTGGAGAGAAAATAGATAAATTATTTAAATTATATAAAATGTTTTTTTTTAAGAAATGGCAACAAAATGATTATTATTGTTTTTGATTATATCTGAAGTTGAAGGTGAAGTAGGGGGTATCTGTAAGACACTCTGATGTTAAAGTAAGATTCAGAGCAGCGCGAGCAAGTATGAGAGTGAGTATGAAATAATGAATATTTGGCCCTCTCAAGTGAGAGGGTAATTATAGCCTACAGCGCTGGGCCAAAGTCCCAATCGTTAGACTGAACAAGCATACCCAAAATGGAGACTGTCAGGTCCTACGTGTGTAGTGGAGGCCAACACGTGGTCTCCAACCTGGATGGACTCCCCCGAATTGTCAAGAGGATATGCATGCGGTCTTTTCGGGACCAAGAGGACTCCGTGATATTCGGGGGTGTTGAGAGTCAACCCTACGAGGAGGATGTTCGTGATGTCCTTATTGTGAGGGTAAGGTTCCTTCAATAAGGGTTTCAATGATGTCAAAACTTTCCACTATATGTTGGATATGTTGCTACATGATCTGATGGACAAAGCAGCAAGAAAATTCTTCAAGAATTGGCATTTTTGGAAATATATGTTGTGAGTCGACTCAAAGAAAGCTTAGGTCGACGCGTGATTAAAAGTTGCTCCTTTGGGAAGTCTCAGATTTGCTCACGTCAATTATGTGGTCGACTCATCCTAGAAGCAATGTTTAAGCACTACGAATCGACGCATACCCCTGAAGCGGTCGACGTGTGGATCTTGCATTCTGTCATGTGGCACCTTCGAGAATACTTAGGTCGAGTCACCCTTCTGCATAGGTCGGCGCGTGGATCGTGAACACTGTCATATGGCACTTTCGGTAATGCTCAGGTCGAGTCACCCTTTTGCATAGGTCGATGCATGGCTTGTATACACTGTCATATGGCACTTACGAGAATGCTCAGGTCGAGTCCCCTCTTGCATAGGTCGACTGTTCACTCGTAAAAACTGTTTTTCAATCTGTTAGTTTGGGTCTTGACCTTAGATAACATATATATACTTGTTTAGTTATATCATTTGGTTTTCAACAAGAAAGGTGAAATAGATACACAAGGTACTTATCATCTTCAACCTCTCACTTATCTATTGACAACTACACATAATAATTTTTGTCGATCAAGGTGCGGAGCATGTGTTGACAACGTCCAAAGTAGAAGATTGCGATCTTGTTCGGGTTGAGTAATTGTGGGTTTTTCTTGAATAAAATCTGAGGGTTTTGTCCTCCAAGATCATTGGGATTTAGGGGTTTTTGACAATTCTTTGCTTCATCAAATGCAGTTGTGCTTAAGGGATTGAAGAATAATGGGTTCGCTCAACAAGGTAGCTACAATCGAAGGATTTTGAAGGAAGAATTGGGGTCATCATCTTGCGATCAAATCAGCCGAGCAGAGTGTTTGCGAAATAGTTTGGGTTCTCAACAAGGTAGCTACAACCGGAAGAGATGAGCTTAGTTTTCAATTTAACATATTGGGTTTGAATTGTGGTGACTATTTTCTATCTCTTGTATAAACTTTGCAATTATAATAGCAACTATCCTAATTCTAAATTCTAGAATTAGGGGTAGACGTATCCCACGCGAGGACGACAAAGGGATTTGCTTTAACAAATCGCGTGTCGTTTTTCTTTCCACTCTTTATCGTTTATTTGCAATAATCTGAAAATTTGGTCTTGTGGTTCCAATTGTCCTGGTTTGTAGTGCAATAAAATTGTTACTAAAAACTATAGTAATCATTTTGATTGCTATAATTGATTTCAACACTACAGGTTAAGGTAGATTGAACTTGGTGAAATTAAGCACACCAAGTGTTCGATAAAAGTCCAAAAATACAAATTTATGTATTTTCTTCTCAATATTTCATTGAAAGTAATTGACAATAGTTAAAGAGTATAAGTGATCAATCATAATTGATTTAAGTGTTAATAATTCTCATTGATTCATTCTATTCGGTTTTTCGCATATCCGATCTTTTCAATAGAGGATCATTTTAGACGAGTGTATCCGGGTAGCTTTCACTGCGCTTCAAGTTTTTCTTAAAAACTGATTTTAAAAATCAAGGTATCTATTCAACCCCCCCCCCCCCCCCTGCCCCCCTTCTAGATACGTCCTATTGTCTGACAAGTGGTATCAGAGCACTGGTTCATCTAGTGCTTCACGTATAACTCTTTAGACAATGGAGAACGATCCAAAAGGGGTGTATAATAGAGCGCCTATTTTCACCGGTGAAAACTATAGCTATTGGAAAGATTGTATGTGTGTGCATATCAATTCTATTGATATAAAAATTTGGAAAGTCATAGAAGAAGGCCATATGGCCATAACTATGTTAAACAATGTGGGTGTCGTTCTACCCAAACTGGAAGCACAATGGGATGAAAAAGATGAGAAAACTATGCTTATGACTGGAAAGCTAAAAATATGCTCCTATCAGCTCTTAGAGTTGATGAATACTTTCGTATCTCGCATTGTGCTACCACTAAGGCAGTGTGGGATGCTTTACAAGTTACCCATGAGGATATAAACGATGTCAAACTAGCAAGGATTAGCGCATTAACTCAAGAGTTTGATCTCTTTCACATGAAGCATGGTGAAACCATTGTGAACATGCAAAAGAGATTTTTTCACATAATAAATCGCTTACACGCACTTGGTCATATTACTTTCAATGTTGTTACTATTAATAAGATTTTGAGATGTCTTAACAGGGAATGGCAACCTAAGGTCACGGCTATCAAGGAAGCCAATGATCTAACTACATTGGATATTACAACATTGTTTGGTAAGCTTCAAGAACATGAGCAAGAGCTCATAAATCTTAATAAGCATGAAAAGAAAGAGAAGAAAGAAAAGGTGAGGGACACGAAGAAGAAGTCCATCGTGTTAAGGGATTCAAGTTCGAAGTCTTCCACCATAGAATCGAGTGGAAGTGACTCAAGTGATGGAGATGAGAGTCTGGATGAAGATTTGGGTATATTTGTAAGGAATTACAATAGATATCTTCGGAAGAATGAAATTCAACATTCGGGCAAGAATTTCATTGAATATAGAAGGCAAGCTAAGCCAAATAAACCTTTTGAAGGCAAGGGAGATAAGTCAAAAGGATCTTGTTATAATTATGGGAAACCCGGTCATTATAAACCAGATTGTCCCTTGTTCAAGAAAGAAAAAGTAAGAAACAAGTTTCAAAAGAAGCCGAACAAAGCTAGAAGAGCTTACATTGCTTGGGATAGTGATAATGATTCATCAAGAAAAGATGACTCTAGTGATGAAGAAGAAAAAGAAAAATTGTGTCTTATGGTGCATCACAAAAAGAAAAAGAATGTAAGTCACTCTAAATATGACTATGTTGATGATATGTCTTATATTTAATTACTAAATTCCTTTAATACTCTACATCATGAGGCTAAGTGTGATACGGTGGGAGAACTGGCTTGAGGTTTTGTGTTTTATCGCAAATGTCGCGGTTAGCAAGAGTCGCCACCGACTTTTATTTTATCCAAAAGGAAAGATAAAAAAGCACAGGAAAGACCTTTGAGATGTTTTCTTGAGTTCGGGGGGTAGATTATGAAAAGGAAAGGTGTTAGCACCCTTTTCATCCATGGTTTTCCATGGGCTCTTAGTTACTTGCTTAGATCACTTGTTTTGCTTTGTTTGAAATGGTGTTTGGTGTGATTTTAAAATTATTTTGAAAAGAGGCCATCGTTTAGGCAACCTTTGTAATGATTCTCGTTCGTAAGAATGTATACAAAGATGTTTGTCTTTTGAAAATGTTTTCAATGTTTTGTAAGATGTTTTGAAATGTATGTGTGTTTGTTTTTGAAAATAGCAAGGATTATTTTGAAATGGAACAAGTAACTAGAAGCTATCTACCTACTCAAATGTCTTTCTTGTGCATTTTTATTCCTTTGACATTGTTGACTTACCATTGATTTGGTAAGCAACCCTATCTTTGGATGTTAACGGGACAGGCGTGGGTCGTCGTATGACCATGATAGCAATGTTGCCAAGTATCTTAGCATTTTTGAGGGACCAAGATCATTTTGTTTTAGACAACCTTTGTATAGCGTCATTGAGGGACTATGATCTTATAATTGTATTGTTTTGCCAAGATACTTCGCGTGCGTAACATGGCCATTTTAATCTAGGCAACCAAGTGGGAGAAACCCTAAGGGTGCTTGTGTGCAAAGTGTGTCATTTTCATGCTTTTGTCTTGCATTTAGGGTTTTCTATTTGTTTTGTTTTTGTTCTTGTCATGCAAACCCTAATTTACTAAACATGGTATATGAAAGTAATAAATTGCGTAAAATAAACTAAACTATTACAACAATTATTATGGGAGGGGGGATACAAGTTTTGAATGGGGATTTTGCACAAATATAAACCTAAATATTTTATTACAACCAAATCGAACATTGCGCGAATTAAATAAATATACAAATATTTAAAATGCAATGCAAATGTATTTATGTAAAAAAATGTTTTGTGTTTGTTTTTTGTATGAGAAAATGATTTAAATTAACCCTAAAAAATAAGGAAAAAAAGTATTATTTTTGGAGGGGTGAAACCCTAATTTTTAATTCAAAGAAAAATAATGTTTCTTATTATTATTTTGCACATTTTTATATAAGAAAATAATAAATAATATTATATTTGAATATTAAAAATTAAATATGTATAAAAATAAGTATTTATGAGTATAAATAGTATAATAAAAATATTAAGTATTTTTTAAATATATTTACAAGTTATTTAAGAAAATAAAATCTATTTATCATAATAAACTAATTTTTTTATGTAAAAAATAATAAAATAAAATAAAATAAAATTGCAAAAAATAGAGAAATTATTTTTTATGATTTTTATTATTCAGAAAAATAAATGAAAGTATAAAAAAATGAAAATATAAAATAAATACAAAAATATAACAAAGTTAGTCAAGGGGGTGCAAATAACAAGTCAAGTGGGTGTGAATATCAAAAACAAAAAAGGCCAGGCCCCAAAAAGCCCAGACTTCACTTCGTCCCTGTCATTGGTCTCCTTCTTCGCACGTGCTTCAGCTCAAACTGTAACTCTCACATGCTTGCATAAAAACAAAATCTCATAACATGAAACATGTGGCATTTGAGCTCACGATTTCAACAATATAAATCACGTGACCTAACTCTTAAAGATCAGAGAAAATTTTGGAACCCCTAATTCGTGACCTAAAAAAATCAGGAACTTCAAGCTTCAAATTCTCACAGCACAGTTAATATAAATAAAAAGTATGCATATGTACAACTTTGTCATGATAAGGGCTACATTTTTTCTTCACAAATCGTGGCTTGAAGTTGCCTATTAAGAGAGATAGAGTTTAAGAAATTACCTCCTTCAGTTGGATTTGGATAGAGCGATGTAGGGACTTTAATGGAGGCCTGAGGATTGATTAAGCTTCCTTGAACTTCCTCCAAGCTATTCCAATTCTTATTTTGCTTTGAGGATGGCTAGAACTCTCTGACCAAGTCAAGTTGCAAGCTTCCAAAGTGAAAATGGTGGGTGCTGAAACAGGGCTTACAGAACCAAGGTGATGGCTTGGATTGCTTTGGTATGATGTGAATAAGATGTTTGAACTGTTTAAACACAAAATGCACGAGCCAAATGAGGGTTGGCTATGATTTTGCAGAAGTCTGTGTATTTGGGCAGTTTTGTGGTGTTTCTGAGTTTTGGAGAGTTTTAGGTGCAAGCGAATCGTGTTATGCCTTGCCACAACTTTGTATATTTGTAAAGAAATGATACAAAGTCCACTCCTTACTAGTTGTACCAGTTCTGACCTTTTGGCAACCTTTCTTGCATTTTAAGTAAAGTGACAAGACCAATGCTACATGCTTGTACTGGCTAGCTTGAGAGATGATAAGAGTTGGTACACATTGCTTGAGACCTGTAGAAGTTGCTTGCACCAAAGGGACAGGTCCAAGGCTCAAGATTGACAAAGTTGTAAAAGTTGCCCTTTATGAAAATGACATTGTGCACTTTTGGCCAAAAATGGAAATGTATCTTGTACAAAGCTTCAAAAGCAAAGATAAAGCCTTTAACTTCTGAGTTTTCATTTAATTATGGAGTGTAAAGTGAGTTTAGGACCTGTAAAGAAAGATACAAACAACATGGATTGGATTTTCAACTTGATGCTTTGTAAAAATGGCTTGAACAAAAGTGATAAAATGCCAACTTCCCTTCTTCGATTCTCCCTACTCAAAAATGATCTTGGAGAGTTCTTGAACATTTTGGAAATCTTGCAATAGGATCTACAATCCACATTTAAAATGAATTTTGAGATACCTCTTGGAACTAGGTGAAAAATGTTCATGAAGTTGGGTCCAAAACCTGCCTAAATTAGGGCAAAATTTCACTAAGTTAAGAAGTTCATAGACCTATATTCACAAATTGATAACTTGATATCCAAGCATCTTTTGGGAAAAGTTTGTGAAGAAAAGTTGTAGATTTCATGGAGGACTACAACTTTCATGTTGGAATTTTTCTTTGAATCAAAATGCATCATGGTGAAAAAGTGGTGAAAAGTTGGGAAAAAATAAGAAAATTTTTATACTTAGAAAAATTCTAAGTTATGAAAAATTTCAAATTAAAAACCCTAATTTTCAAATTTGAGTTTCTTGGTGAACAAGTTTCACATTTTGATATATCTTGATGAGTTATGACCCTTGGCACTTGATTTTGACCAAAAAGTCAAAGTTTGACTTTTCAGTGCACAATTGACTTTTGATCAGTTGACTGCAAAATTCATCTGTCAATCCAATGAACTTGAGATCTTTTGAACCATGTAATTATGTCAAAATGATGTCATTGAACCATTGAAATCATGTTTGAACTCAATTGGTCATTGGCTAGGTTAAAAATCAGAAATTTCCCTTTCTCAGTCAAAACCCTAATTTTGACCATTTTGCCCTTTTAATGATTTGATCAAATTTCTTGAGGAGTTGTGACCCAAACTTGATCAAATGGTACATATGAGTCTAAAATGTTGATGTGGATAAAAAATTATGAAGTTTGACTATAAATTTGCCATGGTTGACTTTTCCCCCAATACAGCTGATTTTTAGGTCAATTGTCCAATTGACTGGCCAAAAATGTGGTTCAAGGCTTGAAACTTAACATGAGCAATCTTAGGGGTCCAAGATGAAGTATGAAAGTCACATGAAGCATTGATGGTCCAAAAATCCTTGTGCAAACTCAAACCCTAATTTTGGGTTATCAGTGCAAGATGAGATGTCTTGAGCTGACCAAACCCTAATCCTGTCTTGAGTCCAAGAAGTCTTGTCAGAAAAGTCTTTATAAATGAGAGGGCAAATTTTGGGGTACAACACTAAGGAAGCTTTCAAACGCTTAGCCTAAAATAAAAATATTTTCAAATACCTTGAGCATAAAGTTTCCAAATCCGAAAAGGAGTTGGAAACTCTCAAGACATCCATGATAGAGAGTATTAAAGACAAAAATGAAATTGACAAGACCTCTTGGCAAAATTGTCATGGATGTGAAACTTGTCACATTTGGAAAAAAGAGACTAAAGTTATTAAATCCAAATTAGAGAAGGCCTTACAATCCAAAATTATGTTTGCTATTGATCGTTCAAACTTTAGAAAAAGTATGATTAATCCCTATAAAAAATATTCTTATCGAATAAGATATCAGTCAAGCAAAAGTAACTCCTATCAAGACTCAGCTTGTCTATATTGTTGCAAGGAGGGACACACCATTAAAAAAATTTTGATTTAGAATATTTATGGTACCTAAAGGCATTTTTTCAAATGGTCTCCCAAAGGCAACCCGTGTTTCACTCACACACAAGGACCCAATAAAAATTGGGTACCTATTTCTCTTGTTTGATTTTGTAGGTGGAATGTCTTGAGACTACAAAGAGAAGATGGTTTCTCGACAGTGGGTGCTCAAGACATATGACGGGTGACATTTCCCTATTATTTGACTTTTTGGCTAAGAAGAAGGATTTTGTAACCTATGGTGATAACAACAAGGGAGTTATACTAGGAAAAGGTAGTGTAGGTAATCCCTCTTCTACTACTATCTCAGATGTCCTTTTAGTTGAGGGTCTTAAACACAATCTCATTAGTATTAGTCAATTATGCGACAAAGGATATAAAGTTTCTTTTTCAAAAGATTGTTGCTTAATTGAAAATAGTGATAAGGAACTTGTGTTTAATGGCTTGAGGGTTAATAATGTATATATGCTTAAGTTGAATGAAGCATTTTTGACCGGCGCTAAATGTCTTGTCTTCATGAGTGAAGACTCATGGCTTTGGCATAGGCGATTAGCACATGTCAATTTTGACTTGCTAAACAAAATTGTATCAAAAGATCTAGTTGTTGGTTTGCCCAAAATAAAATTTTCTAAAGATCACTTATGTGATGCATGTCAGATGGGTAAACAAACAAAAATTTCTTTTAAATCTAAAAAGATTATCTCTACAACTAAACCACCCGAACTTCTCCACATGGATCTTTTTGAACCATCTAGAATAAAAAGTCTAGGTGGTAATTATTATGGTTTTGTTATTGTAGATTATTTCTCTAGATTTTGTTGGACAACTTTCTTAGCTAGCAAAAGTGACACCTTTTCTGCGTTTGAAAAATTTGCTAAGATGTTCCAAAACAAGTTAAACACTAAAATTGTTACAATCCGAAGCGATCACGGAGGTGAATTTGAAAACCATATCTTTGAGGAATTTTGTGAAAAATATGGCATTGATCATAATTTTTCTGCACCATGCACTCCACAACAAAATGGAGTAGTGGAACGCAAAAATCATGTTTTAGAAGAACTCGAAAGAACTATGATCAATGAACATGCCCTTCCTAAGTATTTTTGGGTCGATGCTATAAGTACGGCTTGTTATGTTTTGAATAGGATCCTAATCCGCCCAATTCTAAACAAAAATCCTTATGAACTACTAAAAGGAAGAAAGCCTAATATTTCACACCTTCACGTTTTCGGATGTAAATGTTTTGTATTGAATAATGGAAAGGAAAATCTTGGTAAGTTTGATTCAAAATCATATGAAGGTATCTTTCTCGGATACTCTCAATCTAGTAAAGCTTATAGAGTATTTAATAAAAGGTTAAAATTGTTGAGGAATCTGTGCATGTATCTTTTGATGAATCTTGTCCGAGATCGTTCAGGAAAGGTATTGTATTTGATGGTGCAGGTGTATCTTCAAAAAGTAAACTTAAAGATCAGGATTTTGAAAGCAATGAAAATAATTCCCCATTGGAATGTGAATCTATCAAAGAAAAAGACCAGGATACTAAAAGCAATGAAAATGATCTCCCATTGGAATGGAAATCTATCAAGAATCATCCCATCGATAATATCCTTGGAGATATCTCAAAAGGATTCACTACACTATCCAAGATAAGTAACTTTTGTTATCATTTTGCTTTCGCCTCACAAGTTGAACCCAAAAACTCCAAAAACGATTTACTCAATGAACATTGGTTTTTAGCTATGCAAGATGAGCTGAACCAATTCAAGAGAAATGAGGTTTGGGATCTTGTCCCTCATCCGCGAGACCATCATGTAATCGGGACTAAATGGGTGTTGAGGAACAAATTGGAAGAAAATGGAATAATAACTCACAACAAGGCTCGCCTTGTTGCTCAAGGGTATAACCAAGAGGAGGGCATCGTCTATGAGGAAACTTATGCACCGATCGCCCGACTTGAGGCTATATGCCTTTTGCTTGCCTTTGCATGTTCACAAAACTTCAAATTATATTAATGAAGATGTGTATGTATCTCAAACTCTCGGATTTGAAAACTTTGAGTATCCTAACCATGTTTACAAATTAAAACGTGCTTTATATGGTCTCAAACAAGCCCCTAGGGCTTGGTATGAATGACTTAGCAAGTTTTTGTTAGAACAAGGATTCTCAAGAGGAAAGGTCGATACAACTCTTTTCATTAAGCGCCAAGGAAAACATTCAATTTTAGTACAAGTTTATGTAGATGATATTATATTTGGTTCTACTAATACATCTTTGGTCAAGGTGTTTTCTAAGTTGATGCAGGGAGAGTTTGAAATGAGTATGATGGGTGAATTAAAGTACTTTCTTGGGCTTCAAATTAATCAACTCGAGGAAGGAGCTTTTGTGAGTTAGACCAAGTATTGTCAAGAACTCTTAAAGCGCTTCGACATGACTAAATCAAAAGGCATTGACACTCCAATGCCTACCGCTGTTAATATTGATCGTGACGAACATGGTGAGTCGGTTGATGTAAAAATGTATAGAGGTATGATCAGTTCCATTCTTTACCTTACCGCTTCTCGTCCCAAAATTATGTTTAGTGTATGCATGTGTGCTAGGTGACAATCATATCCCAAGGAGTCACATTTAAAAGCTGTTAAGCGCATACTTTGGTATCTTTGTGGTACGACTATGTATGGGTTATGGTTCTCTAAGGGTTGTGATTTCTCTTTGGTTGGTGTTGAACCCCAAAATTTTCTCTCTCATTTCTCAAGAAATGTCTCATAAGATCTCCAATGATTCAAGACTACACAAGGTTTGATCAGCTCAAGACACCTCCTCAAGCACTGATGACTCAAAATTAGGGTTTGAGTTTTCACAAGGACAGTTGGACTTTCAAGGCCTCAAATGGCTTTCATGGATCATTAGAAACCCTCAAGATTTCTCATGTCAAGTTTCAAGTCTTGGATTACAAAATTGCTCAGTCATTTGATCAGATGACCTAAAATCAGCTGTATTGGATAAAAAGTCAATTATGGTTAATTTGCAGTCAAACTTCATAATTTCTGATCCATATCAACATTATGAACTCATATATGTCATTTGATCAAGTTTGGATCAAAATTCCTCAAAGAAAATTGATCAGAACACCAAAAGGGCAAAATAGTCAAAATTATGGTTTTGATTGAGAAGGCTCAGTGCTTGACTTTTGACCGAGAATATGACTTATTGGTTTAAGACATGATCTCAAGGATTAAAATTCACCATCTTGACCTAATTTTATAGTTCAAATCACCTCTCAAGATCATTGGATTGATATATGAATTTCAGTCAACTGATGAAAAGTCAACTATACACTGAAAAGTCAAACTTTGACTTTTTGATCAAAATCAAGTTTCAAAAATCAAATTTCATCAATACATGTAAAAATATGAAACTTGTTCATCAAGAAACTGAAAATTCAAAGTCATCTTTGAAAAGTCAAAATTCTAGGACTTAGAATTTTTTCTAAGTGTTAGAAAGTTAACATTTTTTCATAACTTTGTGCCAAATTTCCACCATGATGCAAGATGATTCAAGGAAAACTTCCAACATGAAAGTTGTAGATCTCAATGAGATCTAAAACATTGTAGGGCAGAACTTTTTTTAAGAAATGCTTGGATTTCAAGTTATGAATTTATGAAGACATGTCCATGAAACTAAAAAGACTTGGTGAAATTTTGCCCTAGTTAGTCAGGATTTTGACCTAACTTCATGATAACTTTTCACCTAGTTCCAAATTGAATCTTCAAAAATTTCCAACATGAAGATTTTAGGGGCTGTTACAAGCTTTCCAAAATTTCCAAGAACTCACTGAGATCATACTTGGGCTAAGAGAATCGAAGGCAAGAGGTTAGGGTTTCAAACTTGTTTTTCAAGTCATTTTCATGATGAACATTTGATCCAATTCCAAGCAATGCTGCATAATCCCATTTTTCAGGCCCTCTAACTTGTGTATTTATCCTTAATCAGAAGATTTCACAAGATTTTGAGCTATGAACCACTTGATTTAAACTTTGTCCAATACACCTTGCCATTTAAGGAAGAAAGTCACCACTTCCATTTTGAAAAAGCAAGCTTTATGCAAAGTCAACTTGTCTTGAGCTTTGCACATGTTCCTTTTGCACACACAACATCTATAAGTCAGAAGCAAGCTTGTTTAAAGTTCAACCACTCTACAATAGTATGGTACAAGCTTTGGGAAGATGTTTGTCATGGTTGCTTCAAAAACAAGTAAAGGTTTTACAACTTGATATTTCAAATTCTGACTTGTTGTAGCATACAAAACCTCTTGACTATAAATACATACACTATTTGCAAGCTAACACATGAATGCTAAGGCCATGAAACTCCCTCAAACTTTCACAAACCAGAAATTCCTCAAAAAACACCATTGATATACAGTTCTGACCTTGAACTTGTATCTTTCATTTCCCTCGTGCGTTTCTTGTCCTTTCACTTCCAAAAGTTTCTAAACATCATCTATAAACAATCCCACACCCTGTTACATGATTGTAACATCTCCATCACCTTCCTCCATAACCAAAAAATAGAGCTTGCATCTTGACTTCTCTAGCACGACTCAAACACTCCCAGCATCAAGTAAGGGTTGCATTAGCTTCCTGGGAACTTGAGGAAGCTAACCTGATCATTACCATCACTTAAAACAAGCTCAGACTCATTTCATGATTTCCAGATTTTGAGGTATTTTTCTAAACTTTCGTCTCTTCATTTAGGCATTGTTAGGCTTTCATTTTCAAAGACAAAATGTAGATATCATTGCCTTGAAGCTGTACATATCCATAGTTTTCATTTATATTGCTTGAGCTTAGAGAATTTTAAGTTTGAATCTCTGAAAAAAGTTAGGTAAGGATTTGGTACTTTTAGAAATACATGCTCATATTTGATTGTTAGTACAAATTGTTTACATTTTTGGAATCCTGGTAAAATTTCTAACAAGTTTGATGTTGGAAGTTTTGAGAATGGATGAGAAATGATGAGATACAGGGATCCTGGCAGGAGGTTGAAGATGAAGTTCATTTCTAGGAATGGATTTGTATTATATATTTATGGTTTTGTTTAAGTTAATAGATGTATAGCCACCCCAGTGGTAAGGCAACACGCGTTTATAGTCACGGGCGTGGGTTCAAGCTCCAGCGTTGCCACTTTGCTTATTTTCTAACATTTTTTCGTTTTGCCACATAGCATGCACGCCTGGGCCATCCCTCACTGGGCCTTTGCATTTTTGCTTCTCCTAACCCCCCTGTTTCCTTTTAACAACACAACCCATTTATTTTATTTTTATTCTTTTTTCTGATTTCCAAACAAAATCATTAATCCAAACTCAAAAAAACTGTTTTACTCCTAAACACCATAAATTCCATTTTTACCTCCTGACTTTATTTTTCAGATTTTATTTTATTTTCTTTAATTTATTATTTTTATTATTGTTGTACCCCAAAATTTGTCCTATCAATTCTCAAGGTTTTTCTCACAAATATTCTCAGGATTCAAGCTTGCACAAATGCATTGGGATTTTTCAGTACCAAAATTAAAAGGAGACTGTCAAAAAGGGAGAAAACAGATAAAAATAACACTTTTGACAAATTTGGAGAAAAAATAGGCCTCCTTCAATTTATCCCCCTTCAATTAGACTTTAGGCCTCCTTCGATTCAACCCCCTCCGATTGGACTTTTCACCTCCTTCGATTGCTCAAAATTAGCTGCCTGCAAGCCTACTTTGATTTGGACAAGTTTATTGCCTACAAGCCTGCTTTAATTGGACAAGTTTGCTGCCTGCATGCTTGCTTCGTTTGGACAAGTTTCGATGGGACAAAGTAACCATCTTTATGCATCCTTCAAATCCACTTGCACCAAGGGCCTCTTGCAGACTTTGCTTCATACAAGCTTCATTTGAGCCAAGAGGTATCTTCATACAAGATTTGACCATGTTCTTGCTTCCCTTGAAAGAGCGCCCTTCGATTCAGAAGCCATGAATTTCCCTCATGCTAAACAGACACAAGGCAATGACTCTCTTTATATTTGTTTCGATTCGCATGCTTCAATTGGGAAATATGCTTCCTTCAAACATGAGCTTTCAATTGGGAAATGTGTTTGCATCGATCCAAGCTTCGACTGGGCATTAGCTTCCTTCTAGTAAGCTTGTTTTGACCACAAGCTTCGACTGAGGCAAAGGCTTCCTTCGAACAAGTGTGCTTCGATCTCATTCTTGCATTCGACTCAAGACCGAATCTCATTTTCCAGGTGTTGTACCCTAAAATTTTCCCTCTCATTTATCAATTATTTTCTCACAAGATCTCCTTTGGTTCAAGATTGCACTAGGGTTGAATAGCTCAAGACATCTCCTTAAGCATTGATGACTGGAATTAGGGTTTGAGATTGCACAAGGATAATTTAACTTTTAATGCCTCATATTATTTTCATGGATCATTATGGACCCTCAATATGGCTCATGTCAAGTTTCAAGTCTTGGATCACATTTTTGCTCAGTCAATTGATCAGTTGACCTAAGAATCAACTGTATTAGGAAAAAGTCAATTATGGCCAATTTACAGTCAAACTTCATGATTTTTGATCCATATCAACATTGTGAACCCATATATATCATTTTATCAATTTTGGACCATAATTCTTCAAGAAATTTGTTCAGATCATCAAAAGGGCAAAATGGTCAAAATTAGGGTTTTTATTGAGAAAAGGCAATTTCTTATTTTTGAACTAGAAAATGGTTGATTGGTTGGAAACATGATCTCAAGGATTCAATTGCATCATTTTGACCTAATGACATGACTCAAAACATTGCTCAAGGTCATTTGATTGATAGTTGATTTTTAGTCAACTGATCAAAAGTCAATTCTACACTAAAAAGTCAAACTTTGACTTTTTGGTCAAAATCAAGTGTCAGAGATCACAAATCATCAAAATGTGTCAAGATATAAAACTTGTTCATCAAGAAATCAAAAATTCAAGATTTCATTTTGAAAAGTCAAAGTTTCCAAACTTAGAAATTTTTCTAAGTGTTGAAAACTTCATATTTTTTCACAATTTTGAGCCAATTTTTCACCATGATGCAAGATGATTCAAAGGAAACTTTCAACATGAAAGTTATAGATCTCAATGAGATCTAAAACTTTGCTTTACACAACTCCTCCTAAAAATTCTTGTATCTCAAGTTATTAACCCATGAAATCATGGTCATGAAACTAAAACACTTAGTGAAATTTTGAGCATTTTGGTCAGGATTTTGACCTAACTTCTGAGTCAAGTTTCACATAGTTCCATTTGTATTTTGAAAACGTTAGTCAAAGAGGGGTTGTAGAGAACATTACAAGCTTTCTAAAAAGTCCAAGAACTCCTTGAGATCATTTATGAGAAAGGAGAATCGAAGGTCAGAAGTTAGGGTTTCAAGTTGTTTTACAAGGAAGAATTTTGTGATGAACAAAAATTCAAATCCATGCTAGGCTGCACAATCTTTGCTTTGCAGGCCTCAAAATTACTTGGCACTCCATAATTAATGTTTTTCACAGTTGTTAGAGGCTTCAACTCAAGCATTCAATGCATTGCCCATACTTAATTCCATTTTAGGAAGAAAGTAACCATTCCATTTTAGTAAAGTTGTTTTAACCACAAAATCAGTTTTGTCTTGAGCATTAAACTTGTCCTTTCTGCACAAGCTTTCCCTACACAATCATAATGAGCATGTTTAAAGGTTACAGCCACCCTACAAGCTTGGTACTTCGCATTGAAACAAGATGTTTCAAGCTTGCTTCAAAAACAATCAAAATCCCATAACTTATACTTGTGTGATTCTGACACTCTCAAGCCTCACAATCTTTTCCATACATATACACAAGTCATTTTCAAGAAAAGGCACACATTCTTAAGCCCTCAAACTCCCTAGAACTCAGAATCACACATAAAAACTCTATTGTTGCATATTCTGGCCAGAAATCCCAAAATCAAAAACTACTCGTGCGTTTCTTAGTCTTTTGCTTCCAAAATATTCCAAACATCATACATAAGCCATCCCTGTCCCTGTTACACGACTGTAATACCATCTTCACCCATTTCTAAGTTCAAAAACAGAGTATCACAGTTGGACTTTGTTGTACCGCAAAATTTTCCCTCCCATTTTTCTCAAAGAAACATTGCAAGAATAATCTCCAAATGGTTCAAGATTGCTCAAGAGTTGGACAGTCAAGCTATCTCCTAAGGCAGTCAACCTCAAATTAGGGTTTTGAGTTTCATCAAGGTACTTATATCAAAATGACCTCAAGTGCTCCCCAATGTCCTAATATGTTCTCAAGATCATCCATGAAAAATTTTAAGCCTTGCAGAGGAAGTTTGGTCAGTCAATTGCTCAAGAGGCCCAAAAATCGACTGTGCTAGGGCAAAAGTCAACTGTGACCTATAAATAGTCAAACTTCAATATTTTTTGTCAAAATTCTCATTTTAAAGGATATTTCATCATTTGATCAAGGGTTGATCATGATTCATCAAGGATTGCTCAAAATTCATCAAAACTCAAAAGTTGCTAAATTATGGTTTTGTAGAAAAAGTCAACCCAATTTTGACCAAGCATAACTTTCTCATACTTTATGAGAAATGACCCATCCAAAGCTCATTTTGAAGAGGATGCAATTTCCGACAATCCATATTCACACCCCAAGATCAAGAAATTCACTCACAAGAAGTTACAAATTTGGACATTATAGGTCATTTTTGAAAGTCAACAACAACACCTTTTTGCCAAAGCTTATAACTTGAGCATGGAATATAAAAATTAGATGATACAAAAAGGGTTGGTTAGAGGACATCTCAAGCTTTCTAAAAAGTACAATAACACTTCCAAAAGTTCAAAATTTAAGAAGTTATGCATTGTTGAAGTTGGGAATTTTTCCAAAATTGCCAAAAGTCAACTATCCCCAAAACTTCAAATTTTGTCAAATGGGCCCATTGTTTTCCACTTGATTTGGTCTTGTCACACTACACACGTGTCCTAGGTTCAGCCTCATGTCCATTTATTATTTTTTCTATTTTTTTTGATTTTTTATTGAATTAATTTATTTTAAATCAATTTAAATTAAATAAAATCCAAATATTGATGAATTAAGATCTTTTTGATTGTTACAGGCCTTAATTGTCATCATGGACATGATCAAACTCGTATCTCACCATATCATGAACAAAAAGATTGAATTTGGACAATTTTGGAAGGTTTTTCATGGAGGATCAAATCAAATCCTAAAACATCAATGCACCAAGATTGAGTCCACAAATGTTAACCTAATCCAATGCTCATTACATATACAAGCTAAAGGCACGAGAATTAGAGGTGAGAGGCTGCCAAATCACAAGAACCAAACTTGAGAAAATTGCAAAAAAGTGTGGAATCGAAATCACTCTTAGAGGCCAATTCAGAACCAAAACTCAACGCTATTCAATTGTTGGACATCCACTGAGTGAAAAGCAATCAAAATCAAGCTCTCTCCCCTCCTCAATCACACTGTAAGTCCCTCTAAAAATCACTTTTCAGTTGAAATCGCATCCTCATATTCTTGCACTTTTTTGGCAAAATCTTTACATAATCATGCTTATCGTTCCATTTAGAAGCTTTTTGCATTATTGAATTGCATTTTCATAGCCTGTAACCCCCTAGCCGAATCTAGGGTTCTTGGTTTGTATTTTTGGGTTTTTCTTTTCCAGGTAAAATCAGCCCTATTAATGGACATAGGCATGTTCAAGAGGGAGAGACGAGCATGACTGTGGTTTTAGATTGAGTTTTAATGGCCTAAAATTGATTTTAGGAGGCACCTATGGATGCAAATCCGCAGGTAAATATCCAGGGTTCAGTGGAGAAGACGAAGACGTGTCCCTTCCCAATTGGCCTATTCAAACACTTGGCACACGTTTTTTAATTTTCTGGCATATTATTGATGTTTCCCATATAATATTCATTGTCACTTATGATAACAAATGAAATGTAGTGACGCAGTGGCAAAGGCGTGTGTTCTTTGGCTAACAGGACCTGGGTTCGAATACCAGGTCCCCCAGTTGCATATTATTATTTTTCTGCAGATGTTCCAACGCGTTTCAAGGATTGCGGACCACCATACACCATCAAATATCAAAGCACCAGATGGCCCAAGGCCAGATCTGGTGACTCAGGTTGAAGGTCCATCATGCTCTCAAGTCAATGTGAGCGTGGAAAATCAGAAAGTCAACCAGGCTTGCAATGTAATGGGCCTGGAAAATTGCAATTCTTACCTCCTTTTGGGCCCAGAACCCCCTGAGTATTTTTATTTCTATTTCCTATTTCTTTTATTTAATTCTTTTGAATTATTATTTTTATCATTTAATCACTAACCAATTAATCTTTTTCATAATAAAATCAAAAACCAAAAAATATATTTTATTTATTAAAATTAAATTCAGCATTTTATTTTTGTAAATAAATATTAATTCAATTAATTTAGTTTTAATTAGGTTTAACTTTTAATATTTTTGCAATATTTAAAATCATTGTAGATAATTAGGTTTTACTAACTTTAAATCAAATTTATTTTATTTCTTTAAATATCCAAAAATCCAAAAATATCCTTTTTTTAATTAATTAATTAATTAATTTAAATAACTTAGTATTATTTCCTTTTAATTCAAAAATAAACAAAAAAATTACTTTCTTTCAAAAAAGGGTCAAAACCCTAAAAAAAAAAACTCGCATTCGATTTAATTTTCCGCACGCGATCCATTTTACCATATTGATGTAATTGTTTCCCGGAATGTAATAGTTTAATAGGACCTTTAAATTATTTTATCGCTTTATTTATTTTCCGCATTTTAATTTCAAGGGTTGTTTTTTGGCGATGTAAATACCTGACGCCTTGTAATAGTTAGATTTAATTTCCCGCAATTTAATTTCCGCAATCTATAAACTGTTAGATGTTTGGTAATAGGGAATGCATGACAAGATCGAATGTATGAACTTAAAATCAACATAGATAACCATTGACATGTACAAAGATAAAATTAACTGAAATAACACACTCGCACATGCGCACTCTTAGGGTACACCTCACTTGGTTGCCTTCGAACGTGGTCATTGAGTATAGGAAGTTTTAGAGGTCGCCCTCTTGTCCAAAGATCATAGTTGCCTCGAAACGGTTGCCTCGGAAAAATGATCTAAGACACTAGGGTTACCGCTAAGGCATCCTAACATTGCTTTAGTGACCACATGTCCCTTAATCGAATTGACCCTTAAAACTCCAACGACGATGCTACCTACTCATCAATAGTGGGCTAGCATTGCCTAAAGGACATTAGTACAGATTGATTCCTTTTTCGAGTAGGTAGATGATTCTTAAGTACTTGCTCCTTTCAAAATAAAATAAAACCTTTCGCACTTACACCTTTCAAACAAAAACTTCTTTCAATCCCACAAACACAAAGAGAAAGCGAAATTTTGAAAACAATTTGAGCAAGTACCTAAGATCCCGTGGATAACCACGGATAGAAAGGGTGCTAACACCTTCCCTTTCTATAATCTACCCCCCGGACCTGAGAAACATCTCGAAAAAATATTTTTTCTGTGCTTTTTTCCTTTCCTTGTTGGATAAGATAAAAGACGATGGCGACTCTTGCTTACCGCGACATTTTGCAAAAACAAACGCAAAACGCGAACCAACATTCTAAAAACAGCCAGTTCTCTTCCCACCGTATCACAGAACTGGCGACTCTACTGGGGATGAATTAATAAGTGGGGTGTACCTTAGGAATAGTTCATAATGTTTTCAATTGCTTGATTTGTATGATTTATCTTTGTGGGCTTGTATCGGAGTTACTATAGATCCTAACCTGGATCTGGGGGATACCCTTTAGGTAAGTAGCAATAAACTGTGAGGGAACTATACAGCGTATACCGATACGTTTGAAGCAGTAGCTACGTTGGTGTGGCACTTTAGATTGTACCGATATCCCTTGTGTTGGAACGAGGATAATATGGGTCATCTAAGGGGTCATTAAGCACCAACTGACCTTAGAACCTTTAAATTGACCAACTTAGCCATATAACAGTAGCAGTATGCTACACTCATTGAGACTAAACTCTCGCGATGATTCTAGCCGCAAGAAAAGGTTGCTAAACTGGAATTATGACCGATTGAGTGTAGTCAGTGATATTGAGATCCTCTAGAACTCGGTTACTATTTTTAGGACAGGTTTAAACCAACTGAACTGAAAGAGGGTAGTACCTAAGCTCCTTGTCAGCCTGAACTCTAAGGGCTCTCTGTGTGACTTGTGTGCCTTTACCATGTTTGATTTTTGTGGATACTTGTAGTGTGCTTTCTATCATGACATCATGACATCATAACATTGCATACATCTTGCATAGGACTAACCTATTTCAAAGACAGGAGGGATTCATCTTTGTTCTGTTTTGTAGGTCATGATGCCTATGCGTAAGAATACCATCCGGATCAATTTTGTCCAGGTTCCCACTATGCTTAAAGAGTCAATTGCAAAGATGCCTGATACTACCTCTTTCATCAGGAGACATGGTTATCTTCTCAGTTTGGTCACCTCCAAATTGGACGAGCAGATGATGAGTGTTCTGGTCCAATTCTATGATCCACTATACCATTGTTTTACTTTTCAAGACTACCAGTTGGTCCCCACCTTAGAAGAGTTCTCTGATCTGCTCGGTATCTCCATTCTGGAGCAGACCCCGTTTACTGGTTGAGAGAAGATCCTTAGGCCTGAAGAGATTGCTGCAGCCCTTCATTTGACAAAGGATGAGGTAATGGCCAACTGGGAGACTAGAAGTGGAGAAAAGGGATTTCTGACTAAGTTCTTGGTTGGAAAGGCTAACTATTTATGGGATAGTATAGACTTCAAGGCATTCGAGGACATTCTGGCTCTTTTGATATATGGCTTGGTATTGTTTCCGAACTCTGACTCTTTGGTTGATGTAAATGCGGTAAAAATCTTCATCTCTCGTAATCCTGTACCCACTCTCTTGGGTGACATCCTTCATCAGCTCTATGCTCATACTGCCCAAAAGCGGGGAACCCTGATGTGCTGTGCTCTATAATTGGCGAGGTGGTTTATTTCGCACCTCCCCAAATCAGTGCTGAAGAACAAAGAAGGCTTGGGATGGGCCTATAGGGTTATGTCTCTCTCTCATAATGATATCATCTGGACTCTCAAGGGTATGGACGAGGTGGCTATTATTGATCGTTGTGGGAAGTATCCCAATGTTCCACTGATAGGTACCCATGGAGGAATTTCTTACAACCCATGCTTAGCCTTACGTCAGTTTGGGAGAGCCAGAAGAGAAGGACCTCATGAGATGCTAATGCCTAGTATCATCTTCGACTTTCAAGGAGATAGCGACGAGCAACGTCGCGGATTCATAAGGGCTTAGGATAGAGTTCACAAATCTGATCCACATGAGCTGGGTCCAAAGACTTCACTTCCAATGGAGCCATATCTCAGATGGGTCCGCATCCGTGCCCAGAAGCTGGGTATGCCATATGAAGCCGTCCGACCTGTCATTGTTGAAGTTGCTAATGAAGAGGGGGTTCTTCCTACCATCCTCCATCCGTACATGCCCACTGACATTGGGGCACTGAAAAGGTCTTGGATGCAGTTGAGAGAGGAACGGGATGCTTACCAAGAGAAGTTCAATGAGCAAGAGCAGAAGATCCAGAGGTTGACTGGGCAGTTGGAGAACGAGCGGATTCTCAATGACTATGTCCGCACCGACAAGAAGAGACCATGGGAGCATTGATTGTCCTTTGATTATTTCCTTTCCAGTTTTTATTTACTTTTCAGTATTTCCTTCCTTGTAACGCCTTAAGGGCAAGTTGTTGAACAATTTGAATTTCAAAGTTTATCTAATAAAGTGTGTTTCATTTCTCGTTTACAAATTTGAATCTCCCGATTGTCTTTGAAATCATATCATACGCATTTCATCTCATGCACTCCATAACAGGTACCCATTACAGGTCTCTTATCTTCTTCGTTGTTTATTTCAGCACTCATCATGTCTGCTGATCCTTCAACTGAGCAAGCCATCAAGGTCCTCTAGGCTCAGAATGCCCAATTTCAAGAGTTGTTCATGAATCTAGCTAAGGGTCAGCAAGACCTGAAGACCCTGATTCTGAAAGAGAAGAAGAGGAAGAAGAAGAAGAAGAGGACAATCCTGTTTAACACGGGACACAGGTTTGGAAACAGGCTACAGAATGAAGTTGATTTGACCACCTCATCTGGAGGGAAAGATAGTCAGGAAGAAAGGAGGGCTCCTAGCCCTGTGGTCTCCGACAACGAGACGGATTTCGACGAAGAACAGTATCCTCCTGCCGAGGATAGATACAAGCAAATGGAAGACCAGTTGAGTGCTATGGAAGTTCAGAAAGTGCCTGGTCTGGACTTTGGTGATCTAGGTCTATCATATGGGGTAGTGATTCCCCACAAATTCAAGGCACCAGCCTTTGCTAAGTATGACGAAGTTTCTTGTCCGAAGCTGCACCTCTGGTCATATGTAAGGAAGATTCAGCCGTACACCGCTGATAAAAACCTGTGGATCCATTTCTTTCAAGACAGTCTCTCAGGGACTCAGCTTGAGTGTTTTACCAGTTGGACGGAGCCAGTATCCGCCATTGGGAAGATTTGGCTACTGCTTTCTACAAGCAGTATCAATACAACTCCGACCTCGCTCTCACGCATACCCAACTCCAGGGTATGTCAATGGGAACGGGTGAAGGATTCAAAGATTATGCTCTAAAGTGGAGGGACCTCGCCGGAAGAGTACAACCACCCTTGGCTGATCGGGAGCTTGTGGACATGTTTCTGGGGACCCTGTCCGGTCCATTTTTCAACCACCTGATTGGAAGCTCTTCGGCTGGGTTTATAGAGCTAATTATGACCGGTGAGAGGATTGAGGCTGGTATTAAGGATGGTAAGATACAGAAGGGTGCCTCATCAAGCACCGAGAAGAAGCCCTTTAAGATAGAGTTCAGTGTTGTCTACAGTTCAAGAAGACAGAATAGACCTGAACACCGACAAGCTGTTAATGCGGTCAAAACCTACTGGTGCTCCTCAGCACAACAATCAACAAAAGGACGAGAGACCTCGAAGGAAATTCACCCATCTCAACATGACCTTATCTCAGATTCTGCCACAGTTGCTGAAGACCAATCTGGTGATTCCAAGGGAAGCCCTGAAGAATCCAAATACAACCTCACCGAAGTATAACCCTAATGCCCGTTGTGCTTATCACTCTGATAGCCCAAGGCATAATACAAATGATTGTTGGACTTTGAAGAATAAGATACAGGACTTAATTGATGCTAAGGAGATTGAGTTTGAGGCTCCCGAAAGACCTAATGTTGTGACTGCTCCTATGCCCAAGCATGGAGTGAATGCTATAGATGAAGACTCGTTTATGGTTTCTGTGAACGACATTGTTACCCCTTTGATGACTGTGAAGAAGAACCTTTTGCTAGCCGGTTTATTTCCAGGTTATGACGAAGGTTGCCGTATGTGTTCTGTTCTACCTACCAGTTGCCATCTCTTGAAGTCAGGTGTCCAACGCCTGATGGATAGTAAAGAAATTCTGTTCGAGAAGACTGTTGTTCCTTTAATTCATACTGAATAAGTTGCCATCATTACCATTTTTGACAATTCTTCCAAGGCTCCCTCGAGGAAGCCTGTTAGGATTACATCCGTTCCAAGAATCGCACCTGTGATCATCACTATTCCGGGGCCCATCCCCTATACCTCTGATAAAGCTGTCCCTTGGCATTATGGGGATGATGTTTATTTTCATGGAGTTAGGCAAGAGTTAGATGCTGATACTAACATCAGCAATATTGTTGGTCCTGCTAAAGTCACCCGCAGTGGAAGACTTTTCTCACCTGATATCTCTCCACCAACTTTCCGAAAACCTATTGTTATTACACCTACCGGTGTACCTTTTACCATTCTTGTTCAAGTTCCTATTCTTACCCCTGTCGCCGAGTCATCTGACACTCGGGGCAAAAGGATCACCACTGATGTGCCTGCCCAGAAGGAGGCGCCAAAGACGATTACTGTTGAAGCTTCTAAACAAGAGATGGAAGAGATTCTGAAAATTATCAAAAAGAGTGACTACAATGTAGTTGAGCAGCTGGGGCAAACCCCATCCAAGATTTCTATGTTGTCACTATTGCTATGCTCAGAGGCCCATGCCAAGGCTCTGATTACCTTCTTGAAGACTGCCCATGTACCACAAGAGACGTCAGCTGATCAGTTTACAGATTGCATGGCCAATTTGACTGCTGATAATGGTTTGGGTTTCTCTGACACCGACTTAACTGCTAAGGGGAAGAATCACAACGATGCCCTGCATGTCTCCATTGAATGCAGGGGCACTACTCTTGCTCATGTGTTAGTGGATACTGGTTCCTTGTTGAACGTTTTGCCTAAGAAAGCTCTAGACCGGTTGGATTGTGAAGGGTTGGAGCTGAAGCCAAGCAACATTGTTGTTAGGGCCTTTGATGGGTCTAAGAGAATGGTGCATGGAGAAGTTGATATTCCAATCAAGGTTGGTTCTCAGGTTTTCAACTCTATGTTCTATGTGATGGACATTTGGCCATCTTATTCTTGTTTGTTGGGTCGTCCATGGATCCCCAAAGCTGGGGCCGTAACCTCAACGCTCCACCAGAAGCTGAAATACCCGGTCAAAGGGAAGATTGTGACAGTACAAGGAGAGGAAGAGTACATGGTTAGCCACCTCAACTCTTTCCGATATGTAGAGATGGATGGGGAGTTCATTGAGACCCCATTTCAACATTTTGAAGAGGTTCCCCAGATGCTGGCATCAGCTGAGACTGTTGTTGAAGACTCTCCTATGAAGATGGCTTCCTTAAAGGATGCTCGGGCTGTTGTTGAGTAAGAAGCTCAAAAGGCTGTTCGGAATGCATGGATCAGAATACCTCCCGTGTTCATCAGAAACTCGGGAGTAAATGCCATTGAAGACGATGTGGAAGAATCTGAGTTCGACAGCTGGATCTATCCTACGACCGACGGTGGACCAAGTAACTGGACAACAAAGGACTTCATCCTTATTTCTTTTGTTACCCAGTAATGAAACTTTTTGTTTTGAATATGTAACAGACAATTTTTTAAACTTTATGGCCCGGTGTCTTACCCGGGGCACTGTGGCTTCATTTGTGGGGGATCTATGTGTGTCATTTTCATATATCATTAATAAAAGCATTGGACGTTTCTTGCATTTCAAATCTTGCGCTCCTTGTTTTTCTTTATTATATATTGCAAAACAACTATTTTACACACACTCACATATACAGGTCCACATCCACTCTGGATCTCACTGGTAACGACTCTGCTACTGCCAGTTATGACTTTGAAAATCCGATCAACTTAGCCGAAGACGAAGGTGAAGATGATTGCGAAGTGCCTGGTGAACTTGCAAAACTGCTACTCCAGGAAGAGAGGGTTATTCAGCCGCACGAAGAGCCGGTGGAATCAGTGAATCTGGGTACAGATATAGACAAGAAGGAAGTCAAGATCGGTGCAAACCTGGAAGCTAGTGTGAAGCAACGGTTGATTCAGATGCTGCGTGACTACATTGAGATCTTTGCCTGGTCTTATGAAGATATGCCTGGGTTGGATACCGATATTGTGGTTCATCGCCTGCCTACCAAGGAAGACTGTCCTCCAGTAAAACATAAGGTTCGCCGAATGCGCCCAGAGATGTCTAAGAAAATCAAGGCTGAAGTTATGAAACAGTTCGACGCCGGTTTTATAGAAGTTACTTCTTACCCACAGTGGGTGGCCAACGTGGTTCCAGTGCTGAAGAAGGATGGTAAGGTTTGAATGTGTGTTGACTATAGGGATCTGAACAGGGCGAGTCCCAAGGATGATTTCCCTCTACCTCATATCGACGTTCTGGTTGACAACACCGCTCAGCACAAGGTATTCTCCTTTATGGATGGCTTCTCCGGTTATAATCAGATTAAAATGGCTCCCGAAGACATGGAGAAGACCACTTTTGTTACTCAGTGGGGCACCTTTTGCTACAAGGTCATGCCTTTTGGGTTGAAGAATGTTGGGGCAACGTATCAGCGTGACATGGTTGCTTTATTTCATGACATGATCCATCATGAGATTGAAGTATACATCGATGATATGATTGAAAGGTCCCAGACTGAGGAAGAGCACCTTGACCATCTGCAGAAGTTATTTGACAGGCTGAAGTTGTACAAGCTAAGGTTAAATTCAAACAAGTGCACCTTCGGGGTGAGATCTGGTAAGCTGTTGGGTTTCGTCGTAAGCGACAAAGGTATTCAAGTAGATCCTGCAAAAGTAAAAGCCATACAAAAGATGCCAGCTCCCAGAACTGAGAAAGAAGTCAGAGGCTTCCTGGGACGTCTGAACTACATTGTCAGATTCATCTCACACCTGACTGCTACTTGTGAGCCAATCTTCAAGTTACTGAAGAAAGATCAAGTAGTATGTTGGAACGATGAATGCCAGGCCGCTTTCGAAAGGATCAAAGAGTATCTCCAAGAGCCACCCATTCTGATGCCACGAGTTGAAGGGAGACCTCTGATCTTATACTTAACAGTACTCGATAACTCAATGGGGGTGTGTGCTGGGTCAACATGACGAGTCTGGCCGAAAAGAGCATGCTATTTATTACCTTAGCAAAAAGTTTACCGACTGTGAGACCCGATACTCACTGCTCGAGAAAACTTGTTGCGCTTTGGCATGGGCTGCTCGTCGACTGAGACAGTATATGCTGACTCACACTACTCTGTTGATATCAAAGATGGATCCAATCAAGTATATCTTCGAGAAGCCTGCCTTGTCCGGAAGAATAGAAAGATGGAAGATGATCTTGACTGAGTATGACATCCAATATACGACCCAAAAGGCAATCAAGGGAAGTGTGTTGGCAGACCATTTGGCACATCAGACAGTGGATGATTACCAGTCTATGAACTTTGAATTTCCAAACGAGAATATCATGTTGGTAACTGATTGTGAGACACCTGGACTGGATGAAGGACCTGAGGAAGGATCCCGATGGTCTATGTACTTTGATGGGGCTTCGAACGCTTTGGGTAATGGCATTGGCACAGTGATCATATCTCCTAAAGGCTCTCATACTCCGTTTACCACCCGATTATGTTTCAACTGCACCAACAATATGGCGGAGTATGAAGCATGCATTATGGGTCTTCGAGCAGCAATTAACCTAAGGATTAAGTTTCTAAGTGTTTTAGGAGATTCCGCTCTCGTGATCAGTCAGATCAAAGGCGAGTGGGATACGAAACACCCAAATCTTATTCCTTACAAGAGTATGTGTTGACTTTGCTTCCCCATTTCAAAGAGATAACCTTTGAACATTTCCCTAGAGAGGAGAATCAGTTGGCGGACGCGCTGGCTACGATGTCTTCTATGTTCAAAGTCAATTGGGACAACGAGGCTCTCTGGATTATCATTGAAAGATTGGACGAACCTGCACATTGTTGTGATATTGAGACTGAATAGGCAGCAGATAAACCCTGGTTTCATGAGGTAAAGAGGTATCTTAAGGCTCAGGAGTACCCTGAGGGTGCATCTGTTAATGATAAGAAGTTTCTGAGGAGGTTCGTAGCGAAGTTCTTCATCAGCAATGGCATTCTTTACAAGCGTAACCATGATTCGACCTTACTGCGATGTGTGGATAAGAATGAAGCAGAAAGGATCATGACGGAGTTACATGAAGGTGCTTTCGGAACTCATTCCAGTGGACACACCATGGAAAAGAAAATCCTTCGGGCAGGATATTATTGGCCCACAATGGAAGCTGACTGTTATCAGCATTCTCGGACGTGTCACAAGTGCCAAGTCTATGCTGATAAGGTGCACATACCTCCGGTCCCTCTGAACGTCTTAACGGCACCTTGGCCTTTTGCAATGTGGGGCATTGATATGATCAGCGAGATCAGACCTACGGCATACAACGTGCATCATTTCATTCTGGTAGCTATTGATTACTTTACGAAGTGGGTTGAAGTAGCTTCCTTTGCTACTGTAACCAAGAACGTCGTGGCATGGTTCATTCGGCACAATCTGATTTGTCGATACAGTGTACCAGAGAGGATCATTACAGACAATGGTACCAATCTCAACAACAAGATGATCACTGAGCTCTGCGAGCAGTTCAAGATACAACATCACAACTCTTCTCCCTACCGGCCGAAGATGAATGGGGCTGTAGAAGCGACTAATAAGAACATTAAGAAGATCGTGCAGAAGATGACAGTGACATATAAAGATTGGCACGATATGTTACCATTTGCTCTTCATGGGTACCGTACCTCAGCACAGACGTCAACAGGGGCAACACCCTACTCCTTGGTTTATGGCATGGAGGCAGTCTTGCCCATCGAAGTTTAGATACCCTCTCTTCGGATCATGAAGGATGCAGGTTTGAGCAAAGATGATTGGATTCAGACCCGGCTTGATCAACTGAATTTAATCGACGAAAAGAGACTTACTGCTATTTATCATGGTCAAACATACCAAAAACGGATGATCAAGGCATTTAACAAGAAAGTTAGACGACAAGAGTATCAAGTTGGGGACCTGGTTATCAAGCGCATCATATTACCTCAAGGTGATCCCAGGGGCAAATGGACCCCTACTTACGAAGGGCCATTTGTGGTTAAGAACATTTTCTCAGGAGGGGCTATGATTCTAACCACCATGGATGGTGACGACCTTCCTCACCCCGTCAATGCAGACATAGTGAAAAGATACTACACATAATCAAAGACCCGCTATGTTGACTGGCCTAGGAAAAAATAAGGGCTTCCTGGCGAACCAAAAGGGTTCGGGCAAAAATAAGGGATGAAAATGAAAAATCTGTACACCCGACAAGTCGAAAACCTGAAAAGGCGGCTTGAGCAAAAAAGGGTATCCCGGTGGACTAAAAACCCGAAAGGGTGGTCCAGGCAAAAATTAGGGATTAAAGCGTAACACTATGTCTCATTGGATCACCTTGCATCCAGACTTCGGTATCGACTATCAAGCTCGGACGACACTAATCAATCTGATCTACCTTCAACCAACAGCAAAGTGATGAGATGCTCGAAGACATAAGGGCAATAGCAGAGTTGGAACCCAGTGGGATCATTCACATAACTGTTTTGTTTTCTTTTCACAAATTGTGTAAATTCTATTATTCGACGGCGTTCTCTTACTAGGACGTCAACCTCTTGTACAAAAACGCCTATTTACAGGCCAAACTTCAAAATCAATACAAATTCATTTTCAGACAAAGTTCAAACTGTTTTTCCTTTATCTGTTTTGTTTTGCAAAGAACGTCTAATGTTCATTTTTGATATATGCATTTGACATTTATTGCTGCTCATGAATATTTACATGCGAAACAAAAGATGAATTATGGGTAACATCAGAAACAGGGGCAATAAGAATTGTCCGAACTGTACAGTTGCTCTGTCCACCAAGTACAAAGGTAAATTCAGCTAAAGAATATGGCTAAGATACCTTCACCCCCCCGCAGAGTAAGACATTAATAATAGCTCTCCCAACTGAGACTGGAAACTATGAACATATCAGCAATACTCTCCCCAAGCAGAGTTGATCTACCATCAGCACTAAAAAGGCTTGATGTCCCCGACAGTCTTAACATTCCCTGACAGAGTATAAGAATGTTCCCCGGCAGAATACAAGATACCCCTAGTGGAGTCAATATTTCCCCAGCACGGTCTGAAAAAGCTTCCCCAACGGAGTCGAATCATCATCCCCAGTAGACTCTGGAAGTTTATCCCCAGCGGAGTACAAGATAACTCTCCTCAGCCAAGTTCAAAGGATCATTCCCAGCCAAATTCAGAGGATTATCCCCATAAAAGTCTAACAGGATTATCCCCAGCAAGTTGCAACTGAAAGATCATCCCCAGCGGAGTTTTTTCCTTTCACAAACAGGAATTCAATCCTCAACAGATTCAATATCGCCAGCAACGGTAATCCATCCCCAGTAGAGTTTATCAGTGGAATTCTCAGCAGAACATTTCTTCCCCACAGAGTAACCTCCTCATCAGTTTATTCCCCAATGGAGTTCTCTTCTCCTGTAGGTTTATTACCTTCTTTCATCATCCCCAGCGGAAACGAAGAACTCAACTCTACTCTCCAGCAGCTATCCGGGATTTATTTTCCCCAGCTAAAACATTACATTTCCATACATCATGATACATGCATAAACGCATCATACCATACAATCTCATTTATGTTGAGAACATCATTGCTTGATCCATATCATGCATTGCATATGGCTGACCTTTACCTTTCAGGAAAGATGCAGTTAAATCCTCAACTATGTGGAAGACCTTCTCTGGTCCAGTTAAATCAATTCCTAAAGATTTTTTTGATGCCAATCCAGTTGAAGTTATCCCAGGACCTTCTCTGGTCCAGTTAAGTCGATTCCTAAAGATTTTTCTGATGCCGATCCAGTTGAAGATATTCCAAGACCTTGTATGGTCCAGTTGAATCGATTCCTAAAGATTTTTCTGATGCCGATCCAGTCAAAGGCCTTCTCTGGTCCAGTTAAATCGATTCCTAAAGATTTTTCTGATGCCGATCCAGTTGAGGATATTCCAAGACCTTGTCTGGTCCAGTTGAATTGATTCCTAAAGATTTTTCTGATGCCGATCCAGTAAAAGGCCTTCTCTGGTCCAGTTAAATCGATTCTTAAAGATTTTTCTGATGCTGATCCAGTTGAAGTTATTCCAAGACCTTGTTTGGTCCAGTTAAATCGATTCCTAAAGATTTTTCTAATGTCGATCCAGTCAAAGGCCTTCTCTGGTCCAGTTAAATCGATTCCTAAAGATTTTTCTGATGCCGATCCAGTTGAAGTTATTCCAAGACCTTGTCTGGTCCAGTTGAATCAATTCCTAAAGATTTTTCTGATGCCGATCCAGTCAAAGGCCTTCTCTGGTCCAGTCAAATCGATTCCTAAAGATTTTTCTGATGCCGATCCAGTTGAAGTTATCCCAAGGCCTTGTCTGGTCCATTTAAATCGATTCCTAAAGATTTTTCTGATGCCGATCCAGTCAAAGGCCTTCTCTGGTCCAGTCAAATCGATTCCTAAATATTTTTCTGATGCCGATCCAGTTGAAGTTATCCCAAGACCTTGTCTGGTCTAGTTAAATTAATTCCTAAAGATTTTTTTGATGCCGATCCAGCCAAAATTTAATCCAAGACCTTCTCTGGTCCAGTTAAATCAATTCCTAAAGATTTTTATGATGCTGATCCAGTTGAAGTTATCCCAAGACCTTGTCTGGTCCAGTTAAATCGATTCCTAAAGATTTTTCTGATGCTGATCCAGTCAAACTTAATCCAAGGCCTCCTCTGGTTCAGTAAGATCGCCGATAAGATCTCCCTGATTCCTATTCCAGTCGAAGTTCAGACCACCTACCAACAATCTCCAAATGGAATCTGTAAGCCCATTCTTAACATCACAAGGCTGATACTACATCATGCGAGTGCAAATTTCTGGGCACTCTAGTGTTCAATCATCTTCCACCTTCGGATCACGAAAGGCCCGAAAGCCAATCTATATCCTCAGGTTTAAGAAAATTGAACAGGGGAAGCTGTTGTACCCCAAAATTTTCCCTCCCATTTTTCTCAAAGAAACATTGCAAGAATAATCTCCAAATGGTTCAAGATTGCTCAAGAGTTGGACAGTCAAGCTATCTCCTAAGGCAGTCAACCTCAAATTAGGGTTTTGAGTTGCATCAAGGTCCTTATATCCAAAATGACCTCAAGTGTTCCCCAATGTCCTAATATGTTCTCAAGATCATCCATGCCAAATTTCAAGCCTTGTAGAGGAAGTTTGGTCAGACAATTGCTCAAGAGGCCCAAAAATCGACCATGCTAGGGCAAAAGTCAACTGTGACCTATAAACAGTCAAACTTCAAGATTTTTTGTCAACATTCTCATTTTGAAGGATATTTCATCATTTGATCAAGGGTTTATCATTATTCATCAAGGATTGCTCAAAATTCATCAAGACTCAAAAGTTGTTAAATTAGGGTTTTATAGGAAAAATCAACCCAACTTTGACCAAGCATAACTTTCTCATAATTTATGAGAAATGACCTATCCAAATCTCATTTTGAAGAGGATTCAATTTAATACAATCCATCTTCACACCCAAAGATCAATAAATGCACTCACAAGAAGTTACAAATTTGGACATTATAGGTCATTTTTGAAAGTCAACAAAAACACCTTTTTTTCCAAAGCTTATAACTTGAGCATGGAATATAAAAATGGGATTAGACCAAATGGGTTGGTTAGATGACATCTCAAGCTTTCTAAAAAGTCCAAGAACACTTCCAAAAGTTCAAAATTGAAGAAGTTATGCATTGTTGAAGTTGGGCATTTTTCAAAAATTGCAAAAAGTCAACTATCCCAAAAACATCAAATTTTGTCAAATGAGCCCATTCTTTTCCACTTGATTTGGTCTTGTCACACTACACACGTGTCCTAGCTTCTGCCTCATGTCCATTTATTAATTTTTCTATTTTATTTGATTTTTTATTGAATTAATTTATTTTAAATCAATTTAAATCAAATAAAATCCAAATATTGATGAATTAAGATCTTTTTGATTGTCACAGGCCTTAATTGTCATCATGTACATGATCAAACTCGTATCTCACCATATCATGAACAAAAAGATTGAATTTGGCCAATTTTGGAAGGTTTTTCATGGAGGATCAAATCAAATCCTAAAACATCAATGCACCAAGATTGAGTCCCCAAATGTTAACCTAATCCAATGCTCATTACATATACAAGCTAAAGGCACGAGAATTAAAGGTGAGAGGCTGCCAAATCACAAGAACCAAACTTGAGAAAATTGCAAAAAAGTGTGGAATCGAAATCACTCTTAGAGGCCAATTCAAAACAAAAACTCAACGCTATTCAATTGCTGGACATCCACTGAGTGAAAAGCAATCAAAAGCAAGCTCTCTCCCCTCCTCAATCGCACTGTAAGTCCCTTTGAAAATCACTTTTCAGTTGAAATCACATCCTCATATTCTTGCATTTTTTTGGCAAAATCTTTACATAATCATGCTTATCGTTCCATTTAGAAGCTTTTTGCATTATTGAATTGCATTTTCATAGCCTGTAACCCCCTAGCCGAATCTAGGGTTCTTGGTTTGTATTTTTGGGCTTTTCTTTTCCAGGTAAAATCAGCCCTATTAATGGACATAGGCATGTTCAAGAGGGAGAGACGAGCATGACTGTGGTTTTAGATTGATTTTTAATGGCCTAAAATTGATTTTAGGAGGCACCTATGGATTTAGCTGCGGATACAAATCCGCAGGTAAATATCCAGGGTTCAGTGGAGAAGACGAAGACGTGTCCCTTCCCAATTGGCCCATTCAAACATTTGGCGCGCATTTTTTAATTTTCTGGCATATTATTGATGTTTCCCATATAATATTCATTGTCTATTATGATAACAAATGAAACATAGTGACGCAGTGGCAAAGGCGTGTGTTCATTGGCTAACAGGACCTGGGTTCGAATCCCAGGTCCCCCAGTTGCATATTATTATTTTTCTGCAGATGTTCCAACGCGTTTCAAGGATTGTGGACCACCATACACCATCAAATATCAAAGCACCAGATGGCCCAAGGCCAGATCTGGTGACTCAGGTTGAAGGTCCATCATGCTCTCAAGTCAACGTGCGCGTAGAGAATCAGAAAGTCAACCAGGCTTGCAACGTAATGGGCCGAGAAAATTGCAATTCTTACCTCCTTTTGGGCCCAGAACCCCCTGAGTAGTTTTTATTTCTATTTCCTATTTCTTTTATTTAATTGTTTTGTATTATTATTTTTATTATTTAATCACTAACCAATTAATCTTTTTCTTAATAAAATCAAAAACCAAAAAATATATTTTATTGCTTAAAATTAAATTCAGCATTTTATTTTTGTAAATAAATATTAATTCAATTAATTTAGTTTTAATTAGGTTTAACTTTTAATATTTTTTCAATATTTAAAATCAATGTAGATAATTAGGTTTTACTAACTTTAAATCAAATTTATTTTATTTCTTTAAATATCCAAAAATCCAAAAATATCCTTTTTTTAATTAATTAATTTATTTATTTAAATAACTTAGTATTATTTCCTTTTAATTCAAAAATAAACAAAAAATTACTTTCTTTCAAAAAAGGGTCAAAACCCTAAAAAAAACTCGCATTCGATTTAATTTTCCGCACGCGATCCATTTTACCATACTGATGTAATTGTTTCCCGAAATGTAATAGTTTAATAGGACCTTTAAATTATTTTATCGCTTTATTTATTTTCCGCATTTTAATTTCAAGGGTTGTTTTTCGGCGATGTAAATACCCGACGTCTTGTAATAGTTAGATTTAATTTCCGCAATTTAATTTCCGTAATCTATAAACTGTTAGATGTTTGGTAATAGGGAATGCATGACAAGATCGAATGTATGAACTTAAAATCAACATAGATAACCATTGACATGTACAAAGATAAAATTAACCGAAATAACACACTCGCACATGCGCACTCTTAGGGTACACCTCACTTGGTTGCCTTCGAACATGGTCATTGAGTATGGGAAGTTTTAGAGGTCGCCCTCTTGTCCAAAGATCATAGTTGCCTCGAAACGGTTGCCTCAGAAAAATGATCTAAGACATTAGGGTTACCGCTAAGGCATCCTAACATTTCTTTAGTGACCACATGTCCCTTAATCGAATTGACCCTTAAAACTCCAACGACGATGCTACCTACTCATCAATAGTGGGCTAGCATTGCCTAAAGGACATTAGTACAAATTGATTCCTTTTTCGAGTAGGTAGATGGTTCTTAAGTACTTGCTCCTTTCAAAATAAAATAAAACCTTTCGCACTTACACCTTTCAAACAAAAACTTCTTTCAATCCCACAAACACAAAGAGAAAGCAAAATTTTGAAAACACTTTGAGCAAGTACCTAAGAGCCCGTGGATAACCACAGATAGAAAGGGTGCTAACACCTTCCCTTTCTATAATCTACCCCCCAGTCCCGAGAAACATCTCAAAAAAGGAATTTTTCTGTGCTTTTTTCCTTTCCTTGTTGGATAAAATAAAAGACGGTGGCGACTCTTGCTTACCACGACATTTTGCAAAAACAAACGCAAAACACGAACCAACATTCCAAAAACAGTCAGTTCTCTTCCCACCGTATCACAGATTTCTCGAAACCATTCCAGCCATCTTCATCTCAAGCCAGCCATTGCATTAGCTTCCTAGAGGTCCAAGGAAGCTAACCAGATCATTACAACACCTTGAAAGCTACTCAAATTCAAAACACAAATTCCATTTTCAAGGTGAGTTTTTTTTCTGACTTTTGAACTCTTCATATAGGCATCATTAATGGTTAATTTGTGAATGAAAAATGTGGATATCATTACCCTGAAGCAAACCATGTCCATAGTTTTCATTTTTATTCTTTGAGCTTAGAGGATTTTAAGTTTGAATCTCTGAAAAAATTAGGTCAGAATTTGGTACCATTTAAAATTCATGTTCATCTTTGAGTGTTAGCTTAAGTTATTTACTTGGTTGGATTCATGATGAAATTTCTAGCAACTTTCATGTTTGTACTTTTGAAAATGGTTGAGAAATGAGAGAGATAACAATTTCAAAAATCATGTTAAATGGTCTGGCGCGAGGTTGAAGATGATACATGCCTAGGAATGTGTTTCAAATATATATTTTTGGTTTTGTATTAATAAACGGATGTATAACCACCCTAGTGGTAGAAGCGCGCGCCTGTGACTATAGGGACCTGGGTTCGAGCCCCAGTGGTACCCTTTTGTTTTTTCACTTTTTCTTATTTCAAGTTCAATGCAAGCCAAGCCAGCGTGTGTACCATGTGAATTTCTCCATCATCATCAGATATGCCAAGCCATTAAATCCAACACCTCACATGCATGTCCCCATGATGCACCCTTCAAGGTTGCCCACACTAGATCACCAGAGGGTGCTGAATTTGTTTTGGGCCTGGAGCTTTGTTTTTGGCTTCTCACCCCCCCTGTTTGCTTTTTGACTCAAGCCCATTTATTTGGTTTTTATTTTGTTTTGTGACTTGAACAAAAAAAATACTTTTGGGCCTAGCGCCCCCTTTTACTACTGTTAACCACCATTTCTATTTTTTAACCCCCCTGACTTTAATTGTTATATTTTATTTTATCTTCTTTTTTCTTCAATTATTATTATTATCATTTTATTAAATAAAAAAATACCAAAAATATTTTATATTTATTATTTAGATATTTAGGATGTTTTCCATTTAAATTCTTTTAGATAAAAAAACATTTTTTCTAACAAATTAATTTCTTTTCTTAATTAATTAATATTTAGATAATTAGGTTTAATTATTATACTATCCTTTTGTAAATTAAAATTAATTTAGAACTTAGGTTTATTTTAATTAATTAATTTTCATTTTTATTTTTAATTTAAAACCTTTTCATAAAAAACCTAAAAAAATCCTTTTTAGTTAATTTCTTTTCTTAATTAATTTAAGTTTATTTTATTTTATTAACCATTTTCTTAATTAGGTTAAAACCCTTTCATAAAAATCTAAACAAAGAAATCATCTCTTTATCCATTTGCATTTGCATTTTTATTTATTCAATTATTGTACATTTATTCAATATGGTTGTAATAGTTAATTATATTTAATTTTCTTGCAAATCCCCCATTTGTAAATTCGTATACCCCCTCCCTTAATAATGTAATAGCTTATTAGTTTTACTTTCCGTAATTTATCGCTTTATATAAATGCTAGTAATTAGGGTTTGTATGGAAAGATAAAACCAATGCTTAGAAAACCCTAATACAAGATAAATCAAGCATGAAAAAGACACACTTGCACACTTTGCACCTCTAGGGTAAATCCACTTTGTTGCCTTATGAAAATGGTCATAATATGCATGTAAGATGTCTTAGCAAAAACAAACAAAATACAAGATCATAGTCCATCGATGACGCTACAAATATTGCCTTAAGAATGATCTTAGTTCCTCAAAGAAAATGCTAAGATATCTTACAACATTGTTATTTATGACTATACGATGACACATGCCCGTTCCTTTTACATTCAAAGATAGGGTTTCTTACCAAATCAATGGTAAGATAACAATGTCAAAGAAAACAGGAAATAAACATGAAAGATTTTTGAGTAGGTAGAATGTTCCTAAGTTGCTTGCTCATTTTTAAATCAAAACATCCTTGCTATTTTCAAAACAAACACCAACACTTTCAAACTTGAAACATTTTCAAAAGATAAACACTTTGTACGCGTTCTTATAGAAACGAGAGCCATTACAAAGACACATTTTTAAAAAAAAATCACTTTCAAAAACACATTCCACAAACACCTCTTTGAACTATTTTCGAAACAACACTTTGTACGCGTTCTTATAGAAACGAAAACCATTACGAAGACATTTTCAAAATACTTTAAAAAACCAGACAAAGCATATTTTCAAACAAAAGCAAGTGATCTAGCAAGCAACTAAGATCCCGTAGATAACTACGGATGAAAAGGGTGCTAACACCTTCCCTTTTCATAACCTACCCCCAGAACTCAAGAAAATAATCTCGAAGGTCTTTCCTGTTCTTTTCACCCTTTCCTTATTGGATAAAAGAAAATTCGGTGGCGACTCTTGCTAACCGCAACATTTGCGATAAAACACAAAACAACCAAGTCAGTTCTCCTACCGCGTTATAGGACTGGCGACTCTGCTGGGGAAAACTTAAAAGTGGGGTTACCTTAGGGTTAGATCATTTTTACTTGCTTTCTTTGTCTGACTTGTATGCTTTACATTTTTGGTCCTTGTTTGGGTTACTAAAAGATCCTACACCCAGATTTAGGGCACCTTTTAGGTAAGTAGCAATAAACTGTGAGGGAACTGTGCAGGGTATACTGACACGGGGTATACTTTGGTGTGTACTGGTCGCCCTTGAGTAATCAAGGAGAATATGGGGCCGCTGCATGGTATCATAAAGCGTCAACTAACCTTAGCACCTTAATTTACCAACTTGGATTTTAAGACGTAGTGAGATAGCCGTCTTTGGTGTAAACCCAAAGTCGGTTGATACTCGATGATACACTCATTCAGGTCTAACCCTTGAGTTTTGTTTGGTGGCAAGTCAATTGTCTATCGGAACGAGATTTGGGGGAAAGACCAGTGATATTGAGATCCCTTAGAACCTAGTTACTATATTTAGGACAGGTTGAGCCAACCCAACTTCAAGAGGGTACCACCTTAAAATCCATGCAAGCCTTATACCTAAGGTCTCTGAGATTTGCTTGTGTTTGCTATATCTGCTATATCTGAGCATAATCATGACATCATAACATAGCATGTCATACTAACCATTTCAAGGATTCTTAGGGTTTATTTTTGTCTTATTTTGTAGGACATGTCCCTCGCCCGCAGATTCACTATACAAGTCAGTCTGGTAAAAGTACCTCCTCAGCTTAAGGATTTGGTATCAAGGGTTCCTGAAAGCTCTCCATTCACTAAAAGACATGGTCAACTTCTCAAGTTGGTCACCTCAAACCCTGATGAAGAAATGTTAAAAGTGCTCTTTCAATTCTTTGACCCTCTACATCACTGTTTCACTTTTTCAGATTACCAGTTAGTGCCTACTATGGAGGAGTTTTCTCTGTTATTAGGGGTACCTATCCTTAACAGGGTACCTTTCAATGGTACAGAAAGAGACCCTAAACTTGAAGATATTGCTAAAGCTCTTCCCTTACAACGGTCTGGCATAATGGCAAACTGGGAAACCAGGAGAGGTGTCAAGGGTTTCTTGGCTAAGTTCTTGTTTAAGAAAGCTCATCATTTTTGGGATACCTTGGACTTACAAGTTTTTGAATAGGTGTTAGCCCTTCTCATTTATGGGTTGGTACTGTTTCCTAATCCAGACTAGCTCATAGACGTGAATACGGTTAAGTTTTTCCTGTCACGTAATTCGGCACCTACTTTTCTTGGAGATATCCTACATTCTCTGCACACTCGCATTATAAAGAGAAGAGATACCCTTCTGTGTTGCACTCCTCTTTTGGATAGGTGGTTTATTTCGCACCTACCCCGATCCGTCTTAAAGAATGAACAGGGTTAGAGATGGTCTCATAGGCTAATGACTCTTACACATTCAGGCATTCATTGGTGTCCTCGATTCTCAGAGAATGTTATCATCATTGATCGATGCGGAGAATTCCCTAATGTCCATATTTTAGGCATTAGGGGAGGAATCACTTACAATCCTTGTTTGGCACTGTGACAGTTTGGATATGCGAGAAGGGATGGTCCTTATGATACACTTATTCAAGGAATCTTCTTCTACTACGAGAATGATGCTCAGGGTTACCGCAAAAGGTTCATGCGAGCTTGGGTCATGGTACATAGAGTTGATAGCAAGACACTGGGGCACAAGAATTCCATCCCTCTGGAGCCTTATCTCAAATGGGTACGAGCTCGTGCTCAAAGTCTTATGATGCCTTACCCCTCTATTCTCCTAGTTATCATAGAGCCTATTGTGGAAGGAGATGTCCCATACACTATCCTTCATCCTAACATGCCCACCTCTCTCGAAGACTTGCAAAGGGATTGGATACAGCTTAAGGAAGAGCGAGACACTTTCGAAGCCCAATTCTACGCCAGCAAGAAGAAAGTTCTGGAACTCACCAAGCAACTTCATGAAGGGCGGAGTCTGAATGCCTACATCGCACCAAAGAGGATGCGCTCAACTTTTTTGTCTTAGAGTTTTGTATTTTTATTTCTTTCATTGTAAGCCCAAAGAGGCATGATGTACTCAAACTTTAATTTATTAATATAACATGTGTTCATTTTTGTCTAAAGCAAATTTAAATCTCTAATTTCCTTAACATCATTTGCATATGCATCTTCATTCATCATAACACAAATAAGTTTCTCCCATATAAGTCTCCTTATCTTCCTACTGTTTATTTCAGTAAGATGGATATGGAACAAACGGTGAAATACATCCAGGTTTAAAACGCCCAACTTCAAGAGATGCTCTTGAATTTGTCTAAGGGACAAGAAGAGGTGAAAACTCTCCTCACCGGGGGCATGATCATGGGGAATCCTGAGGACAACAGAAATGACCAGCTGGAGCGGCTATAAACTGAGATAGCATCATGAAGGTCCAAATGATGGGACAACTGGTGGGCCAGATGGCTCTTATCCAAAATCTGGCTCGAGGACAAGAAGAGCTGAAAGTTCTTGTCAACCAACTTCATCAAGACGGTTGCAACCATATGAAACAAATGGTTAAGATTGGAGATCAAGTCACCTTTCAGCCTCCTATGAGACAAGGAGTCGGTGTGGTGGAAAATAGACTGTTCCAAATTGCTACCGCGTCTCGAGTCCAACAACAACCTCGCTAACAACAACAAAGAATAAGAACAAGGAGGTCACACCTAAGAGACAATTTACCAGGATTGGCATGTCGCTAGCTCAGGTGCTACAACACTTGTATAAGGCGGAGCTAATTACATTAAAGGCTCCTCCCTGGAATCCCAACACTTCTGCTCCTAGTTACCGTCTCAATGAGAGGTGTGCATACTATTCTGATGGTCCTGGGCATGACACGAACAATTGTCGGGCTCTAAAGAACAGGATTCAAGACCTAATTGAAGAAGGAGTGCTGGAGTTTACACAAGACGATCAATTGGAACTTTTCTATCACCCCTCAAGGGCATCCACATGAAGGAACAATCTGGGCGAGGAAATTTTCTGTTCATTTGAATTTTCAATTGTAATTCCTTTTGTTATTCAAACAATTATCTATTAATGTCAAACTTTGTTTCATTAATGAATTGCATATGTTTGTCTTGAATTCATCCATTCGTTTTCACTATATTTAAACTATGCTTTTATTCTCTTTATGACATTTAACTCTTGCTAAAAGTTACAAGCCTTTAGAGGGAGGATGATAAAAACAATGCCATAATCTCATACAGTGTGCTTTTGGACAGACCTTGATGACGATGTACATGCGTTCTTTCAATTGCTAAACACTGGAGTTATAAGGATGACAATCCCTAGTCAACCCCTTTGAGCCAAAGAAGTAGAAGTTTTCTTTCTTACACAAATTGAAACCTTTAATCAAAACCTAGGGTAGGGTAGTCTCTCAGTTAGTTCAAACACATGTTTAGTACATAACGAATGACATCAAAAACATTCCTTCTGAACCAAAAGATGGTGATTGGTTCCCTATCAAATAGGCAGTCATTATCTTTCAAAAAGAAAAGCACACTAATTCAAAACCTATAAAGGAGACTTAAAGAAAACTAGGGCATCTCGCTAACCGTAATCTCCTTACAAGAACAGTCAGACAAAATTAGGGATAACAAAAGAAATAGGTCACTACAAATCCTCAACAAAAATGAAAAAATGTTGTAAAAATGATTGCCTTCTAACAAACTTAACTTGTCTGAACCATCACCAAAATGTTATTCCAAACTCAATTGGAATTTGAACGCATAATTAACCGAGTTTAGGACTGAAGAACATCACAAAGAGCGAGTGGGTACAAACACACTTTGAGCCTTTATCTTTTGTTTCTTAAATCGTGAATCAAGCCACACTACAACCCTTCAAAAGTACTAATTGAAGCATGGGTTAGTTCAAAAGCATACTGTTACAAAAGGTATCCTGACTCCTGTAAGACTTTACCCTAAATCCTGAGTTTGAATTTTCTTACAAAACTTCTTTACTTGCTAAAACGTATTTTCAAAATTTCAAGACAAGCATAAACTTTACGTTATTTGAATATCGTTGTTTGCATATTTGTTTGACAACAGAGAAATTCACACAACGAATATGCATTGAACGAAAGCTCTCTCAGTGAACAAAATCACTTCGATTAGGATGAAAATTCCAATAACAGACCTCTTAAGAAAAAGACACGGCATGACATGTCACTATCCAGCACACCTGGGGCAGTCCAGTCAAGATTCCAAGAAATCTCTCAAGAAATGCAGAATAACCAGGGGCAGGTCTCTATCTCCATCACTTGGGGCATTGAATGCAAACCCCGACCAAGGGTGCGTACAGTCAAATGTTTCCTAACACTGCCACAAACACTATTTACTAGGGGCAGTGATAAATCTCCCCAGAATCCTTCTCATAGGATGATTCCCCAGCCATATTTTCAATCTCTGAAAACCTCTTACCAACTGAGTCGACCTCAAGAACCCTCGAGGATTTTTCTTAGTGAAGAAGATACCTCTCTAACAGACCGACAACAAGGTTTATTTCCCAACAAACTACAGATTCCCCAGCTTGAGTTTTCCTCTCTGACTACTACAAATCAAAGGGCCACAACCCCTCTTCCCCAATAGACTACTCTACAATCCCCAACAAGTTACTGTTAAGCCTGGACCCGACCAGCTATCAGTTCAACTTCGACTCCCCAGTAGAGCAATGGACAACCAAGACTCCTGATCTCTTTTCCCCAAGCAAGAATCAACACTCTCCATAGAGTTTTCAATATTCCCCAGCGGAGTCCTCCTCAACAAAACAGGAAATCCCCGGTGGGAACATTCTAAGCAAAGTTTGAAGACACACCTACTCTTAAACAACAATCCGAGATTTAATAACTCCCCAACACCTGTCGAGGATTTATTTTCCGAGACAAAATTACATTTCAACAACATTTATAGCATATGCATACAAAATATATATAACACAATTCTCATTTATTTTGAGAACATCATTACACCATGTATTTCATACATCATGAAATTGCATGCATCTAACTCTTTACCTTTTCAGGAAAGATCAAATCAATAGATGGTTATCATCAACAATCTTCAAAAGGTCAAAAATCAATACATGTGACAAGCCAGGGAAATTATCTACACGACCAGCTGAAGTAATCCTACACGGGATCCTTCCCATACACTCTTCTAGAAATAGTTCAAATGCGATCCGGATATGGCTGACATTCTGATACATACTCTAGATTCATTCAAATACAGTCCAGATACGATCCAGATTCGGATGTCATTCTATCACTCATTCAAATACAGTCTAGATACGATCCAGATTCGGATGTCATTCTGTCACTCATTCAAATACAGTCCATATACGATCCAGATTCGGATGTCATTCTGTCACTCATTCAAATACAATCCAGATACGATCCAGATTCGGATGTCATTCTGACACTCATTCAGTACATCTTTCAAATACGAGTCAGATACAATTCATTTATGGATATTATTCTAATACTCATACCAATACCTCTACTGGTTCAGTTTAAATCTCTCAACGGTTTATTCTGATTCTTTCTAGTAGACACTTTATCTAGTTCAGATAAATTGCTCCAAGACTTATTCTGATTCTTTCCAGTTAAAGAAAATTTAAGACCTTCTCTGGTTCAGTCAGATCGACACTAAGATCTCTCTGATTCCTATTCCAGTTGAAGATATTCCAAGACTTTTTGTCTGGTTCAGTTGAATCGATCCTAAGATTCTTCTGATTTCCATTCCAGTCAAAGTTTATTCAAGACCTATATTGGTTAAGTTTAAATCTCTCAACGGTTTATCCTGATTCTTTCTAGTAGACACTTTCTCCGGTTCAGATAAATCGCTCCAAGATTTATTCTGATTCTTTCCAGTTAAAGAAAATTCAATACCTTCTCTGGTTCAGTCAGATCGACACTAAGATCTCTCTGATTCCTATTCCAGTTGAAGATATTCCAAGACTTTTTGTCTGGTTCAGTTGAATCGATCCCAAGATTTATTCTGATTCTTTCCAGTTAAATAAAATTCAAGACCTTCTCTGGTTCAGTCAGATCGACACTAAGATCTCTCTGATTCCTATTCCAGTTGAAGATATTCCAAGACTTTTTTCTGGTTCAGTTTAATCGATCCTAAGATTCTTCTGATTTCTATTCCAGTCAAAGTTTATTCAAGACCTCTACTGGTTCAGTTTAAATCTCGCAACAGTTTATCCTGATTCTTTCTAGTAGACACTTTCTCTGGTTCATATAAATCGCTCCAAGATTTATTCTGATTCTTTCCAGTTAAAGAAAATTCAAGACCTTCTCTGGTTCAGTCAGATAGACACTAAGATCTCTCTGATTCCTATTCCTGTTGAAGATATTCCAAGACTTTTTGTCTGATTTAGTTGATATAATCCTAAGATTCTTCTGATTTCCATTCCAGTAAAAATTAATCCAAGACATCTATTGGTTCAGTTTAAACCTCTCAACGGTTTATCCTGATACTTTCCAAATAAACATTTATGGTTCAGATAAATCGCTCCAAGATTTATTCTGATTCTTCCCAGTCAAATAACATACAAGACTTCTGCTGGTTTCAGATAAATCACTTCAAAGATTTATTCTGATTCTTTTCCAGTTGAAATCAAGTTTAGACGTAGTCCATTTTCTGTCAACAGTCACCTTTGGATGACATCTACAAGCCCATCTTCGGCAAGTCTCTATCATTCCTCCAAATGGCATATATAAGCCCATTCACAACTCATCTTCAAGTGCAAATTTCTGGGCACTCTAGTGTCCAATCATCTTCCACCTTCAAGTCACGAATGGAGGATCTGCAAATCTAACTCTTTAGGTTTAAGAATATTGAACAGGGGCTGCTGTTGTACCCCAAAATTTACCCTCTCATTTATCAAGTATTTTCTCATAAGATCTCCTTTGGTTCAAGACTGCACTAGGGTTGATTAGCTCAAGACATATCCTTAAGCATTGATGACTGAAATTAGGGTTTGATATTGCACAAGTATAATTGAACATTTAATGACTCATATGATTTTCATGGATCATTATGGAACCTCAAGATAGCTCATGTCAAGCTTCAAGTCTTGGATCACATTTTTGCTCAATCAATTGATCAGTTGACCTAAGAATCAACTATATTGGGAAAAAGTCAATTATGGTCAATTTACAGTCAAACTTCGTGATTTTTGATCCATATCAACATTGTGAACCCCTATATGTCATTTCATCAAGTTTGGAGCATAATTCTTCAAGAAATTTGATCAGATCATCAAAAGGGCAAAATGGTCAAAATTAGGGTATTGACTGAGAAAAGGCAATTTCTGATTTTTGACCTAGCAAATGGTTGATTGGTTGGAAACATGATCTCAAGGATTCAATTGCATCATTTTAACCAAATGACATGACTCAAAACATTGCTCAAGGTCATTTGATTGATAGTTGATTTTCAGTCAACTGATCAAAAGTCAACTGTACACTGAAAAGTCAAACTTTGACTTTTTGGTTAAAATCAGTGTCAAAGATCACAATTCATCAAAAAGTTAAGATTTCATTTTGATAAGTCAAAGTTTCCAAACTTATAAATTTTTCTAAGTGTTGAAAACTTCATATTTTTTCACAACATTGAGCCAATTTTTCACCATGATGCAAGATGATTCAAAGGAAACTTTCAACATGAAAGTTGTAGATCTCAATGAGATATAAAACTTTGCTTTACACAACTCCTCCTAAAAATGCTTGGATCTCAAGTTATTAACCCATGAAATCATGGTCATGAAACTAAAACACTTAGTGAAATTTTGAGCATTTTGGTCAGGATTTTGACCTAACTTCTGAGCCAAGTTTCACATAGTTCCATTTGGATTTTGCAAAAGTGATTCAAATAGGGGTTGTAGAGAACATTACAAGCTTTCTAAGAAGTCTAATAACTCCTTGAGATCATTTGTGAGCAAGGATAATCTAAGGTCATAAGTTAGGGTTTCAAGTTGTTTTACAAGGCAGAATTTTGTGATGAACAAAAATTCAAATCCATGCTAGGCTGCACAATCTTTGCTTTGCAGGCCTCAAACTTGCTTGGAACTCCATAATTAATGTTTTGCACAGTTGTTAGAGGCTTCAACTCAATAATTCAATGCATTTCCCATGCTTAATTCCATTTTAGGAATAAAGTAACCATTCCATTCTAGTAAAGTTGCTTTAACCACAAAATCAGTTTTATTTTGAGCATTGAACGTTTCCTTTTTGCACAAGATTTCCCTACACAATCATAATGAGCATGTTTAAAGGTTACATCCACCCTACAAGCTTGGTACTTCACATTGAAACAAGATGTTTCAAGTTTGCTTCAAAAAGAAGCAAAATCCCATAACTTGTACTTGTGTGATTCTGACTCTCTCAAGCCTCACAATCTTTTCCATACATATACACAAGTCGTTTGCAAGAAAAGACATGTATGCTTAAGCCCTCAAACTCCCTAGAACTCAGAATCACACACAAAAACTCCATTGTTGCGTATTTTGGCCAGAAATCCCAAAATCAAAAACTACTCGTGCGTTTCTTGGCCTTTTGATTCCAAAAGCTTCCAAACATCATACATAAGCCATCCCCGTCTCTGTTACACGACTGTAACACCATCTTCACCCATTTCCAAGTTCAAAAATAGAGTATCACAATTGGAATTCTCCAAACCATTCCAGCCATCTTCAGCTCAAGCCAGCCATTGCATTAGCTTCCTAGAGGTCCAAGGAAGCTAACCAGGTCATTACAACATCTTGAAAGTGTTAGAACAAAGTTTGAATCTACTACCCTATGTTTAAGTTTTGATGATGACAAAGTGAAAAGATATATTATTTATATGATTCATGTATGAACTATCTGCTGCCTAAATTATTACGTTCTGATTTGCAGATACTCTGATTGGTATAAGCAAGATCACACCTAATCAGCATCAGAAATTGGTTCTTGACATCAGCATCAGAAGTTGCCATATCAGAATGTCAGAATCAGAAGATTAACTCACGTGTATGCTGAAGCCTGATGAACAGAACTGCGCTCAACACTCTGATAAAGAAACACAACAGTTCATCAGCAGCCAAGCAGAGTCAGAATGAGCCAAGCCAGAACTTGCATTAAGTAAGCAACTGTACTGTGCATTGATAGCAAATTAATACCAACGGCCTCATTCCAGACAAGATCTGCTCGATAAGGAAAGTTTGTTATTAGCATTGAATCAAGAATATTGCTCCAACGTTCAACATCTCAGTGCTATATAAACAAGACCTTGAAGATTGAATTGGCTAATGCTCTCCAAATCTTTACACGCCTAAAAGCTGATCATAATCTTCCTTCTCTCAGTTTGCTAAACACTACACATTCTATTATTCTATCATTGTTTAGAAATCTAGTTTCTAAGATTTAAGTTGTGTATACATCACAGTTGTGATACAGTTTTGTAGAAAACATTCACACACTTAGATTTATCTTCTTTGTAAGAAAGTGTTTCCTTGACAAACCGGGGTGTGGTTTGAATCAAGAAGGCTTTAGCAGTTGTTAAAGCAGTCTGTAATATTCAGTTGAATATAGTGGATTAAGACCTCGTTGGAGAGAGGCGAAATCACCTTGACGGGTGGACTGGAGTAGTTTGAGATCAAATGAACCAGGATAAAAATATCTTGTTCATTGCATTGTTTTTCAGTTTTACAATTCAACCCCCCCTTCTTGTGTTTTTCACTACTTCAATTGGCATCAGAGCGCCTGGTTCTGAGCTAAAACACTTAACCGTGTCAGTACAAGATCCAGCGTTAGAAAAACACAATGGCAGGAAACTATTCTCACACCAGCAATGACAACAATGAGGACAAAGACAGATTCAGCGGCAAACCTCCAGTCTTTGATGGAGAAAACTTTGATTACTGGAAAGACAGAATTGAAAGCTTCTTTCTGGCACATGATGCTGATCTGTGGGATATGGTGACAGATGGATACACGCACCCTGTGAATGCAAGCGGTCAGAAGATTGATAGAAAAACAATGTCTGACCAACAAAAGCGTGACTTCAAGAATCACCACAAGGCCAGAACCATCCTCCTCAGCGCCATCTCCTATACTGAATATGAAAAGATCTCCAACAGAGACACAACAAAGAACATTTTTGACTCACTCAGAATGACGCATGAGGGCAACGTTCAGGTCAAAGAAACTAAAGCTCTGGCGCTCATTCAGAAGTATGAGGCGTTCAAAATGGAAGAATCTGAATCCATTGAAACAATGTTCTCAAGATTCCAGATTCTGGTAGCTGGTCTCAAGGTTCTGGACAAAGGATACTCTATTGCTGACCATGTCAAGAAAATCATCAGAAGTTTACCCAAGCAGTGGAGACCAATGGTTACAGCTCTGAAGCTAGCTAAAGATCTCAACAAAATCACTCTGGAGGAACTTATCAGCTCCCTCAGAAGTCATGAGATAGAGCTAGAAGTTGACGAGCCTCAGAAGCAAGGTAAGCCTTTAGCATTAAAATCTAACAAAAAATCTAAGTCTAAAGTTTTGCAGGCAGTTGAAGAAACATCTGATGGATCCTCATCAGAAGAAGACAAACTCTCCCTCCTCTCCAGAAGAGTAAATCAACTGTGGAAGCAAAGACAAAGGAAGTTCAGGAATCCCAGAAGATCTGATCAGAACGAGTCTTCTTCCAGATACAGAAGGACAGATTCTTCCTCTGGATACAGAAGATCTGAAGGCTCCTCTAGTAGCAAAAAGCCAAACACCAAGGACATCATCTGCTATGAGTGCAATGAGCAAGGACACTATAAGAGTGACTGCCCAAAGCTTCAGAGGGAAAAGCCCAAAAAGAAGTTTGGAAGAGAGAAGAAGAAAAGTCTCATGGCTACATGGGATGACTCTGACTCGTCTGAAGCTGACTCAGAATCAAATGATGAGAGGGAAAACATAGCTCTCATGGCTAACATCTCAGAAGATAGTGAAGCTTCTGAATCAGACTCAGAATCAGATACTGAAGAGGTATTTCCTAACTTTGCTGTTAACTTTACCAAGGCTGAACTTGCTGAAAGCCTTAATGAGTTTCTGGAACGGTATCAGCAAATTAGAGTTAAATTCAGAGACCTGAAAAGGAATCTTGAATCTGACTCTAATAAGACTGAGAGTCTCAAATTGGAGAATTCTGAGCTGAGAAATAAGATTTCAAAATTAGAAAACACTTTACAAAACTCTCAGAAGGAACCAATTTCTGAAACTCCCAGCAACGCTGATGAGATCATCAAGGAGTATGATCACAGTTTCCAGAAGTTCCTTGCTAAAAGCATAGATAGAAGCAAAATAGCTTCAATGATCTATGGAGTTAGCAGAAACAGAAGGAAAGGAATAGGATACCAAGGTAAGGTTCCTACACCAAAGAATGTCATGGACTTAACCATTAAACACACTCCTCTGAATTCACATTTTGTGTATGGTCACACACATGATATTAAATACACTAGCAGTAAGCACTCTGTGAAACCAAAATTCAACCAGAGTTTTGGTAAAACTAACAAATCAGGACCCAAGAAAATCTGGGTACCTAAGGATAAAATAATACATGTTGCAGATATCTTTAGCAGCAAGTCAGAAACACCAGTCATGGTACCTGGACTCTGGCTGCTCGCGACACATGACGAGAAGAAGGCATATGTTCCAAAGCTTGGAACTTAAGCCTGGAGGCCATGTTGGTTTTGGAGGCAATCAGAGGGGAAAGATAATTGGCTCTGGAACTGTAGGTAATGGAAATCTTCCATCTATTAATAATGTTCTGCTAGTAGATGGATTGATGCATAATCTGTTATCCATAAGTCAATTAAGTGATAACGGTTATGATATAATCTTTAATCAAAAATCATGTAAAGCTGTTAGTCAGAAAGATGGGACTATCCTGTTTAATGGTAAGAGGAAAAACAACATTTACAAAATCAAACTTTCTGAACTAAAGAGTCAGAATGTAAAATGCCTTCTGTCTGTTAACAACGAGCAGTGGATCTGGCACAGAACATTGGGGCATGTTAGTATGAGAAGAATATCTCAGATTAACAAACTCAATCTGGTCAGAGGACTTCCTAATTTGAAGTTCAATTCAGATGCTCTGTGTGAAGCATGTCAGAAAGGCAAGTTTGCAAAACCTTCTTTTAAATCCAAAAATGTTGTTTCTACCTCTAAGCCATTAGAACTTCTGCACATTGACTTATTTGGACCAGTTAAAACTGCTTCAGTCAGTGGCAAGAAGTATGGGTTAGTAATCGTAGATGACTATAGCAGATGGACATGGGTAAAGTTCTTAAGACACAAGGACGAGTCACACTCTGTTTGTTACCTTCTGTAACCAAGTTCAGAATGAAAAGGATCTTAGAATCATTAAAGTCAGAAGTGATCATAGTGGAGAATTTGAAAACAAAGATTTTGAGTCATTCTTTAATGACAGAGGCATTCTGCATGATTTCTCTTGTCCTAGAACTCCCCAACAAAATGGAGTTGTAGAACGAAAGAACAGAACATTGCAAGAAATAGCCAGAACCATGATCAATGAGACAAACATTACTAAGACCTTCTGGGCAGAGGCAATAAACACAACGTGCTACATTCAGAATAGAATCTCAATAAGACCTATTCTGGAAAAGACTCCATATGAATTGTGGTAGAACAGAAAGCCCAACATTTCATATTTTCATCCATTTGGATGTACTTGCTTTATATTAAATACAAAGAATTATTTGAACAAGTTTGACTCTAAAGCACAGAAGTGTATTATGTTAGGATACTCTGAACGCTCAAGAGGGTACAGAGTATACAATACAGAAACACAAATTGTGGAAGAATCAATCAGTGTTTGTTTTGATGATAAGCTTGACTCTGAAAAGTCAAAGCAGAATGAAGTTTTTGCAGGTATGGAAATTGAATTTACAGGTTCTGAAGACAAGTCATCAGAAGCTCTCAACACAGACACTCCTTCAACGTCTGAAAGGAGCACTGCTAGCAATCCTACAACAGCTGCTGATCAACCTCAGAAGAGATTACCCAGAAGCAGCTTGGATCACCCAGAAGAGACTATCTTAGGAAGAAAGGAAGATCCAATCAGAACAAGAGCAAGCTTCAGAAACTCTGAAGAAACTCTCATGGGACTTGTGTCTCTGATTGAACCTTCTTCTATTGATGAAGCACTTCTGGATAATGACTGGTGTGATACGGTGGGAGAACTGACTAGTGTTTTGCGTTCGTATTCGCACTTGTGCGGTTGAGCAAGAGTCGCCACCGACTTTTTACTTTATCCTAAAGGAAAGGTTAAAAAGCACAGCAAAAAACCTTTTTGAGATATTTCGTGGGTTCGGGGGGTAGATTATGAAAAGGGAAGGTATTAGCACCCTTTTCATCCATGGTTATCCATGGGCTCTTAGGTACTTGCTTAGATCAATCTTGCCTTGGTTTTCAATTGTGTGAAATGGTGCTTTGTGGATTGTTTTGAAAATGTTTTGAAAAGATGCCTTGTGTTAGGCTAACCTTGTAACAATTCTTTACTCGAATGTTTTACAAAAGGTGTTTTATCTTTTAAAAAGATGTTTCAAGGGTTTGAAAAGTTTGATTTTTGAAAGTGTTGTGAAGTGGGTTTTGAAATTAGGCAAGTGTTTTCTTTGCAAATTGACAAGTACTTAAGAGTTCATCTACCCTAAAGCTTTCTCAAAAGATTTTCGTCGTGTTTTAACCCCTTTTAACAATTTTGTTCCACCATTGAAATTGGTGGACAATCTTGCGTTTAGGAAGTTTATTCGGGACAGGCGCGGGTCATCGCATAGACCATGAATGCAATGGTGCCAAGTGTCTTTGGCAATTTGCTTGAAGGGACTTGATCATTTTGGTAGGCGACTTTCGAAAGCGTCATCGAGGGACTTATGATCATTTGATTTCGTTTTGCCAAAGACATTCGACGTGCAAGCATGGCCCATTTTGGAAGGCAACATGTGGGATTACCCTAGGGGGTGTAAGTGTGATTGTGTATTGATTACATGTATTTGTCTTGTGTTAGGTTATCTAGCGTTTTGATTTTAGGTACATACAAACCCTAGGTCTAACCATGGTATAATTGGAAAACTGTAAATTTGCGGAATGTAAATCTACGCTATTACAAAATAGTGTCCAGGAGTGGGGGTATAAATGTACAAGGGGATGAGACTTATAGTATTTACAACCAAATCGAATGTCACAATCAAAATATAAATGTCGAATGTACAAATATAAGATAAAATGTGTGTAGAGCAATATATTGTGTAAGTGCAAATGTATATGTATTGTGTAAGTGTAAATATGTACAAGTGCGAAACGTGAAATTGAGCCGTATTAGGGTTTTGACCTAGATAAATGTTTTTAAATGAATCTTTGATTTTTGTATGTTTAATTATGTACAAAAGAAGAATGAAGTGCTTTGTTTAAATGTTAAGTTTTTAATTGGAAAATATTTTAGTCCAAATATTTGTGAATTTCAATATTAGAAAAACGTATTGAATTATTAAGTATGAAAAATGAATGTTAATTAATTAAAAAGTTTAATTTTAATTATGTATAAAAAATGAATAATATGTACAAATATGTTTCAATATGTAAAAAATATTTTCAAGTTAATTGGTATAAAAAGTATTTTGTTATTGTTATGTACAAAAATGTATTAATTAAAAGAAAATGCTTTTAAATTTAATTTCATGATAAAAGTATTTTATTATTTAGGTTAGTATTTTTACAAAGAATAAAAACATTATTTATAGAATGAAGTTAGTAAAAGAAATATTGTTTATGAAAAAGAAATAAAAAAAAGTTAATGTTAAGAAAAGAAGTAAATATACAGTAAAGAAAGAGAGGGTTAGTGTTTGTTAATAATACTATTGGGCTTAGAGGAATTAGGAACGGGTTAAGCCCAAGCTGATCCAAAAACGAAATTAGGGTTTAGGCAATGTTTCAGTGTGGAATGAGGGCTAGAGCTTGAGGCAGCGACGGCGCGTTTGTCGAGTCTTCTCCGATTAGGCTTCCTGAGCTTCCTCCGGCCACCAGCGCGTTTCAACGCCTCTCCTCCCTCCAAGGCATGAGCCTAGCGTCCTTGATTTAAGGTATGATGACAACGTTTTATGTTTTCTTTGTGAACGATACGCATTAGTTTAATTTGAGTTCTTACCATTTTCTTTTCATTATGAGGTGAAGGAGAAGAGATAGAGGGCGAGGGTTGTACTACCTGATATTTGGAGGTGGAGGGAAGGTGGAGAAGTAGCGCTCAGGAGGCCGGAACGTCGTTTCGGTGACGAAGCTTGATGCTTGCTTTTGATGCCTTCCTGGTAACTTCGTTCTTTGCTTATGATTAAGGTTTTGATGATGATGCTAGATTTTGCCTGGAAAACCCTCCTTAAAATTCACTTTTTTTGTTTATCTTCTTCTTCCATAATACGTTGCCTTGGGTTGTTGTATGTTGCTCCTTCTCTCGTTGCCCTGTGATGACCTCAGAGGTCTGAGGGTTTCATTTGCCTTGAATCTTTGCTTCTGAATGATTTTGGAACATTGCTGCCTTGAGATGATTTGCTTGTGAATGATTTTGGAACATTGCTGCCTTGAGATGATTTGCTTGTGTGCTTTGAGATGTGCCCTACTGAGATGCCTATGATGAAGCCCACTTCTGAGGCTTGGGGTTTGAATGTTCAGTGTTGGAGCTTGGCTTATGTTTCGTGACTGATGCTTGGCTTGAGGTTGTTCATGTTATGGTGTTTTTGAAGGTTGAGGCAGGGTATTGGTGTTTGATAGGTTGCAAGTTGTGGTTCTTTGTTATGACAGTAGTGGTGTTCTTTTGACTTAGGCAGGTTGTGGTGCTTTTGAAGGTTGAGGCTGATGCTGGTTTGATGGTTTTTGGGGTTAGACAGGTTTGAGGTGTTGGTATGTTATGTTGTGTGGTTTGGATATGGTATTGGTTTTGGTAGTGAGGTTTTGGGACAGGGAGTTTTTGGCTTTTACAGGTTCAGTAGCCTTTTTAGTTTTTGGGTTTGAGGATGTTTTGAGTTTTTGTATATTTCTTCTATTCTCTTCACTTCTCTCTTGGCCAGTGTGTATTGTGGTGAGGCAGAGTTAAGTGCTTGATGCAGCCACCCAGTTGTGTTTGCCTTGACAGTTTTTTTTATGCTTCTCTCCTCTCTCACCTTACTTCTGTCTATTCTGAGCTGCCTAAACTGTGTTAGCTATTTTCTTTTCTCTATTCACTCTCTACTGTCTGCTGTGAACTGCCTTTATTTTGCTGAGTTGGCTATTGATGATTTTGTATATCTTCTGCTATCTTGTTCCTGAACTGTCTATGTTTGCTTTGTACCCCTGCTGAACTGGTTTGGCTTTTGTGTATTTATCCTAACCTCTCTATTCTGAACTACTATCTTGCTGAACTCAGTTTGTCTCTTTGATTTTGTATCTCCTTTTTGTCTTGCTGCCTGCTACTGAACTGAACTGTCTTGGCTTGTATATCTTTTTTTCTGTCTGCCTGCCTACTGTACTGTCTATTTCTGCTGCTGAACTGCCATTGAACTCAGTCTAACCCTGCCTGCTTTATCTCTCTTTTCTCTCTCTCAAAGTACAGTTTGAAATTTAATATGATTATATTCTGTACTTGCTCTGAAGGGGTTCTATGGGAAATGATGAGTTAAGATTGTTTTGCTTGCATAATACATCTTGCATCTCCTTTTGCCAGTTTGTGTGCTTTTTCTCTTCCTTGATATCTTGGCCAAAATCTTTTATGACAGCCTTGAGTACTTGTGATTTTCTTTGATATATTTGGCATTTTGACAGTAACTTTTGTTTTTGGATAGAAAGTTTGGATTGAACTTTTTCAGTTGGGATTGGATTTTGAATCTTGAATTTCTATGCAGCTTGAATTTTATAACTTATGCATTTTTGACATTTGCATTTATGAAATAAAATGATCTTCCCTCTCTGTGAACCGGGAGAAATCCCGTGATTTGCAGAGAGGGTCAACTGATCCCAGTCAGTGGCCCCTAATGATGAGCAATTTAACTGTCTTTTCCAATTAACTGCTTTCTGACTTTTCTTGTTTCTTTTTGCAGATGAAAAATGGAATACCGGAGTGGAATGAAGAACGAAGAATATTAGAGAATAGGATAATTTTTCATTCTATGTAATATTTAAATTAAATGTAAATTATTGTCTGTAATAAACAACAATTTGTACAAATAATTCAAACATCAATAAAAGTTTAAATTATCCAATTAATTCCGATTTCTTTATTGTTTATTTATTTATTTAAAATTCTTAGAATTAAAACAATTGAATAATAAATTCAATCATTTAATTTCAGAATAATAAATAACTAAAATAAAACAACATTGATCAATTAAAGTCTGTCTTATTCAATATCCAAAACAAAGCAGCAGTCGATCCAAATAGACTGATCAAACGCATAAGCACTGTGAATCCAACACTGCATACTGTATATGACTGGCCCAATCAAAACGTACTGAATTCAAACCACTGTCTCTTTTACTGATTAAACCAAGACAACGCGAATTTTAATCCGAATCTTGAAATAAACCGCAAAGTGCTGTGGAATTCAAATTTCTCTGAGAATATGCCCATAAAACCCTAATTCCTGATTAAATGCCAAATCATGCTCGCTTGATCAAAATTGAACCAAAAATCAACCAAACCCTAAGCCCACTGTATGAAACAATTCAAAGCTCTGAAAATCAGTAAAACCCTAATTTTGCTTGACTGTCAAGAAAAGTCCGTTTGTACGATTCTTGAGCCAGTTTGAAAAGTCAGGAAATGTTTGAAGCTGAGATTTCTTGTGGAAAAGCGCGAGGGCAAATTTTGGGGTACAACAGTTGCCCCTGTTCAATCTTCTTTGACCTGAAGAGTTAGATTGGCAAGTTTGCCTTTCGCTACTTGAAGGTAAAAGGAGATTGGACACTAATGTGCCCAGAAAATTTGCACTCGTCGATGTGACGGTGAGGTGAATGGGCTTAAAGATGCCATTTGGTGATGGGCTTAAAGATGCCACCTGGTGCGAAAGAATTTGTCGGGGGATGGGCTTAGAGATGCCATCTGAGAATGGGCTTATAGATGCCATTCGGCGACTGCTGGTAGGAGGATGGGCTTATAGATGCCATATGGTGATGTTGAACTGTACGTCAATGGTGAGTGGACGAGTATCCGAAGGGCATCCCTGTTTTGGAATATCTCTGAATTGGGGTCTGAACAAGCAACAGATTGACGTCCGTGTCTGGAGAATCTGTAAACTATTTGAGATTGAATAAGCCATAGAGCAGCATCCGTTGTTGGGACACGTCCGTAAACTATTTTCAAAAATTTGAGAAGAGTCTGAATCAGTCGGTAGATTGACCTCCGTTGTAGGGAAGAATCCGTAAACCGTTTTCAGAAGCTATGAAGAGTCTGAACAAATCGGTAGATTGACATCCGTTGTAGGGAAGAATCCGTAAACTGTTTCAGAAGCTAAGAAGTTGAAGAGGAACCGGTGTAAGGTTTCTGCTGATGCGTCTGAATGAATCTGGAATAGGTATCAAAATGTCGCCGCGTCCGGGTCACATCTGAACTATGTTTTTTGGATGAATCTCAGGAGATGATCTGTGTCTGTCGACTGATCTTACCTGAAAATGTAAAGGGTTAGCTGTATGTAATGTTATGACGCATGATGCAACGCATGTGACATTTAATGTTTATGATATGAATGTAATGAATGCACATGTAAGCTGATGAGCTAATCTTGCCAAGGATACATGGTTCCGAGATGGCTGAAGATAAAAGCGTCTTGACTGCTGCCGGGGAAAATAAATCCTTGGCTGTCGCTGGGGAAGAGAATTCCTGATGACCTCTACTGGGGAGCTCCAACTAGTAGACTCATGCCGGGGAGACCAGATTGAGAGTCTTTGGTTTGATGGGAGGTAACTCTGGAGACCTCGCTGGGGAACTCAAGATTTGTCCTTCCAAAATTCTGTGGGGAGAAGGTTTGAAAGTCTGACTCCGCTGGGGATTGTCCATTTGAAGCTCTTGATCTGCTGGGGATACTGAAGCTTAAACTCTGAGGGGAATTGAATTCCGGGGAATTCCCTGGCTGGGGATTTGCACAGATAAGTTACTGCTGGGGAATTTTGATGAATTCTGCTGGGGATAGGGAGAATTCTGGGAATGCGATCTTCCGTGGTTGTTAGCTTTGAGAAGAATCTGAACAAGTGATAGGTTAACATCCGTTTACTTGGAGAACCCGTGAACTGTTTTCAGAAGTCTTGAAGTTGAATCAGCAATAGAGCCGCATCCGTTGTTGGGAAGCGTCCGTAAACTAATTTCAAAGGTTGCATCTGAACAAGCTGATAGATTAACATCCGTTACTTGGGAAGAATCCATGAACTGTTTTCAGAAGTCTTGAGAAGAATCTGAACAAGTGATAGGTTAACATCCGTTTACTTGGAGAACCCGTGAACTGTTTTCAGAAGTCTTGAGGTTGAATTAGCAATAGAGCAGCATCCGTTGTTGGGAAGCGTCCGTAAACTAATTTCAAAGGTTGCATCTGAACAAGTTGATAGATTAACATCCGTTACTTGGGAAGAATCCATGAACTATTTTCAGAAGTCTTGAGAAGAATCTGAACAAGTGATAGGTTAACATCCGTTTACTTGGAGAACCCGTGAACTGTTTTCAGAAGTCTTGAGGTTGAATTAGCAATAGAGCAGCATCCGTTGTTGGGAAGCGTCCGTAAACTAATTTCAAAGGTTGCATCTGAACAAGTTGATAGATTAACATCCGTTACTTGGGAAGAATCCATGAACTGTTTTCAGAAGTCTTGAGAAGAATCTGAACAAGTGATAGGTTAACATCCGTTTACTTGGAGAACCCGTGAACTGTTTTCAGAAGTCTTGAGGTTGAATTAGCAATAGAGCAGCATCCGTTGTTGGGAAGCGTCCGTAAACTAATTTCAAAGGTTGCATCTGAACAAGTTGATAGATTAACATCCGTTACTTGGGAAGAATCCATGAACTGTTTTCAGAAGTCTTGAGAAGAATCTGAACAAGTGATAGGTTAACATCCGTTTACTTGGAGAACCCGTGAACTGTTTTCAGAAGTCTTGAGGTTGAATTAGCAATAGAGCAGCATCCGTTGTTGGGAAGCGTCCGTAAACTAATTTCAAAGGTTGCATCTGAACAAGTTGATAGATTAACATCCGTTACTTGGGAAGAATCCATGAACTGTTTTCAGAAGTCTTGAGAAGAATCTGAACAAGTGATAGGTTAACATCCGTTTACTTGGAGAACCCGTGAACTGTTTTCAGAAGTCTTGAGGTTGAATTAGCAATAGAGCAGCATCCGTTGTTGGGAAGCGTCCGTAAACTAATTTCAAAGGTTGCATCTGAACAAGTTGATAGATTAACATCCGTTACTTGGGAAGAATCCATGAACTGTTTTCAGAAGTCTTGAGAAGAATCTGAACAAGTGATAGGTTAACATCCGTTTACTTGGAGAACCCGTGAACTGTTTTCAGAAGTCTTGAAGAGGAACCGGTGTAGGGCTTCCTGATGATGAGCTTGTGTAAAACTGCATCGGGTTTTGAACACTTTTGACATTCGAATGCCCCAAGTGGTGATGTAGATAAATTCCTGGCTTATTACAGGTGTCGGTCTACAATCGGTTGTTCACAGATGTTTCCTGGGTTGTTGCAGGTGTCGATCTGGAATTCTTCAGACATGCCCTGGCTGGATACAGGAGTCGAATCTGGAAAGGTGATAGTTGATTTGTTGAACACTTTTGACATTCGAATGCCCCAAGTGGTGAAGAAGGAGTCTTGAATCAGATTACTCTGCATATTGAGAGATTTCTTGAAATCTTGACTGGACTGCCCCAGGTTAACTGAATTTGAAAGATCTGTTGGACCCTGACTGGACGGCCCCAGGTTAATTAGATCGTGACATGTCATGCCCCTTTGTTGATAGGAGGTTTGATGGAAGTGTCATCCTTTTGAAGTGATTTTGACTTACTGAGAGAGTTTTCGTTCCTCCGAACATTCGCTGTATGAACTTCTTCGCTGTCAAACAAAAGGGGTAAATACAGACAGTGATATTCAAGCAACGCAAAGTTTATGTTTGTCTCGAAGTTTTGAAAAATGCGTTTTTAGCAGAAAACTTTTCACAAGACAAGTTAACACAAGATTTAGAGCAAAGCCCTACAGGAGTCAGGACACCTTTTGTAACAGTATGCTTTCGAACTAACCCATGCTTCAATTAGGACTTTTGGAGGGTTGTAACGTGGCCTGGTTCACGGTTTAAGAAACAAAGGATAAAGGCTCAAAGTATATTTGTACCCACCCGCTCTTCGTGATGTTCTTCAACCTAAGCTCAGTTAATTGTGCGTCGCACCCTGTTTTGAGTTTGGAACGACTTTTGGGCGATGGTTCACCAGTTTGAATTTGGGAGGCAGTCATCATCTCCTTTTTCTTTTCCAACACTTTTCATGTTGTTGAGGATTTTGTAATGACCTCAATATTTTGATTTTGATTTGTTATCCCTAACTTTTGCCTGACTGTTACCGTTTTCGGGATTACTGTCAGCGGGATGCCCCAGCTTTCTTTAAGCCTCTTTTATAGGTCCTGGCTCAGTGGGCTTCTCTCTTTTGAGAGATTGACTGTCTATGTGATAGAGAACCACCCTTGTCTTTTGATTCCGAAGGAACGCTTTCTTCTTTTTTTTTTTGACGTCGTTCGTTGTATTACGAACTGAGAGTTTGCGACTTCAATGCGCGTTCTCTTTTGAATTAACTGAGATACTACCCTGCCCCAGGTTTATATCAAAGGTTTTGATCGTTTAGAACAGGAAACTCCTACTTCTTTGGCTCGAAGGGGTTGACTAGGGATTAACTTCCTTATAACTCCAATGTTTGGGAATTGAAAGAAATGCCTGCACATCATCAGCAAGGTCTGTTCAAAAACATATTGTATAAGATCACGGTATTGTTTCGTCATCCTCCCTCTAAAGGCTTGCAGCTTTTTATCAAGAGTCAAATATCATAAAGAAAAGCATAAGAATAGTGAAACGAATGGATGAATTCAAGACAAACATATGCAATGCATTAATGAAAACAGAGTTTAACATCAACAAATAATTGTTTTGACAGTAAAAGAAATTACAACTTTGAAAAATTCAAAAAGAAGCAAAAGTCTTTCAGCTTCGAGCCTCGTCACTTCAAGCGGAGATCCCCTCAACGGAAGATCTTCATCTCGCCGTCTGGCATGAATTCCAGCACCCCAATGTCGATCAGATCTTGAATCTTGTTCTTCAAGGCCCAACAGTCGTTGGTACTGTGTCCCGGGCTGCAGGAGTGGTAAACACAAAATGCGTCGGGATTAAAGTGAGGAGAGGAGATATTGGGCTTCTGAGGAGGGTCCTTTACAGTAAGCAAATTGACCTCCAACAGGCGCTTCAGTATGAAGAATGATGGTATCTCAGTCTCCGTAAACTGTCTTCCCGATTTTTCTTGCTTACGTCGACTGCCCCGCTGACGCTGGCGAGGTTGTTGATGGGTTCGTGACCCTGAAGCTAGCAAAGGAGCTTTCCCCTTGTCTTCTTGAGTGGATGGAGGCTGAGCGGTGACTTGCTCTTCGACCTCAGATGTTTGCCCCAGTTGGTTGTTTGGAAGCAGTTGGCGGACCAGAACTCCGAGTTCCTCTTGCCTTTGAGATAGGTCTTGGATGAGAGCCATCTGGCCCACCAAATATCCCATCATTTGAGTCCTCAGTGTTGTCAGATCAAACTGCAGCTCCGCAATCTGATCGTTCCTGGCATTGTTGGAATTCCCCAAACCGTTGGCGAGGAGAGCTTTCATCTCTTCTTGCCCCAGAGACAAGTCCATGAACTTCTCTTGTAGCTGGGCGGTCTGGTCTTGGATGTCTTTGACAGACCGTTCTAGAGCCATCTCTTGCTGAAATAAACAGCAGGAGAGTAAGGAAACCTGAAAAAGGAAAGATTGTCAAAATGCAATGCATGATATGTGGATGCATGCTTTCAAGGATCTCTTGGGGTAAACGCAAGAAAAATGTTAGAGTTTGAACTCTGCTCTTGGATTGGAGATCTCTGTACCGGTGGATGTCCTTCCACGAGAATCAAGCTCACCATGTCGAGTGGGTCATAGCCACTGATTCGAGTTGTTGCACTTGAACTTTGACTGGATTGGTTAGAGGAGAGACCTCTTGCCCCTGGATAGGCGTCTGGTTCAACGTAATCCTGCATTAACAGAACCCTCGAGATCCTTGAAATGGTTATTGAAAATGCTAAAATGCTATGGTATGATGTCATGATGTTATGTACATGTATGCACAAACAAGTAAGTGTATATACAGGCAAACAATATTCACACAAAGCACACAAGGCCTTAGGTTTAGGCTTGCATGAGGTTCAGGTATTACCCTCTTTTGGTTTGTTGGTTAAAACCTGTCCTATTAAAAGTAACCAGGTTCTAGAGGTCCCAATGTCACTGGATTGCTTTCATTGTTCATCGTTTCGATTTAGCCACTGACCGGCGATCAAAATATCCCAAGAAAACAACCCTCAATTGAGTGTAGTATCGAGTATCAACCGACTTCGGAGTACACCAAAGTAGTTATCTCACTACCCTAAAGAGGCTAAGATGGTCAATTAAGGTTCTAAGGCCAGTTGATGCTTCGCGACACCACGCGGCGGCCCCGTACTCTCCTTGACTGAACTCAAGGGTTACCGGTACACACCAAAGTGCCACATCAACGTAGCAGACTGCTTCAACCATGTCGGTATACCCCGCACAGTTCCCTCACAGCCTTGTTGCTACCTAAAAGGGTTTCCCCAGATCCGGGTTAGGATCTATAAAACTCCGATACAGAGCCCACAAATGTAGAAGCAAACAAAGCAATCAATTAAAAGTAAAGGTGATCTAAACCCTAAGGTAACCCCACTTAAAAGTATTCCCCAGCAGAGTCGCCAGTTCTGTGATACGGTGGGAGAACTGACTAGTGTTTTGCGTTCGTATTCGCACTTGTGCGGTTGAGCAAGAGTCGCCACCGACTTTTTACTTTATCCTAAAGGAAAGGTTAAAAAGCACAGCAAAAAACCTTTTTGAGATATTTCGTGGGTTCGGGGGGTAGATTATGAAAAGGGAAGGTATTAGCACCCTTTTCATCCATGGTTATCCATGGGCTCTTAGGTACTTGCTTAGATCAATCTTGCCTTGGTTTTCAATTGTGTGAAATGGTGCTTTGTGGATTGTTTTGAAAATGTTTTGAAAAGATGCCTTGTGTTAGGCTAACCTTGTAACAATTCTTTACTCGAATGTTTTACAAAAGGTGTTTTATCTTTTAAAAAGATGTTTCAAGGGTTTGAAAAGTTTGATTTTTGAAAGTGTTGTGAAGTGGGTTTTGAAATTAGGCAAGTGTTTTCTTTGCAAATTGACAAGTACTTAAGAGTTCATCTACCCTAAAGCTTTCTCAAAAGATTTTCGTCGTGTTTTAACCCCTTTTAACAATTTTGTTCCACCATTGAAATTGGTGGACAATCTTGCGTTTAGGAAGTTTATTCGGGACAGGCGCGGGTCATCGCATAGACCATGAATGCAATGGTGCCAAGTGTCTTTGGCAATTTGCTTGAAGGGACTTGATCATTTTGGTAGGCGACTTTCGAAAGCGTCATCGAGGGACTTATGATCATTTGATTTCGTTTTGCCAAAGACATTCGACGTGCAAGCATGGCCCATTTTGGAAGGCAACATGTGGGATTACCCTAGGGGGTGTAAGTGTGATTGTGTATTGATTACATGTATTTGTCTTGTGTTAGGTTATCTAGCGTTTTGATTTTAGGTACATACAAACCCTAGGTCTAACCATGGTATAATTGGAAAACTGTAAATTTGCGGAATGTAAATCTACGCTATTACAAAATAGTGTCCAGGAGTGGGGGTATAAATGTACAAGGGGATGAGACTTATAGTATTTACAACCAAATCGAATGTCACAATCAAAATATAAATGTCGAATGTACAAATATAAGATAAAATGTGTGTAGAGCAATATATTGTGTAAGTGCAAATGTATATGTATTGTGTAAGTGTAAATATGTACAAGTGCGAAACGTGAAATTGAGCCGTATTAGGGTTTTGACCTAGATAAATGTTTTTAAATGAATCTTTGATTTTTGTATGTTTAATTATGTACAAAAGAAGAATGAAGTGCTTTGTTTAAATGTTAAGTTTTTAATTGGAAAATATTTTAGTCCAAATATTTGTGAATTTCAATATTAGAAAAACGTATTGAATTATTAAGTATGAAAAATGAATGTTAATTAATTAAAAAGTTTAATTTTAATTATGTATAAAAAATGAATAATATGTACAAATATGTTTCAATATGTAAAAAATATTTTCAAGTTAATTGGTATAAAAAGTATTTTGTTATTGTTATGTACAAAAATGTATTAATTAAAAGAAAATGCTTTTAAATTTAATTTCATGATAAAAGTATTTTATTATTTAGGTTAGTATTTTTACAAAGAATAAAAACATTATTTATAGAATGAAGTTAGTAAAAGAAATATTGTTTATGAAAAAGAAATAAAAAAAAGTTAATGTTAAGAAAAGAAGTAAATATACAGTAAAGAAAGAGAGGGTTAGTGTTTGTTAATAATACTATTGGGCTTAGAGGAATTAGGAACGGGTTAAGCCCAAGCTGATCCAAAAACGAAATTAGGGTTTAGGCAATGTTTCAGTGTGGAATGAGGGCTAGAGCTTGAGGCAGCGACGGCGCGTTTGTCGAGTCTTCTCCGATTAGGCTTCCTGAGCTTCCTCCGGCCACCAGCGCGTTTCAACGCCTCTCCTCCCTCCAAGGCATGAGCCTAGCGTCCTTGATTTAAGGTATGATGACAACGTTTTATGTTTTCTTTGTGAACGATACGCATTAGTTTAATTTGAGTTCTTACCATTTTCTTTTCATTATGAGGTGAAGGAGAAGAGATAGAGGGCGAGGGTTGTACTACCTGATATTTGGAGGTGGAGGGAAGGTGGAGAAGTAGCGCTCAGGAGGCCGGAACGTCGTTTCGGTGACGAAGCTTGATGCTTGCTTTTGATGCCTTCCTGGTAACTTCGTTCTTTGCTTATGATTAAGGTTTTGATGATGATGCTAGATTTTGCCTGGAAAACCCTCCTTAAAATTCACTTTTTTTGTTTATCTTCTTCTTCCACAATACGTTGCCTTGGGTTGTTGTATGTTGCTCCTTCTCTCGTTGCCCTGTGATGACCTCAGAGGTCTGAGGGTTTCATTTGCCTTGAATCTTTGCTTCTGAATGATTTTGGAACATTGCTGCCTTGAGATGATTTGCTTGTGAATGATTTTGGAACATTACTGCCTTGAGATGATTTGCTTGTGTGCTTTGAGATGTGCCCTACTGAGATGCCTATGATGAAGCCCACTTCTGAGGCTTGGGGTTTGAATGTTCAGTGTTGGAGCTTGGCTTATGTTTCGTGACTGATGCTTGGCTTGAGGTTGTTCATGTTATGGTGTTTTTGAAGGTTGAGGCAGGGTATTGGTGTTTGATAGGTTGCAAGTTGTGGTTCTTTGTTATGACAGTAGTGGTGTTCTTTTGACTTAGGCAGGTTGTGGTGCTTTTGAAGGTTGAGGCTGATGCTGGTTTGATGGTTTTTGGGGTTAGACAGGTTTGAGGTGTTGGTATGTTATGTTGTGTGGTTTGGATATGGTATTGGTTTTGGTAGTGAGGTTTTGGGACAGGGAGTTTTTGGCTTTTACAGGTTCAGTAGCCTTTTTAGTTTTTGGGTTTGAGGATGTTTTGAGTTTTTGTATATTTCTTCTATTCTCTTCACTTCTCTCTTGGCCAGTGTGTATTGTGGTGAGGCAGAGTTAAGTGCTTGATGCAGCCACCCAGTTGTGTTTGCCTTGACAGTTTTTTTTATGCTTCTCTCCTCTCTCACCTTACTTCTGTCTATTCTGAGCTGCCTAAACTGTGTTAGCTATTTTCTTTTCTCTATTCACTCTCTACTGTCTGCTGTGAACTGCCTTTATTTTGCTGAGTTGGCTATTGATGATTTTGTATATCTTCTGCTATCTTGTTCCTGAACTGTCTATGTTTGCTTTGTACCCCTGCTGAACTGGTTTGGCTTTTGTGTATTTATCCTAACCTCTCTATTCTGAACTACTATCTTGCTGAACTCAGTTTGTCTCTTTGATTTTGTATCTCCTTTTTGTCTTGCTGCCTGCTACTGAACTGAACTGTCTTGGCTTGTATATCTTTTTTTCTGTCTGCCTGCCTACTGTACTGTCTATTTCTGCTGCTGAACTGCCATTGAACTCAGTCTAACCCTGCCTGCTTTATCTCTCTTTTCTCTCTCTCAAAGTACAGTTTGAAATTTAATATGATTATATTCTGTACTTGCTCTGAAGGGGTTCTATGGGAAATGATGAGTTAAGATTGTTTTGCTTGCATAATACATCTTGCATCTCCTTTTGCCAGTTTGTGTGCTTTTTCTCTTCCTTGATATCTTGGCCAAAATCTTTTATGACAGCCTTGAGTACTTGTGATTTTCTTTGATATATTTGGCATTTTGACAGTAACTTTTGTTTTTGGATAGAAAGTTTGGATTGAACTTTTTCAGTTGGGATTGGATTTTGAATCTTGAATTTCTATGCAGCTTGAATTTTATAACTTATGCATTTTTGACATTTGCATTTATGAAATAAAATGATCTTCCCTCTCTGTGAACCGGGAGAAATCCCGTGATTTGCAGAGAGGGTCAACTGATCCCAGTCAGTGGCCCCTAATGATGAGCAATTTAACTGTCTTTTCCAATTAACTGCTTTCTGACTTTTCTTGTTTCTTTTTGCAGATGAAAAATGGAATACCGGAGTGGAATGAAGAACGAAGAATATTAGAGAATAGGATAATTTTTCATTCTATGTAATATTTAAATTAAATGTAAATTATTGTCTGTAATAAACAACAATTTGTACAAATAATTCAAACATCAATAAAAGTTTAAATTATCCAATTAATTCCGATTTCTTTATTGTTTATTTATTTATTTAAAATTCTTAGAATTAAAACAATTGAATAATAAATTCAATCATTTAATTTCAGAATAATAAATAACTAAAATAAAACAACATTGATCAATTAAAGTCTGTCTTATTCAATATCCAAAACAAAGCAGCAGTCGATCCAAATAGACTGATCAAACGCATAAGCACTGTGAATCCAACACTGCATACTGTATATGACTGGCCCAATCAAAACGTACTGAATTCAAACCACTGTCTCTTTTACTGATTAAACCAAGACAACGCGAATTTTAATCCGAATCTTGAAATAAACCGCAAAGTGCTGTGGAATTCAAATTTCTCTGAGAATATGCCCATAAAACCCTAATTCCTGATTAAATGCCAAATCATGCTCGCTTGATCAAAATTGAACCAAAAATCAACCAAACCCTAAGCCCACTGTATGAAACAATTCAAAGCTCTGAAAATCAGTAAAACCCTAATTTTGCTTGACTGTCAAGAAAAGTCCGTTTGTACGATTCTTGAGCCAGTTTGAAAAGTCAGGAAATGTTTGAAGCTGAGATTTCTTGTGGAAAAGCGCGAGGGCAAATTTTGGGGTACAACAACTGGATTCTGGCAATGCAAGAAGAGCTGAATCAATTCACCAGAAACGACGTATGGGATCTCGTTCCCAGACCAAAAGGATTCAACGTCATTGGAACAAGATGGGTGTTCAGAAACAAGCTAAATGAACAAGGTGAAGTCATCAGAAACAAGGCACGACTGGTTGCACAAGGTTATAGTCAGCAAGAGGGGATAGACTATACAGAAACCTTTGCCCCAGTCGCCAGGTTAGAATCTATAAGACTTTTAATTTCATTTGCTGTTAATAGAGGCATCACTCTGTATCAGATGGATGTCAAAAGTGCATTCTTAAATGGTTATATAGAAGAAGAAGTTTATGTACACCAACCCCCTGGTTTTGAAAATACAAAACATCCAAAACATGTTTTCAAACTAAAGAAGTCACTATATGGTCTGAAACAAGCTCCCAAAGCTTGGTATGAAAGGCTAAGTAACTTTCTATTAGAAAATGAATTCACCAGAGGGAAAGTGGACACTACTCTATTCTGTAAATCAGTTAAGAATGACATCTTAGTCTGTCAAATTTATGTTGATGATATTATTTTTGGTTCTACTAATCCTTCTCTTGGAAGAAAATTTGCTAAGTGTATGCAGGCAGAATTTGAGATGAGCCTCATGGGGGAACTGAAATTCTTTCTAGGAATTCAGGTCAATCAAACTCCAGAGGGAACTTACATTCATCAGAGCAAATACATCAGAGATCTTCTGAAGAAATTTGACCTCTCAGAATGTAAGCCATCAAAGATTCCAATGCATCCCACGTGCATTCTGGAAAGAGAAGATGTAAGCAAAAATGTAGAACAGAAAGTCTACAGAGGTATGATTGGTTCTCTCCTCTATCTGACTGCTTCAAGACCTGACATATTATTCAGTGTTTGTATCTGTGCTAGATTCCAATCAGATCCTAGAGAATCTCACTTAACAGCTGTTACGCGAATTTTCAAGTATCTGAAAGGTACTACTAATCTGGGTTTGTTTTATAAAAAATCTAGTGATTACAGCTTAGTAGGCTACTGCGATGCTGATTTTGCTGGAGACAGAGTGGAGCGTAAAAGTACTTCTGGAAGCTGCCAGTTTCTGGGAGAAAATCTGATCTATTGGTCCAGCAAAAGGCAATCAACAATTGCGCTATCAACAGCAGAAGCTGAGTACATAGCAGCAGTAGGATGTAGCACACAAATGCTCTGGATGAAAAGTCAGCTTGAAGACTTCCAGATTTTTGAGAGTAACATTCCTATACTCTGTGATAATACTTCTGCTATTTGCTTAAGTAAGAATCCCATTTTACATTCTAGAGCTAAGCATATAGAAATAAAACATCACTTCATTAGGGACTATATTCAGAAAGGAATTTTGAACTTAAAATTTATAGATACAGACCATCAATGGGCTGATATCTTTACTAAACCCCTTTCAGAAGATAGGTTTAATTTCATTCTGAAACATCTCAGCATGAAAGTCTGCCCAGAGTGAAAATGTTTTAATTCCATATATTTACCTTCAGAATGTAATTGTTTTACTGTGAACTTCTGATCAATCTTCTTTCAGAAAGATAGAACATGCAGATTGTATCAGATGCAAGTCTAAAGATCTGAGAGTCTAAGCTCAACGACAGACGTGCTGATCACTACATCAAACAAGTGTCATCCAATCATCATCAAATCTCTGAAGCAGAACGCATGCACGCTTCTGAGAAGGCAAAACGCTGATTGGGTGCATTGAGACACATGTCTGGTAACCGTTTTTAAGTATCTTTCTAAAATCCCCCAAAATCAGCAAGCATTTAATAAAAGTAATCATGCTTTTAAAACGCAATCATGATTTTTCTCTTTCTTAAAAACGTTTATTTTTTCAAAATATTTTGAACTCTATTTAAACACATTAACCTCTCATTCTAATTCTTTACAGTTTCTCACTAATTCTCAAGCATTCTCTGCATTTTTCTGTGTTCATCTCTTGCAAAACCCTTTTTCTCAGTTTCTTCTCAAAATCTTTTAGTGTTAACATGGCAACCTCGAGCAGTGCTTCTGCAGGTCCTCAGAAGAAAGCATCATCTGAACAGTATCAAGTGCCATTCAGAACACTCCTCACTCCTGTGAAGAATCTTGAAGTGTTATCTGAATTGATCATTGATTTTGGAAGCTTGAAGGAGAACGGTTTTGACCTAACAGAAGAAGTTAGGGCACAGAAATGGGAAAGGTATTTTGACAGGCTGGTTGGACCAACATTCCCTATGTTAGTCAAGGAGTTCTGGATTCATGCGAAGGCTTCAACGCATCTAGTCACCTCCTTCGTTATGGGGAAGAAGATTGTGATCACTGAGGATCACATAGCAAGGTTAATCAGTTACAGTGGTGGTGGCGTCCGCTGTATTGATATGGCTGAGAGATGTGCTGACGTGGGCGTGATAGCTGAAAGGATTTTCACCCATGGGGTGCCCAGCAGCAAGATCAAAGATCTGAAGGATCATCACATAGTTTGGGCAAAGATAATTCTGGGGTGCTTCAACCATAGGAAGCCAACTAGTTCACCTGATTACATAAATGTGGATCAGCAGTTTCTGATCTACTTTATCGATCAGAAGGTAAAAATCAACTTGGCTCATCTTCTGTTCAACCACCTCAGAACAAGTGTGAAGGAAACCAGGGAAGAAGAAAGAACAAAGAGGGATTGGATACCCTTTGGAAGGTTGATATCAGATATTCTGACAGAGAATAGGCTGATAGAGCATCTGATAGAAGCTCAAGAGTTAAGCACCATTGAACCAACAGTTGGGAAGCCTCTGAACGCGAAGAACTTGAAGAAAATGAAGTTGATAGAGAATATCAAAAAGGAACCCATATCTACTCCTATTGCTGATATCACCAGCAGAAGAGTTCCACTGAGTGACTTTCCTTTATTTTCTGAGATAGAATCTAAACCAGAGGTGGTTCTCAGATACTTAGACGCGTGCAAGGCAGATGGTACAGATCCAAATCTGATTATCAAAGATCTGCATCAACCTCAACCAGAAGTGACTCTGAAGAAGACGAAGAAGAGGAAGGCACCTTCAGAAGGATCATCCCAGCAGACACCCAAGAAAAGAGGTAATTTATCTGCTGCTTCTGTTTTAAATTCTTCTACTATTCCAGCATCTATTCCACCTCCAACCTCTCATAGAATCTCAATCCCCATCCCAACAATAGATGAAACTGAACCAGAAGATGACCCTTCTGAGGCATTAAAACTCAGAAGACCCAGAACCAAACATCCCAAACCAACAATCTCAACAACATCAGCAATTGACAAAGTGCTGTCTGACATTGATCAACACACTTCTGATCACTCCGCCAATCCAAACTCTGAACCACAAATTGTCCCTCCTCCACAACCAGATTGTCCCTCCTCCACAACCAGAACAACAACAATCTGCTGAAGAACCAGAACAACAACAACCTCTCTCATCAATTCCAGAAGAACCCCTTATCCCTGAACAACCAGAAATTCCAACAACTTCTCCTCAACCAGCAATTCCGTCTCCCTCTCCTCAACCATAAATTCATCCACCATCACCTCAACCTGAGTTTCATCACTCTGAAACTCAAACTCCTCCACCTTCTAAACCTCATTCACCTCAATCATCTGAACCACAACCTCTGGCAATCCAGCAGCCATGTGGAACAACAGTCACCATGGCCCAGTTGCCATCCTCACCAGAATCTACACCACCCAATACTCCCAAAACACCAAACAGTCCAATCATAATTTCTGATTCTCCCACTCCATCTCCAAAACAAACAGCTGCCAAGCAAACCACCGAAAACCCCAGCAGGACCTTCATAGACTTAACCAGCCTTGACCGTCTTGCTGATCTGAAACACAAAATAGCCATCCCAAAACCAAAACAACCAGATGTTGGCTCTGGTATTATGAATTTTGAAACAGGTTTGCAGCAATGGATTGCTTCTCTGAAGCAAGTCTGTCCTGGAATGATTGACCCAGCTGCCTCTGACCAGCTCTGGTCACAATTCAGACTTTGGGTACGTGTTGAAGCCCTCAAGTTGCAGGATATCAACTATGAGCAGGCACAACAGAACTTTAGCAAGCTGCTGAAGGAAGTTGAAAGTCAGTTGCCTCAGTAAGCTGTGCTCCCTCTGGATAGTGAACCTTGGTCTGAGAAACAACTAGCTTCAAAGGTGCAACCAGAAGAAGACAAGACCATTCAAGCTGAAGCAAGTCAAGCAGAAGATGTTGCAGAAAGCTCTCAGAAGCTTCCTGCTTCTGATGTTTCTCAAGCTGCCTTGGACAGGCAGACTCTGGAAGAGCTGAAGCTGAATGACATGCGTCTGCAGCAGAGGATGGATGAAAACGACCAGAAGATGAAAGAAAGAATGGATGTGCAGGATAGCAAGATTGACACTGTTGTCAGCATGGTGCACAAGCAGAATGAGACTGCTGATCAGATCAAAGCCATGCTGGAGAACCTGTTCACACGCTTTCCTCCTCAACCTTAGTTTTTTTTATTCATGTCATTTTCATGTTTTCTTTGATTTTCTGATGTACTGTTTGAATATGTTTTGTTTGATTCTGAACCTTTTAATATGACAAGTTTTTCTGATCTTAAGTGTTTTAGCACATCACCTACACTTTTTGATTGCTGACAAAAAGGGGGAGAACAAGAATGATATTTTAAACAATAACGGTTAACTAAGACAGAAATTCTCGAACATTCTAACTCTATTATACTTGAAAATGTTTTTTTTCTTCTGTTTTGCTTAAAGTCTACAGGTACAAGGAAGCTCCTGGACACTCTGAAGACTAAAAGCTCTGAAGCTCTGATCCGCTCTGATACTCTGATCCAAAGTAAAGCTCTGACAAGAAAAGCTCTGATACGCTGATCTGAAGCTCTGCTCTGATATGCTGATCTAAAGCTTCCGATAGTCAAAGACTCTGATACTCTGATGTTCAAAGAAAGGCAAAAAGATCTGATCCTGAAGAACACTTGTAATCAAAAAGGGAAGTAATAAACTCAGGGGGAGTATCTCTCAACTCTGATATCTCTTTATCCCTTATCTTTGATAACCTCTTACTCTGATGCATCTCTCTGATACCTTTTCACGTTATTTTCATTTAAAAATATCTAGTTTTTGTCATCATCAAAAAGGGGGAGATTGTTAGAACAAAGTTTGAATCTACTACCCTATGTTTAAGTTTTGATGATAACAAAGTGAAAAGATATATTATTTATATGATTCATGTATGAGCTATCTGCTGCCTAAATTATTACGTTCTGATTTGCAGATACTCTGATTGGTATAAGCAAGATCACACCTAATCAGCATCAGAAATTGGTTCTTGACATCAGCATCAGAAGTTGCCATATCAGAATGCCAGAATCAGAAGATTAACTCACGTGTATGCTGAAGCCTGATGAACAGAACTGTGCTCAACACTCTGATAAAGAAACACAATAGTTCATCAGCAGCCAAGCAGAGTCAGAATGAGCCAAGCCAGAAATTGCATTAAGTAAGCAACGGTACTTTGCATTGAAAGCAAATTAATACCAACGGCCTCATTCCAGACAAGATCTGCTCGATAAGGAAAGTTTGTTATTAGCATTGAATCAAGAATATTGCTCCAACGTTCAACATCTCAGTGCTATATAAACAAGACTTTGAAGATTGAATTGGCTAATGCTCTCCAAATCTTTACACGCCTAAAAGCTAATCATAATCTTCCTTCTCTCAGTTTGCTAAACACTACACATTCTCTTATTCTATCATTGTTTAGCAATCTAGTTTCTAAGCTTTAAGTTGTGTATACATCACAGTTGTGATACAGTTTTGTAGAAAACATTCACACACTTAGATTTATCTTCTTTGTAAGAAAGTGTTTCCTTGACAAACCGGGGTGTGGTTTGCATCAAGAAGGCTTTAGCAGTTGTTAAAGCAGTCTGTAATATTCAGTTGAATATAGTGGATTAAGACCTCGTTGGAGAGAGGCGAAATCACCTTGACGGGTGGACTGTAGTAGTTTGAGATCAAACGAACCAGGATAAAAATATCTTGTTCATTGCATTGTTTTTCAGTTTTACAATTCAACCCCCCTTCTTGTGTTTTTCACTACTTCAGAAAGCTGCTCAAATTCAAAACATGAATTCCATTTTTAAGGTGAGTTTTTTGACTTTTAAATTCTTCATATAGGCATCATTAATGGTTAATTTGTGAATGAAAAATGTATATATCATTTCCCTGAAGCTAACCATATCCATAGTTTTCATTTATATTGCTTGAGCTTAGAGGATTTTAAGTTTAAATCTCTGAAAAAATTAGGTCAGAATTTGGTACCATTTAAAATTCATGTTCATCTTTGAGTGTTAGCTTAAGTTATTTACATGGTTGGATTCGTGATAAAATTTCCAGCAACTTTCATGTTTGTATTTTTGAAAATGGTTGAGAAATGAGAGAGATAGCAATTTCAAAAATCATGTTGAATGGTCTGGCACGAGGTTGAAGATGATACAGGCCTAGGAATGTGTTTCAAATATATATTTTTGGTTTTGTATTAATAAACGGATGTATAGCCACCCCAGAGGTAGAAGCGCGCACTTGTGACTATAGGGACCCGGGTTTGAGCCCTAGTGGTACCCTTTTGTTTTTTCACTTTTTCTTATTTTAGGGTCAATGCAAGCCAAGCCAGCGCGTGTACCATGTGCCTTTCTCCATCACCATCAAATCAGTCAAGCCATTAAATCCAACACCTCACATGCATGTCCCCATGATGCACCCTTCGAGGCTGCCCACACTGGATCACCAGAGGGTGCTGAATTTGTTTTGGGCCTGGAGCTTTGTCTTTGGCTTCTCACCCCCTACTTGCTTTTTGACACAAGCCCATTTATTTGGTTTTTATTTTGTTTTCTGACTTAAACAAAAAAAATATTTTTGGGCCTAGCGCCCCCTTTTACTACTGTTAACCACCATTTCTATTTTTTAACCCCCTGACTTTAATTGTTATATTTTATTTTATTTTATTTTTTCTTCAATTATTATTATTGTTATTATTATCATTTTATTAAATAAAAAAATACCAAAAATATTTTATATTTATTATTTAGATATTTAGGATGTTTTCCATTTAAATTCTTTTAGATAAAAAGACAAAAAAAAACATTTTTTTCAAACAAATTAATTTCTTTTCTTAATTAATTAATATTTAGATAATTAGGTTTAATTATTATACTATCCTTTTGTAAATTAAAATTAATTTAGAACTTAGGTTTATTTTAATTAATTAATTTTTATTTTTATTTTTAATTTAAAACCTTTTCATAAAAAACCTAAAAAATCCTTTTTAGTTAATTTATTCTCTTAATTAATTTAGTTAATTTTATTTTATTAACTATTTTCTTAATTAGGTTAAAACCCTTTCATAAAAATCCAAACAAAGAAATCATCTCTTTATCCATTTGCATTTGCATTTTTAATTATTCAACTATTGTATATTTATTCAATATGGTTGTAATAGTTAATTAGATTTAATTTTCTTGCAAATCCCCCATTTGTAAATTTGTATACCCCCTCCCCTAATGATGTAATAGCTTAGTATTTTTACTTTCCCCAATTTATCGCTTTATATAAATGCTAGTAATTAGGGTTTGTATGAAAAGATAAAATCAATGCTTAGAAAACCCTAATACAAGATAAATCAAGCATGAAAAACACACACTTGCACACTTTGCACCTCTAGGGTAAATCCATTTTTTTGCCTTATGAAAATGGTCATAATACGCATGTAAGATGTCTTAGCAAAAACAAACAAAATACAAGATCATAGTCCCTCGATGACGCTACAAATGTTGACTTAAGAGTGATCTTAGTCCCTCAAAGAAAATGCTAAGATATCTTACAACATTTCTATTCATGACTTTACGATGACCCGTGCCCGTCCCTTTTACATCCAAAGATAGGGTTTCTTACCAAATCAATAGTAAGATAACAATGTCAAAGGAAAGAGGAAATAAACAAGAATGAATTTTGATTAGGTAGAATGTTTCTAAGTTTCTTGCTCATTTTCAAATTAAAACATCCTTGCTATTTTCAAAACAAACACCAACACTTTCAAAAAATATTTCAAACTTGAAACATTTTCAAAAGATAAACACTTTGTAAGCGTTCTTATAGAAACGAGAGCCATTGCAAAGACACCTTTTTTTAAAAAAAAATCACTTTCAAAAACACATTCCACAAACACCTCTTTGAACTATTTTCGAAACAACACTTTGTACGCGTTCTTATAGAAACGAGAACCATTACAAAGACATTTTAAAAATACTTTCAAAAACCACACAAAGCATATTTTTAAACAAAAGAAAGTGATCTAGCAAGCAACTAAGAGCCCGTAGATAACTATGGATGAAAAGGGTGCTAATACCTTCCCTTTTCATAATCTACCCCCTGAACTCAAGAAAACATCTCAAAGGTCTTTCCTGTTCTTTTCAACCTTTCCTTTTGGATAAAAGAAAAGTCGGTGGCGACTCTTGCTAACCACAAAATTTGCGATAAAATGCAAAATAACCAAGTCAGTTCTTCCACCACGTTACACCAGGCTATGTTGCTTCCAAATCTTTACATAATCAGAGGCTTACACAAATTTGTGATACATTACACAAAGATTCGAAGGTTTATCCACTAGATAATACCATTCCTGGATGAAATGGCAAATGACTGTGTACCCTTTCTTCATAAAAGGTACTTTAGTCACAAAATCAGCTTTCAACCTGTTTTTGGTCTGAGCACAAGCAAGGCCAAAAGCATAAGTCACATATTTTGCACCCCAATTGCCAACAGGCCCCCCACTTGTTCCTTCCTTCGTTTTATATTTTATTATTCTTTGCAAGGCTGGCTTTGGACAACATGTCCACTTTTCTCTATGAATAGAGGAATTATTTGCAAAGGCAGGAGAGGATTTTTTTACTAGAAGAACGAAACCTCCAAAATCTTCTCAAACACAACAAAACTCTCAAGTCCCTTCAACACTTGTGAAATCAAAAACCCAGAATCACATTCATTTCCTTCAATTCTGAAGAATAACCACACTTCAGTCTCTTTCGAATCCAGTGGAAAGAAGCATCACACTTTCTTTCTTTCCTCCTTCGAATCCAGCATCCCAGGCCTTGTTTCAGGCCCCTCCCTTCGAATCCAAGAAACACTCAGGGCCTCCACTCAAGGTCCCACATCCATTCAAGGCTGAAGCAAGGTAAGTCACTCTTACCTTTGAATCCTTCGTTTTAAACATAACATGTATACATATTTTGTCTCCTTTTCATTTGCACCCTTTAATTTGTTTTATGGCTAATCTTTTGTTTATTTTTTCTTGAGTTTTGTTAAATATACTTTAATAATTAACTTGACCATTAGACAAATGCTAACATGGCTTTAAGCCATGTTGTTTATTAATGTCCCAGACGAAAGAGAAAGAGGGAAGGAAACATGAAACAAAGCCTTGGGCTTCCAAGCTGACTTCCAAGACAGAAATGCAGAATCAGAAGGCACATTTGCACTAAGTCCAGCTAGAATTGAAGGCCATGACTTGCTGCTGCCAGCCTCAATCGAAGAAGGTAACAAGGCAACAAGGCAGAACCAGAAGGCACGCCCAGCTGCTGACAAGCCCAATTAAAGGCTATGACCAGCTGCTGCCAAGGCCCAATCGAAGGCCATGACTTACTGGATGCCAACCCCCAATCGAAGGAGGCCAACAGAAGCAGAATCAAAGGCTGCTTCCCCCCAATCGAAGGAGCTCTTTTTCCTTCTTTTTATCTTATTTTTGCCTTTATATTTTTATGCATTTCAATATGGTTGTAATAGTGTAGGATTTATTTTTTGCACTTTTTCTTACTTTTGTACAAATGCTAGTAATTAGGTGTGTATGGCAAGATAAAAACAACAAATAGACAATCCCTAATCAAGAGAAAATGCATGCAAATCAAACACACTTTGCACATATGCACCCTTAGGATAATCTCACTTGTTGCCTCAGAAAAATAGTCATGTCCCTCGAACATGGGTGTTTTAGCAAAGACCCTCAATAAAAGATCGTAGTCCCTCGATGACCCTTGATGTTGCCTTCCGTAAATGATCTAGTCCCTAAATAACATTGCTAAAACGTCACATAGGTTTCCTTCTATGACTATACAAACGTCCCACGCCCGTCCCTTCACATCCAACGATGGGGCTTCTTACCAAATCAATGGTAAGATAGCAACATCTAAAGGAGAAGGAAAAGAACATCTAAGAACTTTTTGAGTAGGTAGATTGCTCCTAGTTGCTCGCTTTCTCACAACAAAAACATTTTATACACCAACACTTTCAAAACACTTTCAAAACCTTTTCCAAACATGAAATATTTTCAAAATCTCAACACTTTGTATATGTTCTTACAAACAAGAACTATTACAAAGTTTGCCTAAACGTTGGCGCCTTTTCAAAATACTTTCAAAAACCACCACAAAGCACATTTTTCAAACAAAGCAAGTGATCTAGCAAGCAACTAAGTGCCCGTAGATAACTACAGATGAAAAGGGTGCTAATACCTCCCCTTTTCATAATCTACCCCCCGAACTCAGAAATAACCTCAAAGGTCTTTCCTGTTCTTTTAAGCCTTTCCTTTTGGATAAAATAAAAGTCGGTGGCGACTCTTGCTAACTGCAACATTTGCGATAAAACGCAAAACACCCAAGTCAGTTCTCCCACCGTATCACAGAACTGGCGACTCTGCTGGGGAGGAACTTAAAAATGGGGTTACCTTAGGGCTAGATCACCTTTACTTCCTTTCATTGTTTGACTTGTTTGCTTTACATTTTGGTTCCTTGTTTGGGTTTGTTCTAATCCTCTACCCGGATTTGGGATACCTTATAGGTAAGTAGAAATACGTTGTGGAAACTATGTGGGGTATACCTACATGGTCTAAGCAATAGCTATGTTAGTGTGATATATTTGTGGGTACCGGTAGCCCTTGAGTAGTCAAGGAGAATACAGGGCCTCCGAGTGATGTCATGAAACACTAACTGACTTTTAGAACCTTTACTTGACCAACTTGGCCATTAGGACGTAGTGATATGACCAACTTTGGTGCAGTCCAAAGTTGGTAGATACTCGATACTACATTCATTGAGGTTTGATTTTCGAGATATTTCGGTCACCGTGAAAGAGGCTTACGCTGAAACAATTCCTGAGAAGACAAATCAGTGATATTGAGATCCCTTAGAACCCAGTTACTATTTATAGGACAAGTTTGAGCCAACTAAACTTCAAGAGGGTACTTACCTATGAGACTCCATGCAGCCTAAACCTAAGGACTTGTCTGCTTGGTGTGTATATGACTATTTGTACATAACAACTTTTTTCCTTTGCATACTTGTACATAACATCATAACATCATACCATAACATTTTCAATAACTATTTCAAGGATATCAAGGGTCTATGATGCAGGGTCACATTGAACCAGACATATATCAAAGGGAAAGAGAATTTATTTTTCTCTAAACAAACGCCGTCAAAAATCAAGTAAAAACAAACTTGATTCGAGGGCTATGGCCCACTTGACATGGTGAGCTTGATTCTCGTGGAAGGACATCCGCCGATACAAAGTTCTCCAATCAAAGTTGTTGATCGACGTTCAAATTCTAACATCTTCTTGTGTTTACCCCGTAAGATCTTTGAAAACATGTATCCACATATCATGCATCATACCAGGTTTTCCCGTACAAGTTTTCTCATTTGCTTACTATTTATTTCAGTAGAGATGGCTCTAGAGCAAACAGTTAAAGATCTCGAAGCTTAAAACGCTCAATTCCAACAAGTTCTCATGAACTTGGCCAAGGGGCAGGAAGATCTGAAAACACTCTTCACCAAAGAAGGCAAGAAGAAGAAATTTTTTGTCATCCTCAACGTGAGGAAAAGGTCCAAGGGGCATGCCCAACTAGTTCAAAAAGAAGATGCTTCTTCTAAAGAAAGTCAAGAAGAGGAAGCTGGAAGCATTAGAGCTAACATAGCTACTGATGACGATGAGTCGTCTGAGGAGCGGTATGCACCGGCAGATGAAAAATACAAACAGCTTGAAGACAAACTAAAAGCGGTGGAGATCCAAGTTGTACCTGGTTTGGACTTAGGAGACATGGGTTTGGTATCTGGGGTGGTCATCCCGCCAAAGTTCAAAATCCCTACCTTTTCCATGTACGATGGAGTCTCTTGCCCTAAGATGCACCTAAAGTCTCATGTCCACAAGATTCAACCATACACAACTGATCATAAGCTTTGGATCCATTTCTTCCAAGAGAGCTTAGTTGGGACTCAACTTGAATGGTTCTATCAATTAGAGAGTTCTCGCATCCACATCTGGGAGGATCTAGCTGCTGCTTTCTACAAGAAGTACGAATACAACACTGATCTTGCAACAACTCGTGTGCAATTGCAGAATATGACCATGGGTTCCAACGAGAACTTCAATGGATACGCCCAAAGGTGGAGAGATCTAGCTGGTAGGGTGCAACCCCCTTTAACTGACAGGGAGTTGATTGACATCTTCATGGGAACCTTGACATGACCTTTCTTCAATCACCTAATCAGAAGCTCCTCAGTCAGGTTCACCGAGCTAATACTGACTGGCGAAAGGGTCGAAGCTGGATCAAAAGCGGAAAGATCCAAGGAGCTACATCCTCTGATGCTCAGAAAAATCCATACAATGGGAAGAAAGATTCCAATGCTGTGTATGGTCAAAACAGTCGTCATGACCAACATGTAGGGGCAATCTTGATCTCTAATCCTACACCTATTCAATAAAGACAGGGCAATAGGCGTAGGGTAAGATATCAAGAAAGGCAGTATGCTAACATCAACATGCCTTTATCTCAAGCGTTACAACATTTGCTGAAGGTGAAACTGATCACACTAAAGGATTCTCCACAAAACCCCGATACCTCCTCTTCTAAATACAATCCAAGCGTAAGATGTGCCTACCATTCTGATAGTCCTGGACATGACACTGACAGCTGTTAGACTTTGAAGAACAAGATTCAAGACTTGATTGATGCCAAGGAGATTGAATTCAACTCTCCAAAGACTCCAAATGTGATCATTTCTCCTATGCCAAATCATTGAGAGTGTCTTGTTCATTTTGAATTTTCAATTGTAATTTCTTTTGTTATTCAAACAATTATTTATTAATATCAAACTCTATTTCATTAATGCATTTCATATGTTTGTCTTGAATTGATCCATTCGTTTTCATTACATTTAAACTATGCTTTTTTACTCTCTTTATGACGTTCAAATCTTGCTAAAAGTTACAAGCCTTTAGAGGGAGGATGACAAAAACAATGCCATAATCTCATACAATATGCTTTTGGACAGACCTTGCTGACAATATACAAGCGTTCTTTCAAATCCTAAACACTGGAGTTATAAGGAAGATAATCCCTAGTCAACCCCTTCGAGGAAAAGAAGTAGAAGTTTTCTTTTTTTTACACAAATTGAAACCTTTAATCAAAACCTAGGGCAGGGTAGTCTCTCATTTAATTCAAATGCGCCCTCAGTCGCAAACTTTCATACAACGAATGACATCAAAACCATTCCTATGGAATCAAAATACTGTGATGGTTCCATACTAAATAGGCAGTCATTATCTCTCAAAAATAAAAGCCCACTAAGTCAAAACCTACAAAGGAGACTTAAGAAAACTGGGGCATCCCGCTGACTATAATCTCAAAACAAGAACAGTCATGAAAAAATCTGGGATAACAAAAAAAAGAGGTCACTATAAATCCTCAACAACATGAAAAATGTTGCAAAAAATGACTACCTTCAGATAAACTAAACTTGTCTGAATCATCACCAAAACGTCATTCCAGACTCAATTGGAGTTCAAACGTACAATTAGCTGATTTTTGGACTGAAGAACATCACAAAGAGTGGGTGGGTACAAATACACTTTGAGCGTTATCCTTTGTTTCTTAAACCGTGAACCAAACCACGATACAACCTTTCAAAGTCCTAATTGAAGCATGGGTTAGTTTGAAATCATATTGTTACAAAAGGTATCCTTACTCCTATAAAGATTTACTCTAAATCCTGAGTTGAATTTTTCTTACAAAATTTCTTTACTTGCTAAAACGCATTTTCAAAACTTCAAGACAAGCATAAACTTTGTATTTATTTGAATATCGCTGTTTGTATATGGCTATTTATTTGACAACAGAGAAATTCACACAACGAATATCCGATGAACCAAAGCTCTCTCAGTGAACAAAGTCACTTCAGATGGGATGACACTTCCAATAACAGATCTCCTAAGCAAAAGGGCATGACATGTCACTATCCAGCATACCTAGGGCAGTCCAGTCAAGATTCCAAGAAATCTCTCAAAAAGTGCTGAATAACTAGGGGCAGGTCTCCATCTAAATCACTTGGGACATTGAATGCAAATCCCGACAAAGGGTTACATACAATCAATTAATTCCTGGAAGTGCCACCAACACTTGCTACTAGGGGCAGTAACAAATCTCCCCAGAATCCTTCTCATAGGATGACTCCCAACCAGAGTTTAATCTCTGTAAACCTTTTCCCCAGCTGAGTCGACCTCAAGAATCCTCGAGGATTTTCCCCAGTGAAGTCGCCACCTCTCCAATAGACTGGCGACAAGGTTTATTTCCCCAATAAATGGCAGGATTCCCCAACTTGAGTTTTACTCTCCGAATACTACAAATCAGAGGACCACAACTCCTCTTCCCTAGTAGACTACTCTACAATCCCCAACAAATTACTGTGAAGCCTGGACACGACCAGATAACATATAACTTCAGTAAGTTGTTGTGAAGCCTGGACCCGACCAAACATCAGTTCAACTTCGACTCCCCAGTAGAGCAATAGACAACCGAGACTCCTGAATTATTCTCCCCAAACAGGAATCAACACTCTCCACGGAGTTTTCAACATTCCCCAGCGGAGCTATCCTCAAACAATAAAACAGGAAACCTTGGTGGAAACATTCTAAGCAAAGTTTGAAGACACACCTACTCTTCAACAGTAGTTCGAGAGTTAATGACTCCCCAACATTTGTCAAGGATTTATTTTTCCAGATAAAAAAAATACATTCATTAACATTTCACATTTCATACATCCTGGTTACATACATGACAAGCGCATACGACACAATATCATTTTTGATAACATCATTGCATACAACTTTGCCTTTACCTTTTCAGGAAAAGGTCAACAGATAAAGGTCATCATCTTTTTGGAGTAGCAATAGTCTCATATTCCTTCATAATCCTGCTGAGGTAGTAATCGTCCAAGATTCCTTCATCATCTTTTTGGAGTAGCAATCGTCTCAGATTCCTTCATCATCCTGTTGAGGTAGTAATCGTCCAAGCTTCCTTCATCATCCTGCTGAGGTAGTAATCGTTCAAGATTACTTCATCATCTTTTAGGGGTAGCAATTGTCTCAGATTCCTTCATCATCTTTCTGAGGTAGTAATCGTCCAATATTTCTTCATCATCCTGCTGAGGTAGCAATCGTCCAAGATTCTTCATCATTTTTTTGGAGTAGCAATCGTCTCAGATTCCTTCATCGTCTTATTGAGGTATTAATCGTCCAAGATTCCTTCATCATCCTGCTGAGGTAGTAATCATCCAAGATTCCTTCATCATCCTGCTGAGGTAGTAATCATCTAAGATTCCTTTATCATCCTGTTGAGGTAGTAATCATCCAAGATTCCTTCATCATCCAACTGAGGTAGTAATCGTCCAAGATTCCTTCATCATCCTACTGAGGTAGTCATCATCCAAGATTCCTTCATCATCCTGCTGAGGTAGTAATCGTCCAAGATTCCTTCATCATATTTCTGAGGTAGTAATCGTCCAAGATTCCTTCATCATCCTGCTGAGGTAGTAATCATCCAAGATTCCTTCATCATCCAACTGAGGTAGTAATCATCCAAGATTCCTTCATCATCATACTGAGGTAGTAATCTTCCAAGATTCCTTCATCATCTTTTTGGGGTAGCAATCGTCTCAGATTCCTGCATCATCCTACTGAGGTAGTAATCATCCAAGATTCCTTCATAATCTCGCTGAGGTAGCAATCGTCCAAGATTCCTTCATAATCCCGCTGAGGTAGCAATCGTCCAAGATTCCTTCATCATCATGCTGAGGTAGTAATCATCCAAGATTCCTTCATCATCTTTTTGGAGTAGGAATCGTCTCAGATTCCTTCATTGTCTTGTTGAGGTATTAATCGTCCAAGATTCCTTCATCATCCTGCTGAGGTAGTAATCGTCCAAGATTCCTTCATCATCATGCTGAGGTAGAAATCGTCCAAGATTCCTTCATCATCTTTCTGAGGTAGTAATCATCCAAGATTCCTTCATCATCCTGTTGAGGTAGAAATCATCCAAGATTCCTTCTTCATCTTTTTAGAGTAGCAATCGTCTCAAATTCCTTCATCGTCCTGCTGATGTAGTAATTGTCTAAGATTCCTTCATCATCCTGCTGAGATAGTAATCATCCAAGATTCCTTTATCATCCTGCTGAGGTAGTAATCCTACAAGATTCCTTCATCATCCTGCTGAGGTAGTAATCGTCCAAGATTCCTTCATCATCCTGCTGAGGTAGTAATCGTCCAAGATTCCTTTATCATCCTGCTGAGGTAGTAATTGTCCATGATTCCTTCATCATCTTTTTGGGGTAGCAATCGTCTCATATTCCTTCATTGTCCTGCCGAGGTAGTAATCGTCCAAGATTCCTTCATCATCCTGCTGAGGTAGTAACCGTCCAAGATTCCTTCATCATCCTGCTGAGGTAGTAATCGTCCAAGATTCCTCCATCATCTTTTTAGGGTAGCAATCCTCTCAGATTCCTTCATTGTCCTACTGAGGTAGCAATTGTCCAAGATTCCTTCACCATCCTGCTGAGGTAGCTATCATCCAAGATTCCTTCATCATCCTATTGAGGTAGTAATCGTCCAAGATTCCTTCATCATCTTTTTGGAGTAGCAATCATATCAGATTCCTTCATCTTCCTGCTGAGGTAGTAATCGTCCAAGATTCCTTTATCATCCTGCTGAGGTAGTAATCATCCAAGATTCCTTCATCATCCTGCTGAGGTAGCAATCGTCCAAGATTTCTTCATCATCTTTCTGAGGTAGTAATCGTCCAAGATTCCTTCATCATCCTACTGAGGTAGCAATCGTCCAATATTCATTTATCATCTTTCTGAGGTAGTAATCATCCAAGATTCCTTCATCGCATATCATTATAAAAAACAAGACATTCGTCTATGAGCAAATTGATTGTAGATCAATTCCCAAAATAGGGCAGGTTGACTATCTACATGACAAATAATTCCTTCAAGACATATGCTAGTTCAGTTTAAATCTCTCAATAGTTTATCCTGATTCTTTCTAGTAGACATTTCCTCTGGTTCAGATAGACCGCTCCAAGATTTATTCTGATTCTTCTCCAATTGAAGTAAGAATTTAGACTTAGTCTAATTTCTGTCAACAGTCACCTTTGGATGGCATTTATAAGCCTGTCTCCAACAACTATCCATCATCTCTCCAAATGGAATCTTCAAGCCCATTCCCCATACAATCAACCACAACATCATCAAGTGCAAATTTCTAGGCACTCTAGTGTTCAGTCATCTTCCACCTTCAAGTCGCGAATGGCAAACTTGCCAAATCTAATTCTTCAGGTGTAAGAAGATTTAACAGGGGCAGCTGTTGTACCCCAAAATTTTCCCTCTCAATTCTCAAGGGTTTTCTCACAAAGATTCTCAGGATTCAAGCTTGCACAAGTGCATTGGGATTTTTCAGTACCAAAATTAAAAGGAGACTGAAAAAGGGAGAAAACAGATAAAAATAACACTTTTGACAAATTTGGAGAAAAAATAGGCCTCCTTCGATTTATCCCCCTTCAATTGGACTTAGGCTTCCTTCGATTCATCCCCCTTTGATTGGACTTTGCACCTCCTTCGATTGCTCAAAATTAGCTTCCTGCAAGCCTGCTTCAATTTGGACAAGTTTACTGCCTACAAGCCTGCTTCGATTGGACAAGTTTTCTGCCTGCATGCTTGCTTCTGTGATACGGTGGGAGAACTGACTTGGGTGTTTTGCGTTTTATCGCAAATGTTGCGGTTAGCAAGAGTCGCCACCGAATTTTCTTTTATGCAATAAGGAAAGGCTGAAAAGAACAAGAAAGACCTTTCGAGATTATTTCTGAGTTTGAGGGGTAGATTATGAAAAGGGAAGGTATTAGCACCCTTTTCATCTGTAGTTATCTACAGGCTCTTAGTTGCTTGCTAGATCACTTGCTTTTGTTTAAATGTGTGCTTTGTGGTGTGGTTTTGAAAATATTTTGAAAATATCTTTGTAATGGTTCTCGTTTCTATAAGAACGCGTACAAAGTGTTGTTTTGAAAATAGTTCAAAGAGGTGTTTGTGGAGTGTGTTTTTTGAAAGTGATTTTGAAAAGGTGTCTTTGTAATGGCTCTCGTTTCTATAAGAACGCGTACAAAGTGTTGTCTTTTAAAAATGTTTCAAAATGAAAGTGTGGGTGTATAAAAGGTTTTTTTGTTGTTGTGAGCAAGCGAGCAACTAGGAGAAATCTACCTACTCAAAAGGTATTAGATATTCTTTTCCCCCCTCCTTTAGATGTTGCTATCTCACCATTGTTTTGGTAAGAAGCCCCATCGTTGGATGTGAAGGGACGGGCGTGGGAAGTTTGTATAGTCATAGAAGGAAACCTATGGGATATTTTAGCAATGTCGTTTTAGGGACTAGATCGTTTACCGAAGGCAACATCGAGGGACTACAATCTTTTATCGAGGGTCTTTGCTAAAACGTCCATGTTCGAGGGTCATGACTATTTTTCCGAGGCAACAACTGAGATTACCCTAAGGGTGCATGTGTGAAAGTGTGTTTGATTGCATGCATTTTTTCTTTGATTTTTGGGTTATCTACTTGTTGGTTTTATCTTTCCATACACACCTAATTACTAGCATTTGTACAAAAGTAATAAAAGGTGCAAAAAATAAATCCTACACTATTACAACCATATTGAAATGCATAAAAATAAAAAGGAAAAAATAAGATTAAAATAAGAAAAAGAGCTTCTTCGATTGGAGGGAGGAGTGCCCTTCGAATCTTCTTCTGTTGGCCTCCTTCGATTGGGGGGGCTAGCATCAGCAAGTTGTGGCCTTCGGTTGGGCCTTGGCAGCAGTTGGGCATGGCCTTTTAGTTCTACCATGTTGCCTTCTTCGATTGAGGCTGGCAGCAGCAAGTCATGGCCTTCGATTCTGGCTGGACTTAGTGCAAGCGTGTCTTTTGATTCTGCCCTTCTACCTTGGAAGTTAGCAAGGAATCCCAAGGCTTAGTTTCATGTTTCCTTCGCCCTGTCTCTTTCGTTTGGGACATTAAAAAACAACATGGCTTAAAGCCATGCTAGTATTTATCTTGAAAATAGTTTAATACTTAAAGCATGTTTAGGTAAACAAGAAGCAAAGAAAGGGTTAGTTCTGAAAATATATTAAGAGGGTGGAAACGAAAAGAACAAAGTATTACGTACATGTTTCAAACGAAAGGTAAAGTTACTCACATGCTATGCCATGTGATAAAAGGTTCAAGGGTAAGAGTGACTTACCTTACTTCAACCTTGAATGTGAACTGGGCCTTGAGTGGTGGCTCTGGGTTCTCCTGGATTCGAAGGGAGGGGCCAGAAGCTATTCCTTGGATGATGGATTCAAAGGAAGAAAGAAACAAGTGTTATGTTTCTTTCCAACTGGATTCGAAGGAGACTGAAGTGTGTGGAGTTCTTCAGAATCGAAAAAAGTGAGTGTTTGGGATTCTGAGTTTGTTTTCACAAGTGTTTGAGAACTTGAGAGTTTTTGTTATGTTTGAGAAAGTTTGGAGATTCGTTCCCCTGGTCCAAAGATCCTCCCTAGCCTTTGCAAAGAATTCCTCTATTTATAGAGAAAAGTGGACATGTTTGTCCATAGCCAGCCTTGCAAAGAATAATAAAAAAAATAGGTAACGTGAAAGTACAAGTGGGGGCCTTTTGGCAGTTGGGGTGCAGAAGATGTGACTTGTGCTTCTGGCTCTGCTTTTCGTTCAGACAAAATTCACATTGGAAGCGGCTTTTGTGATAAAAGTACTCTCTGAAAAGAAAGAGTATGTAGCCTTTTTCTATTTTAACCAAGAATAGTATTATCCAAAAGACAAAGTTTAAAACCTTTGTACAAGCCTCTGATTATAAAGATTTGGAAGCAAAGTAGCCTGACAAGTGAGATTTGGTCTTGAGTTGAATGCAAGAATGAGATTGAAGCACACTTGTTCGAAGGAAGCCTTTGCCTAAGTCAAAGCTTATGGCCGAAACAAGCTTACTAGAAGGAAGCTAATACCCAGTCGAAGCTTGGATAGAAGCAAACACATTGCCCAATTGAAAGCTCGTGTTCGAAGGAAGCATATTGCCCAATCGAAGCATGTGGATCGAAACAAACATAAAGGGAGTCATTGCCTTGTGTCTGTTTAGCATGAGGGAAGTTCATGGCTTCTAAATCGGAAGGCGCTCTTTCAAGGGAAGCAAGAACTTAGTCAAATCTTGTATGAAGATACCTCTTGGCTCAAACAAAGCTTGTATGAAGCAAAGTCTGCAAGAGGACCTTGGTGCAAGTGGATTTTAAGGATGCATAGAGATGGTTACTTTGTCCCATCGAAACTTGTCCAAACGAAGCAAGCATGCAGGAAGCAAACTTGTCCAATCGAAGCAGGCTTGTAGGCAATAAACTTGTCCAAATCGAAGTAGGCTTGTAGGAAGCTAATTTTGAGCAATCGAAGGAGGTGCAAAGTCCAATCGAAGGGGGCTGAATTGAAGGAGGCTACAGAAGGGTTTTTGCCTTGTGCCTGCTGGCCTTGTGGGCGCCTCTTGCATGGAAGAAGGAATTTGTGACTCAATCGAAAGCCTGTATGAAACACAACATCTATAAGTCATAAGCAAGCTTATTTAAAGTTCAACCACTCTACAAGAGCATGGTACAAGATTTGGAAAGATGTTTGTCATGGTTGCTTCAAAAACAAGTAAAGGTTTTACAACTTGATATTTCAAATTCTGGCTTGTTGTAGCATACAAAACCTCTTGCCTATAAATACATACACTATTTGCAAGCTAACACATGAATTCTAAGGCTCTGAAACTCCCTCAAACACTCATAAACTAGAAATTTCTCAAAAAACACCATTAATACACAGTTCTGACCTTGAACTTGTATCTTTCATTTCCCTCGTGTGTTTATTGGCATTTCACTTCCAAAAGTTCCTAAACATCATCTACAAACAATCCCACACCCTGTTACATGACTGTAACATCTCCATCACCTTCCTCCATAACCAAAAAACAGAGTTTGCATCTTGACTTCTCTAGCACGACTCAAACACTCCCAGCATCAAGTAAGGGTTGCATTAGCTTCCTGGGAACTTGAGTAAGCTAACATGATCATCACCATCACTTGAAATAAGCTCAGACTCATTTCATGATTTCCAGTTTTTGAGGTATTTTTCTGAACTTTCATCTCTTCATTTAGGTATTGTTAGGCTTTCATTTTCAAAGACAAAATGTAGATATCATTGCCCTGAAGCTGTACATATCCATAGTTTTCATTTATATTGCCCGAGCTTAGAGAATTTTTTGTTTAAATATCTAAAAAAAGTTAGGTTAGGATTTGGTACTTTTAAAAATACATGCTCATATTTGATTGTTAGTCCAAATTGTTTACATTTTCGAAATCCTGGTAAAATTCCTAACAAGTTTTATGTTGGATGTTTTGAGAATGGATGAGAAATGAATGAGATACAGGGACCCTGGCTGGAGGTTGAAGATGAAGTTCATTTCTAGGAATAGATTTGTATTATATATTTATGGTTTTTTAAAGTTAACGGATGTATAGCCACCCTAGTGGTAAGGCAGCGCGCATTTATAGTCAAGGGCGTGGGTTCAAGCCCCAGCGTTGCCATTTTGCTTATTTTCTAACATTTTTTTCCTTTTGTCACACAGCATGCACGCCTGGGCCAAACTCAAAAATATTGTTTTACTCCTAAACACCCTAAATTCTATTTTTACCTCCTGACTTTATTTTTCACATTTTATTTTATTTTCTTTAATTTATTTTTTTAATTATTATTATTATTATTATTATTATTATTATTATTTATTAAATCAAAAAATCCAAAAAAATATATTTTTATTTATTATTTGCATTTTATTAAAAAAAAACAAAAAGACCAAAAATATTTTCTTATTATAAATTTAATCTCTTTTATTAATAATTAGGTTTAGGTTTAGTTATTTTCTTTTTAATTAAAATTAAATTAGAATTTAGGTTTTCTTTTAATCAATTAATTTCCATGCTATTTTGATTAAACTTAAAACCTTTTCTAAAAAACCCTAAAAATGCTTTCTTAATTAATTTTATTTCTTATAAACAAGGGTTTAATTTTACTTATTTTAGTTAATTATTTTCTTTTAGATAATTAGGTTAAAACCAAGACCCTTTCCTCAAAAACCAAACAAAAATCCATTTCTTTTCCATTTATATCCTTGTACATTATATTTATTCATTTTTTGTACATTATTCAATTCAATATGGTTGTAATAGATAATTAAGGCTTTTATTGCTTTCCATCCTCTATTTGTAAATTTGTATGCCCCATCCCCAAATGATGTAATAGCTTAGTAAGTTTACTTTCCGTAATTTATCGCTTTCATATCAATGTTAGTAAATTAGGATTTGTATGGAAAGATAAAATCAACAAGTAGATAACCCTATATCAAAGATTAAATGCATGCAAATCAAACACACTTGCACACTTACACCTCTAGGGTTAACTCCACTTGTTGCCTAAAAAATGGTCATGTTATGCATGTGGGATGTCTTAGCAAAAACAAATAAAAAATACAAGATCATAGTCCCTCGATGACACTACGAATGTTACCTTACAAATGATCTTAGTCCCTCAAGAGAAATGCTAAGATATCCCACAACAGTGCTATCATAACTATACGATGACCCATGCCCGTCCCTTTACATCAAAAGATAAGGCTTCTTATCAATCAATGGTAAGATAGAAATATCAAAGGAAAAGAGGAAATGAACAAAAGAATTTTGAGTAGGTAGAAACGTTCTTAGTTTCTTGCTCACTTTCAAAATAAAACACACACCAAACACTTTCAAAACAAACACACATCAAACACTTTCAAAACATGAAATATTTTCAAAAGTCCAACACTTTGTATACGTTCTTACGAAACGAGAACCATTACAAAGTTCGCCTAAACGAAGGTGCCTTTTCAAAAATACTTTCAAAAAACACCACAAAGCACATTTTCAAACAAAAGCAAATGATCTAGCAAGAAACTAAGAGCCCATAGATAACTATGGATGAAAAGGGTGCTAATACCTTCCCTTTTCATAATCTACCCCCCAAACTCAGAAATAATCTCAAAGGTCTTTCCTGTTCTTTTCAGCCTTTCCTTATTAGATAAAAGAAAAGTCGGTGGCGACTCTTGCTAACCGCAATAATTGCAATGAAACGTAAAACATCCCAAGTCAGTTCTCCTACCGTATTACAGTTGGTTTTTTTTATTCCGACTTTGCCGGTTGCAAGTTAGATAGGAAAAGTACTAGTGGTATGTGTCATTTATTTTCAAATTCCTTAGTAAGTTGGCATAGAAATAAATAAGTTTTCGTTGCTATGTCAACTACCGAGGCGGAATATATCGCACCAGGTAATTATTGTACCTAAATTTTGTGGCTAAACAATAATTACTTGATTTTGATGTCAAACTCGATCATGTTCCAATATTTTGTGACAACACTAGTGCCATAAACCTAACCAAAAACCTGATTTTACATTCACGCACCAAACATATTGAGATTAGGCATCACTTCCTTAGGGATCATGTAGAAAAAGGTGACGTCGTATTTGAGCATGTTGATAGCACAAATCAACTTGTAGATATTTTCATAAAACCTCTTGCGACCAAGCCTTTCTTCCACATCCGTAGGGAACTGGTGTTCTAGATATTTCAGATAGGTTGCAACTACATTAGTTGCATTACTCTTATTTATACTTGTACTCTTACGAATTATCTACACTTTTGTATCAAGTTACTTACGAGGGAAAATTATCATTCTGCATCATATAGGTAATATCATTCTAACTCTAACTCTATTCTTAATAACTCAATTCGGTAAACTTGAAAATTCGTAATTCCTTGTGATAAGTGCTTTTCAATCTTTGTGATGTGGGATTTATGCTTAGGTGGTTATTTATGTTTCATTGTGTCTTAAAATTCATGAATATGTGCAAAGTTGATGTTTTTTTTTGCAAAATTCATGAACATTAGTTAGTATTTATTGCTCAATCATTTTTGGATGATGACTTACTTTGTGTTTGTCCTCCTTTGAACACCGATTTATAACTTTAGCTAATATGCGTATCGAGGATGAAGAGTCCTTCAGTGTTCTTAATTGATTCGTCGACGGGTTCTTTCCTTCGAGGTGGATCACGAGGGAAGGACATGACATCTTGACGAAGATGGCGAACCAACGTTCAAGGCACGTCTGATCAACACCAAGGTGCTCATTGAGTGTCGCACCTACGGGCAAGCCGCGAACCTTCTAGGTTTCTACTTGCGTGATTTATTGTATTTTTACTTCTTGACCTATTTGTTTATGTCCTTCTAACGAGGCTAACCCGAGGATATTGTTTTTATTTTCGTAGGTAACATGGAGGAGAATCGTGAACGACTATTGAAGCTGACCCATGAAAAGAAGAATCACAAGAGGTTGGTGAAGTCGCACCAGCCCATACACCTTTGTTCAGTCTCAGAACCGACAAGGGATGGTTTGAGTGGGTCGTCAGGTACCCGCGATGTTGCACAACATGTGTTTGTGTTGAGTAAGAAGAGAAGTCGTCCCGATGGTGGACTTGAAAATGTGATCGAGGAGGGGGTGACTGCCCGGGCCTTCAACCTTCCCCATTGTTTTGTGGAAAATATTTCTTCGAGGGTTTCCTTTTGACAGTGTCTGATGCTGAGTCTGATATTATCAGACGTCTCAATGAGGATGGTCGAAGGAAGCACCTGGATTTTGGGATGGTCGGTCTGATGAAGGTCATGGAGATGGTCGTTATCCTTGCAGGTGAAGGAGGTGACTCTTCTGGACTGGTGGGGGGAATTGGAGTCGAAGAAGGAGACTCTTCAGAAGAAGATGCATAAGTTAAAAATTTCCCTCGAGCGAAGCAAGGAGAAGTTTCAGGGGCAGGACGACGAGTTAGCGAGGGAGAAGGAAAAAGTTGTCAAAGCTTATGAGGAAAGGGATTCCATGTTGCTCGAGAGGGAACAACTGGAAAAGGAGGTCGCCAATTTAAAGGCTGCCATACTGCCCATGGACGGAGAACCCGAAGGAGTTGCTGATTTGCATTCTCGGGTGGATCTAGTTGCCCAGGTCCATATTCTCGAGTCAAATTGCATCAATGCTTTGATCGACGGATTTGAGACTGCACTGGCTCAACTGTCTGCTGTGTCTGTGGCTTAACACCGACGGTGTCCGGGTATTATCTCAAGTTATTGATGGTCGGGTGGTTCCTCTTCCTGACTCCCCCGAGGTGGAGGTCGAAGTGAGCACTCCGCAGAGTGATTATTATTTCTGAGATATCTTGGTTGTTTGTATTCGGGGCCTGCGTGCCTGTAATTTTTGTAATATTCAGACAACATCAGCTCTCGTGGTCAACATTTATAAATGTTTTTACTTTGTTTTTATTCCTTTACGTTTCCGTTGATACTTTCTAACTATCTTCTCATCATTGTTTTTGACTTGTTTATTTTATGAAAATTTGTAATTTTTATGAGTGGAGGTTTATGCTCGATCTTGGTTGTGGACGACACATTTTGGGATGTGTCTAGGAGGTGGAGTAGGGATCCTCAGAACGAGCTCAAGATCGTGGTCGGGGTCTTGAGCTCGCAGCGTGAACTGCCCATCACGAGCTGGGTGCTCTTCCTGTTGGGTACTTTGATAGTGGAGCTCGATTGAGGTGTCCCTGTTGGGTTAACGTCCTGCTCAAGAAATGAACAGCAACCCGCCTTTCATTGATGTTTGGAGGCCATGCTCGTACCTTGACATGCCTACATGGTCGAGCTCATCCCGTCGTCAGTTGGATAGGACTGGTCGACTGATAATGCTTGTAGTAGGATGAGGACTTAGCTGTAATATTGTTTCAGTTTTGTAGCATTCCATGATCGAGGTAATGGTTCTCCATTTAAGTGTTCGAGGTAGTACGCTCCGGTGCCCATAGATTTATAGACGTGGTACGGTTCTTCCTAATTTGCGACTAGCTTCCCCTTGTGGGAATCTTTCTGATTCCTCCGTAAGACTAGGCTGTTGAGCTGGAACTCACGCTTTATGACTTTGTTGTTATGGTGAAGGGTTATCTGTTGTTTTAGTGTGGCCTCGCAAAGAGCTACTCCTGATCCGATTTCCTCGACTAGGTCGAGCTCTTCTCTTAGGGCCTCGTTATTTAGTTCCTCGTCTAAAGGAACTTCAATTCGTCTATATGCCTCCATGATTTCTACAAGGATGACCGCCTTAATTCCATTGGTTAGCTGGAACAGGGTCTCTCCCGTCGTCGAGTGGGGTTTCATTCGGTGTGCCCATAGGATGTTATGCAGTCCTTTGACCCACCCCTTCTTTGCCTCTCCCAACCTGCATTTGTGTCCTTATAGGATGACTCTGCTTGCAGCCTCGGCTTGCCAATTAATTTAGGGGTGTTTGACTGAGGTAAAGTGCTGCTTGGTGCCGAGTTTGGCGTCAAAGTTTTGAAAACCTTGATCAGTGAACTGCATCCCGTTGTCAGTGACAAGTGCTCGTGGTATCCCAAATCGGGCAAGCACATTTTGCTTGTAGAAATGAAGGATGTTGTGTGATGTGATTTTAGCCAAAGCTTCAACTTCTATCCATTTCGTGAAATAGTCGACAGCCATGATCAGGATTTTGTTTTGATTCGACCCTTGCACGAAAGGTCTGAGGATGTCCATTCCCCACTAGGCGAACAACCACGGGGAGGATAGTGTTTTGAGCTCGTGCGGGGGTGCAAGGTGCATGTCCGCGTGCCTATGACACTTGTCACTTTTCTTGAAGTTCTCCTTGGAGTCTTGTTGCATGGTCGGCCAGTAGTAGTATGCTCGCAACACCTTTCATGCCAGTGACCTTCTGCCCATGTGTTAGGCGTTGATTCCTTCGTGGATTTTCCGCAGTATCTCGGGGATTGCAGATTTTTCGACACATTTTAGGATCGTGATGGAGAATCCTCGATGGTAAAGTTTGTGCTCGAGAACCACATATGAACATGCCCTCTGTTTGGTCCCAGCTTCCTCCCTTTGGTCAACGGCCAATTCCCCTTTTGTCAGAAAGTTGAACACCGGGGTCATCCAACATGAGTTGTCTCCGATGGCATTTACTTCGGAAGGTAAAGTGGATTTTACGATACTCGGGAGAGAAAGGGATTCTTGGATGACGGATTTTTTCCTGCATTTCTTCTTTGTGATCACGAGCTTCGAGAGTATGTCTGCTCGCGTGTTCTGTTTGCGAGGCATGTGCTTGATCTCTGTCCGGTCAAACTTCTTCATATGTTCTCTGACCAAGTTTAAATATTCGATGATGATTTTGTTCTTATCCTGGTATCCCCCTTGAACATGAGATGCGATAAGTTGGGAGTCTGTGAAATTTGTATCTCTCGGGTACCCAAATCCTCGGCAAGCCTTAATCATGCGATCAGGGCCTCGTATTCAGCTTGATTGTTCGATGTTGGAAAAGAAAGGGTGAGGGAATGTTCGGTCACGATGCCTTCCTCGTTATCAAGGAGGATTCCTGCTCCACTCCTTGCCAAGATGGAAGCTCCGTCCATAAAGATGGTCCACTTATGCTTCTTCCCTATGGGGGGGCCGTGAGTCACCTATGCGACGAAGTCGGCCAGTGCTTGGGCCTTGAGGGACTTTCTTATCTCGTACCATATGTCGAACTCCGAGAACTCCAAGGACCATTTTAGCATTCGGTCGACCATGTCTGGTCGATATAGGAGTTGAATTATGGGTTGGTCTATTTGTATGTTAATCGTGTATACAAGAAAGTAATGTTTAAGCCTCCTCCTCGCGTTGACGAGGGCCAAGGCCACCTTCTCAATCTGTTGATACCTTACCTCGGGACCTTGTAGCGCTTTGCTCATGAAATATAATGGTTTTTGTCCGTCTGGAGTCTCACGAATGTGGGTCGCGCTTACAGCCTCGGCGGAGACGGCTAGGTAAAGGAACAGGGTTTCCTCGTTCTAAGGTTACGATGGCACGGGCGGTTGTGAAAGGCTTTTCTTGAGAAGGAGGAGGGCTTGCTCGCATTCCTTGGTCCACTCAAAGGCTGACTCTTTGCGTAGAAGTTTGAAAAATGGTAGAGCGTGTTGTGCGGACTTCGCCATGAAACGGGAGAGCAAGGTGAGCATGTTGTTTAGGACTTGTATGGATTTCTTCGAGCTGGGCTTTGAAAGCTCGAAGAATTCCCGACATTTGTCGGGGTTAGCTTTAACTCCCCGTTCTGTCAGATAAAATTCGAGGAATTTTCTTGCCTTAACCCCGAAGGTGCATTTCTCGGGGTTGAATCTCATTATACATTGTCTCGCTTGGGCAAAGACCTTTTTGAGGTAGGCAGAGTGGTCAGTATCTGTTCGATATTAGACGATCATGTTGTCCATGTATACCTCGAGCATATCACATATCTCATCACAGAAGACTCTATTCATCATCCACTGGTATGTTGCCCCTGTGTTTTTCAGACCGAAGGGAATCACGTTGTAGTAATAGTTGCCCGAGCTGGTCATGAAAGCAGTGCAATGCTTATTGCTTATCGCCATTGGGATTTGGTTGTATCCCTAGTAGGCGTCCATAAACAATAAAATTTTATAGCCGGCCGAATTATCGACCAACATGTCAATATTAGGTAAAAGGAAAGCATCTTTGGGACATGCCCGATTAAGATCAGTATAGTCAACATACATTCTCAATTTTCCATTATTCTTTTTAACTAGTACAACATTTGAGAGCCAGGTTGAATATCGGGCCTCAGAAATAAAATTAGCCTCGATGAGGTCTTTTACAGCATTTTTAGCATCCTCCTCTTTATCGGTAGACTGCCTACGTCTAAGTTGCACTACTGCCCTAGCGGATGGATTAATGGCCAGTTGGTGAAAGGAAACTTCAGGTTTGAGTCCGGGAATCTCCACGGTGCTCCATGCAAACATGTTCACATTCTCCCTCAAGCAAGCTTTGATCTGCTTCCTTGCCAAGTCATGGAGTTTGGTGCCAATATTCACGCCTTTGTGAGGGTCTTCCTCATGGGGGACGAACTAGAAGTCTCCGTCAGGGATTGGTTGGAGGATTTCTTATTCGTCGTTTGGAGCTTCATCCTTGTCGAAGCGGGTGTCGAGCGAGATAGATTCGACCTTTGGTGGAGCCTTTTGTTCTTCTGTCGGAGCAAGCTGTGGTTCAAGTCGATCAGTAGCATCTCTTTTGGCAGGTCGCGCCCCAGTGTCGACTGTACTCTATCCATTAGAATCCACGTTGAAACATCTTCCGGCAGCTGAGATGTCCCCGTGAATGGTGGCGAAGTGTCCCCTCCTTGTGTAGAATTTCATCTTTAGATGGACAGTGGAGGGTACGGTGGTCAATTCGGCCAGCGTTGGTCTCCCTAGGATGCAGTTGTAGAGATACGGGCAATTGATGACCAGAAATCGTACCTTGATCTGTCGGGAGGTGGTTTCTTCCTAGAAGGTGACAAAAAGCTCAATGTATCCCCAAGGTTTGGAGGTCGAGCCATTGAATCCTTGCAGGTCAGACCCCACATATGGTTAAAGGTGGGTATCGTCTAGGTGCAGGGTTTGGAACATATGGTTGAACATGACGTCGATGGAACTTCCCTCGTTGATCAAGATGCGGTGAACGTCAAAATTAGCCATTCTTGCCCTCACCAACAGAGGGATGCTCGAGTTAGGGGCCCCTCCATGCAACTTCTCAAGGTAGAAAGTGATTGGTTCTGATTTACCCTTGACCCTCTCGAGTGTCACCTCTTGAGTCGGGGATACGTCGACCAATTCTTCGAGCTTTCTTTTCGTGGAGTTTATGGAGAGGTCGTTGAACCCCCCATCGATTATAACCATGGTGGAGGGTAATTTCTCCCACCTGATGTGTATGGACAAAAGTTCTTCCTTGTATCTTTCGGGGATGTAGAAGTCCTTCGGCCTTGTGACAAAGAAAGCTATATGGATGAGAGCCGCCTCATCTGATGGTCGGGTGTCCTCCTCGGCCTCTTTTGTCTCACGGGCATATCGACGAGGGGCAGAATTTCATTGGTATTGCCCGATTATGCCACCCTTAATTAGGGTTTTAATTATGTCTTTAAGGTGGACACAGTCTTCAATCAGGTGTCTGTGACTTCGATGGTACTGACAATATTTGCTCTTGTCAGCTCCGGGCTTTGCAGGAGCAGGTCGAGGACACCTGGTGCCACCTTCCTTGAAGTCAGCACTAGAGCATTCCTCCAGGATGCACTCGCGGGAAGTGGTCAGCAAAGTGTATTCAGTGAATCGCCCCACGGGTCCCATGTGCTCGCGGGGATCATGCAGTTTATCATCCCTTCTCTTCTCGCTTGTTCGTCGGGGAGGGCCTGCATCCTGGTGTCGCAGGGTGTTCGTCGATCCTTGATTCCTCGGGTCGCGAGCTTTGTTGGCTGCTTCCCTCTCCTTGTAGTCCATATAGGCCCTAGCTTTTTAGAGGAGAGCATCAAAAGTCCGGGGTGGTTCGATGCAGACGGTTTCCTAAACTCAGTGTCAGGGAAGAATCCTCTCTTGAGCAAATATCTCTTCATGTGATCAGTGCATGGGACCTGAATGGTCTCACGGTTGAACCGATCGATATAATCCCTAAGGGTCTCGTTGCTTCTCTGGACGATAGCCTCAAGGGCGGCCTCGGTCTTCGAGTGTCGACGAGAGGCTGTAAAGGAGCTGGTGAACTGGCTCTTTAGGTTTCTCCAGGAGGTGATCGATCTTGGGGCGAGATTTTTGTACCACTCCATTGTAGTTTTCCTCAGGGTCATGGGGAACAACCGGTATTTTATCGGTCTCCAATAATGTGATAATGGAGCATTGCCTCGAACCCATCAATGTGGCTGACAGGGTCTACAATACCGTCATATTCCTTCAGTTAGGGAGGTTTTTACATTCCCCTGGGAATGGGCACCTCCATGATTCCTTGTGACAGGGGACCATGGGGGTCATCTTCGTTTCTCCTATAGGAAGAGTGGGAAGAAGACCGGTTATAATGGCAGTCCTAGTGATGGCCTTGGCCTCGGGGAGGATCCCTTGGTCGAGGATGTGCTTCTCCGTTACCCCTGTTTCTGTTTTCAAGGGATCCTTGTACCCCACACGAGGGGGTGAGGTCGTGCCTCCTGATTGCTTCGGGCAGTGGTCTCTCCAACGCGGGGCGTCTCCCGGTCTGTTGGAGAGAGAAACTTTGAGACCTGTCCCGTCTGTGTATCCGCGGGGGAGACTGAGGATGGTCTTTGTTTTGATGGGGAGGTGGAGTGTTAGGTCTTCTGTATGTTCCGGGGCTCGGCGAGAATCCTCGAGCACCTTTATTCGTTTGCCTTGTGAGAAGATTAATTAATTTTTTTGGTTAATGGGCGCGAACAGAGCTCTGGTCGTGGCGTCAGCACCCGCGGGGACGGGGATCTTCTGGTAAACATTTGGCTCATAGTTCTGGAGTGGATGGGCATCCTCGTGTGGCCGAGAGAGAGAGATAATGAAGAGGCGGTCATGCCGTTTTTGTAGTTCTACATGAGACCGGCCATGTCGACGTTGTTCCCGTTGTTGTTGTTGATGCCCATGTTGTCGATGATATTGTTGGGGTCAGCGAGATGGGCGTTCATGTTATTGTTGGAAGCTGGGTCAGCCATGACAATCACGAAGTTTGATGGTTGCTTTAGTCTTAGGTAAATGAAAGACGTGGAAAGTTGTTTCCCACAGATGACTCCACTGATCGTGCCTGACCAGAAGGGATTATCAAAGCCCACGAGCTTCGCGTTGAATATAAGTTGAAGGTAAAGTGGGGGGGGGGGGTACCTGCAAGACACTCTGATGCCAAAGTAAGGTTAGAGCAATGCGAGCAAGTATGAGAGTGAGTATAAAAGAATAAATACCTGACCCTCTCAAGTGAGAGAGTATTTATAGCCCCTAGCATTCGCCAAGATCCCCATCATTGGGCTGGGCAAGCAGGCCCAAAATGGAGACTGTCAGGTCTTACGTGCGTAGTGGGGGCCAACACCTGGTCCCCAACCTGGATGGACTCCCCTGAATTGTCGGGAGGATATGGATGCAGCCTTTTCGGGACCAAGAGGACTCTGTGATATTCGGGGGTGTTGAGAGTCAACCCTACGAGGAGGATGTTCGTGATGTCCTTCTGTCCGTCGTGGGCCCTTCTCGCCAGTTATGAGATCGTCTGAGAGGGCTTGTCTTGGCCGACGAGAAGAATGGAGAATGCTCGTGAGGTCCTCCTGACTGACGACGAGCCTCCTTGCAATTCCTAAATTTATCCCTGTATGGAGAAGTCGCGTTTTCCCGAAGGATGAGGTTGCTGCCCGACATAGTCGAGGGTAGGCTCGATCAAGAGACCTCCTTAAGCAGGATAGTTGGATTGGGCCTCGCATGAAGTTGGGCCAAGTGTAGGCCTAGCCCAAAATAATTATTAAATTTTTTAATTTAAAGAGGATTATAATAAAATAAAACTATGAAGTGTTAATTTATAAATCATCAATTAACATTTTAGGTTGTTAAGTGATTAGTTTAATAACTAACTAATTAAGTTAGTTAGTAAGTTTGGTTGGTTACTTGAATAACAAGTTATATATATATATATATATATATATATATATATATATATATATATATATATATATATATATATATATATATATATATATATATATATATATATATATATATATATATATATATATATATATATATATATATATATATATATATATATATATATATATATATATATATATCTGTGTGTGTGTGTGTGTGTGTGTGTGTGTGTGTGTGTGTGTGTGTGTGTGTGTGTGTGTGTGTGTGTGTGTGTGTGTGTGTGTGTGTGTGTGTGTGTGTGTGTGTGTGTGTGTGTGTGTGTGTGTGTGTGTGTGTGTGTGTGTGTGTGTGTGTGTGTGTGTGTGTGTGTGTGTGTGTGTGTGTGTGTGTGTGTGTGTGTGTGTGTGTGTGTGTGTGTGTGTGTGTGTGTGTGTGTGTGTGTGTGTGTGTGTGTGTGTGTGTGTGTGTGTGTGTGTGTGTGTGTGTGTGTGTGTGTGTGTGTGTGTGTGTGTGTGTGTGTGTGTGTGTGTGTGTGTGTGGTGTGTGTGTGTGTGTGTGTGTGTGTGTGTGTGTGTGTTGTGTGTGTGTGTGTGTGTGTGTGTGTGTGTGTGTGTGTGTGTGTGTGTGTGTGTGTGTGTGTGTGTGTGTGTGTGTGTGTGTGTGTGTGTGTGTGTGTGTGTGTGTGTGTGTGTGTGTGTGTGTGTGTGGTGTGTGTGTGTGTGTGTGTGTGTGTGTGTGTGGTGTGTGTGTGTGTGGTGTGTGTGTGTGTGTGTGTGTGTGTGTGTGTGTGTGTGTGTGTGTGTGTGTGTGTGTGTGTGTGTGTGTGTGTGTGTGTGTGGTGTGTGTGTGTGTGTGTGTGTGTGTGTGTGTGTGTGTGTGTGTGTGGTGTGTGTGTGTGTGTGTGTGTGTGTGTGTGTGTGTGTGTGTGTGTGTGTGTGTGTGTGTGTGTGTGTGTGTGGTGTGTGTGTGTGTGTGTGTGTGTGTGTGTGTGTGTGTGTGTGTGTGTGTGTATAAATTTTTAATTTGAATTTATTTTCGTAAAGTCATTTCATATTTTTCGTTATACTGTCTTTTATTCTTGCTTGCATCATAAGAAATAGAAACTTGAGCTAATAATTAGAGTTGTGGTTTATTACAGGGAAGATTTGGTTTTAGTACTAGAAGTGAAGTGGTTTTGAAACCATAGCAATTATTTTGATATCAATGAGAGTTTTGATTTTTGATATACGTTGGAAATCCACCAAATATTCATGAAGAATTTCTATCAATCTTGATGAACAAGATTGATATCACCACACAATAACAATGAATTATGAGAAAAGAAAAGAAAAGAAAGAAGACAATTATTTTTTGTGAGTTTCTCTCTGCCCACAAACTGTGGAAAACTTTATTAATCACTTGCAACTATAAATTTTATGATTACAATGAAGTGACTTAATTACAAAATTAGGGGTTACTCCCTCTATTTATAGATTTAGGTTAGCTTTCTCCTAAGTCAAAGCCCAAAACTATAAAATCCCAAAATACCTATTTTGGTACTAATCAAATCTATCTATTTTATATCTAAATCAAATTTATCTAAATCTAAAACCAATTTGTGATACGGTGGCAGAACCGACTGTTTAATACTGGTTTTGCATTTGTGTTTGCAAATATGCGGTAAGCAAGAGTCGCCACCGACTTTTCTTTTATCCGACAAAGGAAAGGGTGAAAAGAATAGAAAAAGAACTTTTTCGAGAGTTTGAGTAAGGGGGTAGATTATGGAAAGGGAATGTGCTAGCACCCTTTCCATCCGTGGTTTTCCATGGGCTCTTAGAGGTTTGCTCATTTTTAAAAATACCTTCGTGCTTTGTATGTTTGAACATGTTTTGAAAATGCCTTAGTACGGCGAACTTTGTAATGTTTCTCGGGATAGTGGAGAAAGTATACAAAGTGTTTTCAAATTGTTTTTGAAAAATAGTGTTTGTGTAAGTGCAAAATGTTTGAGCAAACTTCTAACAACTATCTACTTTGTTACTCGAAAAGGGTTGTTCTTTTCCTCTTTTCCTTTAGACAATGCTATCCTACTATTAGTGAGTAGGAAGCTTTGTCATCGGATGTTTGAGGGACAATTAAAGGGATGTTTTAAAGTCACAAAAGGAACTTATGGATACGCTTTAGCAATTTTCTTTTAGGGACTAGATCATTTACCAAAAGGCAACTGTAGAGTCATCGATGGACTATGATCTTTTTGATTCATGGGTATTTGCTAAAGCGTTCATGCCTCATGACTGTTTTATTTCTTAAAGGTAACTAAAGCAGGATACCCTAGGGGTGCTTGTGTGCAATTGTGTTTGACTCAATTATTTTTTGTCTTTTTGTTAAGTTTGCTAACGTTTGATTATTAGTCTTTTCATACACGCCTAGTTACTAGCAGTTAATATGTACATAAATTTAAAGTGCGGAAAGTAAAAACCTAGATTATTACATGGCTTTGGGGAGAGGATTTACACTGTAAAAAATGGGGGAGAAAAAAAAAAGGAAAACTGTAAAAAAAGCCCTATTTAATTTATTACAAGCCAAGATACAATTACATTATCATAAAAATGCGAAAGTAAAATAAACGCGCGCAAGATGAAGCAATATATCTAAGAACCTAAGAAAAATTCTAAGTAAAGAAATATATATATATATATATATATATATATATATATATATATATATATATATATATATATATATATATATATATATATATATATATATATATATATATATATATATATATATATATATATATATATATATATATATATATATATATATATATATATATATATATATATATATATATATATATATATATATATATATATATATATATATATATATATATATATATTTTTTTTTTTTTTTGGTTTTGTTAAAGAAAAATTAGATCTAAATTTAATTAAGAAAAATAAATATTAAATGGGAAATTATTCTAGGTTATAAAAGAAAATTAATCCTAATACATTTTTTTTTTTGTATTTTTTTGTTATGAAAAGAAAATGATTAAATTAAATTCTAAGTTCTAGTTCATTTTAAATTAAGAAAATAGTTAAAATTTAATTAATTAATTAACTAAATTAATTAATTAATTAATTAAATTAATTATTTAATTAAAAAATCTATGCCTAATTTTTTGTGAGTTTTTTATTATTATATTTTTATAAGTAAAAAAAAAGAAAAGAAAATTAAAAAGAAAAAAAAAACAATATAAAAATATATGGGCCTAGAGTGCTAAACCCAAAGAGGGGGGTGCTGGAATTTTGTGTTAGGCCCAAAATGTTGGAGCCTAGATTTGTACTGTTGGATCCAGTGTGGACTGGCCTTAAAGGTGCATAGTAGACTTTGCATTGGGGCGCTCAGATCTGGATCAATCAGGATCTGATGGCCATGGTATGAGGCTTATATTAGACCTGCATAACTAAGGCACATTGGATCTGTAATCAAGAAATGTTAGAAAAACAAAATGCTGGACATGGGACTTGAACCCAAGTCCTCTCCCTTCACACAAGCGCACTTTGCCAACTGAGCCAATTGTCCATTCATTTATACATGCCAAACGAAAATAATATAATTTAAGTTTCCAGCAATTATTTAAAATTAAAAATTAAAAATGCGCGCAAATTTATACTGCCCAATGAGGGGCTGCCATGCATTTTCTTCTTCCTCTCTCCGTCGTCTTAGATATAAGACCTTTAGTGACAGTTTTTTGTCTGTCACTGTAAACCCTGCATTTGAAACAAGCACAATACGTAAAATAAATTTACTTTGAGGCCATGGATTGATTGCTCTCAACCTCCTAAACACAATGGTACCAATGGTTGGGTCCAATTTTGGTTAATTTGGAAAACCCTATTTCAAAGGTTCAAACCCTAAAAATGGTGAAATCCCATATTTGCATCAAAACTGCAAATCAACTATGCAAAAATCTTAAAAACATTCAGATAATCAGTAATGTGTGGTTAAAACACATTGATATTGTATGAATTGTAAAAAATGAATTCAAAAAAGGAAGCAAACCATGATGAATGGAGAACGCGTTTGGCAATTCTTCAAGGCTTGGAAATGGTTGGGACAACTTCAGGGAACCTCTAGGAATTGATTAGGATCCTTGGTTTGGACTAAGTGAGGCTAGAACTTAAAATTTGAGTTTGGAAACTTTGAACTTTTTTTGCAAAATGTGCAGGGGTTCTCCAGGCTCCGTGTGCTTGTCCTGATGCTTGCTAGGTGTTTGTTTATATAGAGAGGGATGAGGAGACACGAAAAAACAAGTTTGTAACAACCATAATCAATTGCTTGAATGCCATGAATACAAATGTGTAACCTTGGACAAAAGCATGTGATTTTGTCCATTTTTGAATTTTGAATGAATGAAAACATGTTGGCCTTGCTGTACACGAAAATTGGGTCCCCTCCATGCATTAAAACAAGCATTAACCATATAATTTGCAATAATTTTGATTTATTTGATTTTTAATTAAATAAAATTAATATAAAATGCAAATAAAATTAATACTATGCAAAAATGGTTTTAGGAGTCCTCTATACTCTTAGGAAGATGTTTGAAGTCCAAGAAAATGAGCCATTGCCTTAAAAGCTTAAATTTGCTCAATGCACATTTCTTAAAATTTCCCAAATTTTCTTAACTTGGGAAAGCCATAACTTGCTCAATTTTTATCCCATGATGATGATCCTAGACTTTTTGGGAATCCCAAGATGTATACTTCAATCCCTTTTTTGATCAATTTTTCATTTGAAGATGTTATCTGAATGTAAAAGGTCTTGGCAAAAAGTGGCTTTTATTGACTTTCTAAAAATGACCTATAATGTATGAACTTTTATCTTCCAAATGGTGCATTTATTGGACTTGAGGACTGAAGGGAAGTTGTGGGGAATTAATTTCTATTCAAAATGAGCCTTGTTGGAAAAAATTATGATAAAGTATGAGAAAGTTATGCCTGGACAAAGTTTGGTTGACTTTTCCTATAGAAACCCTAATTAGTAATTTTTAACTTTTGATGAATTAGGAGCATTTCTTGAGGAATCATGATCAACCCCTGATCAAATGATGGATATCACTTCAAAATGTTGATTTTGACCAAAAATCTTAAAGTTTGACTGTATATAGGCCACAATTAACTTTTGACCTAGCATAGTTGATTTTCAAGCATTTGAGCAATTAACAGAGAAAACTTGTTGTGCAAGGCATGAAATTTGGCATGGATAATCTTGAGGACATATTAGGATCATGGAAAACATTTGAGACCATTTGAGCTCACACATCTTGATGAAAACTGAAACCCTAGTTAGACGTTCATTGCCTTAAGAGGAGAATTTGTCTGGTCAATTCTTAGTCATCCTAGGGAAAGTTAGGGACCTCATTAGGCATGTGTTGAATAAAATGAGAGGGCAAATTTTAGGGTACAACACAGTCAAATCTGTGTGTAGATTTCTTCGATCCACAAGCTCTTCGACCGGGAAACCTCCCTTCGACATACACACACACTTTTTCGACACAATCGAATTACAATTTAACACACTACCTAATTCATTGTGTCTAAACTATCTATATTCACCATGGTTCTTAGTCTTCTGAATACTTTTACATGCACTCCCTTTTTCATGATGTCTGCAATCTGATCTGATTCTCAGTTTTCCAGTGTTCCAAATTCATCTTCCCATCTGCAATCTACTCTCGAAGATAGTGGAACCTCATTTCGATGTGCTTGCTTTGACCATGTGCTATCGGGTTCTTCGCCAGATCAATAGCTGACATGTTGTCGATCTTCATGGTAATTTCTCCATGATATTTCCCTATTATCTCTTCGACCAAGTTCACCATCCAAGTTGCTTGACATGCACAAAGAGAAACAATATTGTATTCTGCTTCGCATAATGATAATGCCACTAATAGTTCCTTTCTAGAACTCTAAGCAACTGGTGCACCGCCTAACATAAACACATATCCTACTATTGATTTTCGATATTCAGCATCACTACACCAACTCCAATCAGTGTGTCCCACTAACTTGCATTCTTTTCCTTTATCAGCTATAAGAAACAAAATGCCATAGTCGAGAGTTCCTTTGATATGCCTTAGTATCCTCTTCACCGCTGCTAGATGTGATACCTTTGGCTTCTGCATGAATCTACTTACCATACCTACAATATATGCTAAGTCAGGCCTTGTATGACAAAGGTATCTCAATGACCCAATAATTTTTCTGTATTAGGTTGGGTCGACATCATCTTCATATGTATCTTTTGACAATTGCAGTCTTGGTTCTGTAGGTGTAGAAGTTGGTTGCATTCTTCCATCTCAAATCTCTTGAGAATTTCTCCTGCATATCTTCTTTGATGCATCATCAAATCTCTATTTCTCTTGTAGAATTCGATTCCAAGGAAATATGAAATCTCACCCAGATCAGACATTTTGATTCCTTGTTGAGATCACCTTTGAAGTCTTCGATCTCACTTTTGCAGCTACCTGTTATCAACAAATCATCGACATAGAGACATAGTATAAGCAATTCATTATTGCTTCTTCTTACATATACTCCATATTCAGTTGTGCACTTCATAAATTCCTTCTCCCTTAGGAAACTATCAATTTTATTATTCCAAGCACTTGGAGCTTATTTCAATCTATACAAGGCTTTATGCAGCCTGTACACCTTTCTCTCTTTGTCATGTTTCACAAACCCAACTGGTTGTTTAACATAAACTTCATTTGAGGGTTCATTCAGGAATGCACACTTCACGTCCATCTGACATATGTGCCATCTGTTTATTTCTACTAGACCAACAACCAACCTGATCGTTTCGATCCTAGCAACAGGTGCAAAAACTTCATCAAAGTCTATTCCTTCTTTCTGTAAAAACCCTTTCGCCACAAGCCTTGCTTTGTGTCGAGTTACTTCCCTTTTGGAATTCATTTTCACTTTGCATACCCACTTGACATAAATTTCCTTCTTGCCTTGAGGCAATTTGAAAAGTCACCAAGTGTTATTGTCTTCAATAGACTTCACTTCTTCGTTCATTGCTTTCACCCACTTTGAATCCTTCAATGCTTCAGTTGTATTGACAGGTTCGACATCTGCATAGAAATCATAATGTACCAACTCACCTTAATTATCTATCACATCATCTGATGTAATCACAAAATCTTGCAATCTTGCAGGCATGCGTCTTATTCTTTAAGGTCTTCTTGTACTTGGTTGATCTATAACTGCTGGTTCCTCTTGTCGAACTTCTCTTTTGACTTGAGTTTCTGGTTCTTCAAGTAGGATTCCCACTGAATCTGTCTTGACTTTTTCAGTCTAATCCCATTATTTAAGCTCATCTATGATCACGTCCCTGCTGATCACAATCTACTTGTTCATTGGGTCGAACAACTTGTAACCTCATGTCAAATGATATCCAACTAGAATCATTTGACTCGACTTGTCATCAAGTTTTCTTCTCAGCTGATCTGAAACATGTCTATATGCAATAGATCCAAATACCTTCAGATGACTCAAGCTAGGCTTCACACCAGACCAAAATTCTTCTGGAGTAATTCCTTCTAGCTTCTTCATAGGACATCTGTTCAAAATGTATGTTGCAGTCGACACAACTTCACCCCAAAACTCTTTAGGTAAATTCTTTCCTTTCAACATACTTCTCACCATATTCATGATGGTTTAATTATTCCTTTTTGCAGTTCCATTATGCTGTGGAGTATAGGGTGGAACCATCTCATGCACAACCCCTTCCTTTTCACATAACATGTCGAAGTCTTTCCACACATACTCCCCACCACCATCAGTTCTCAAAACTTTGATTTTTCGACCAATTTTTCTTTCAGCCATAGACGTAAACTTGGCAAATAACTCGATCACTTCACTTTTCTTCTTGATCAGGTAAGTCCACAACTTTAGACTAAAATCATCTATGAATGTAAAAAATTATTTGTTACCTCCCATCGAATCTACCTGGATTGGTCCACATGCATCAAAGTATATGATTTCAAGAATAACCTTCGACCTACTTCCTACATCCTTTCTGAAGCTATTCTTGTGCTGCTTCGCCTGCACACATTCCTCACATACCTCATTTGGAATGTTGATTTATGGCAATCCTAAAACCATATTTCTTCTCTTCAAATCTTTGATGTCTCTAAAGTTGAGATGGCCTAGTCGATAATGCCATATCCATTCATCTCTGCTAGCTGCTGTCGAAAGGCACTTGTGCTCCATCACATTTAGTTCGATCTTGAAGATTCTATTCTGAGACATAGGAGCCTTCAAGATTAATCTTCCATTTGCATCGACTACTCTCATCATCTTATCTTTGATCGACACCTTATAAATCTTTTCGACCAACTGTCCTATACTGAGCAAATTGCTCTTCATGCCTGGTATGTACAACAGATTGGAAATTACTGACATCTTTCCATCTTTCATCATAATCATAACATCACCAATACCTTCAGCTGCTAGGGTATTATCATTTATGAATTTTACCATATTTTTCATTGAGGGTTTTATGTTGACAAACCAGTCTTTCCTTCCAGACATATGTGATGAGCATCCTGAATCCAAGCACCATTGGTCCTTGAATCTATCTTCATCTCTTTTTGTGATCATTGGGATCATCTCTTCTTCTTCTTCATGTTTTGCAAACTTTGCATCACTTTCTTAATTCTTTCGCTTTTCTGGATAATCACTCGAATAGTGATCATACTTCTGACAATTGTAACATTGAATGTGACTCTTGTTAGGTTTTCGACCACCACCTCTTCCTCTATTTGCAACACCACCTCTTTGGTTTCCTTGGTATGGTCTTCTCTGATTCGACACATTTCCTTCGTTCTGGTTTCCTCTACCAATCAATTCGTTGTAGCCGCCTCTACCTCTGTCGAACCACTATCCTTTGCCTTTGGTTTCTTTTTCTTAATGTGCCTGCAAAGCCACATCACTCTTTGACTTTCGTGCAGCTCTTTCAGTCATTCTTTGTTCATGATATTCAAGCATCCCTTGAAGCTCTTCCTTTTTCAATTTCGACAAGTCTTTCCCCTCTTCTATAGCCACCACCACGTGATCGAACTTAGGAGCCAAAGATCTCAAGATCTTTAAAACAACAACTCTTCTTATTAATGTTTCTCCACATACCTTCATTTGATTCACTAGTTTTGTAATCCTAGTGAAGAAATCAGATATGCTCTCACTATCTTCCATCTGAAGCAATTCATAAGTTCTCTTCTGAGTTTGTAACCTCACTTATTTCACCTTTTATGCACCACCAAAAGACTTCTCAAGAACCTCCCAAGCTTCTTTTGCAGATTCTGAATCACTCATTTTTTCAAAATTTTCTGGACTCAGACATTGATGAATTATAAAGAGTGCTTTATAACTCAGCTTCTGTGTGTTTCTTCTTTTCTTCTTCTGAAGCGTTTTCTCAAAGCGCTTCTAATCCATCCTTTACAAGATCCCAAAGACCTTGACACTTGAATAAAACTTTCATCTGTTTGCACCAATTCTCATAGTTTTCTACTTTCAGAATTGATGGATAATTTTTATTCCCATAACTCGCCTTCGTGAATTCTTCTTATTCCTCAATTGTTCTTGATCGATACTTCCCTTGAATCGATTAACCGAGATCTTGATACCAGATGTTGGAAATCCACCAAATATCTATGATGAATTTCTACCAATCTTGATGAATAAGATTAATATCACCACACAATTACAATGAATTATGAGAAAAGAAAATAAAATAAAACAAAGAACCCAATTATTTTTTGCAGAGTTTCTCTCTGCCCACAAACTGTGGAAAACTTTATTATTACACTTGCAACTGCAAATTCCGTGATTACAATGAATTAACTTAATTACAAAATTAGGGGTTACACCCTCTATTTATAGATTTATATTAGCTTGCTCCCTAAGCCAAATCCCAAAATACATATTTTGGTACTAAATCAGATCTATCTATTTTAGATCTAAATCAAATTTATCTAAATCTAAAACCAATCAAATATGTGTGTAGCTTACTTCGATCCACAAGCTCTTCAACTGGGAAACCTCCCTTCGACATTGTTGTACCCCAAAATTTTCCCTCTCATTTCTCAAATAATCTCTCACAAGATCTCCTTTGGTTCCAAGACTGCACAAGCGTTGATCAGCTCAAGACACCTCCTCTAGCACTGATGACTGAAAATTAGGGTTTGAGATTGCACAAGGACAATTGAACTTTTAATGACTTATATGACTTTCAGGGATCATTTTGGACTCTAAAGATTTCTCATGTCAAGTTTCAAGTTTTGGATCACATTTTTGCTCAGTCAATTGATCAATTGACCTAAAATCAACTATATTGGGGAAAAAGTCAACTATGGTCAATTTACAGTCAAACTTCATAATTTTTGGTCCATATCAACAATTTGAACTCATATATGTCATTTGATCAAGTTTGGATCCCAATTCCTCAAGAAATTTGATTAGATCATCAAAAGGGCAAAATGGTCAAAATTAGGGTTTTGATTGAGAAGGTGTAATTTCTGATTTTTGACTAGCAAATGATTGATTGGTTTAAGTTATGGTCTCAAGGATTCAAATTCATAATTTTGACCTAATGACATGGCTCAAAACATTCCCCAAGATCAATTGACTGATAGTTGATTTCCAATTAACTAATCAAAAGTCAACTGTGCACTGAAAAGTCAAACTTTGACTTTTTGGTCAAAATCAAGTATCAAAGATCATAATTCATCAAGACATGTCAAAATATGAAACTTTTTCATCAAGAAATAAAAAAGTCAAGATTTCATTTTGAAAAGTCAAAATTTCTAAACTTAGAAATTTTTCTAAGTGTTAAAAATTTCATATTTTTTCATAAATTTGAGCCAAATTTCCACCATGATGAAAGATGATTCAAAGGAAACTTCCAACATGAAAGTTGTATATATCAATGAGATCTAAAAAATTTTAGAACATAACTTCTCCTATAAATGCATGGATTTCAAATTATGATTTTGTGAATACATGTTCATGAAACTTGGAAACTTAGTGAAATTTTGCCCTAGTTTAGGAAGGATTTTGACCTAACTTCATGGTAATTTTTCACATAGTTCCAAGATGAATTTTAAAAAATGTCCAACATAGAGGTTGTATAGGATGTTACAAGCTTTCCAAAATATTCAAGAACTCATTGAGATCATGTTTGAGCAAGGAGAATTGAAGGCAAAAAGTTAGTGGAGATGTGAAAAACACAAGAGGGGGGGGGGGGGGGGGGTGAATTGAAAAATTGAATCTAAATGCTTAATGACACAATGTTTTTATCCTGGTTCGTTTGATCTCAAACTACTCCAGTCCACCCGTCAAAGTGATTTCGCCTCTCTCCAACGAGGTCTTAATCAACTAATCTCAACAAGATTACAAAAGCTACTTTAACAACTGTTAAAGTCTTCTTGAGTACAACCACAATCTGGTTAATCTCAAGGGACACTTTTTCAATATAATTATACAATATATGTGTTGTTGTTTTTCTAACAAAAACTGTTTATCACAACTGTGATAAATTACACAGGATTATAGCTTAGAAAAGTAAAATGAAATTTGTTGCAGCTTTGAATATGCGTGAGTGGTTATGTCGCAAATCATCTTGATTTTGGAAGCTGACTATGTTTATATAGGCACTGGAATAACGTTGATCATAAAGCATGTTTAATGTCATTAACACACTTTCCTTTTGGAGAAGATCCTCTCTGAAAGAAGCCGTTGGAATTGATGCTGTCTTGAATGATCAGTAACGCTTCATAATCTTATCTCCTTTCTTGCTGATGACGCTTCAGAATACTGATGACTTGGATTGATATATTCTTGTTCAGAATCAGAGTTTACTTTGATTAACGCAGGTTCTGGTCATCAATCTTCAGCGTATGTTCTGATTGCTTCAGCGTGTAGCACTTATGGCTTATCTTCTGATGCTGATATGATCAGAACTTCTGCATACATAAAACTTAATTTTTAAGGTGCATATTTGTTCTTTGTATTTTATATTTTATTCTTTGTATTTGTTATCATCAAAACTCTAACCAAGGGTTGTAGAATCAAATTATGTCCTAACAATCTCCCCCTTTTTGATGATGACAAAACTAGATTTTTCAATTAAAAATAAAGAGTAAAAGGTTTAGAAGAAACTCCCCCTGAGTTGATTGCTTCCCTTAAGTTCCTTGAGTATCATAGTTTAGCTTTATCTTTCATCAGAGTTTGTACATGTTCAAGCTTTTCAGAAGATAGAGGTTAAGTAATTCAGAATGTTTGAGACTTCTGTCTCAGTAAACCATTATTGAAAATATCTGACTTTCTCCCCCTTTTTGTCAGTTATCAAAAAGGCAATATAATCAGAGCCAAAATAGTTGAATTATATTAAAAAAAAGAAGAAATGATAAGTTCCAGAACAGAAGTGGAAAGAAAAAAAATTAAGCGATACAAATACGGATTTAAAACAGAAAAGAGTCTAAGAGGGAGGAGGAAGATGTGTTAACAAATCTTCCAGCAAGCCCTTGATCTGGGTATTAGATTCTTCTTGTTTGCCCAAGATGCTCTTAATCTCTTTGTTTGTGTCCTCCTGCTTATCCAACCTTTTCTGGATAAGAGCACTTTCTCTCTTCAACTCTTCCAGAGTTTGCATGACTGAGGAAGGTGCTGGAGATTCTTCAGTAGTTGGACGCTTCTCACAGCATTCTGCAGCTTGTTCACAGTGAACCATTTCCTCTGCTGTGACCATCTCTTCTGGAGCAGCAGTCAGGGAAAGACTTTCTGATTCTTGTTGAACTTCATCTGAGGGATGATACTTTGACCAGGGAGCATTATCCAGAGGGAGAATATCCTTCTTGAGCAGATGGCTCAGAACTTGGTCTTCAAAAGCCTTTAGCTTAGCACTGAAATTCCGTTGAACCTGTTCATAACTCTGTTCCTTTAGCTTTAGTGTTTCAGAGCTCAGCCAATTTCTGAATCTTGTCCATATATAATCAAAAGCAGCCAGATTAGTCATCTCAAGACTAGCATACCTCAAGGAATTTATCCATTCCTGTACCCCTGTTTCAAAAATCAACAAATTTGTACCAACATCTGATGTGGTTTCAGCTGGTTTTGGTTTGGGAATGGCAGTTTTGTGAGAGATAGCAGCTAGTCTTTCCAGCGTAATTGGATCAATGACAAGTCTTACATTGTCAACTGGACTGCTATTGGGTGAAGGAGTGGGAGAGTCAGGTATGATGATTGGACTGGTAGGGGAGTTTGGTGGTGTGGATTCCAGTGATGAAGTAATTTCTGGAATGTCGTGGATGGTGAGAGGCATGTGAATGGCAAGTGGTTCAGTGATTCTAGGTATTGGGATTGTATCAGAATCTGAATGAGGTTCTTCAGATTGGTTTGTTAAAACATGGTGATGTTCTGGTTCATGGATATCAGAGGATTGATTCTCAGAAGATTGAGCTTCTGGTTGTTGTTGTTGTTCAGTTTGAGGTGATGGTGGATGAGGAATATCTTGTTGTGGAGAGAGAGGTTGTGGAATATCGGGTGTGGTATCAGAGTTTGGATTATCAGGGAGTTAAGGATTTGGATTTTGTGGTACGGGAGCTGAAAGGTCTTGGTCAAATGAATCAATATCAGACAGAACTTTGGCAAGTTCTGGTTGAGTTTGTTCAGGGTTTGGATTATGAGAAAGGGGGTGAGTTTCATTCAGACCTAGAGTTTCTGATGGATCAAACCCTATGTCAAAGTCTTTAAATGTTTGTGGGGTTGGATGTTTTGGTTGAGTAGTTATGGTTTCAGATGTTGATAAATTAATTGATTCTAAAACAGGAACAGAGGAAGGATTACCTTTCTTTTTGGCAGCTTTTGGAGTCCTCTGAGATGGTCCTTCTGCTGCAGCTTTCCTCTTCTTGGTCTTCTTCAGAACAATTTTTGGAGCAGCCTGATGCAAGTCCTGGATATTGATTTCTGGTGCAGTACCATCTACCTTACAAGCATCCATATATCTGACTATTATTTCTGGCTTAGAGTCAATCTCATAGAAAAGAGGAAAATCATCCAGAGGAATTCTTCTTGAAGTGATGGTTGGAAAAGAAGTAACGTTGGGTTCCTTCTTGATATTCTCAATGATTTTCATCTTCTTCAAATTTTTTGCGTTCAGAGGTGTGATACGGTGGCCAGAACCGGGACTATTTTTTAGGAATGATGGTTTGTGTTTTGTGTTTGTGTTTGCAAAATGTCACGGTAAGCAAGAGTCTCCACCATCTTTTATTTTATCCAACAAGGAAAGGAAAAAAGCACAGAAAAATTCCTTTTTCGAGATATTTCTGAGTACGGGGGGTAGATTATAGAAAGGGAAGGTATTAGCACCCTTTCTATCCGTAGTTATCTACGGGCTCTTAGGTACTTGCTCATCATTTTAAAAATTGCTTCTTTGTGTGCTTGTGTGTTTTGAAAAGTTTTTGTTTTGACTTCGATTGAACTCTTGCTTCTGTCTTTAAGGGTGTAATAAAGTGTTTTTGAAAACTTTGTTTGTAAAGGAGTGTAAGTGTGAAAAAGTTTGTTTTAGATTGAGAAAGTACTTAAGAAATAATCTACCTACTCGAAAAAAGAATCGTTCTATGTTCGTTTCCTTTAGACAACGCTATCCCACTATTAGTGAGTAGGTAGCACCGTCGTTGGAATTTTGAGGGTCAATTTGAAAAGGGACGTACGGTCACTAAAGCAATGTGAGGATGTCTTAGTAATAACCCTAATGTCTTAGATCAATTATTCGAGGCAACATCCGAGGCAACCTTTCCGAGGCAACTTTGATCTTTGGACAAAAGGACGACCACTAAAGCATCCTATACTCAATGACTATTTACCGAAGGCAACCAAGTGGGAGTGTACCCTAGGAGTGCGCATGTGCGAGTGATTCAATTTCAGATTATTTATCTTTGCACATTTTATGGTTATCTAACTGTTCTAAAGTTTTACATATATTCTTGTCATGCATCCTAATATCATATATCTAACAGTTTCATATTTTGCGGAAATTAAAGTGCGAAAATTAAACTACGCTATTACAAGGCTTCGGGTATTTACATAGCCAAAAAAAACCCTTAAATAATAAAGCGATAAATGAAAATAAAATTCCTAATTAACTATTACAACTTATGAGCTATTACAATAATAGGGTAAAAATAAATAATAAAATGCGCGCGAGAAAAATTAGATCGAGAAAGAATTAGGGTTTTGACCCTTCTATCCTAATTAAAAGAGAAAATGTTTTTTATTGTTTTTAATATTTTTTAAAGAAAAGAATTTAGGTTTTAAAATTAAATATACAAATTAATTAGTTAATTAAATTAATTAATGAAAATGATTACATGGCCTATTTTGTGGTTTTTTTTGTTATTTTTAAGAAAAGAAAAATAAAATTTACAAAATAGGCCATGTAAAGATTTACCAGGTGTACAGATTTTTTTAATATTTTCATCCCTTATTTTTGCCCGAACCCTTTTGGTTCACCGGGAAGCCCTTATTTTTGCCTAGGCCAGTCAACCTAGCAGGTCTTTGATTAGGCGTAATATTTTTTCACTATGTCTGCATTGACGGGGTGAGGAAGGTCGTCACCATCCATGGTGGTTAGAATCATAGCTCCTCCCGAGAAAATGTTCTTAACCACAAATGGCCCTTCGTAAGTAGGGGTCCATTTTCCCCTGGGATCACCTTGAGGTAGTATGATGCGTTTGATTACCAGATCCCCGACTTGATATGCTTGTCATCTGACTTTCTTGTTAAATGCCTTGATCATTCGCTTTTGATACGTCTAACCATGACAAATAGCAGTAAGTCTTTTTTCGTCGATTAAGTTCAGATGATCAAGCCGGGTCTGGATCCAGTCATCCTCGCTCAAACCTGCATCCTTCATAATCCTAAGAGAGGGTATCTGAACTTCAATGGGCAAGAATGCTTCCATGCCATATACCAAGGAATAGGGCGTTGCTCCTGCTGACGTCCGCGCTGAGGTACGGTACCCATGAAGAGCAAATGGTAACATCTCGTGCCAGTCTTTGTACGTCACTGTCATCTTCTGCACAATCTTCTTGATGTTCTTATTAGCCGCTTCAACAGCCCCGTTCATCTTCGGCCGATAAGGAGAAGAGTTATGATGCTGTATCTTGAACTGCTTGTAGAGCTCGGTGATCATCATATTGTTGAGATTTGTACCATTGTCCGTAATGATCCTCTCTGGTACACCATATCGACAAATCAAAATGTCGGATGAACCATGCCACGACGTTCTTTGTTACAGTAGCAAAGGAAGCTGCTTCAACCCATTTTGTAAAGTAATCAATTGCTACCAGGATGAAACGATGCCCGTTGGATGCAGTAGGTCTGATCTCGCCGATCATGTTGATGCCCCACATTGCAAAAGGCCAAGGTGCCATCAAAACATTCAGAGGAACTGGAGGTATATGCACCTTAAAAGCATAGACTTGGCACTTATGATAGGTCGGAGAATGCTGATAACAATAGGCTTCCATTGTGGACCAATAATATCCTGCCCGAAGGATTTTCTTTGCCATGGTATGTCCACTGGAGTGAGTCCCGAAAGTACCTTCATGTAACTCTGCCATGATCCTTTCTGCCTCGCTCTTATCCACACATCGCAGTAAGGTCGAATCATGGTTACGCTTGTAAAGGATACCATTACTGATGAAGAACTTCACCGCGAACCTCCTCAGAAACTTCTTATCATTAACAGATGCACCCTCGGGGTACTCTTGAACCTCAAGATACCTCTTTACCTCATGAAACCAGGGTTTATTTGTTACCTCTTCAGTATCAATGTTGCAGCAATGTGCAGGTTCGTCTAACCTCTCAATGGTAATCTGGGGAGCCTCATTGTCCCACCTGACTTTGAACATAGAAGACATTGTAGCTAGCGCGTCCGCTAACTGATTCTCCTCTCTGGGGAAGTGTTCAAAGGTTATCTTCTCAAAGTGCGGGAGCAACGTTAATACATACTCTTTGTAAGGAATAAGATTTGGGTGCTTCGTATCCCACTCACCTTTGATTTGACTGATGACTAGAGAGGAATCTCCGAACACACTCAAGAACTTAATCCTTAGGTCAATAGCTACTCGAAGACCCAGGATGCACGCTTCATACTCCACCATATTGTTGGTGCAGTTAAAACATAATCGGGCGGTAAACAGGGTATGACAGCTATCAGGGGATATGATAACGGCGCCAATGCCATTACCCAAAGCGTTTGAAGCTCCATCAAAGTACATAGACCATCGGGATCCTTCCTCAGGTCCTTCATCCGGTCCAGGTATTTCACAGTCAGTCACCAACATGATGTTCTCATCCGAGAATTCGAAGTTCATGGATTGGTAGTCGTCTACAGCCTGATGTGTCAAATGATCTGCCAACACACTTCCCTTGATTGCTTTTTGGGTCGTGTATTGGATGTCATACTCAGTCAATATCATCTGCCATCTTGCTATTCTTCCGGACAAGGCGGGCTTTTCGAAGATATACTTGATTGGATCCATCTTTGATATCAATAGAGTAGTGTGAGTCAACATATACTGTCTTAGCTGGCGAGCAGCCCATGCCAAAGCATAACAAGTTTTCTCAAGCAGTGAGTACCGGGTCTCACAGTCGGTAAAATTTTTTCTAAGGTAATAAATAACATGCTCTTTTCGGCCAGACTCATCATGCTGCCCCAGCACGCACCCCATTAAATTGTCGAGTACTGTCAAGTATAAGATTAAAGGTCTCCCTTCAACTGGAGGCATCAGAATAGGAGGCTCTTGGAGATATTCCTTAATCCTTTTGAAAGCGGCTTGACATTCATCGTTCCATTTTACCACTTGATCTTTCTTCAGTAGCTTGAAGATTGGCTCACAAGTACCAGTCAGATGTGAAATGAATCAGGCAATATAGTTCAGACTTCCCAAAAAGCCTCTGACTTCTTTTTCTGTTCGGGTAGCTGGCATTTCCTGTATAGCCTTCACCTTTGTCGGATCCACCTGAATACCTTTATCACTAACGACGAAACCCAGCAGCTTACCAGACCTCACCCCGAAGGTGCACTTGTTCGGGTTTAACCTCAGCTTGTACAACTTCAACCTGTCAAATAGCTTCTGGAGATGGTCAAGATGTTCTTCTTCAGTCTGGGACCTTGCAATCATGTCATCAACGTACACCTCAATCTCATGGTGAATCATGTAGTGGAACAAAGAGACCATGGCACGCTGATACGTTTCCCCAACATTCTTCAACCCGAAAGGCATTACCTTGTAACATAAAGTGCCCCACTGCGTAACGAAGGTTGTCTTCTCCATGTCCTCGAGAGCCATCTTAATCTGATTATAACCAGAAAAACCATCCATAAAAGAGAAGACCTTATGCTGAGTGGTGTTGTCGACCAGAACAACGATATGAGGCAGAGGAAAATCATCCTTGGGACTTGCCCTGTTCAGATCCATATAGTCTACACACATACGGACTTTACCATCTTTCTTCGGCACCAGAACCACGTTGTCCACCCACTGTGGGTAAGAAGTAACTTCTAGAAAATCGGCATCAAATTGTTTCATAACCTCAACCTTGATTTTCTCAGACATCTATGGGTGCATTCGGCGAACCTTCTGCTTCACTGGAGGACAATCTTCTTTAGTTGGCAGACGGTGAACCACGATATCCGTATCCAACCCAGACATATCTTCATAAGACCAGGCAAAGATCTCAACATAGTCACGCAGCATTTGAATCAAACGTTGCTTAACACTAGACTCCAGATTTGCATCGATTTTGACCTCTTTCTTGTCTTCCTCGGTACCCAGATTTGCTGTTTCCACCGGATCTTCATACGGATGTATAGCCTTATCTTCCTGAAGTAACAGTCTAGCAAGTTCCCCAGGCACTTCGCAATCATCCTCACCTTCATCCTCAGCTTGGTTGATCGGACTTTCGAAGTCATAAATGGTAGTAGCAGAGTCGTTATCAGTGGGATCCAGAGTGGATGTGGACCTGTATATGTGAGTGTGTGTAAGACAAATAGCTGTTTTGAAAGATAGAAAAGAAAAACAAGTAGTGCAAAATTTGTAATGCAAGAAAAGCGTCCAATGCTTTTATTGATGATATATGGAAATGACACATAATAAGCCCTCACAAGCAAAGCCACAGTGTCTCGGGCAAGGCACTGGGCCGTAAAAATTTCAAATTGTCTGTTACAAGTCTCAAAACAAAAGTCTATTACTGTGTAATAAAAGAAATGGGCACGAAGTCCTTTGCCGTCCAATTACTTAATCCACCGTCGCTAGTCGGGTAAATCCAGCTGTCGAACTCAAACTCTTCATCATCATCTTCAATTGCATTCACTTCCGGGTTACTGATACACAGGGGAGGTCTTCCAATCCGCGCACGCTAAACAAACCTTTGAGCTTCTGCAGTAAAACCCAAACCAAACTTGTCAGTTTTGTGTGCAAAGTCAGGGAGTTGTCCCCAATTTGCACACCCAAATTTTTCAATAACAACTCGAGCATCTTTGAGGGAAGCCATCTTCATTGGAGAATCTTCAGCAACAGTTTCAGTCGATGCCAGAGTCTGGGGGACTTCTTCAAAGTTTTAACACGGGGTTTCAATGAACTCCCCATCCATCTCCACATATCGAAAAGAGTTAAGTTGGCTCACCATGTACTCCTCTTCTCCTCGTACTATGACAATTTTCCCCTTCACTGGATATTTCAACATCTGATGGAGCGTAGAAGTCACTGCCCCAGCTTTATGAATCCACGGGCGACCCAACAAACAAGAATAAGATGGTCGAATGTCCATCACATAGAAGGTAGACGCAAAAGTCAGGGAACCAACCTTAACAGGAACATCCACCTCCCCATGTACCATCCTTTTGGACCCGTCAAAGGCCCTAACCACAATATTACTCGGCTTCAGCACCAACCCTTCACAGTCCAACCAGTCTAACGCTTTCTTGGGTAAAACATTTAACAAGGACCCAGTATCCACCAGTACGTGAGCCAAAGTAGTGCCCCTACACTCGATTGAAACATGCAGAGCGTCATTGTGATTATTTCCTTTGGCAGTCAGATCTGCGTCAGAGAAACCCAACCCGTTGTCAGCGGTCAAACTAGCCACACAGTCTTTGAACTGGTCAGCAGATGTTTCCTGCGGCACATGCGCAGTTTTAAGGAAAGAAATTAAAGCCTTAGCATGGGCTTCTGAGCACAACAATAAAGACAACATAGAGATCTTCGACGGGGTTTGCCCCAGTTGTTCGACTATGTTGTAGTCGCTTTTCTTGATAATCTTCAAGATTTCCTCTATCTCCTTCCTAGAGGTTTCAACAATGACTTTTTTAGGTGCCTCTATCCGGGAAGGCCCACCTGTAACTTCTTTGCCCCGAGTGTCAGATGACTTGGTGACAGGGGTGATAACTGGAGTAAGAATTGGAACAACAGCTGACGTACTGGAAGATGGAATGACAACAGGCTTTTGAACAGTTGGAGGAGAAATCTCAGGAGAGAAGAGTCTTCCGCTTCGAGTGACCTTGCTAGACCCAACAATATTGCTGACATCAGTATCAGCCTCTTCAACCTTTAAGTCTTGTTTAATCCCATGATAATACACATCGGCCCCATAGTGCCACAGGACAGCCTTATCTGAAGTGTAAGGGATAGGTCCATGAATGGTAATGATCAATGGAGCAACTCTCGGAACAGATGTAATCCTAACAGGCTTTCTCGAGGAAGCCTTGGAAGAATTTGCGGAAATGGTGATTATGGAAACATCTTCAACAGGAATCAACAGAATCAAAGTTTTCTCGAACAAGATCTCTTTGTTATCCATCAGGTGCTGAACACCTGATTTCAACAAATGACAACCAGTAGGTAGGATGGGACACAAGTGGCAACCTTCACCACAACCCGAAAATAAATCGGCCAACAATAGGTTCTTCTTAATGGTCAACAATGGAGTAGAAATGTCTTCCATAGAGGTCACAAATGAATCATCATCCACAACATTCACCCCATGCTTAGGCATAGGAGCAGTCATGACATTAGAATTTTCTGGTGCGTCAAACTCGATTTCTTTAGCTTCAATCAGATCCTGCACTTTATTCTTCAAAGCCTAACAGTTGTTGGTATCATTCCCTAGGCTATCAGAGTGATAAGCATAACGGGCGTTTGGATTATACAGCGGAGAGGTGGTATTGGGATTCTTTGGAGCTTCCCTCAGAGTCACCAGGTTTGTCTTCAATAACTGCGGTAAAATTTGAGATAAGGTTATACTGAGCCGAGTATACTGTCTTTGCAGCCTCTCAACTCTTTGCTGATTGTTGCGTTGAGGGGCAACAACAGGTCTTGATATAACTATCGCATTAACTACTTGGCAGCGTTCAGGACGGTTTTGGCTCCTCGAGCTGTAAACTGCACTAGATTCCTTCTTGAAAGGCTTATTCTCTGTACTTGACTAAGAACTTTTCTATATTTTGCAACTTCTGATACCAACTTCAACTCTCTCCCCAGTCATAATCAATTCAGTGAACCCAGACGATGAACTACCGATCAAATGATTGAAATATGGACCAGACAAAGTCCCAAGAAACATATCCACCAACTCCCTATCAGACAGAGGGGGTTGTACTCTTCCATCCAGATCTCTCCACTTCGGAGCGTAGTCCTTAAAACCTTCGCTCACACCCATAGACATACCCTGAAGTTGAGTACGCGTGGGAGCAAGGTCAGCATTATACTGGTATTGCTTGTAAAAAGCAGCAGCAAGGTCCTCCCAGTTGCGGACATTAGCTCCTTCCAGTTGATAGAACCATTCAAGTTGAGTCCCTGACAGACTATCTTGAAAGAAATGAACCCAAAGGTTCCTATCAGCAATATATGGTTGAATCTTTCTGACGTACGAACAGAGGTGTAACTTCGGGTAGGATACCCCATCGTACTTAGCAAAGACAGGAGCTTTAAACTTGCGGGGGATCACCACCCCAGATGCCAATCCCAGATCTCCAAAGTCCAACCCAGGTATCTTCTGAATTTCCATTGCACTCAGTCGGTCTTCAAGTTGCTTATACCTATCCTCAGCAGGAGGATACTGGTCTTCATCAAAATCAGTGTCATTGTCAGAAACCATGGGGCTAAGACCTTTCCTTTCCTCTTGATTCTCTCCTCTTCCAGATGAATGAGACAGATCAGCTTCCTGTCGCAAATTGTTCCCGAATCTGTGACCCATATTTAGCAGAACCACCCTCTTCTTCTTCTTTTTCTTGTCCTTCAAGATGAGAGTCTTCAAATCCTGCTGCCCTTTGGCTAAGTTCAGGAACATCTCCTGGAACTGAGCATTCTGAGCTTGAAGAGCCTTAATAGCTTGATCAGTAGGTGTTTCAGAAGACATGATTGCTGAAATAAGCAGCGAAAAAGATGAGAAACCTGTAATGGTACCTGTAATGAGGTGCACGGTAATGGAATGTGTATGAAATGATTTCAAAGACTTTGGGAGATTCAACTTTGTAAACCAAAATAAAACACACTTTATTAGATTGAAACTTGTAACAAATGTTTAACAAATGCCTTTAAGGCGTTACAAAAGAAATACTGAAAAGAAAATCTAAACTAGAAACAATAAAAGCCATCAGAACTCCCATGGTCGTTTTCCCTTCATGCTGACATAATCGTTGATTGTCCTCTCATTCTTAAGCTGCCTTGTAAGCTTCAGGATCTTCCATTCCTGCTCATGATACTTCTCTCTGTAGGTATCCCTTTCTTCCTTCAACTAGATCGAAGATCTCTTCAATGCCCCAAGATCAGTAGGCGTGTAGGGATGTATGACTGTATAAGGAACCCCTTCTTCATTAGTATGCTCTATGATCACCGGCAAAACAACTTCATATGGCATCCCTAGCTTTTGAGCACGGGCTCAAACCCAATGGAGATAAGGCTGCATCGGGAGGGAAGTCTTCAATCCTAGCTCATGTGGGTCAGACCTGTTTACCATGCCCCAAGCTCATATAAATCTGCGGCGATGTCCCTCAACTTCCCCCTTGTAGTCAAAGACAATTCCTGTAAGCAGTAGCTCATGGGGACCGTCTCTCCGAGCGCGTCCGAACTGTCGTAAAGCCAAACAAGGATTATAGGTTATACACCCTTGAATTCCAAACAATGGAACATTAGGGTATTCCCCACATCGGTCAATGACAGCTACTCTTTCCATATCTTTAGTACTCCAAAGGATGTCCGTATAAGCAAGGGACATGATTCTGTAAGCCCAACCTACACCTTCCTCATTCTTCAATACAGATTTGGGAAGGTGCGAAATAAACCACCTCGCCAACAGCGGTGTACAGCACATGAGATTTCCCCTTCTCCGTACAGTACGGGTATAGAGAGCATGTAGAATGTCACCTAGAAGAGTAGGCACTGGGTTACGAGACATGAAGATCTTGATTGCGTTCACATCGACGAAGGCATCCGGATTCGGGAAAAGAACCAAGTCGTAGATGAGGAGAGCCAATATATCTTCAAATTCTTGAAAGTCCAAACTATCCCAGAACTGTTGAGCTTGATCGATCAAAAACTTAGCCAAGAAACCTTTAACCCCACTCCGAGTATCCCAGTTAGATACTACATCAACTATTTTTAGATGTAGGGATGAAGCAATATCCTCTGGCCTAGGAGCTATCTCCAAAATTGTAAAGGGTGTCTGCTCTAGAATAAATATGCCCAGTAAGTCAGAAAACTCCTTCAAAGTAGGGACTAGCTGATAGTCCGGGAAGGTGAAACAGTGATGCAATGGATCAAAGAACTGGAACAACAAGCTCATCATTTGCTCATCCAACTTGGAAGTGACCAGGCTAAGGAAATGACCATGTTTTCTAACAAAGGAAGAAGTATCAGGAACTTTTGAAACCAACTCTCTAAGCTGAGCAGGGATTTGCACGAAGTTGACTCGAATGGTATTTCTGCACATAGAAGCCATGATCTACAAAACAAAACAAAGATGAATCCCCTAGGTCTTTGAAATGGTTAGTCTAATGAAATATGCATGCGATGTCATGATGCATGATGTCATGATAAAAACACACAACAGGTATCACAGATAGCAAACAAGGTAAGGGTAAACAAGTCACACAATAGCCCTTAAATTTCAGGCTGGCATGGAGTTTAGGTACTACCCTCTTGTAGTTTAGTTGGTTCAACTTGTCATAATAATAGTAAACGGGTTCTAGAGGTTCTCAATATCACTGACCATCCTCCATCGGTCATAATTCCAATTACACAATCTTTTCTTGCAGCCGGAACCATCTCGAGAGTATGATCTCAATGAGTGTAGCATCAAGCTACTTTATATGGCCAAGTTGGTCAATTATAGGTTCTAAGGTCAGTTGATGCTTAATGACCCATATAGCAGCCCCATACTCTCCTTGTTGCTCCACAAGGGATATCGGTACCAACTAATGTGCCACATCAACGTAGCTACTGCTTCAACCGTATCGGTCTACGCCATACAGTTCCCTCACAGTCTATTGCTACTTACCTAAAAGGTGTTCTAAGATCCGGGTTAGGATCTATAGTAACTCCGATACAAAGCCCACAAAGATAAAGCAATCAAATCAAACAATTGAAAACAATATGATGAACTAATCCTAAGGTACACCCCACTTATTAACTCCCTAGCAGAGTCGCCAGTTCTGTAATACGGTGGCCAGAACCGGGATTGTTTTTTAGGAATGTTGGTTTGCGTTTTGCGTTTGTGTTTGCAAAATTTTGCGGTAAGCAAGAGTCGCCACCGTATTTTATTTTATCCAACAACGAAAGGAAAAAAGCACAGAAAAATTCCTTTTTTGAGATATTTCTGAGTACGGGGGGGTAGATTATAGAAAGGGAAGGTATTAACACCCTTTCTATCCGTAGTTATCTACGGGCTCTTAGGTACTTACTCATCATTTTAAAAATTGCTTCTTTATGTGCTTGTGTGTTTTGAAAAGTTTTTGTTTTGACTTCGATTTAACTCTTGCTTCTGTCTTCAAGAGTGTAATGAAGTGTTTTTGAAAACTTTGTTTGTAAAGGAGTGTAAGTGTGAAAAAGTTTGTTTTGGATTGAGCAAGTACTTAAGAAATAATCTACCTACTCAAAAAAAGAATCGTTCTATGTTCGTTTCCTTTAGACAGCATTATCCCACTATTAGTGAGTAGGTAGCACCGTCGTTGGAATTTTGAGGGTCGATTCGAAAAGGAACGTACGGTCACTAAAGCAATGTTAGGATGTCTTAGTAATAACCCTAATGTCTTAGATCAATTATTCGAGGCAACAATATCCGATGCAACCTTTCCGAGGCAACTTTGATCTTTGAACAAAAGGATGACCACTAAAGCATCCTATACTCAATGACCGTTTACCGAAGGCAACCAAGTGGGAGTGTATCCTATGAGTGCTCATGTGCGAGTGATTCAATTTCAGATTATTTATCTTTGCACATTTTAGGGTTATCTAACTGTTTTAAAGTTTTACATACATTCTTATCATGCATCCTAATATCATATATCTAACAGTTTAATATTTTGCAGAAATTAAAGTGCGGAAATTAAACTACGCTATTACAAGGCTTCAGGTATTTACATAGCCAAAAACAAACCCTTAAATAATAAAGCGATAAATGAAAATAAAATTCCTAATTAACTATTACAACTTGTGAGCAGTTACAATAATAGGGTAAAAATAAATAATAAAATGCGCGCGAGAAAAATTAGATTGAGAAAGAATTAGGGTTTTGACCCTTCTATCCTAATTAAAAGAGAAAATGTTTTTTTTTATTGTTTTTAATATTTTTTAAAGAAAAGAATTTAGGTTTTAAAATTAAATATACAAATTAATTAGTTAATTAAATTAATTAATGAAAATGATTACATGGCTTATTTTGTTGTTTTTTTTGTTATTTTTAAGAAAATAAAATAAAAATTAAGTTAGAGATAAAACCTAATTGTTCTAATTGATTTTAAATTTATTTACAAAATAATTAAAGTTTTACCTAAAATTAAAATCTAATTAAATTAATAAATTTATTGATAAAAAAAACCTAAATCTAATTAGGTGAAAAATATTTTTAGGATTTTTTGATAAAAAGAAAATAATTAATGGTGTTAGTAAATAAAATAAATAAATAAATTAAAATAAAATTTAAAAAAGAAAAAGGTGAAGAAATTGGGCCTGAAAGTAATTTAGAGGGGGTGCAAAAAGCCAAATCTGGGCCCAAAACCAAGTAGTCCATGTTGACTTTTGAGATCCTGTGCTATGCGTTTGACTAGGTATTTGGTGCTCCCTCATGGATGGCCTTTGGATCTGGCCATCTGGCCACTTGGCAGACTGGATCTTGAGGTCACATGATGGACCTTGGTCTTGTATACACATCTGATTGCTGAAAAGAAAATAACATGAAAGGAATGGGGGACCTGGGATTCGAACCCAGGTCCTGAGGCACGTTCCAGTGACTGGCTACCAGCTGAGCTAGCGTGATTAGTTGTTATAACAATACAAAACAATAATTATATTATAAACAAGCATAATATATAAAAAATCTCGCGCGGAAATTCAAAAGACCCAATGGGAAGGTGCCAACAAATCATCTTCTTCCCTTCTCCGTGGGTAAAAGTTACATGGACTTTTACCTACGGACGTATGTCCGTAGCTACAACCCTGGTTCATCTCAAAATTCTCCACGGGCACGATAAATGACTTCTAATGCCATGGTTGGATTCGTCTTGTCATTCTGAACATGGTGGTACCCTTCATGAAGACTAATTTTTCCTGTATACAAAAACCCTAAAACAGAACCAAAAAACCTAACAATGGCAATTATCGATTCAGTCCATGAAAACGCAATTGGATATTATAGAAAGCTTGAAATTGTCATGGTGAACAAGAATCTATGATTATATTATGCTATACATGCCAAAATTATGCAAACAGAATTCAAGAAAGAAGCCATGTCGTGATGGACTTACATCGCGATATAGGGCCTGGAAATGCTTGAGTTTGATTGCTTTTGCTCGCTGATGACCTCAGGAAACGATTGGGATGGTCAAAGGATCTTGAAATTTCCTGTAACTAAGAATTCGATTCACCACTTTTTCTTGTTTTTTCCAAGTTTTGTTCTTGATCACACGCCTCTTTCTCCAGCCTCTTTTGGTCTGCACACACTCCTTATGTATTGAGGAGTGAATTAGGGTTGAAAGAATGATCACAATCTTCCTCCATCAATGAATTTGATTTTGATTTGATACACCTTGAATATCTTTCCAAAAATGGCCTAAATCAATCTTTTTGTGCACCTCATTCTTTTACACGAATTTGATTTGATGCTAGCTGGATATTAAGACCTGAATCATGTAAAAAATCTTTGAATTTCAATGTTTTGGATTTTATATGATTTGTTTTGATTTAAAATGATTTAATTCAAATAAAAATAAAAATAAATAATATAAATAAGATAATGATGAGTGGAAAAGGCTAGGGCTCGTGGACCATGTTGCCAACTCAAAACAAGTGCAAAAGATTGGGCCCATTTGGCAAAATTTGAAGTTTTAGGTATAGTTGACTTTTGACAATTTTGCAAAAAAGGTCAACTTCACCAATGCATAACTTCCTCAATTTTGAATCTTTGAAGTTGTTCTTAGACTTTTTAGAAAGCTTGAGATGTCCTTTAAGCAACCCTTTTGGTCTCTTCTTAATTTGATATTCCATGCTCATGTATAAAGCTTTGATAAAAAAGGTGTTTTTGTTGACTTTTCAAAATGACCTATAATGTCCGAATTCATAACTTCTTGTGAGTACATATTTTGAACTTGTGAGTTGAAGATGGATTGTAGAGAATTTCATCCTATTCAAAATGAGCTTTGGATGGGTCATTTCCCATAAAGTATGAGAAAGTTATGCTTGGTCAAAGTTGAGTTGACTTTTGCTACAAAACCCTAATTTAGCAACTTTTGATTCTTGATGAATTATGAGCAATCCTTGATGAATCATGATCAACCCTTGATCAAATGATGAAATATACTTCAAAATGAGGATGTTGACCCAAAATCTTGAAGTTTGACTGTATGTGGGCCACAATTGACTTTTGCCCTAGCACAATCGATTTTTAGGCCTTTGAGCAATTGACTGAGTAAATTTTCTCTGCAAGGCTTGAAAATTGACATGGATGATCTTGAGAACATATTAGGACATTGGTGAGAATTTGGGATCCCTTGGACTCAATTATCTTGATGCAACATGAAACCCTAATTTTGAGGTAGACTGCCTTAGGAGGGAGCTTGTCTGGTCAACCCTTGGACTTCCTTGAGCAATTTGAGGATTTTTATTGAAATGTCTTGAGAAATATGGGAGGGAAAATTTTGGGGTACAACAAGAGGCTTCCCAGCAGTTGCTTCCAGTGAGCTGATTTCCTGAGCTTTAGTCAAATGCTCTATCAGCCTATTCTTTGTCAGAATATCTGATATGAGTCTTCCTAGGGGTATCCAGTCCCTTTTGGTACGTTTATCTTCTCTTGTTTCTTTTACACTAGTTCTAAGATGACTAAACAGCAAGTGTGGGAGGTTTACCTTAGTCTTCTTTGAAATAAAATAGATCAGAAACTGCTGATCAATGTTGATATAATCAGGAGAGCTAGTTGGCTTCCTGTGGTTGATACACCCCAGAATTATTTTAGCCCAAATTCTGTGATGATCCTTTAGATCTCTAATTTTGCTGGAGGGAAGTCCAATAGTAAATATTTCCCTTGCAATAGAAGCTACATTAGAGCATCTTTCATCCATGTCAATACATCTGACACCTCCACCATTGTAACCAATAAGCCTTGAAATTAGGTCTTCTGTAATGACAATTTTCTTCCCCATGACATAAGAGGTAACTTGATGATTGGAAGAAGAAGCATGTATCCAGAATTCTTTGACAAGAATTAGAAATGTTAGCCCTAGAAGACGGTCAAAGTATCTGTTCCAACCTTGGGCATTGACGTCTTCATACAGATTGAAGCCGTTTTCTTGCAAGCTTTCAAAGTCAATAATCAGTTCTGAAAGAACTTCCAGATTTTCAATGGGAGTGAGTAGCATTCTGTAAGGTTCTTCGTATTGTTCCATTGAAGCAGTTTCCTGAGTTCTGATGTTTTAGATGCTTGAAGAAGCCATTGTTCACACAAGATTTGAGAACGATGAAAGGGTTTTTGAAAGTACGAACTAGAAACGATAGAAAGTATTGAGAGAGTAAAAGTGAAGGAATGTAAAGAGTAAAATTTGAGTTTAAATAGTTTTTCTTGAAAGCATAAACAGTAAGAAAGAGAAATAATTAGTCATTATTATAAGCATTAATGACAGCTGAAATTAGGGGATTCAGAAAGATACTGGAACGGTTACCCATGATGTGTGTCTCAATGCACCCAATCAGCGCTTTTGACCTTTCAGAAAAGTGAACGTGTGTTCAGCCTCAGAAAGTGGCTGATGAATGGATGACAACTGTTTGATTATGTGAACAACACACTTCTATCCTTGAAATGAAACATTCAGATTTTTATGGATAGATTCTAATGCAATTTGTACTTCTAAAACTCTGAAGGCAGGTTGATCAGTAGTTCACAGAAAATAACAAAATTGATGGTTTAAGATATGTAAATAAAACAATTTATTCTGGGCATAGCTTCATGCTGAGATGCTTTAGAATGAAGTTAAACCTATCTTCAGAAAGAGGTTTTGTAAAGACATCAACCCATTGATGGTCTGTGTCAATGAATTTTAAGTTAAGAATCCCTTTCTGAATATAGTCCCTAATAAAATGATGTTTTATTTCTATATGCTTAGCCCTAGAATGCAAAATTGGATTTTTACTGAGACAAATAGCAGAAGTATTGTCACAGAGGATAAGAATGTTACTCTCAAATATATTGAAGTCTTCAAGTTGACTTTTCATCCAGAGCATTTGCGTACTACATCCAGCAACTGCTATGTATTCAACTTCTGCTGTTGATAGTGCTATTGTGGATTGTCTCTTGCTGGACCATGAGATCAGATTTTCTCCCAGAAACTGGAAGCTTCCAGAAGTGCTTTTATGTTCTACTCTGTCTCCAGCAAAGTCAGCATGACAATATCCTACTAAGCTGTAATCATTTGATTTTCTATAAAATAAACCCAGATTAGCAGTACCTTTCAGATACTTGAAAGTTCGCTTAATTGTTGTTAAGTGAGATTCTCTAGGATCTGATTGGAATCTAGCACAAATGCAAACACTGAATAAAATGTCAGGCCTTGAAGCCGTCAGATAGAGAAGAGAACCAATCACACCTCTGTAGACCTTCTGTTCTACCTTTTTACTTACTCTTCCTTTTCCAGAATTCACGTGGGATGGAATTTTTGAGGGCTTACATTCCGAGAGATCAAATTTCTTCAGAAGTTCTCTGACATATTTGCTCTGATAAATGTAAGTTCCTTCTGGAGTTTGGTTTATCTGAATGCCCAGAAAGAATTTGAGTTCCCCCATTAGGCTCATCTCAAACTCTGCCTGCATACATTTAGCAAACTCTCTTCCTAGAGAGGGTTTAGTAGATCCAAATATAATGTCATCAACATAAATCTAACATACTAACATGTCATTCTTAACTGTTTTACAGAATAAGTTTGTGTCCACTTTCCCTCTGGTGAATTCCTTTTCTAACAGAAAGTTACTTAGTCTTTCATACCAAGCTCTGGGAGCTTGTTTCAGACCATAGAGTGACTTCTTTAGTTTGAAAACATATTCTGGATTTTTGGAATTCTCAAAGCCAGGAGGTTGGTGCACATATACCTCTTCATCTATATAGCCATTTAAGAATGCGCTTTTGACATCCATATGATACAGATTGATGCCTTTATTAACAACAAATGATATTAAAAGTCTGATAGATTCTAACCTGGTGACTGGAGCAAACATTTCTATATAATCTATCCCCTCTTGCTGACTATAACCTTGTGCTATCAGTCGTGCTTTGTTTCTGATGACTTCACCTTGCTCGTTCAGTTTGTTTCTGAACACCCATTTTGTACTAATGACGTTGAATCCTTTTGGTTTGGTAACCAGATCCCATACGTCATTTCTGGTGAATTGATTTAGTTCCTCTTGCATTGCCAGAATTTAGTCATTGTCCAGAAGTGCTTCATCAATTGTTGTTGGTTCAATCAGAGAGACCAGTCCCATGAGGGATTCTTCATAGTTTCTGAATGTTGATCTTGTTCTGATTGGATCATCCTTCTTTCCCAGTATTATATCTTTTGTGTGATCAATGCTACTTCTGGATAGTCTTTTCTAGAGTTGATCAACAGACGGTGCTGGATTGGTTGCAGTGACTCTTTCTGATGTTGAGGGAGTGTCTCTGTTGAGAACTTCTGATGAATTGTGTTCAGTACCTGTGAGTTCAACTTCCATGCCTGCAAGGAGTTCATTCTGCTTTGACTTTTGAGGGTCAAGCTTATCATCAAACCTAACACTGATTGACTCTTCAACAATCTGTGTTTTTGTATTGTATACTCTGTACCCTCTTGAGCGTTCAGAGTATCCTAACATAATACACTTTTGTGCTTTAGAGTAAAACTTGTTCAAATAATTTTTTGTATTTAGAATAAAACATGTACATCCAAATGGATGAAAATAAGAAATGTTGGGCTTTTTGTTCTTCCATAATTCATATGGAGTCTTTTCCAGAATAGGTCTTATGGAGATTCTATTCTGAATGTAACACGCTGTGTTAATTGCCTCTACCCAGAAGATCTTAGATAACACTGGTCTCGTTGATCATGGTTCTGGCCATTTCTTGCAATGTTCTATTCTTTTGTTCTACAACTCCATTTAGCTAGGGAGTTCTAGGACAAGAGAAGTCATGCAAAATTCCTTTTTCATTAAAGAATAATTCAAAAAATTTATTTTCAAATTCTCGACCATGATCACTTCTGACTTTGACAATTCTAAGATCCTTTTCATTCTGAACTTGGTTGCAGAAGGTAACAAACACAGAGTGTGACTCGTCCTTGTGTCTTAAGAACTTTACCCATGTCCATCTGCTATAGTCATCTACGATTACTAACCCATACTTCTTGCCACTGACTGAAGCAGTTTTTACTGGTCCAAATAAGTCAATGTGCAGAAGTTCTAATGGCTTAGAGATGGAAACAACATTTTTGGATTTGAAAGCAGGTTTTGCAAATTTGCCTTTCTGACATGCTTCACACAGAGCATCTGAGTTGAACTTCAAATTAGGAAGTCCTCTGACCAGATTGAGTTTGTTGATCTAAGATATTCTTCTCATACAAACATGCCCCAATCTTCTGTGCCAGACCCATTGCTCGTTGTTAACAGAAAGTAGACATTTTACATTCTGACTCTTTAGTTCAGAAAGTTTTATTTTATAAATGTTGTTTTTCCTTTTTCCATTAAATAGGATAGTCCCATCTTTCTGACTAACAACTTTGCATGAATTTTGATTGAAAATTATATCATAACCATTATCACTTAATTGACTTATGGATAACAGGTTATGCATTAATCCATCAACTAATAATACATTACTTATAGAGGGAAGATTTCCATTACCTACTGTTCCAGAGCCAATGATTTTTCCTCTCTGATTGCCTCCAAAGCCCACGTAGGCTCCAGGCTTAAGTTCCAGGCTTTGGAACATATGCCTTCTTCCCGTCATGTGTCCCGAGCAGCCAAAGTCCAGGTACCATGATTGGTGTCTTAGCCTTGCTGCTAAAGATATCTACCACATTTATGATTTTATCCTTAGGTACCCACATTTTCTTGGGTCCTGATTTGTTAGTTTTACCAAAATTCTGATTGAATTTTGGTTTGACAGAATAATCACTACTTGTGTATTTTATGTCATGTGTGTGCCCATATATAAAATGTGAATTAAGTGGTGTGCGTTTTATAACTAAGTCCATGGAATTTTTTGGTGTGGCTACCTTACCTTGATATCCTATACCCTTTCTTCCATTTCTTCTAACTTCATAGATCATTGAAGCCATCTTGCTTTTGTCTATGTTTTTAGCTAGAAACTTCTGAAAGTTGTGATCATACTCTTTGATGATCTCATCAGCATTGCTAGGAGTTACAAAGATTGTTTCCTTCTGAGAGTTTTCTAAATCATTTTCTAATTTTGAATTTTTTTCTCTTAACTCAGAATTCTCCAATCTGAGACTCTCAGACTTTTTAGAGTCAGAAGCAAGATTCCTTTTCAGGTTCCTGAATTTGAATCTGATTTGCTGATACCTTTCCAGAATTTCATTTAGACTTTCTGCGAGTTCAGCCTTAGTAAAGTGTATGGTAAAGTCAGGGAATACCTCTTCAGTGTCTGTTTCTGAGTCTGAACCAGAAGCTTCACTGTCTTCTGATACGTTTTCCATGAGAGCTATGTTTGCTCTTTCATCATCTGATTCTGAGTCAGCTTCAGATGTGTCAGAATCATCCCATGTAGCCATGAGGCTTTTCTTCTTTTCCTTGAGAAACTTCTTTTTGGGATTTTCCTTCTGAAGCTTTGGGAAATCACTTTTGTAGTGCCCTTGCTCGTTACATTCATAGCAGATCATGTCCTTGTTGTTTGGCTTTCTGTATCCTGAAGAACCTTCATATCTTCTATGTCCAGAGGAAGACTCAGATTTTTTGTATCTGGAGGAGGATTCATTCTGATTCTCTGATCTTCTAGGATTTCTGAACTTCCTTTGTCTCTGCTTCCACATTTGGTTCACCCTTATGGAGAGGAGAGACAATTCATCTTCTTTTGATGAGGATCCATCAGAGGTTTCTTCCACAGTCTGTAAAACCTTAGAGTCATATTTTCTGTTAGATTTTAGTTAATGGATTACCTTGCTTTTGAGGCTCATCTTCTTCTAGCTCTATCTCGTGACTTCTGAGGGAGCTAACAAGTTCCTCCAGAGAAATTTTGTTGAGATCTTTGGCTAGCTTAAGTGTTGTGACCATTGGCCTCTATTGTTTGGGCAAGCTTCTAATGATCTTCTTAACGTGATCAGCAGTAGAATACCCTTTGTCAAGAACCTTTAGTCCAGCAACAAGAATTTGGAATCTTGAAAACATAGTTTCTATTGATTCACTATCTTCCATATTGAATGCCTCATACTTCTGAATGAGCGCAAGGGCCTTGGTTTCTTTGACTTGAATGTTGCCTTCATGCGTAATTCTCAGAGAGTCAAACATGTTCTTGGCAATTTCTCTGATTGATATTTTCTCATATTCTGAATATGAGATGGCGCTGAGGAGAATTGTTATGGCCTTGTGGTGGTTTCTGAATTCACGCTTTTGCTGATCAGACATCATTTTCCTGTCTATCTTCTGACCACGTCCATCCACTGGATGCATGTATCCATCAGTTACCATGTCCTACAGATCAATATCATGGGCCAGAAAGAAACTCTTAATTCTGTCTTTCCAGTAGTCAAAGTTTTCTCCATCAAAGATAGGAGGTTTGCCACTGAATCTGTCCTTGTCTTCATGGTTGTCATTGCTGATGTTTTTGCTTGGTCCCACCATATTGTTTTTCTGAAGCTTGGATCTTGTACTGAGACGGTTAAGTGTTTAAGCTCAGAACTAGGCGCTCTGATGCCAATTGAAGATGTGAAAAACACAAGAAGGGGGGGGGGGGGGGTTGAATTGAAAACTTGAATCTAAACACTTAATGACATAGTATTTTTATCCTAGTTCGTTTGATCTCAAACTACTCCAGTCCACCCGTCAAGGTGATTTCGCCTCTCTCCAATGAGGTTTTAATCCACTAATCTCAACAAGATTGCAAAAGATACTTTAACAACTATTAAAGTCTTCTTGAGTACAACCACAGTCCGGTTAATCTCAAGGGAAATTTTTTCAATATAATTATACAATATGTGTGTTGTTATTTTTCTAACAAAAACTGTTTATCATAACTGTGATAAATTACACAGGATTATAGCTTAGAAAAGTAAAATGAAATTGCTTGCAGCTTTGAATATGCGTGAGTGGTTATGTCGCAAATCATCTTGATTTTGGAAGCTGACCATGTTTATATAGGCAATGGAATGACGTTGATCATAAAGCATGTTTAATGTCATTAACACACTTTCCTTTTGGAGAAGATCATGTCTGAAAGAAGCAGTTGGAATTGATGTTGTCTTGAATGATCAGTAACACTTCAGAATCTTATCTCCTTTCTTGCTGATGACGCTTCAGAATACTGATGACTTGGATTGATATGTTCTTGTTCAGAATCAGAGTTTACTTTGATTAAGCACATGTTCTGGTCATCAATCTTTAGCGTATGTTCTGATTGCTTCAACGTGTAGCACTTATGGCTTATCTTCTGATGCTGATATGATCAGAACTTCTGCATACATAAAACATAATTTTTAAGGTGCATATTTGTTCTTTGTATTTTATATTTTATTCTTTGTATTTGTTATCATCAAAACTCTAACCAAGGGTTGTAGAATCAAACTATGTCCTAACAGTTAGGGTTTTCAAACTCGAATTACAAGCCATTTTGTAAAGAACACATGAACCAAATCCATGCTAGGTGCATAATCTTTGCTTTGCAGGCCTCAAACTTGTTTGTCACTCCATAATTAATGTTTTCACAACTGGTAGGGTCATTGTCCAAGCATTTGAGCCATTATCCAAGTTGCATTTCCATTAATGGCACAAAGTAACATTGCCATTATAGTAAAGAGCCTTTAATCACAAAGTGAACTTGTCTTGAGATTTGCATTTGTTCTTTCAGCACAAGCATCCTCTACACAATCAGATAAGCATGTTTAAAGTGCCTAACCACTCTAGATAGCTTTGTACTTGTGCATTGGAACCCCACATCTCAAGCTTTTTTCAAAATCAAGCAAAAAGCCATAACATGTGAACTTGTACTTCTGATCAACAAAAGCTCTCAAAACCTTTTCCTATACATTGAGACACTATTATTCAACCTAACACACGAGCTTGAACACCTTGAAACACTCCCAAACTCCCTCTAGCCAAAAATTGCTTCAAAACACCATTGCTGTGCAAGTTCTGACTTTACATATCAAACTTCCATTTCCCTCGTGCATTTCTTGGCCTTTTAGTTTCAAAAGCTTCCTCATATCAAATATAAATTATCCCCATCCTATTTCCAGAACTGTAACACCATTTACCATAACCTCCATAACCAAAAATAGAGCATTGCAGTTGGACTTCTCCAGGCCATTTCAGCCACTCTCAACTCAAGCTAAGCATTGCATTAGCTTCCTAGATACTCAAGGAAGCTAACTTGATCATTGCAGCACCTTGAATTAAGCTCCAACTCATTTCACGATTTCCAGTTTTGAGGTATTTTTCTTGAACTTATATCTTCTCATTTAGACATTGTTAGGCTTGCATTTTTGAAGATAAAATGTAGACATCATTGCCCTGAAACTATATATGTCCATAGATTTCATTTATGTTGCTTGAGTAGGGAGAATTTTGAGTATGAACCTCTGAAGATATTTAGGTCAGAATTTGGTACTATTAGAAATTCATGCTCATCTTTGAGAATTAGCTTAAGTTATTTACATATTCAGAATCGTGAGGAAATTTCTAACAAGTTTGATGTTGGAAGTTTTGTGAATGGATGAGTAATGAATGAATTACAGGTTCTCTGGTTGGAGGTTAAAGATGAAGTTCATTCAGGACTTGATTTATATTATATATTTATTGTTTTGTTTATATGAACGGATGTATAGCCACCCTAGTGGTAAAGCGTGCGTCTGTTAACCTTTGGGACCTGGGTTCGAGCCCAAATGATAACCTTTTGTTCATTTTTCACTTCTTTTTTGTTTGCAGCCAGCGTTGGGCCTCCAACATTTGGGCCTGGTTATTTTCTGTTTCTTTTAACCCCTTGTTTCACTTTTGCACCCCTGACCCATTTTTCTTTATTATTTCATTTTCTTTTTTTATTTCATTATCTTTTTATTTTTATTTAATATTATTATTATTATTATTATTATTATTATTATTATTATTATTATTATTATTAATTTTATTAATAAAAAATCCAAAAATATTTTGTTTATTATTTTTATACTTAATTAATTTTCTCTATAAATACCAAAAAAAAGACTAAAAATATTTTCTTGATAAATCTAATTTCTTTTTAATAATTCATATTTAGATAATTAGGTTTAATTATTATAGTATTCTCTTGTAAATTAAAATTAATTTAGAACTTAGATTTCTCTTAATTAATTAATTTTCATATTATTTTTATTAAGATAACACCTTTTTTTTTCATAAAAACACCCTAAAAATACTTTTTAATTTAATTTTCTTTCTTAATTAGTTTAAGTTTAATTTTGATTATTTTTAATTAATCATTTTCTTAATTAGGTTAAAACCCTTTCATGAAAACCAAACAAAATCATTTCTTTCTCCCCATTTGCATTTTGTACATTATTATTTTTCAATTCTTGTACATTTATTCAATATGGTTGTAATAGATAATTAGATTTAATTTTCTTGCAAAATTCCCATTTGTAAATTTGTATACCCCCTCCCCTAATGATGTAATAGCTTAGTATTTTTACTTTTCGCAATTTATCGCTTTATACAAATGCTAGTAAATTAGGGTTTGTATGGAAAGACTAAAATCAACAAGTTAGCAACCCCTAATTCAAGACAAAATAATGCATGTAAATCAACACACTTGCACCCTTAGGGTAATTCCACTTTGTTGTCTTACAAAAATGATCATATTATGCATGTGGGGTATCTTAGCAAAAACAAATAAAAAATACAAGATCATAGTTCCTCGATGATGCTATCAATGTTGCCTTTCAAAATGATCTTAGTCCCTCAAAGAAAAATGCTAAGATATCTCACAACATTGCTATCATGGCTATACGATGACCCATGCCCGTCCCTTTACATCCAAAGATAAGGCTTCTTACCAAACCAATGGTAAGATAGCAATATCAAAGGAAATGAAGAAATGAACTAAGACTTTTGAGTAGGTAGATTGTTCCTAGTTTCTTTCTCAACTTTAAATCAAACATTCGTGCTTATTTTCAAAACAAACACCAACACTTTCAAAAATACTTTCAAAAGCTCAACACTTTGTATACGTTCTTACGAACGAGAAATATTACAAAGTTTTCCTAAACGATAGTGCCTTTTCAAAATACTTTCAAAAACCATACAAAGCACATTTTCAAGCAAAAGCAAGTGATCTAGCAAGCAACTAAGAGCCCATAGATAACTATGGATGAAAAGGGTGCTAACACCTTCCCTTTTCATAATCTACCCCTCGAACTCAAGAAACAATCTCAAAGGTCTTTCATGTTCTTTTCAGCTTTTCCTTTTGGATAAAAGAAAAGTCGGTGGCGACTCTTGCTAACCGCAACAATTGCGATCAAACGCAAAACATCCCAAGTCAGTTCTCCCACCGTATTACAGAACTAGCGACTCTGCTGGGGAGAAACTTAAAAGTGGAGTTACCTTAGGGATATATCACATTTACTTGCTTTCATTGTTTGATTTGTTTGCTTTATATTTTGGTTCCTTGTTTGGGATTGTTTAAATACTCTACCCAGATTTGGGATACCTTATAGGTAAGTAGAAATACATTGTGGAAACTGTGCGGGGTATACCGACATGGTCTAAGCAATAGTTACGTTAGTGTGACATATTTGTGGGTACCGGTAGCCCTTGAGTAGTCAAGGAGAATATGGGGCCTCTGAGTGATGCCATGAAGCACTAACTGGCTTTAGAACATTTACTTGACTAACTTGGCCATTAGGACGTAGTGAGATAACCGACTTTGGTGCAGTCCGAAATTAGTTGATACTAGATACTACACTCATTGAGGTTTGATTTTAAGGATATTTCGGTCGTCGTGAAAGAGGCTTGCGCTGAAACAATGCCCGAGAAGACAAATCAGTGATATTGAGATCCCTTAGAACCCGATTACTATTTCTAGGACAGGTTTGAGCCAACTAAACTTCAAGAGGGTACATACCTATGAGAATCCATGCAAGCCTAAACCTAAGGACTTGTTTGCCTTGTTTGTATATATTTACTTGTACATGACATCATAAACATCATAACATCATACTCATTCTCACTAACCATTTCAAGGATTTTTGGGATTTATCTTTGTTATGTAGGACATGGCTTCTATCCGCATGAATACTATCCAAGTCAATCTCGTAAGGATTCCTCCTCAACTCAAAGAGTTAGCATCAAGGGTTCCTGAGTATTCTCCATTCACCAAAAGACATGGTCGACTCCTAAACTTGGTTACCTCCAACACTGATGAAGATACGATGAAGGTGTTGTTCCAATTCTTTGATCCTCTACACCATTGCTTCACTTTTCCCGATTATCAACTTGTGCCTACTCTAGAAGAATTCTGACATATCTTGAGGATTCCCATTTTCAATCAACTACCCTTCAACGGTACGGAAAGAGATCCAAAACCCGAGGAGATTGCCCAAGCACTACACTTGCCACAATCTGATATCACAACTAATTGGGAATCAAGGAGCGGTGTCAAAGGTTTCTTAGCCAAGTTCTTGTTCGAGAAAGCTCAAGATTGTTGGGACTCCTTAGACTTACAAGATTTTGAAGAAATCTTGGCCCTTCTCATCTATGGGATGGTTTGTTTCCAAACCCTGACCAACTCATAGATGTAAATGTTGTCAAAATCTTCATGTGTCGAAACATAGTGCCTACTTTATTGGGAGATATCCTACATTCTTTTCACTCTCGCACTATGAGGAAGAGAGGGATCCTTATGTGTTACACTCCTCTCTTGGAAAAATGGTTTATTTCATATCTTCACCGATCTGTATTGAAGAACGAGCAAGGTTTGAGGTAGTCCCATAGGCTGATGACGCTCAGACATTCAAATGTTCATTGGTGTTCCTAATCCTTGGAGAACATTACTACCATCGACCGTTGTGGTGAATTCCCTAATGTCCCTTTGCTTGGCATTAGATGAGGTATTACTTATAACCCTTGTTTATCCTTACGACAATTTGGTTATACCCGGAGGAATGGCCCACATGAGATGCTCATCCAAGGAGTGGTATTCGACTACGAGAGCGACAATCAAAGTTACCGTCAGAGGTTTATATGTGCTTTGAGGATCGTAAGAAAAGTGGATAGCAAGATGCTGGGATAAAAGAATTACATTCCCCTCGAGCCTTAACTTAGGTGTGTACGAGCTCGTGCTCAGAAAATTGTGATGCCTTATCCCTCCATCTTACCAGTTATCATGGAACCTGTGATTGAAGGAGATGTTCCCTACACTGTCCTCCATCCCGACATGCCTACTTCTCTCGAAGACTTGCAAAACGGTTGGATTCAGCTTAAGGAAGAACAAGATACTTTCGAAGCTTAATTTTATGCTAGCAAGAAGAGGGTCTTGGAGCTTACGAAGAAGCTACAAGAAGAGCAAAGTGTGAACGCCTATCTCGCGCCGAAGAGGATGCGTTCAGTCTTTTTATCTTAGAAAGCTATTTTGTAAGCCCAAGAGGCACGTTGTAATCCTTTTGAACTAATTAATGAAAATTGACGTTTGTTCATTCTTTTGTCTATGCAAATTTAAATTCCATAAATCCTTGAAATCATTAGCATATACATCTTCCATGCATCATAACATGACAAGTTTTTGTATAACAAGTTTTCTTATCTTTCTGCTGTTTATTTCAGCAAGATGGATCTAGTGAAAAACCGTGAAGGATCTTCAGGCACAAAACTCTCAATTCCAAGAGACTCTACTGGCCCTAGCCAAGGGGCAGCAAGATATGATGGCATTGTTGGCAGTTAATAAGAAGCCCAAGAAAAGATCCCTGGTCAACATGGGCAGAAGGTTTAAAGAATCGGTTCGTCAGATCCCGGTAGTGAAAGACTCATCTGAAGAAGACGAGAATCAGATTGGTGAGGTTAAGATTACCCAGGCTGACTGTGTTAATGATCAAGCATCTGATGATGATTATTTTGACGAGCAGTATCCACCCGCCGATGTCAAGTACAAGTAGTTAGAAGACAGATTGAAGGCTGTTGAAATCCAAGCCATCCCCGGTTTAGATTTTGATGATTTAGGTTTGATCTCTAGGGTTGTCATTCCCCATAAATTCAAAATACCAGTCTTTTTAAAGTACGATGGATTTTTTTGTCCAAAACTTCACCTGAAATCTTATGTGTACAAGATACAACCACACACTGCTGATAAGAAACTCTGGGTTCACTTTTTTCAAGAGAGCTTGACCGAAATGCAACTAGAATGGTTCTACCAGTTAGATGGTTCCCGCATCAATATTTGGGAAGACTTAGCTACCTCCTTCTACCATCAGTACCAATATAATGCTGACTTGGAACCAACAAGAGTTCAGTTGCAAGATATGACAATGGGGAAGAATGAAGGATTTAAAGAATATCACAAAAGTGGAGAGACCTGGCCAGTAGGGTTCAACCACCTTTTACTGATAGAGAGAATATTGATATGTTTATGGGCACTTTATCTGGTCCTTTCTTTAACTTATTGGTAGGCTATTCCTCTTCCGGATTCACTGAGTTAATCTTAACTGGTGAAAGAGTTGAAAGCAGCATCAAAAGTGGGAAGATGTATGTGGCGTCTGCCTCCACTTCAAATCCTGTAAAGAAACCTTTTGCTGCAAAGAAGGAAATAAATGTTGTGTACGGGGAAAGGGCCCGTACCAAGAAGAATGATCATCCATATGTTAATGTTATCCAAATATCCAACCCAACTCCAACTCCAAGACCATCTACAAATCATCAATGTTTTGAAACTCTGAGAAGACAATTTACGAGGTTAGGCATGTCACTGTCTCAAGCCTTACAACATTTGCTCAAGGATAATTTGGCGACATTACACGATCCTCCTGCCAACCCAGATACCTCTTCACCAAAGTATAATCTGAACGCTAAATGTGCTTACCACTCAAGTAGCCCTGGGCACGAGACTGACTAATGTTGGGCCTTGAAGAATAAAATTCAGGATTTGATCGAGAACAAGACTGTTGAATTTGATCCTCCTCCAACTCCGAATGTGATCACCGTGCCTATGCCGAAACATGACAAGGGTGTCAATGAGGTCAACGCTATGGGTGACTCTGATGAAGAAGCTGCATTTTAAGATTGGGTTTATCCCACTGCAACGGAGCTAAAGAATTGACATGCAAAGGACTTCGTGTCGATCTCCTTTATTGAGGAGTAATGTACTTGTTATTGATTTTCTTTCAATTCAAGAAAATTTTGTCTGTAATATTTAACAATGACTTTTAATCCATGTGCCTGGCCCGGGGCACTTTGGTCCATTTGTCAAGGGTTTTATTTATGTTCATCTAATCATATGATCATTCAATACAAATCATTGGACTATTTTGAATTCAAATCTTTGTGTTCATTGTCTTTCTTTCAAATACATTTTTCAAAATAGCCATGTATCTTACACACACACACACACACACTTGCAGGTCCTCATCCACTCCGGATCTTATTGCCAATGACTCTACTATTGCCGACTATGACTTCGAATGTCCAATCAACCAAGCCAAAGACGAAGGCGAGGAAGATTGTGAAATACCGTAAGAACTAGCCAGACTTCTATTACAAGAGGAAAAAGCTATTCAACCGCATAAAGAGTCAGTTGAAGTCATCAATCTAGGTACCGAGACGGACAAGAAAGAGGTTAAAATAGGAGCTAACTTAGAAGACAGTGTCAAGAGCAGGTTGGTTCAGATGTTGTATGATTATGTGGAAGTATTTGCTTGGTCTTATGAAGATATGCCAGGGTTGGATACCGACATCGTAGTTCATCGTCTTCCGACAAAAGAAGATTGTCCTCCTATCAAACAAAAGGTTCGTCGCATGAGGCATGATATGTCTAAAAAGATCAAAGCTGAAGTGATGAAACAATTCGATGCGGGATTCTTAGCTGTGACATCCTATCCCCAATGGGTTGCCAATGTGGTTCCAGTGCCAAAGAAAGACGGAAAAGTTCGCATGTGCGTAGACTATAGGGATCTGAATAGGGCAAGCCCCAAGGATGACTTCCCTCTACCACACATTGATGTCTTAGTTGATAATACTGCTCAGCATAAAGTCTTCTCTTTCATGGATGGTTTCTATGGTTATAATCAGATAAGGATGGCTCCCGAGGACATGGAGAAGATAACTTTTGTTACACAATGGGGCACCTTTTGCTACAAGGTCATGCCGTTCGGATTAAAGAATGCTGGGGCGACATAGCAAAGGGATATGGTAGCTTTGTTTCATGACACGCTTCATCATGAAATAGAGGTCTGTGTGGATGATATGATTTCCATATCAAAAACTGAAGAGGAACATCTCGATCACCTGTACAAACTATTCGAAAGATTGAAAAAGTACAAATTGAGGTTAAACCCTAACAAGTGCATATTTAGAGTACGATCTGGAAAGCTTCTAGGTTTTGTTGTCAGCAATAAAGGCATTGAAGTTGATCCTGTCAAGGTGAGGGCCATCCAAGAAATGCCAGTCCCTCATTCTGAAAATGAAGTTAGAGGATTCTTGGGTCGTCTCAATTATATCACCCGCTTCATATCACACTTGACTGCTACTTATGAGCCAATCTTCAAACTCTTGAAGAAAGATCAAGTAGTCAAATGGAATGATGAATGTCAAGTTGCCTTCGACAAAATCAAAGAATATCTACAAGAGCCTCCTATTCTCATGCCTCCAGTTGAAGGAAGACCCTTGATCATGTACTTGACAGTACTAGAGAACTCTATGGGGTGTATTTGGGCCAACATGACGAGTCTGGCCGAAAAGAGCATGCTATTTATTACCTGAGCAAAAATTTTACCGACTGTGAAACTAGATATTCACTGCTCGAGAAAACTTGTTGCGCTCTGGCATGGGCTGCTCGCTAGCTAAGACAGTATATGATGACTCATACCACTTTGTTGATTTCTAAGATGGACCCAATCAAGTACATCTTCGAGAAACCTGCCCTCTCTGGACGGATAGCCAGATGGAAAATGATCTTTACTGAGTACGGCATTTAATACACAACACAAAAGGCCATCAAAGGAAGCGTACTAGCAGATCATTTGGCCCATCAAGCTGTTGATGATTATCAGTCCATGAACTTTGACTTCTCAGATGAGAACATCATGCTGGTGACTAACTGTGCGAAACCTGGACCGTATAACGGACCTAAACAAGGATCCCGATGGACTATGGTCTTCGATGGGGCTTCCAATGCCCTGGGTAATAGGATTGGTGTCGTGATCATATCTCTTGAAGATTGCCACACTCTTTTTACTGCCATACTATGCTTTGATTACACGAACAATATGGCTGAGTACGAAGCTTGCATTTTGGGTCTGAAATCTTCCATCGACTTGAGGATCAAGCATTTGAATGTGTTTGGAGATTCCTCTCTAGTGATCAACCAAGTAAAAGGAGATTGGGACACTAAGCACCCTAATATAATCCCTTACAAGGAACTTGTGCTATCTCTGATTCCCTACTTCAAAGAGATCACATTTGAACACTTCCCTAGGGAAGAAAATCAGTTGGCTGACGCCCTGGAAACCATGTCTTCAATGTTCAAGGTCAGATGGGACAAAGAAGCCCCTATGATTACAATTGAGCATTTCGACAAACCTGCACACTGCTGTAAGCTTGACACTGACGCAGAAAAGCCATGGTATCATGAGGCGATGAGATATCTTGAAGCACAAGAGTATCCCGAGGGAGCATCCATCAATGACAGAAAGTTCTTATGAAGATTTGCAGCCAAATTCTTCCTAAGCAATGAAATATTGTACAAGCGCAACCATGACTCTACTATACTCCGATGTGTGGACAAGAAGGAGGCCGAGGAAATTATGGAAGACATGCACGATGGTCTCTTTGGCACTCACTCAAGTGGGCATACGATGGCTAAGAAGATCTTGAGAGCTGGTTACTATTGGTCAACGATGGAGACTGATTTCCATCAACATTCAATAACTTGTCACAAGTGCCAAATCTATGCTGACAAGGTCCATGTGCCTCCTATCCCTCTGAACGTCATGACCTCTCTGTGGCCATTTGCAATGTGGGGAATTGACATGATTGGAGAAATCAAGCCCACTGCTTCCAACGGACATTGCTTCATTCTGGTCGCTATTGATTATTTCACCAAATGGGTCGAAGCCGCTTCATTTGCCTCAGTCACCAAGAATATGGTAGCCAGATTCATCAAACACAACCTCATCTGCCGCTATGGTATCCCCAAAAGGATCAGCACCGACAATGGGACTAACCTTAGCAATGCTATGATTACCGAGCTTTACACTCAGTTTAAAATCAAGCATCATAATTCTTCTCCATATAGACCTAAAATGAATGGCGCATTCGAAGCGGCCAACAAAAATATCAATAAGATTGTGCAGAAGATGGTAGTGACCTACAAGGATTGGCATGAGATGTTACCATTTTCTCTTCAAGGCTACCGTACTTCATCTTAAACATCAACTGGGGCAACTCCCTTTTCTTTAGTCTATGGCATGGAAGATGTTTTGCCAGTGGAAGTTCAGATTCCCTCACTAAAGATTATGAATGAAGTAGGCCTAGGCAAAGGCGAGTGGATTCAGACGAGATTGGATCATCTGAACTTGATCAACGAAAAGCGATTGGCTGTTGTTTGTCATGGTCAGACGTACCAAAAACGTATGATCAAGACTATCAACAAAAAGATTAAGCCTCAAGTATACCAAGCTGGTGAATTGGTGATAAAACGCATCATTCTTCTACAAGGCGACCCCAGAGGCAAATGGACTCCCACCTACGAAGGGTCATTTGTTGTCAAGAGAGTGTTCTCTGGCGGTGCCATGATGCTGACTACCATGGATGGTGAAGACTTCTCACATCCTATAAACGCGGACATAGTTAAAAAATACTACGCATAATAGACCCGCCAGGTTGACACACCTAGGAAAAATAAGGGCATCCCGACAAACCAAAAGGTTTGGGTAAAAATTAGGGATATATGCAAAATATTATACACCTAACAAGTTGAAAACCCGAAAGGCAGACTTGGGCAAAAATGGGTATTCTGGTGGGCTGAAAACCCGAAAGGGCGGTCCAGGAAAAAGTTAAGGATTTAAAGCGTATGACTATGTCCCGTGGAATCACCATAGTCAACTTTATCACCAAGGTCCGAGTTCAAACGGTCCAAGATTAATCCAATCAACTTCTGTCAACGAAGAGGAGCATTCGAAGACATTGGGGAAATATTAGAGTTTGGAATGCAATGAGATCATTTCACATGGCTATTTGTTTTGTTTTCAATTTTTGTTTCCCTTTCAACGATTTCCTCTTACTAGGATCTCTGTCTCTTTGTACAAAAAATGCATATTCATGGGCAAAATATCAATACAAATATACTTTGAAGTTCAAATTTATTGTTTTGTTGTGAATACAAATTTGTCCAATGACTAAAATTGAACGAACATATGCATATGAACAAAATTAAAATTATTTGGCACATGCGTCCTGCTAAACAATATCAAGCATATCTTTAATGTATATGGAATATCCCCACAGAGTTATTTCATTTGCATTATGTTGTACCCCAAAATTTTCCCTCTCATTTTATCAACATTTCTCATCACAAGACTCTTGGAACTCAAGATCAAGCTAGGGTTTGCTTTGCTCAAGACATCTCCTTGCTCTAATGACCTAAACTAGGGTTTGAGTTTGCACAGGGATTTTTGGACCTTCAATGCTCAAATTGACTTTCATGCTTCTTTTTGGACTCATAAGTTTGTCCATACCAAGTTTCAAGCCTTGAATCAAATTTTTGCCCAATCAATTGGACAGTTGACCTAAAAATCAGTTGTATTGGGGAAAAAGTCAAATGTGGCCAATTTACAGTCAAAACTCATGAATTTTGACCCACATCAACATTATGAACTCATATGAATCATTGTATCAAGTTTGGACCACAATTCCACAAGAAATTTGATCAGATCACCAAAAGGGCAAAATGGTCATTTTTAGGGTTTTGACTGTACAAAGGCAATTTTTGACTGTTTGACCTAGACAATGGTAAATTAGGCTCAACCATGGACTCAAGGACTCATTGTCATCATCTTGACCTATTCAACAAGTTCAAAAGACCTCAAATGCATGGGATTGACAGATGAATTTTTCAGTCAACTGGTCAAAATTTGACTGTACACTGAAAAGTCAAACTTTGACTTTTTGGTCAAAATCAAGTGCCAAGGGTCATTTTTCATCAAGATGTGTCAAATTATGAAACTAGTTCATCAAGAAACCAAAATTTTCAAATTAGGGTTTGAAATTGAAAAATTTCATAACTTAGAATTTTTCTAAGTTATGAAATTTTCTTAATTTTTCCTAACTTTGCCCCACATTTTCACCATGATGCAAATGGATTCAAACAAAACTTACAACATGAAAGTTGTAGTCCTCCACAAAGTCTACAACTTTGATTCACAAAGTTTTCTAAAAAGAAGCTTGGATATCAAGTTATGATTATTGGAACAAGGGTCCCTAAAACTTTTAACTTAGAGAAATTTTGCCCTAGTTTAGGCAGGATTTTGCCCTATCTTCTTGGCCATTTTTCACATAGTTCCACTTGGAGTCTCAAGTTTCATTTCAAAGATTGATTATATAGCATGTTGCAATATTTCCAAATTGTCCAAGAACTCCTCAAACACATTTGTGGTTAGGGAGAATCGAATGCTTGAATTTGGCAAAAACTCACTTTGTATCCATGGCAAATTCATGTTCACTCAAGTTGCATTTTCAAACCAGCATGCCTTACACTAGTTTGCAGGCTTCTAAACCACTTCACACTCCATAATTTAATGCAAATACATTGAGCTAATGCATTGTCTTGGTCATTAGGGTATTGTACACAAGTTTAATCCCTAAATGGTAAAAGGCACATTTCTATTTTTGCAAAAAGTTGCTTTATGTCAAACCACTAATCCTTGAGCATATAGCCAAATCTCTTGCAGCTAAAAAAATCCACTAATTAGAGAGGCCAAGAGGATTGTATGCAGGGGGATAAGATGGCCTGTACAGGACTGTAACTTCAAGTTCACTTTCTTACTTCAAAAACAAGCAATTTGTCCAAACACTTGATAACTTGAAAACCAGCAAAGAACAACTTACACAAAGACTTTGAACAACATTCACACAACCCTTTGAGCAAGAAACACGAGTACTTGAGCCTCAAAACCTCCCATAGCCAAAAATCACACTTCTTTGGAAAAACAGGGCAGGTGCTGCAACTTGAGTGCCATAGCTCATTTGGCTCGTGCGTTTTGCCCCTTTTTGCTTCAAACACCTTCCATTCAACTCACTCAAGCTATCCCAAACCTCCATTACCAACTGTAACTCCATTTACAGTGTTCACCATTTTCATTTCAAGCATGTGCAAATTAAGTTCTAGAGGCTGATTTAGGGATATTCAAGGCAAGCTAGTTATTGGAAAAGATCAAGTGAAGTTCAGGCAAGCTACCAGACACCTCAAAACCTGTTGAGAAGCACTGCAATGTCCTACACGAATCCAACCGAAACAGGTTTTTTCTCACTTTCTATCTCTCTATTTAGGAACATTTAGCCTTAGGTTTGTGAATGAAAAATGTAGTATTCAATGCTAGGAAGCCATACATATGTTCAGTTTTCATTTATATTAAGTGTGCTAGGAGAATTTCATCCATGAATATGCTGAAAAAACTAGGTCAGATTTTAGGGCCAGAGAAATTCTCTCTGGTCTTTTAGAGTTAGGATTAGTTGTTTATATGGTTAGAATCGTATTGAAATTCTCTACAAGTTTGATGTTGTGAGTTTTGGCAAAAGATCACGTTTACAGGATATCCAAGTTAGTACAGCAGGCACGCGTTATTTTCAAAAGTCTGAAGGAAGAAGATGAAGTGGTGGGCTGGGCTTGGCCTGCTTTCTTCTAACACCCCTCTTTTCATTTTTACACCCCTGGCCCAATTTCTTGAATAATTACATTTTTGCATTTTTGTTTTCTTTTCTGATTTTGTTTATTTATTTCCAAATATAAAAAATGCTTAAAAAATTTTTTCATAATTTTTTACATTTATTTGGCATTTTATTTGAATTTTTATAACATAAAAACATTTAGAATACTTTTATAATTTATTTAAACTTGAAAATAATATGTGAATATATACTTTTATTTTTATTTCTTATTTTTATTCACAATGAAAATATTATTAAAAATATAATTTATTTTTGTACATATTTTATTTTATATTATACATATTTAATATATTTAATATATATATATATATATATATATATATATATATATATATATATATATATATATATATATATATATATATATATATATATATATATATATATATATATATATATATATATATATATATATATATATATATATATATATATATATATATATATATATACATACTCTTATTTTATTAAATACTTAGAATAAAAATATAAAAATATTACATTTTTATTTTTATTATTATTCATACTAAAAAATACATTTTTTAAGTATATTTCTTTTTTATACATATTAATATATTTTTTGTATATAAATAATATAATATATTATTTTCTTAAAGAAATTAGGGTTTCATCCCTTAAACAATTAAATAAATCTATTATTTATTTCTTTATACTTTTTCACATTAAAAAATACTTTTACATACATAGGTGAACAAAAACTTTTTTTTGCGTAATACATATTATTTGATATTTATTTATTTTGTTTATTTAAATATTATTCATTTATTATTCATGCAATTAAATTCAATTTGGATGTAATAGTAAATTAGGGTTTATATTTCTTGTCAAATACCCTCTATTCAAAAATTGTACCCCCATCCCCATAATCATGTTGTAATAGCTTAGAACTTTAAATTCTCGCATTTTACGCTTTCAATTATGCCATGATTAGAGAATTAGGGTTTGTATGCAAAAATCCAAATCAACAAATAGTTTGACCTAATCAAAGACAAAAATGCATGAAAATCAAACATAATACACACTTGCACCCCTAGGGGTACAATCCACTTGTTGCCTTCAAAAATGGGCCATGGTATGCATGTTGGGTACTTTGGCAAAACAAAAGATCATAGTCCCTCGATGACGCTATCTTGGTTGCCTAAAACAAAATGATCAAGTCCCTCAAGAAAATTGCCAAAGATACCTAACACAATTGATATCATGGTCTATACGATGACCCGCGCCTGTCCCGTTTAACATCCTAACACAAGGTTGTTCACCAAATACAATGGTGAAACAACACTGTCAAAAGGGTTAAAAACATAAGAAAGATCTTTGAGTAAAATAGGGTAGATAACTCTTAGTTACTTGATCAAAAGCTTGCAAAATCATCCTTTCTATTTTCAAACACACTTCACAACACAATTCCAAAACAAACTTTCAAAACATTGAAATATTTTCCAAAGACAAAAACCCCTTTGTATACATTCAAACAAGAATCATTACAAAGGTTGCCACATCGATGGCCTCTTTTCAAAACATCTTTCAAAACCACACACACAAAGCACCATTTCAAACAATTGGAAAAGCAAAGCAAGTGATCTAAACAAGTAACTAATAGCCCATGGATAACCATGGATGAAAAGGGTGCTTGCACCTTCCCTTTTCATAATCTACTCCCCGAACCCAAGAAAACATCTCAAAGGTCTTTCCTGTGCTTTTTGACCTTTCCTTAGGATAAAAATAAAAAGTCGATGGCGACTCTTGCTAAACCGAAACATTTGCGAACACAAACGCAAAACCTCAAGTCAGTTCTCCCACCGTATCACACATTATCCCACAAGACGGCTACAATAAACCAATCCTAAACAAAGTTACCCACAAAATCTCTTTGCATAGGATAATCCCCAGCCAGAGCCTCAATCTCTTGGCAACTCTCTCCCCAGCTAAGTTGAGTCCTACAAGTAGAAGCCTTGTGGACCTCTTCCTCAAAGAACACACTTCGTCACTAGTTCATCGAGTATTCATCAACAGGGTTTATTTCCCCAACAGGGTTTATTTCCCCAACATACAACAATCGAGGAACCACAAAATTCCCCAGCTTAGTCTATCCTCCCCAGCCGAGTCTGTATTCCCCCGACATAGTTTATCTTCCCCAACTAAGCCTGGTATCCCCAGCCGAGTATATCCTCCCCAAACTGAGTATATCTCCCCAAGCTGAATCTTTCTTCTCTGTCTGAGTCCACACTCTCCAGTTTGAGTTGTCCTTTCAGACTATTGCAAATCATAGGGCCACAACCCCTAATCCCCAGTAAAGTCGTCAACAAAAACATTACTACCTCCAAAAAATACTATGAAGACTGGACCCTGAAGTGGTGAAAAACACAAGAAGGGGGGGGGGGGGGGGTTGAATTGTAAAACTGAAATCTAATGCAATGAACAAGATATTTTTATCCTGGTTCGTTTGATCTCAAACTACTCCAGTCCACCCGTCAAGGTGATTTCGCCTCTCTCCAACGAGGTCTTAATCCACTATATTCAACTGAATATTACAGACTGCTTTAACAACTGCTAAAGCCTTCTTGATCCAAACCACAATCCGGTTTGTCAAGGTAACACTTTCTTACAAAGAGATAAAACTAAGTGTGTGAATGTTTTCTACAAAACTTTATCACAACTGTGATGTATACACAAATTGAAGCTTTAGAAACTAGATTGCTAAACAAGAATATCAGAGTGTATGGTTTAGCAAAACTGAGAGAAAGAAGATTATAATTAGCTTTTGTGCGTGTAGAGATTTGGAGAGCATTAGCCATTTCAATCTTCAAAGCCTTGTTTATATAGCACTGAGATGATGAACGTTGGATGCAATATTCTTGATTCAATGCTAATAACAAACTTTCCTTATTGAGCAGATCTTGTCTAGAATGAGGCCGTTGGAATTAATTTGCTTTCAATGCACAGTACCGTTGCTTACTTAATGCAAGTTCTGGCTTGGCTCATTCTGACTCTGCTTCGCTGCTGATGAACTGTTGTGTTTCTTTATCAGAGTGTTGAGCGCAGTCTTGTTCATCAGGCTTCAGCATGTACGTGAGTTGATCATCTGATTCTGACATTCTGATATGGCAACTTCTGATGCTGGTGTCTGAAATCAAGTTCTGATGCTGAATAGATGTGATCTTGCTTATATCAATCAGAGTATCTGCAAGTCAGAACATAATAATTTTAGGCAGCAGATAGTTCATACATGAAACTTATAAATACTATATCTTTTCACTTTGTTATCATCAAAACTTAAATATAGGGTAGTAGATTCAAACTTTGTTCTAACAGACCCGACTAGATATTAGTACAACTTCCAAACAACTATGAAGCCTGGACTCGACCAGATAATAGTCAACTTCTCAAGTCACTATAGAGCCTGGATCCGACCAAATAATAGTGTAAACCTTTCAACTAACTATGAAGGCTGGATCCGACCAGATATTTGTTAACTTCTCAAGATACTATAAAACCTGGGCCCGACCAGATAATAGTTTAACTCTTTAAGATATAGAAGAACCTGAACTCAACCAGACCAAGGTTTAGCTTCTTTTCCCCAGTAGAGTTTGCCTCTACCCCGACAAGTTATTGTGAAGCCTGGATCCGACCAGATAATAATTCCCCTCAGAAATTTGTTATGAAACCTGGAATCCGACCAGATAACAACTAAATCCCCAAGTAGTTTATTGTGAAACCTAGACCCGACCAGATAACAATTAACCTCATCCACCTCATAAATATGCAAAGCCTGGAATCCTACCAGATAGCGTTTCAATGTCATTAAGTTACCGTAAAGCCTGGACCCAACCAGATATCAGCTCAACTTCGTCTTTTCAAGCAATTTATTGTGAAGCCTGGAGCCCGACCAGATAACAACTAGCTACAATTCCAGAAAGACACTATGAAGCCTGGACCCGACCAGATAATAGTGTAACTTTCCAAAACCATGAAGCCTGGACCCGACCAGATAGTAGTTACCACTTCAAGTTACAATGAAGCTTGGACCCGACCAGATATCATTTCAACTTATTCCGTTCTAGCAAGTTACTGTAAAGCCTGGATCCGACCGGATAACAGTTAACTTCCTTATCCCTAGCAAGTTGTTGTGAAGCCTGGATCCAACCAGATAACAATTCAACTTCAAGAAATTTTTTGCAAAGCCTGGAATCCAACCAGATAACAGTTAATTTATTTCTTCCCCAGTGAGTTACCGTGAAGCCTGGAACCCGACCAGATAGTAGTTGACTTCCTCATTCTCAGCAAATTATGAAGCCTGGATCCGACCAGATAACATCTAGCATTCAAGTGATATTCCCCAGCGGAAGAATCCTTTTAACCAAGTTTGAAGATATGTATACTCTTCATCCCCAACAGCGATCCGGGATTCAATTTCCCAGGAACTCCTTAGCAGCTGTCAGGGATTTATTTTCCCGGAAAAACATGCATCTCACATTCATACATTATAGCATATACATACAAAATGCATTCAGCATAATACCACATCTTGTGAACATCATGCATACATATGTGTTTAACTAACCACTTTTTGTCCCACAGGTAGAACATCAAGTTTTAGTCTAAATCAACCAAAGATTTGTGCTGATACTTCTTCTAATGTTTACCAACATTCCTCCAAATGACATCTATAAGCCCATTCCCAATACATCTTCAAGTGCAGATTTCTGGGCACTCTAGTGTTCAATCATCTTCCACCTTCAAGTCATGAATGACAGATCCTCCAATCTAACTCTCCAGGTTTAAGAAGATTGAACAGGGGCAGATGTTGTACCCCAAATTTTTTCCTCTCATTTCTTAAATAATCTCTCATAAGATCTCCTTTGGTTCCAAGACTGCACAAGGGTTGATCAACTCAAGACACCTCCTCTAGCACTGATGATTGAAAATTAGGGTTTGAGATTGCACAAGGAAAATTGAACTTTTAATGCCTCATATGACTTTCAGGGGTCATTTTGGAATCTCAATATTGCTCATGTCAAGTTCCAAGTTTTGGATCACATTTTTGCTCAGTCAATTGATCAGTTGACCTAAAATCAGTTGTATTGGGGAAAAGTCAACAATGGTCAATTTAGAGTCAAACTTCATAATTTTTGGTCCATATCAACAATATGAACTCATATATGTCATTTGATCAAGTTTAGATCCCAATTCCTTAAGAAATTTGATCAGATCATCAAAAGGGCAAAATGGTCAAAATTAGGGTTTTGACTAAGAAGGTGCAATTTCTGATTTTTGACCTAGCAAATGATTGATTGGTTTAAGTTATGGTCTCAAGGATTCAAATGCATAAATTTGACCTAATGGCATGGCTCAAAACATTCCCCAAGATCAATTGATTGATAGTTGATTTTCAGTCAACTGTACACTGAAAAGTCAAACTTTGACTTTTTGGTCAAAATCAAGTATCAAAGATCATAATTCATCAAGACATGTCAAAATATGAAACTTGTTCATCCAAAAATCAAAAAGTCAAGATTTTATTTTGAAAAGTCAAAATTTCTAAACTTAGAAATTTTTCTAAGTGTTGAGAATTTCATATTTTTTCATAACTTTGAGCCAAATTTCCACCATGATGCAAGATGATTCAAAGGAAACTTCCAACATGAAAGTTGTATATCTCAATGATATATAAAACATTGTATACCACAACTTCTCCTATAAATTCATGCATTTCAAGTTATGATTTTGTGAATACATGTTCATGAAACTTGGAAACTTAGTGAAATTTTGCCCTAGTTTAGGCAGGATTTTGACCTAACTTCATAGAAATTTTTTACATAGTTCCAAGATGAATTTCTAAAAATGTTCAACAAAGAGGTTGTAGAGGATGTTATAAGCTTTCCAAAATGTTAAGGAACTCATTGAGATCATGTTTGATCAAGGAGAATCAAAGGCAAGAAGTTAGGGTTTTCAAACTTGAATTACAAGCCATTTTGTGAAGAACACATGAACCAAATCCATGCTAGGCTGCGTAATCTTTGCTTTGCAGACCTTAAAATTGTTTGTCACTCCATAATTAATGTTTTTCACAACTGATAAGGTCATTGTCCAAGCATTTGAGCCATTATCCAAGTTGCATTTCCATTAATGGCACAAAGTAACATTGCCATTCTAGTAAAGAGGCTTTAATCACAAAGTCAACTTGTCTCGAGCTTTGCATTTGTTCTTTATGCACAAGCATCCTCTATACAATCAGAAAAGCATGTTTAAAGTTCCTAACCGCTCTAGATAGCTTTGTACTTGGGCATTGGAACCACACTTCTCAAGCTTTCTTCAAAATCAAGCAAAAAGCCATAAAATGTGAACTTGTACTTCTGATCAGAAAAAGCTCTCAAAACCTTTTCCTATACATTGAGACACTATTATGCAACCTAGCACACGAGCTTGAACACCTAGAAACACTCCCAAAATCCCTCTAGCCAGAAATTGCTTCAAAACATCATTGTTGTGCAAGTTCTGACTTTACATATCAAACTTCCATTTCTCTCGTGCATATTTTGGCCTTTTAGTTTCAAAAGCATCCTCATATCAAATGTAACTTATCCCCATCCTATTTCCAGAACTGTAACACCATTTACCATAACCTCCATAACCAAAAACAAAGCATTTCAGTTGGACTTCTCCAGGCCATTTCAACCACTCTCAACTCAAGCTAAGCATTGCATTAGCTTCCTAGAGACTCAAAGAAGATAACCTGATCATTGCAGCACCTTGAATCAAGCTCAAACTCATTTCACTATTTCCAGTTTTGAGGTATTTTTCTTGAACTTATATCTTCTCATTTAGGCATTGTTAGGCTTGCATTTGTGAAGATAAAATGTAGACATCATTGCCATAAAAATATACATGTTCATAGATTTCACTTATGTTGCTTGAGTAGGGAGAATTTTGAGTTTGAACCTCTGAAAATATTTAGGTCAGAATTTGGTACTATTAGAAATTCATGCTCATCTTTGAGAATTAACTTAAGTTATTTACATATTCAGAATCGTGAGGAAATTTCTAACAAGTTTGATGTTGGAAGTTTTGTGAATGGATGAGAAATGAATGAGTTACGGGTTCTCTGGCTGGAGGTTGAAGATGAAGTTCATTCAGGACTTGATTTATATTATATATTTATTGTTTTATTTATATGAACGGATGTATAACCACCCCAATGGTAAAGCGCGCGCCTGTTAACCTTTGGGACCTGGGTTCGAGCCCCAGTGGTACCCTTTTGTTCATTTTTCATATTTTTCACTTCTTTTTTGTTTGCAGCCATCATTGGGCCTCCAACATTTGGGCCAGGTTATTTTCTGTTTCTTCTAACCGATGTTTCACTTTTGCACCCCTGGCCCATTTTTCTTTATCATTTCATTTTATTTTTTTATTTCATTATATTTTTATTTTTCTTTAATATTATTATTATTATTATTATTATTATTATTATTATTATTATTATTATTAATTTTATTAATAAAAAATCCAAAAATATTTTGTTTATTATTTTTACACTTAATTTATTTTCTCTATAAATACAAAAAAAAAGACTAAAAATATTTTCTTGATAAATTTAATTTCTTTTTAATAGTTAATATTTAAATAATTAGGTTTAATTATTATAGTATTCTCTTGTAAATTAAAATTAATTTAGAACTTAGATTTCTATTAATTAATTAATTTTCATATTATTTTTATAAAGATAAAACCTTTTCTTCCTAAAAAAACCCTAAAAATAATTTTTAAATTAATTTTATTTCTTAATTAGTTTAAGTTTAATTTTTCTTATTTTTAATTAATTATTTTCTTAATTAGGTTAAAACCCTTTCATGAAAACCAAACAAAATCATTTCTTTCTTTCTATTTGCATTTTGTACATTATTATTTTTCGATTCTTGTACATTTATTCAATATGGTTGTATTAGATAATTAGATTTAATTTTTCTTGCAAAATTCCTATTTGTAAATTTGTATACTCCCTCGCCTAATGATGTAATAGCTTAGTATTTTTACTTTCCGCAATTTATCGCTTTATACAAATGCTAGTAAATTAGGGTTTGTATGGAAAGACTAAAATCAACAAGTTAGCAAACCCTAATTCAAGACAAAACAATGCATGTAAATCAACACACTTGCACACTTGCACCCTTAGGGTAATTCCACTTTGTTTCCTTACAAAAATGTTCATGTTATGCATGTGGGGTATCTTAGCAAAAACAAATAAAAAATACAAGATCATAGTCCCTCGATAATGCTATCAATGTTGCCTTTTAAAATGATCTTAGTCCCTCAAAGAAAAATGCTAAGATATCTCACAACATTGCTATCATGGTTATACGATGACCCATGCACGTCCCTTTACATCCAAAGATAAGGCTTCTTACCAAATCAATGGTAAGATATCAATATCAAAAGAAAGGAAGAAATGAACTAAGGCTTTTGAGAGGGTATCTTAGCGTTCTTTTTGAGGGACTAAGATCATTTGTAAGGCAACTTAGATAGCATCATCGAGGGACTATGATCTTGTATTTGTTTGATTTTGCTAAGATACCTTACATGCGTAATATGGCCATTTTGTAAGGCAACCAAGTGGATTTTACCCTAGGGGTGCTTGTGTGCAAGTGTATTATTTTCATGCTTGATTTTGTATTGAATTAGGGTTTGCTATTTGGTTGGTTTTAATCTTTCCATACAAAACCTAATTACTAGCATTGTATATATGAAAGCGATAAATTGCGAAATTTAAAATTACTACGCTATTACAATACTTGTGGGATGGGGTATACAATTTATGAATGGGGATTGCAAGAATATAAACCTAATTAATCTATTACAACCAAATTGAATATGTACAAATGATTGAAGAAATATATAAAGTACAAATGCAAATTGAAAGAAAATGATTTTTTTTGTTTGGATTTTTATATGAAAGAGGTTTTAACCTACACCTAAGATTTTTGAATAAAAAACCCTAATTCTATTTAGTTGATTAAAAGAAAATAAGTTTAAAGAAAAAAGTATTTTTTTTATATTTTTGTCTTGAAAAAAATATATGGTGTTGTAAAATATTTTTGGCCTTTTTTATAATAAAATAAATATATAAAAGAAAATAAATAATAACCTAGTTTTAATTTAATTTACAAGGTAATTAGTAAAGATAAATAAAGTATAATGAATAAAAATAATTTTTTTGTGTGAGAAAAATATTTAAATTATGTCAAAACATAAATCTACTATTTATATATTTTTTATGATTTTTTTAGTATTTTAGAAAATATATTTAAAAGGAAAAATGAAATAAATAAGTAAATAAAAATAAATGGCCCAGGGGGTGCCAAAAGTAGGCAAGGTGGTGAGCTAGCAAAAAAAAAACAATGCCAGGCCCAGCGCCCGCAAAAAACGTTAGAGAATTAGAAAATATGAAAAAAAATATAAAAATGGTCACGCTGAGGCTTGAACCCAGGACCAAGGGATGAACAGGCGCGCGCTTTACCACTAGGGTGACTATACATTCGTTTATATAAACAAAACCATAAATATGTAAGGCAAATCAAGTCCTGATGACTTCATCTTCAACCTCCAGCCGGTGTACATGTAACTTCTTCATTTCTCAACAAAAATGGAAGATGACAAAATGAAAGTTGTGTTATTTTTCCTCACGAATCTAACCATATAACTTATGTAAGCTAAAAGTCAAAGATGAAGATTAATTTTGCTGGCCCTAAATTGAAACCTAATTTACTCAGAAATTTCAAATCCAAAATTCACTATACACAATCAATATAAATGGGAACTATGAACATGGTCAGCTTTAGAGCAAAGATATCTACATTTTATCTTCACAAATCAAGATCAAATGATGCTTGTATGAAGAGATAGAAGTTTGAAAACTTACCACTTGCATCTAGAGTCGTGAATGGAGTTTGAGCAACTTTTGAGATGGCCTGAGGATCTGTTTAACTTTCCTGGACCTCCTTGAGTGTATTCCAACTTCTACTTTGCCTTGAAAGTCCCTGAATCTCTCTACACAAGTCAACCTGCAAGCTTGATGTTTGAAAATGGTGGATAGTGATGGAGGAGTTACAGTCTTTAAACAGGGTCCTGGATTACTTTGGTATGATGTATAGAAGTTGTTTGAATGATTGGTTTTCAAAACGCACGAGTGGAAAGGAACATGATGAGTTTTGGCTCAAAACTGTCAAGTTAGGCAATTTTGTGCAGTAATGGTGTTTTGGAGAGTTTTAGGGTCTTCAATCTCGTGTGTTAGATTTCAAATAGTGTATGTACTTATAGGAAAGAGGTTTTGAGGCTTGAAACAACTCAAATTGAAATCACATGTTATGGCTTGGTTACTTGATTTTGAAGAAAAGTTGACAAACATGGTTTCAATGTGAAGTACAAGGATTTGTAGGGTGGTTAGCAGGCTGTAGATATGTTTCTTCTTGCTTTTAAATGTTTTGGAGTCAGAAACAACAATGTATGGGCTCAAGAAGAGTTAACATTGTGATTAAAGTCACTTTTCCAAAATGGAAGTGGTGACTTTCTTCCCAAAATGGAAATGCAACTTGGATAATGGCTCAAATGCTTGGACAATGGCTCTATCAGTTGTGTAAACATTAAATTATTTAGTGATTAGCAAGTTTGAAACCTGAAAAGCAAGATTTGTACAACATGCTTGGAGATTGGATCAAGTGTTCTTCACAAAATGGCTTGTCATTCAAGTTTGAAAACCCTAACTTCTTGCCTTCGATTCTCCTTGCTCAAGAATGATCTCAAGGAGTTCTTTGACATTTTGGAAATCTTGAAATTTGTTATATAACCCATCTTTGAATTGATTTTGAATATTCCCCTTGGAACTATGTGAAAAATTGCCATGAAGTTAGGTCAAAAATCTGCCTAACTAGGGCAAAATTTCACTAAGTCTTTTTTAATTCATGAGCATGTATTCACAAAATTATAACTTGAGATCCAAGCACTTTTAGAAGAAGTTATGTGAAGAAAAGTTGTAGATTTCATGGATATCTACAACTTTCATGTTGGAAGTTTCCTTTGAATCATCTTGTGTCATAATGAAAAAATTTCTCAAATTTATGAAAAAATAAAAAAAAATTCAACACTTAGAAAAAATTTCTGAGTTTAGAAATTTTGACTTTTCAAAATGAAATCTTGATTTCTTGATGTCTTGATGTCTTGATTAATAAATTTCCTATTTTGACATGTTTTGATGAATTGTGATCTTTGGCATTTGAATTTGACCAAAAAGTCAAAGTTTGACTTTTCAATATACAGTTGACTTTTAATCAGTTGACTGTAAAATTCATCTGTCAATCCAAAGGATTTGCAATGTTTTGAATCATGTAATTAGATCAAAATGATTCAATTGGACTCTTGAGATCATGCCTTAAACCAATTGACCATTTGCTAGGTCAAAAATCAGAAATTGCCATTTCCCAATCAAAACCCTAATTTTGACCATTTTGCCCTTTTGGAGATTTGATCAAATTTCTTGAGGAATTATGGTCCAAACTTTATCAAATGATACATATGAGTCTAAAATGTTGATGTGGATAAAAAATTATGAAGTTTGACTGTAAATTGGCCATGGTTGACTTTTTCCCCAATACAGATGATTTTTAGGTCAACTATTCAATTGACTGATCAAAAGTGTGATCCAAGGCTTGAAACTTGACTTGAATAATCTTGGGGGTCCATAATGATCCATGAAAGGCATATGAAGCATTGATAGTTCAAAAATCCTTGTGCAAACTCAAACCCTAATTTTGGTCATCAATGCATAAGGAGGTGTCTTGAGCTGATCAAACCCTAGTGCAATCTTGAGCCCAATGAGATCTTGTGAAAAAATTCTTGATAAGTGAGAGGGAAAATTTTGGGGTACAACAACTGCCTCTGTTCAATCTTCTTAAGCCTGAAGAGTTAGATTGGCGTGTTTCGCCAGTTGTGACTCGAAGGTGGAAGATGATTGGACACTAGAGTGCCCAGAAATTTGCACTCGGTGATGTGATGGTTGAGGGAATAGGCTTAAAGATTCCATTTGGAGAGGTGATAGAAAGTTTTAAGAGATGGGCTTAAATATGCCATCCAAAAGTGATTGTTTGCATTGTGATTTGTAAGCTATAAGAATGAGTCTCAGAATTGCGTCCATGTCTGGAGCGTATCTGAACTATATCTGAAACCTAGTTTTGAATGAGTGTTAGAATGGCATCCATGTCTGGAGCGTATCCGAACTGTATCTGAAAGTTGAATCTAAATGAGTATCAGAATGGCATCCGTGTCTGGAGCGTATCTGAACTGTATCTGAAAGCTGAATCTGAATGAGTATTAGAATGGTATCCGTGTCTGGAGCGTATACGAACTGTATCTGAGAAGTTGAATCTTGAATGAGTATCAGAATGGCATCCGTGTCTGGAGCGTATCTGAACTTTATCTGAGAAGTTGTATCTTAATGAGTATCAAAATTGCATCAGTGTCTGAAGCGTATTTGAACTGTATCTGAAAACTTTTGAACATTGCTAATGCTAGTTGTTAATCTTATCCTGAAAAGGGTAAAATTTTAGCTAAGATGCAAAGCCATGTTGTATGAAATGTATGATATAATGCCTTCGTGTTATCAATGTTTATGATATATGGATGCAATGTATGCGTATGTGAGCCAGTTTGTTGTATTGCTGTTGGATTAGGGGAAATAAATCCCTGACTGCTGCTGAGGATATGAAGTGTAAGTCTTCATGTTGTGAAGTCTAAGTGTTGATGAATTTCTGCTCAGAGAAATAAACTCTGTTATAAGGGAAATGCCATGTACTGCTTGCAAAATCCTGTTGGAAAATCCTGAGAAATTGAACGACTTCTACTGGGGATTGATAATTGGAAGCTTGTTCCGCTGGGAATTAAACTGCAAATTATGGGGGATTCATGGAAATAGTATAGAGAGATCTCCCTACCTCTTAAAGCCATCAGTGATTGTATTTTATTTTGTTTATTTGTAAACAGTAATTATGTTCAAATGCATATGTTCAATAATGAATCATTGGACGTTTTTGTAAACAAAACACAAGCGTAAAGAAAACAGATAGTTTTTGCACTTTCAAAGAGGTATCTTTGTATTGACTTTGAGTAAGTATTTTTGTACAAGGAGACAAACATTCTAGTAAGAGAACGCTGTCGTAAAAAATGAAAATTTTGATACAAAGAAAAGATAGCTATGTGTAATAATCCCATGGGATTCCCATTTTGCTATAGCCTTTGTATCTCTAAGCATCTTGTCTATTTGTTGCCTCGTCCGAAGATGATTGAATTGATCAGAACCTCTGAGTTTGTCAGTTGAAGCCAAAGGTTGTCCGTAAGGTGATCCAACAGGACATAGTCATACACTTTAATTCCCTAATTTTTGCCTGGACCTCCCTTTCTGGTTTTCAGTCCACCGGGAAACCCTTTTTTGCCCAAGTCGCCCTTTCAGGTTTTCAACTTGCCGGGTGTGCCGATTTTTTATTTTATCCCTAATTTTTGCCCGAACCTTTTTGGTTCGCCAGGATGCCCTTGTTTTTCCTAGGTATGTCAACCTAACGGGTCTCTTATGCATAGTATCTTTTGACTATGTCTGTGTTTGCAGGATATGGCAGGTCGTCACCATCCATGGTGGTCAAGATCATTGCCCCACCAGAGAAAATCTTTTTGATTACAAATGGGCCTTCATAGGTAGGAGTCCATTTTCCCCTAGGATCACCTTGTGGCAGTATGATGCATTTGATCACCAGATCTCCAAATTGATATACTTGGCGTCTGACCTTTTTGTTGAAATCCTTGATCATCCGTTTTTGATACATTTGACCATGGCAAACAGCAGTAAGTCTCTTCTCATCAATCAAGTTCAATTGATCAAGTCGAGTCTGGATTCAATCTTCTTCGTTCAACCATGCATCCTTCATAATTCTTAGAGAGGGGATTTGAACCTCAATAGGCAAGACGGCTTCCATGTCGTACACCAAAGAATATGGTGTTTCCCCGGTTGATGTGTGAGCTGTGGTACAATAACCGTGGAGAGCGAAAGGTAACATCTCATGCCAGTCTTTGTATGTGTCTATCATTTTTTGTATGATATTTTTAATGTTCTTATTTACAACTTCGACAACACCATTCATCTTTGGCTGGTAAGGGGAAGAATTGTGATGTTGTATCTTGAATTGCTCGCACAAAGCAGTGATCATAGTGTTGTTGAGATTCGTAACATTGTTAGTGATGATGCTTTCCGGGATACGGTACCGGCAAATGAGATTTTGCTTGATGAAACGGGCAACAACATTCTTGGTAACGGAAGCGAAGGAAGTTTCCTGCACCCACTTTGTAAAATAATCAATGGCCACTAAGATGAAGTGGTGTCCATTAGAGGATGTCCGCTTGATTTCCCAAATCATATCTATTCCCCACATAGCAAAGGGCCAAGGAGTTGTCAAGACATTCAGAGGACCCAGAGGGACGTGTACCTTGTCAGCATAAATCTGACACTTATGACAAGTTCGAGAATGTTGATAGCAATCTGCTTCCATGGTAGACCAGTAATAGCCTGCCCGTAGGATTTTCCTTGCCATTGTATACCCACTGGAATGGGTGCCAAAAGTGCCTTCATGTAACTCAGTCATGATCCTTTCTGCTTCAACCTTGTCTACGCACCGAAGTAACACAGAGTCATGATTACGTTTGTACAGGATGCCATTACTAGGGAAAAATTTAGCAGATAATCTCCTTAAGAACTTCTTATCATTGATTGAAGCTCCTTCTGGATATTCTTGAGCCTCGAGATACTTCTTGACTTCGTGAAACCAAGGCTGGTCCACTACTTCTTCAGTATTAATCTCGTGACAGTGTGTTGGTTCCTCCATTCGTTCGATGGTGATCTGGGGAGCCTCGTTATCCCAATTAAGTTTAAACATAGACGACATTGTGGCTAGAGCATCTGCTAGCTGATTTTCTTCTCACGGGAAATGCTCGAAGGTAATCTTCTCAAAATGTGGTAACAATGTCAAAACATGTTCTTTATAAGGGATAAGGTTAGGGTGTTTGGTGTCCCATTCCCCTTTGATCTGACTGATAACCAAAGCTGAATCTTCGAATACATCCAAGGATTTGATCCCCAAGTCTATGGCAGCTTTGAGACTGAAGATGCACGCTTCGTATTCCGCCATGTTGTTTGTACAATTGAAGCAGAGTCTTATGGTAAAGGGAGTATGACATCCTTCCGGAGATATGAGTACAACACTGATACCATTGCCAAGTGCATTCGATGCCCCATCAAAGAACAGGGTCCATCGGGATCCTTGTTCAGGTCCGTCATATGGCCTGAATTCTTTACAGTTGTCTAACGTCATGATGTCTTCATCCAGAAATTCGAACTTCATGGACTGGTATTCTTCTACAGCTTGGTGAGCAAGGTGATCAGCTAATACACTTCCCTTTATCGCTTTCTGGGTAGTATACTGTATGTCATATTCTGTCAGGATCATCTTCCATCTCGCTATTCTCCCAAAAAGAGCAGGCTTCTCGAAGATGTATTTTATCGGATCCATTTTAGATATCAACAAGGTAGTGTGAGTTAGCATATACTATCTTAGCCGAAGAGCAGCCCATGCCATAGTGCAACAAGTTTTCTCGAGCATTGAATATCTTGTTTCACAATCGATAAACTTTTTGCTCAGGTAATAAATAGCATGCTCTTTTCGGCCAGACTCGTCATGCTGCCCCAATACACACCCCAATTGAGTTTTCTAAAACAGTCAGATACATGATCAATGGTCTTCCCTCGACTGGTGGCATTAGAACAGGTGTCTCTTGCAAGTATTCTTTGATTTTGTCAAAAGTAACTTGGCACTCGTCATTCCATTTGACTACTTGATCGTTTTTTAACAATTTAAAGATTGGTTCACAAGTAACTGTCAGGTGAGAGATGAATCTGGCAATGTAGTTCAAACGCCCCAAGAATCCTCTGACTTCCTTCTCAGTACGAGGAGCAGGCATCTCTTGTATTGCTTTTACCTTGGCAGGATCTACTTCAATACCTTTGTTGCTGACGATAAAGCCTAGGAGTTTACCAGACCGTACCCCAAATGTGCATTTGTTTGGATTTAACCTCAGTTTATACTTCTTCAGTCTCTCAAATAGTTTTTCTAAGTGATTAAGATGCTCTTCTTCTGTTTGAGATCTGGCTATCATGTCGTCTACATAGACCTCTATTTCATGATGTATTATGTCGTGAAATAGAGCTACCATGGCACGCTGATAGGTTACCCCAGCATTCTTCAGTCCAAATGGCATCACCTTATAGAAGAAAGTGCCCCACTGTGTGACAAAGGTTGTTTTCTCCATGTCCTCAGGCGCCATTTTGATTTGGTTGTAACCTGAGAATCCATCCATGAAGAAAAACACTTTGTGTTGTGCCGTATTGTCAACTAGAATATCAATGTGGGGGAGTGGAAAATCATCTTTAGGGCTTGCCCTATTCAAATCTCTATAGTCCACACACATTCACACCTTGCCGTCCTTTTTGGGCACTGGAACAACATTGGCAACCCATTAGGGATAAAATGTGACAACCAAGAATCCAGCGTTGAATTTCTTCATGACTTCTGCTTTAATCTTTTCTGACATATCAGACCTCACGCGGCGAACCTTTTTCTTTATTGGCGGACAATCCTCTCTTGTAGGCAGACGATGTACCACAATATCTGCATCAAGTCCTGGCATGTCTTCATACGACCAGGAAAAGACTTCGACATAATCATGCAACAACTGAATCAGACGCTCCTTGATACTGGGTTCCAGATTGGCACCCACCTTGACCTCTTTTTTGTCTTCTTCGGTACTTAGGTTGATTGTATCCACGGGTTCCTCGTGAGGCTGAATGTTCTCTCTTCTTGTTCTAGTAGTCTGGAAAGTTTCCCTGGTACTTCACAATCTTCCTCACCTTCATCTTTGGCTTGGTAGATTAGATTCTCAGAGTCACAAAAGGCCATAGCAGTATCGTTACCCATGGAATCCCGAATGGATGTATACCTGCATTGTGAGTGTGAGTGTGTGTAAGGGTATATCTATCCTTGAAAGAAATAAAAATGTAAAAAGCAAAACAATGAGCACAAAAGTTTGTATGCGAAAACGTCCATGATTCATTGATGTCATATGAAAATGAGATAATAACCCTTACAAATGGACCATTGTGCCTCGGGTAAGACACAAGGTTTTAAGAGTGCGAATTTTTTTAATATTACAGATCCAACAAAATGTAAAGACAAATTACTGTGGGATAAAAGTGATCGGCACAAAATCTCCAGCCTCCCAGTTGTTGAGCCCTCCACTGACAGTCAGGAATATCCAATCCTCCATGTCATAGCTATCTTCATCTCCTTCTATGGTGTTGACCTCGCGGTTTTTAATCTTCAAGGGTGGTCCTCTGGCACGAGCACGATGTACATCCTTCTGAGCACTTGAAGTGAAACCCAAGCCAAACTTGTCAGACTTATATGGGATATCTAGGAGTTGTCCCCAGATAGTGCACCCACCTTCTTCTACCACCGCTTTGGCATCCTTCAGAGATGACATCCAGAGTGGAGGCCTTGTGATCTTCGGAACAACCTTGGTTACTGCTATATCTTGCAGGACCTCTTCAAAGTGTTGGAATGGAGTTTCAATAAATTTGCCATCTAATTCCACATATCTGAAGGAATTGAGATGGCTGATCATATACTCTTCTTCTCCATGAACAGTGATAATCTTCCCTTGAATCAGATATTTCAGCATTTCGTGCAACATAGAAGTGACAGCACCAGCATTGTGAATCCATGGTCGGCCTAGCAAGCAAGAATATGAGGGACGGATATCCATTACATAAAAAGTTGAATCAAATGTTTGTGTTCCAACTTTTATGGGAATGTCTACCTCCTCGTGCACCATCCTTTTTGAGTCGTCAAAAGCCCTTACTACTATGTTACTTGGCTTCAATGTCAATCCCTCACAGTCAAGCCTATCAAGAGCTTTTTTAGGCAATACATTCAGAGATGAGCCAGTGTCCACCAAAACATGGGCCAAGGTTATGCCCCTACATTCAACAGAGACATGCAATGCTTCATTATGCTTCCTTCCTCTTGGTGTTAAATCAGCATCCGAAAAACCTAGACCATTATCTGCAGTCAAGCTGGCTACTCAGTCTTGAAACTGATCGACAGATGTCTCTTGGGGTACATGGGCAGTTTTCAGGAATTTTACCATGGCTTTTGCATGCGCATCGGAACATAGTAGTAATGCCAGCATGGAAATTTTAGAGGGAGTTTGCCCCAGTTGTTCAACTACATCGTAGTCGCTTCTTTTAATGATATTCAGAATTTCCTCCATCTCTTTCCGGGAGGTCTCAGGGATAGCCAATGATTGTGTCTTCGTCTTGACAGACTCAACCAGAACACCTTTTCCTCGAGTCTCAGTTAATTTGGCAGCAGGAGTGTTGGTAGGAATGATAACAGGGGTTGTAACAACTTTGTCAGTTGGAGTATTGTTAAAGATAATTGTAGGACTGGGAATGGCCTTAGGAGGAGCAACAACAACAAGAATGATTACGGGTCCAGAAACAGCCTTTGGGGGAGCAATTTCTGGAGAGAAGATCCTACCACTTAGGGTAATCTTACTAGTCCCTGCAATATTACTGACGCCGAAATCCACTTTCTCAGAACTTGAATCTTCGGCATCTGGCCAATCTTGCTTAATAGCATGGTAGTAGACATCCCCTCCATAATTCCATGGCATGGTCTTGTCTGACGAGTATGGGACTGGTCCAGGCATTGTAATTATTAAAGGAGTTGCTTTTGGAATTGATGTAATTCTAACGGGTCTTTTGGTGGAGACCCTGGAAGAATTGGCGGAAATGGTGATGATAGAAACATCTTCAAAAGGAACAAGTGGAACAGAAGTCTTCTCGAATAAAATATCTTTGTTATCTATTAGGTACTGAACGCCTGCTTTCAACAAAGGACAACTGGTTGGTAAGGACAAACAGAAATGGCAAACTTCATCACAGCCCGGGAACACACCGACACTAAAAAAATTCACTTTGATAGTCAGAAGTGGGGTCATAAGTTCATCAACTGAAGTAACACATATTTCTTCTTCAATGGCATTGGTACTATGGTCATGTCTGGGCATAGGGGTAGAAATGAAATTTGGCTTTTCAGGCGCATCGAATTCAATCTCTTTTGCTTCAATGAGATCTTGTATCTTGTTCTTTAGAGCCCAACAGTTATTAGTGTCGTGGCCGGAACTTTCAGAGTGGTATACACAACGGGAATTGGTATGATAGTGAGGAGATGTTGTGTTGGGGTTTTTCGAAGCTTCTTTCAAGGTTACCAAATTGGATCTTAGTAGATGCGGTAATACCTGAGATGGGGTCATGTTAATTCTGGTGAATTGTCTGACTGGCCTTTCCATCCTTGGTTGATTATTTCTTTGTTGCTCAGGCGCCAGTTTAGGAATCATAACAGCCCCCACCATTGGTCGGAGTTCGGCCCTATCTTGATTTCTCTGAGGATAAAAAACAACCACTTCTTTCTTTCCGAAATGGCTTCCTTATGGCAGTGGAGGAGGATGTATCTTTCTGAATCTTTCCACTCTTTATACCGGCTTCCACCCTTTCTCCGGTTAATATCAGTTCAGTAAAACCTGCAGATGAACTTCCAATTAAATGATTTAAGAAGGGACCAAACGAGGTGCCCAATAACATGTCTACCAATACTCTCTCTGATAGAGGGGGTTGAACTCTTCCATCCAAGTCTCTCCATTTTTGTGCATAGTCCTTGAAACCTTCATTGGAAACCATGGCCATACTCTGAAGTTGAGTACGGGTAGGTGCAAGGTCAGCATTGTATTGGTATTGTTTGTAGAAGGCTGCATCAAGATCTTCCCAATTGTGAACGTTGGCTCTTTCGGGATGGTAAAACCAGTCAAGTTGAGTTCCAGACAGACTGTCTTGGAAGAAATGTACCCATAAATCTTTGTCAGCGGTATGGGGCTGGATTTTCCTTACATAGGATCGGAGATGCATTTTAGGGCACGAGATTCTGTCATACTTGGCGAATACAGGTGCTTTGAATTTCGGAGGAATGATAATCCCCGATACTAATCCCAATTCCTCAAAGTCCAAACCTGGCACTTTTTGGATTTCCATCACACTCAACCACTCTTCGAGATGTTTATACTTGTCATCAACTGGAGGGTATTGTTCTTCAGAATAGTCTTCTTCTTCCTCTTCCTCTTCTGATTCTGACAGGACAACTGTTTCCTTGCCTTTCCCACCTTGGTTGTCTCTTTCACTAGATGTCGTTGCAAAGTCTAAGGTCCTTCTTGTCTGCCCATGAAATCTTTTTCCCATGTTTAGGACTCCGGTTACATTTTTTGTTTTCTTTTTCCTCTCCTCAGCTAGCAAAGTATTTAACTCTTCTTGTCCCTTGGCTAGGGTAAGAGCAATTATTGAAACTGTGTATTATGAGCTTGGAGGTCTTTCACTGTTTGCTCGAGATCCATCTTACTGAAATAAACAGTAGAGAGATGAGGAGACTTGTTGCAAAAGACCTGCTTATGTTATGATGAATGATAAATGCATATGCAAATGTTTTCAAGGATTTTAAGATTCAAATTTGTTTTAGACAAAAAGGAAACACACGTTATATTAATAAAGTTAAAGCTTGAGTACATAAATGCCTTTTCGGGAAAAATAATATAAAAACTCTAAGATAAAAAGGTAGTTCGCATCCTCTTTGGTGCAATGTAGGCATTTAGAGTCTGCTCCTCATGAAGTAGCCTAGTGAGTTCCAAAACCTTCTTTTCGCTTGTGTAGAATTGGGATTCAAAAGTGTCTCGCTCCCCCTTGAGTTGTATCTAATCTCTTTGTAGGTCTTCAAGAGAGGTGGACATATCAGGATGTAGGATAGTGTATAGAACATTTCCCTCCATGACAGACTCAATGATTACCGGGAGAATGGAGGGGTAAGGCATCATAAGACTATGAGCACGAGTTCGTACCCATTTGAGGTAAGGCTCAAGAGGGATGGAATTTTTATGCCCCAAAGTCTTGCTATCCACCTTATTCGACATCCTCCAAGCTCGGATAAATCTCTGGCGAAGACCTTGATCGTCGTTTTCGTAGTCAAATACCAAACCTTGAATCAACATCTCGTGCGGGCCATCCCTTCTGGCGTAACCAAACTGTCTTAAGGCTAAACATGGGTTGTATGTGATACCTCCCCTAATTCCAAGTAAAGGGACATTAGGGAATTCTCCACAACGGTCGATAATGATAACATTCTCTTTGGATCGGGAGCACCAATGAATGTCTGAATGTTTGGGCGTCATCAACCTTTGTGACTACCTTGAACCTTGCTCATTTTTTAATACAGATTGGGGAAGATGCGAAATAAACCATATTTCCAAGAGAGGAGTGCGACACATAAGGACACTTCTTTTCCTCATTGTGCGAGTGTGAAAAGAGTGTAGGATATCCCCTAGCAATGTAGGTATCGGGTTGCGGGATATGAAGATTTTGACGGTGCTGACATCTATGAGTTGGTCAGGATTTGGAAACAAAACCATCCCATATATGAGGAGAGCCACAATTTCCTCAAAGGCTTACAATTCTAAGGAATTCCAACAGCTTTGGGCTTTCTCAAACAGGAACTTTGCTAAGAAACCTTTGACACCACTCCTTGTTTCCCAATGAGTTGTGATATCAGATGAGTGCAAGTGTAGAGCTTGAGCAATCTCTTATGGCTTTGGATCTCTTTTCGTACCGTTGAAAGGTAGTTGATTGAGAATGGGAATCCTCAAGAGTTGGGATAATTTCTCCAAAGTAGGCACAAGTTGATAGTCGGGAAATGTGAAGCAATGGTGTAAAGGATCAAAGAACTGAAAGAGCACCTTCATCATATCCTCATCTGTGTTGGAGGTGACAAGGTTGAGTAGGCGGCTATATCTCTCGGTAAATGGAGAGTTTTCAGGAATCCTTGAAGCTAGCTCCTTGAGTTGTGGAGGTATCCTTACAAGGTTGACTTGAATAGTTTTCCTGCGGAGTGAATCCATATCCTACAAAACAAGAACAAAGATGAATCCCAAAATCCTTGAAATTGTTAGTGGATGTATATAATGTTTATGATGTTCATGATGTTATGTACAAGTATGTATATACAAGCAAAGCAAACAAGTCCTTAGGTTTAGGCTTGCATGGAGTTTTATAGGTAAGTATCCTCTTGAAGTTTAGTTGGCTTAAACTTGTCCTAGTAATAGTAACTGGGTTCTAAGGAGCTCAATATCATTGGTTTGTTTCCTTGGTCATTTTTCAGCACAAGCCTCTTTAATGGAGACCGAAATATCCCAAGAAACCAAACCTCAATGAGTGTAGTATCGAGTATCTACCAACTTCGGACTGCACCAAATCCGGTCATCTCACTACATCCTAAAGGCCAAGTTGGTCAAGTAAAGGTTCTAAAAGTTCATTAGTGCTTTATGACATCACTCAGCGGCCCTGTATTCTCTTTGATTAACTCAAAGGCTACCGATACCCACAAATATGTCGCACTAATGTAGCTATTGCTTAGACCATGTCGGTATATCCCGCACAGTTTCCACAACATATTGCTACTTACCTATAATGTATCACAAATCCGGGTAGAGGATTCAAACCCAAACAAAGAACCATAATGTAAAGTATACAAGTCAAACAATGTAAGCAAATAAATGTGATCTATCCCTAAGATAACCCCACTTTTAGAATTTCCCCAACAGAGTCGCCAGTTCTGTGATACGGTGGGAGAACTAACTTGAAGGTTTTGCGTTTTATCGAAAATGTTGCGGTTAGCAAGAGTCGCCACTGACTTTTCTTTTATCCAAAAGGAAAGGTTAAAAAGCACAGGAAAAACCTTTGAGATTGTTTCTGGAGTTCGGGGGGTAGATTATAAAAAGGGAAGGTATTAGCACCCTTTTTATCCATGGTTTTCCATGGGCTCTTAGTTACTTGCTAGATCACTTGCTTTTGTTTGAAATTATGCTTTGTGTGGTTTTTGAAAGTATTTTGTAAAGAGGTCTTTGTTTAGGCAATCTTTGTAATGATTCTCGTTCGTAAGAATGTATACAAAGATGTTGATCTTTTGAAAATGTTTTCAAGTTTTGTAAGATGTTTTGAAATGTGTAGGTGTTTGTTTTGAAAATAGCAAGGATGTTTGTTTGAAATTGAGCAAGTAATTAGGAGCATTCTACCTACTCAAAAGTCTTTCTTGTTTATTTTCTTTTCCTTTGACATTGTTGTCTTACCATTGATTTGGTAAATAAACCTATCTTTGGATGTTAACGGGACAGGCGTGGGTCATCGTATAACCATGATTAGCAATGTTGCAAGGTATCTTAGCATTATTTTTGAGGGACTAATATCATTTGTAAGGCAACTTAGATAGTGTCATCGAGTGACTGTGATCTTGTATTTGTTTTTTTTTGCTAAGATACCTTACATGCGTAATATGGATATTTTGTAAGGCAACCAAGTGGATTTTACCCTAGGGGTGCTTGTGTGCAAGTGTATTATTTTCATGCTTGATTTTGTCTTGAATTAGGGTTTGCTATTTGGGTTGGTTTTAATCTTTCCATACAAAACCTAATTACTAGCATTGTATATATGAAAGTGATAAATTGCGAAATTTAAAATTACTACACTATTAAAATACTTGTGGGAGGGGGTATACAATTTATGAATGGGGATTGCAATAATATAAACCTAATTAATCTATTACAACCAAATTGAATGTGTACAAATAACTGAAGAAATATATAAAGTACAAATGCAAATGGAAGAAAATAATTTTTTTGTTTGGATTTTTATATGAAAGTGGTTTTAACCTAAACCTAATTAGAAAAAAATATTTTAATCAAAATTAACTTAAATTAGTTAAGAAAAGAAATTAATTAAGAAAATATTTTTGAATAAAAAAACCCTAATTCTATTTAGTTGATTAAAAGAAAATAAGTTTAAAGAAAAAAGTATTTTTTTGTATTTTTGTCTTGAAAATAATATATGGTGTTGTAAAATATTTTTGGCCTTTTTTATATTAAAATAAATATATAAAAGAAAATAAATAATAACCTAGTTTTAATTTAATTTACAAGGTAATTAGTAAATATAAATAAAGTATAATGAATAAAAATAATTTTTTTGTGTGAGAAAAATATTTAAATTATGTCAAAACATAAATCTACTACTTTTATATTTTTTATGATTTTTTTAGTATTTTAGAAAATATATTTAAAAGAAAAAATGAAATAAATAAGTAAATAAAAATAAATGGGCCAAGGGTTGCCAAAAGTAGGCAAGGAGGTGAGCTAGCAAAAAAAAAACAATGCCAGGCCCAACGCCTGCAAAAAACGTTAGAGAATCAGAAAATATGAAAAAAAATGTAAAAATGTTCACGCTGGGGCTTGAACCCAGGACCAAGGGGTGAACATGTGCGCGCTTTACCACTGGGGTGGCTATACATCCATTTATATAAACAAAACCATAAATATGTAAGGCAAATCAAGTCCTGATGACTTCATCTTCAACCTCCAGCCGGTGTACCTATAACTTCTTCATTTCTCAACAAAAATGGAAGATGGCAAAATGAAAGTTGTGCTATTTTTCCTCACGAATCTAACCATATAACTTATGTAAGCTAAAAGTCAAAGATGAAGATTAATTTTGCTGACTTAAATTGAAACCTAATTTTCTCAGAAATTTCAAATCCAAAATTCTCTATACACAGTCAATATAAATTGGAACTATGAACATGGTCAGCTTTAGAGCAAAGATATCTACATTTTATTTTCACAAATCAGGATCAAATGATGCTTGTATGAATAGATAGAAGTTTGAAAACTTACCTCTTGCAGCTAGAGTTGTGAATGGAGTTTGAGCAACTTTTGAGATGGCTTGAGGATCTGTTTAGCTTGCCTGGACCTCCTTGAGTGTATTCCAATTCCTACTTTGCCTTGAAAGTCCCTGAATCTCTCTACTCAAGTCAACCTGCAAGCTTGATGTTTGAAAATGGTGGATAGTGATGGAGGAGTTACAGTCTTGAAACAGGGGTCTGGATTACTTTGGTATGATGTATAGAAGGTGTTTGAATGATTGGTTTTCAAAACGCACGAGTGGAAATGAAGATGATGAGTTTTGGCTCAAAACTATCAAGTTAGGAAGTTTTGTGCAGCAATGGTGTTTTGGAGAGTTTTAGGGTCTTCAAGCTCGTGTGTTAGTTTGCAAATAGTGTATGTACTTATAGGCAAGAGGTTTTGAGGCTTGAAACAACTCAGAAATTGAAATCACATGTTATGGCTTGGTTACTTGATTTTGAAGCAAAGTTGACAAACATGGTTTCAATGTGAAGTACAAGGATTTATAGGGTGGTTAGCAGGCTGTAGATATATTGCTTCTTGCTTTTAAATGTTTTGGAGTCAGAAACAACAATGTATGGGCTCAAAAAGAGTTGACATTGTGATTAAAGTCACATTTCTAAAATGGAAGTGGTGACTTTCTTCCCAAAATGGAAATGCAACTTGGATAATGGCTCAAATGCTTGGACAATGGCTCTATAAGTTGTGTAAACATTAAATTATTAAGTGATTAGCAAGTTTGAAACCTGAAAAGTAAGATTTGTACAGCATGCTTGAAGATTGGATCAAGTGTTCTTCACAAAATGGCTTGTAATTCAAGTTTGAAAACCCTAACTTCTTGACTTCGATTCTCCTTGCTCAAGAATGATCTAAAGGAGTTCTTTGACATTTTGGAAAGCTTGAAATTTGCTATACAACACATATTTGAATTTATTTTGAAGATTACTCTTGGAACTATGTGAACAATTTCCATGAAGTTAGGTCAAAAATCTGCCTAACTAGGGCAAAATTTCACTAAGTCTTTTTTAGTTCATGAGCATGTATTCACAAAATTATAACTTGAGATCCAAGCACTTTTGGAATAAGTTGTGTGAATCAAAGTTGTAGATTTAATGGATAGCTACAACTTTCATGTTGGAAGTTTCCTTTGAATAATCATGTTTCATAATGAAAAAATTGCTCAAAGTTATGAAAAAATAAGAAATTTTCAACACTTCGGAAAAATTTCTAAGTTTAGAAATTTTGACTTTTCAAAATGAAATCTTGATTTCTTGATGTCTTGATGATTAAGTTTCCTATTTTGACATGTTTTGATGAATTTTGATCTTTGGCACTTGAATTTGACCAAAAAGTCAAAGTTTGACTTTTCAGTATATAGTTGACTTTTGATCAGTTGACTGCAAAATCATCTGTCAATCTAAAGTATTTGCAATGTTTTGAATCATTTAATTAGGTAAAAATGATGCAATTGGACTATTGAGATCATTCCTTAAACCAATTTACCATTTTCTAGGTCAAAAATCAGAAATTGCCCTTTCCCAGTCAAAACCCTAATTTTGACCATTTTGCCCTTTTGGAGATTTGATCAAATTTCTTGAGGAATTATGGTCCAAACTTGATCAAATGATACATACGAGTCTAAAATGTTGATGTGGATCAAAAATTATGAAGTTTGACTGTAAATTGGCCATGGTTGACTTTTTTCCCAATACAGCTGATTTTTAGGTCAACTGTTCAATTGACTGATCAAACGTGTGATCCAAGGCTTGAAACTTGACATGAATAATCTTGGGGGTCCATAATGATCCATGAAAGTCATATGAAGCATTGATAGTTCAAAAATACTTGTGCAAACTCAAACCCTAATTTTGGTCATCAGTGCATAAGGAGGTGTCTTGAGCTGATCAAACCCTAGTGCAGTCTTGAGCCCAATGAGATCTTGTGAGAAAGTTCTTGATAAGCGAGAGCGCAAATTTTGGGGTACAAAAACATGTCATTAATAAAAATTTTAAATACTAAAGTTTTAACCTTTATTAATTTCTATATAATTTTAAATCAAAAAAATAAAAATGTTAAATTAAAGATTAAGTAGTTAAATATTTAAATGAATGATAACTTAAAATTTTGACAATAACATGATATCTAAAAGGTAACTTGAAATATGCTTTCTAAATTTATGTAAAAAAAAAAAAATTGATAACAAAATATTTATAATAAAAAATGATACACTTATCAGAGTCAAAAATTAAAATCATATTTAAATGAAAAAATATCTTTAAATATAAACTTCTTTGTTTGAGTGCCTTGTTGGGTTGGCATGTGATGTATCTCTTTTTTCTTTAGCCAATTTTTTAGGCTTGTAACTAAAACGAACTTATTCCCGTAAAAAAAAACTAAAACGAACTGACATCACCATGCAAGTCAATTAAGTTCTTTACTATTCCTCTCGTCTGTTCGGGGTTATTATCATAGGGTTATTCTCGTGGGGTGTGAGGCGGAGAACGGGGATTATTTGAGATTTGGATTTAGGTTTGAAGAAGGTAAAAATCGTCTCTGATCCGTTCTATATCTATGCCTACTCCTATCCCAAGTACCTCCTTGTTCCAATAACTATTGTTATAAGTAAATTCAATCAAAGGCAAGTAATTCTAGTAACGGGTGTTGGTCGAGCGCTGAAGTCGTGTAAGTTGACGCTGCATTTTATTGATCGTTATCAGATTTTTGAGAAAGTAGGTGAAGTGGCTTATTAGATTGTTTTTCCACTGTCGCTTGCTAAACTCCATGATGTGTTTCATGTGTCTCAGTTGAGGAGATACATTGTGGATCCTTCTCGTGTGGTCCAATTAAATGATGTACAGGTAAGAGATAACCTGATTGTGGAGACATCACCTTTGCAGATAGAGGATCAGGAGGTGAAACAACTTTGTGGTAAAGAGATCGCTTTGGTGAAGGTAGCTTGGGGAGGACTGGTGGGTGGAAACGTGATTTGGAAGCTCGAGACTCAGATGAAGGAGTCTTATCTTGAGTTAATTTTTGAAGACGAAAATCTTTTAAGTGAGGGAGAGTTGTAACACCCTGATTTTCTTTATTAATTATTTTATTAGTTATTTATTTTATTAATTATTATATAATATAGTAATTAATTAAATTGTGTGATTTTGTAAACATATGAGTTATTTGAATTAATTGGTGATGTGTGATATATAATTTATTCTATTAATTGAGAATGTGTATTATGTGAGTAATTGAGATATTGAGTGTGAAAATAGAAATATTAGTTAATTGGGTCTGGTCTGGTGAGTTAGTATGAAAAAGAGATAAGCCCATTAGTGAAACACTAGTTAGTAAGATTTGTAAGACAAAAGAGAAAATAGAAAGCAGAAAGAGAAAAGAAGAAATCAAGAGAAGAGGAAAAGAGGAGAAAAGGGAGAGAAAAAGAAGAGAAGAGAGAATAACCCTAGAGAATCTATATCTAAGGTAGGAGTGGTTTTTACATGATTATTTGGGATTGTAAGATAATGTATCGATGATGAAACATGTTTAGGTTAAAATCCCTAATTTTTATGGTTTTGACATTGTTAAATTTTGATGAGTAGTTCTTGAATATAAATTATGTGCTTTATGAGAAATTGATGTGTTGTTAATTTTATTAGTGTTAATTTTGTGAGATTAGTTGCACATAATTTTGTATCCGTAACTTTTCATTCGGTTGCATATACTAAATGGTTAATAGAGGTATGCATGGATACCAAATTTCAAGAACCAATCTATTTTATTAGTTCTAGTTTTAAAACCAAACCATTTTTATAATATCTAATTTAAAATTTTAAAATGATTTAAATTCAGTTCAAAACCGATTTTAAACCAGTTTGTAATCAAAACTGGTTTGTAAGGAAATCGTACATATCTTATTAGTTATTACTAAATTTATTAATATTGTTGTAACTTAATACTGCTAAAAGACACTGACTTCTCATTTCTTTAAATTTGTACACATAATTATATTCATTCATTAATCTTCTCAGCCTATGAATATTATTTTTTCTTGAATTTTTTTAAATTAAATAAAAATTTAGTTGAGATCAATAGTAACGTTCGAACATTAACACACCACTCACCAAAGCGCTGTATTCTCTCTCATCAGTAACCAACACCGCTTACCACCCCTTTTCTCCCTAAAATCCAATTGTTTTCTTTGATATCATGTAGCTTAGCTACTTGGTGGTGTGTTGAGGTCTCTGTCTACACCACGTTTTCACCTTTGGGATGTCCGATTTTGTTTCTCCGGCTTTTCTTCGAGTTTTTTCGGTGATGGTTGTTCCTCTAGTTGTCTCTCTTCGGGTTGACCGACTTTGATTCTTTACTGCTTCGCTTTGGTTCTTGCATCGTTCTCGATGGGCGGATCTTCAGGTCTGGAGTTGTAGTGTTTCCTTCGATTTTGGTGTTTTTAGGTTGGGTCCTCACTAGATCATTTGTGGAAGCTCCTTCTCCGATGGATCCTTTGTAGGTTTGTGTTTTTGGCGCTGAGTTCATTTCCTAATATTTTGATTCTCTAATTGTCTTCAGATTTGTTGAGATCTATAGGTTTTAAGATTTTAGGTTTTCCTCTTTGCGCCAACACTAACTTTCTATCTGCATCAATCTTCGGGATTGATGTGGGATTGGTTTCATATTCGTATCGTTCAATTTGATATGGATTGTTGGACTCGAAAGAGTCGTTTTGCTTGCTGGTATTTTTATTAGAGGTTGTTGGTTCATGAATCAGGACGTGTTGGCAGTTGATTTATACACCATGCTGAAAAGAGAATGCTCACACTAAACTCTTTCTTTTGCTATTTGGTTTTGCGCCCGTAAGCGGGTTCGCCGGATAGTGTTTGTCGTGTGTGCATTTTTACTTTAGTTATTTCTGATATATTTGTATTTCTTTTCAAGTTGTTTTTGTGGTTTAACAGTGTTTGGTTTATGTCCCTTTAGTCCGTTGTAATCTCTTTTTATTTTATATATATTTTCCTTTATAAAAAAAATATTTTTAAGTTTTAATTTAGTCTCTTATATTTAGTAAAAAAAATTGGTCACTTATAAAAATATTTTAGTAGAACATTCTGATATCTTATTTTATTTTAGATTTTAATTTATAAATATATGATATTTTAATCAATTAAATTTATAAATACTAGAAATTATGTCTAATTTTATTATGGGTTTAATGGACATGCACTGACAATGTAAAATAATTTTACATTGTCATCCACTACAAAAAACTCTCATTTGCAACGTGAAATTCACGTCACAACATGAAAAATCCCGTTACAACTCCTTATTTGCGACGTGAACCATCACGTGGCTGGGGAGCGGGTGAAAATTTTTTTGCAACGTGATTTTCATATTACAAAGTTGTGACATGAAAATCACGTCGCAACATGCTTGCATAGAAATTCAAACTTTACAAGAGAAGTAGGCGCAACAGTAGGGAAGTCAGAAAAAGTACTTTATTTGCCACGTGATTTTTACGTCACAAAATAGTAACGTGAAAATCATGTCACTAATTAATAACATTTAACACCCACTCTAACATCCAGCTTTTTTTTATAAAAAAAAATAAGTTGCGACGTGATTTTCACATCACTAAATTGTGACGTGAAAATCACGTCATTAGTTTTTTACATCACACGTTCAGTTTTTGCAACTTTGTGACATGTAAATCACGTCACTAATCTTTTTCTTTTTTAAAAAAAAAATTAATTGCTGAAAGTTATTTTTCTTTTATAATTAATTAAATTAATAAAATTAATTAATAAATTCAATATATAATAAACTAAATAATAAATTTAATATATAATAAATTCAATATATTTAATTTAATATAATAAAATTAATAAACTAAAATTATAAATTTAAGAATTCTTAATTTAATATATTAAATAGGTTTAATTAATTAGTATGTTACACAAATTCAAATTTGAAAGCAAAATAATAAAAAATTTAATTCTACGGATCATCTTGGTTGGTATAGTTGTCAATGTCAAAATTATCTTTGTTTCCGTCATCCTCCGGCTCTTGACCACGAACATTTTGATTTCTACCAAACCCTTGTATAAATTGTCTCATTTGCTGCTCTATATCATCTTGCTTCTTCGCCATGACCTCCATTTTTCGTTGTTGTTCTTGCCTCATTGCCTCCATTTGAGCCTTCATTTGGGCTTTCATTGTCGCCTCACGTTACGCTGACTCGCGTCTCGCCTCATTTAATGCAAATTGTCTTATTGTTTCAAGTTGTTATGGTGTCAAATTTGGTTGACGTGACCCTCCTTCCCCATCTCTAACTCTTTGAAATAGAGTTCTATCCTCACTTCTCAAAGTGCCCACCAAATTTCTACCATAAAAAAAAACAATTGTTATGGCCTTTTCCATCAATGACTTGATCCCAAATATAAAAATCCACATCAGGATGAAGCGACTCTCCCTCTCCCGAAGTATATTAAGGATTATGAATCAAAATATTTGCGAGCAATGTCTGATAATCCTCCTACACATTCAATAAAAAGGTAAGTTAAATATATATTAAATTAAGTTATATTATATTAAAAAATTTTCCATGTGATTTTCACGCCACGACTTATCAATTGCCACATGATTTTCACGTTACAACTTCTCAGTTGCCATGTGAAAATCACGACACAAAATTTTCATTGAATAAAAAAATATAAACAACCTAAATTAAATTACTTACAAAACCTTTTAGAGTATGTTCATCAACAAAATTCCCAGTTTTCTTTGTTCGAGTCTTTTTAACCAACTCAATCATCAATGAAGGTCTCCCCAAAATCTTGGTATAAATAATAAAATTAACTTTAATTAATAAAATATATTATGAATCAAAATATAACTTAAAAAGTGGTAATATTTACCATCCTTCGATCATGCAATATGCTCTACGGTACTTATACTTCCAACTGCATTAACGCACCCCCCCTTTTCAGATGCCCTCATCTTCTTAAAATTTTCAAATTTAGCCCGAAATTCGGGGTGACTCCAAATATTTAAGAAGTTCCTAAAAAACCTCTTTGCCTATTCAATTGGGGACGGATACCCTGAAGTTCCCAACACTCTCTAACACGCCGTATTATATCAGAAAGCCATCTTGAGGTTCAATCATAATAATTGTTTTTAATCAGCTTCTCGTTCAATGGGTCCCACATACATTTTTCCTGCGATATTATATGACATTAAAATAAATAGTTATATAATCATAATGAAAAAGTCATTTAAATAACAATAACTAAAAATAAATTAATTATACCTTAAATTTGTTAAACCAAGCTTCTTTATTTTTGACGTCTTTGAAGGTCTTCCAAAATTGCTTATACATCTGCTGAATTATATAATTTATAATCTTGGCAGCAGTCCGACTCGGAGAGAAACTAAACAACAATAATTTTAATTAGAAATATTAAATATAAATTTATATTAAAAATGAAAATGTATTCTTAAATTAAAATTTATAAATAAGAAACTTACGAGCTTCCTTCGGGCCAAATCCAAAATCTCCCGTCAATGACATGAATCTCACTCGGATCATCATTCCCTCAAAGTTCATTTCTATCTAACACATCATCATCCTCATCCACATCATCATCATCATCATCCGACTGCGTATGATCATCCTCACGTGCAGGTACATGTGTGGGATACGGGGTGTAGGATCCTCCAGTCTGTGTGGGATGTGGGGTGTTGGATCCTCCAATCTACTGGAAGGATAAGGGCATCTGCGTTGGGACTTCTTACCACATCCTTACTCTTATCAATTCGAGGTGGAATTTTACTTATTTATATAGAATACACACTTAATATATATATATATATATATATATATATATATATATATATATATATATATATATATATATATATATATATATATATATATATATATATATATATATATATATATATTCATCAACAAAAATAATAAATTTTAAAAATACATTCTCATCAATACATATTCATTAACACATTCAATAGATGATTCATTATTCTCATCAATACATATTCATTAACACATTCAATAAATAGTTCATTATTCTAAATCTCCATGCTCGACATCTATATCATTCTCATCATCTTATGTGATATTGTCCTCGGATCCAAACTCTTCATCATACTCTTCGTCCATATTATTATCAACCAACAATATAGATAGATCAACTTGATGTCCCTCAACCATTATATCAGACAAACTTGTAATTTGTTCATCTACAATCACATCATTAATTTGCTCAACTTCATCAACTTGGTAAGCAGCATCTTTCACTAGATCTCCAGTTTCAATATGACCCTGCGGTTTTGTTTTTATTACAACACACCATCCTCGTTAACGTGGTATAAGTGAAGGATAAGGAACATAATAAACTCTCCTAACAATATATGACATTATGAAAGGGTCATACTCTTTGTACCTTTGATCCATTTGAATCTCAACAGTACCATCTGACTTACCTATTTTTGTGCCTATAGTTGGATCATACCATTCACAATAAAACAAGATAACTTTATTTTCCGAGTCCAAGTAATTGTATACCAACTCGTAGATATGTTTAAAAAAATCCATATAAGTCATCTACACTGCCATCTGTAACTCCTTTTACAAATACACAACTGTTTATGTTTTTTTCCCTTCAGTCCATGTCTCAGTGTGAAATTTATATTCGTTCACAAAGTATGTGTGCCATTCATTTGCGCTTTGAAGAGGGCCTTCGGACAAGTTTCTCAAATGGAGTATTTGCGGAGTCGGTGCAACAATTCTAGATAATCTTTCCTTGAACTATACTGGAAATTGAGCATGAATGACACTGAATGTTTATTGTACACCGGCACTATAAAAATAGGCGATGTTAAATTCCCTAAAAAGAAACACGCTATAAGTTTCAAGATAATAATTTTTATATTAACACTGCAAAGAAAATTAAATAGTTGGGGTATACTTACTCAAGATATGGTTTAACTTCAACACAGTTGATCAAGACATGGACATGTGCGGATTGCATTTCTTTTTGGATTAACCAATGTACACCCTTCTTTCCAGAGGGACAACCTGGTATCCCGAAGACTGATAAGGTGAATTGACTCCTCTCGTTGACATTTACAGGATTCCGTATGATTCTAGGAGTTAACATCAAGTGATTGAAATAATGATTGCAAAAATGTGATGTTTCGCGATGCAAGTAATATGCACATATAGATCCTTCAACTCTAGCTTTATTTTTCACTGATCACTTTGAATCACCCATGAAGCTTTCAAACGGATACATCCACCTATATTGAACAGGTCCACTAAGATAAGCTTCATATGCAAGATGCACATGTAGATGTTCCATAGATGTTCAAGGCAGCTCACAGAGTAAAGTTTTGTTTACGGGATATATCATAAGTCCATTCTCCAATCCAAAACCTCTTCAAATCATCAATTAAAGGTTATAAGTACACATCGATTTCGAATTTTGACTGGACAGCCCTGGAATGACCCACGTCAAAAACATGTATGGTTTTGTCATGCACATCTCAGGAGGGAGGTTATAAGGAGTTACAATAACTGGACAACAAGAATGCACACTTTCCGACACTTGCACATATGGGGAAAAACCATCAGAGCATAGTCCAAGCCCGACATTTCTAGGTTCTGCAGCAAAATCAGGACGTGTCTGATCAAAATGCTTCCATGCCTCGCCATCAGATGAATGTCGCATAGTGCTTGAACTTGTTTGGTTTTTATGATGCCATGTTATTTGACTTGTACTATGCGTTGGAGCAAACATTATTTTTAACCTTGGTATTATCGGAAGATAAAACATGGACTTTACTACTACAAACTTTTGCTTGTTGTTAATGGCTCTACTGCGAACTTGATATCTTGGACTCTTACAGAACTTGCATTCCTCCAATAATCCATCTTGAGTACCAAACTAATTGTCATAAAACAACATGCAACCACTAATGCAACAACCAATCATTCTTACTTTTAAACCCAACTTTGACACCCACTTCTTTGCATCATAAAAACTTGTAGGCAAGTTGTCTTTCTTTGGGGTGGAGTCCAACATTATTTTTGTGAAATGTTCCAAACACTAACCAGGAACATTCCAATTTGACCTGGCGGCCAATAATCTCACACACATTGATAACTTTGAGTTTGACGACCCCTCGAATAACAATGTATTTATCTCATTCAACAACTGATAAAATCTCTGCTCTTCCTCATTCGGACACTCTTCCCCGTTAAAATTTTCAGGTTGATCATATGTCACGTTCACACCAAAAGCATTCTCAACCATTTCACCGATTAGATTAAAGTTTTCCTCATATTCCATAGGCGGTCGACTACTTGAAGCATGCGTGTTGCTAGTCTCTGGTACGTTACTCGGCATTTCATCACCATTATACGTCCAAATCCAATAATTTTCAATGAAACCCCTTTTATGCAAATGACCTGTTACTTTCTCCAGGTCACTAATTATTGGTCTTCATTCACATTTAAAACAGGGACACATAACTCCTCCTTGGCTTCGACAATATTCCTGAGCAACCGCCCATGTGATAAACTCATTAACTCCTTCTATAAAATGGAGTTTAAGTGCATGTTTTCCTGAATACAATCTATCGTACATCCAACTACGACCATACCGATAATATTCTATACTACACATTTATACAATCATTATCTTATTATTAACTATAAATAAATATTTAACTATAGTAACTATAATTAAATTTTTTAATTATTTTGAGTATATATATATATATATATATATATATATATATATATATATATATATATATATATATATATATATATATATATATATATATATATATATATATATATATATATATAAACATTTAATAAACATATTGAATATATATTAACCATAATTTTTTTTAACAATTATTCTTTTAAGAAATATAAAATATAATTATATTTTATTTTATTTTATTTTAAATACACATATATAATATATTCTACTTTTAATATATAATTTGTTTAAAAAAATGAATTAGTCTATTTTAAAAATACATTTTTTATTATATTTTATTTATAATTCTATTTTTAAAAATTAATAATGTTTCTTTACTATATTTTGTTTTATTTTTCTTACAAAATATACATAAAAAGTTTAATCTATATATTTAAAAAATACTGTTTTAAAATTCTATTTTAAATTATATATATGAATAAAAAATACTATTTTTAATATATATAGACACATTAAATAATTTTTTTTGTTATATATATATATATATATATATATATATATATATATATATATATATATATATATATATATATATATATATATATATATATATATATATATATATATATATATATATATATATATATATATACCAGAAATTATAATTGTCAGCGGAATCAGGATCGAAATTATAAGTATTTTAAGGTAGAAAGAAAACAAAGCATATATAAAACTTTTTTGTATTAAAATTGTGTGCTTATAAAGGAAATTAAAATCCCTTATATAGAGATACAAAGGCTTACTATTTAAGCCGGTAATAGCTACCTATGATGATCAGTTACAACAAACAAAGATGAGTTATTAATATCAGGTACACATTGGGCCTCATCGACACAAAAATAATTCACAAACAACAAAGTAGACAGAAGATTCTTTTTTATTGTTTTAAGATAAGATTCTCTCTTATCTTTGTGTTTTCCATTATTGCTTATGGGAAATTCTTGTCATTGCTTAGTCCCTTGTCATAGCTTTAGCCTTGGCTTTTTCTTTAGCCTTTTGGGTCATAGGTTGATTCATAGCATCCCAGAAGTCTTCAGTTGTGGGATCATCATTTTGAGCTTCTCCAGCTAAACCTTCAAAGGTGTTGGAATCTATTGATCCCATGGATGAACTGGTCTTCATGGATTGCATATCATCTTTTGAAGTTTGAGATTGGAAAGTGTAGAAGAATTGAGTCTTCATATGATCTAAAGTTCTGACCGTAATTTCTTCTTCTATTTCATTGGGATGCTTTCTTTGAAAAAAGTTTTTCAGGTTTCCCGTAGACATTTGTTGGGAGTTTTGATCTTTAACATTGCTATTTTTGTCTTCACTCATGGCTGATTTGATTAGAACAATTTTGTCTTGGATGTCTTCTAAACTCATTTTATTCCACTATTTGTAGAAAAAATTTCTTTCTAGAATTGACACATTAAACTTGTCTTTGGAAATAGTGATAGTCCATCTTCAAATCCAAGGAATTTGAAACTTAGTGAAGAAAAGAAATGGACATTGTCCAGTTATCAAATTTGATGAAATATTTAATACTAGTGGACTATTTTCGCACCAAGGAGTATACAATTCATTTAACTCTTTTGGAAAATTTCCAGCGTAGGACCAAATTTAATCCACCGGGAATAAAACCAATTTGGAATGGGTCTATTAATCACATCTGGATTAATTGATAAAAACCAAGAATGTTTGTTCTTAGGATTTTAGTAATAAAAGGCTTGGGTGAAAGCCTGGACATAGTCCCAATAATTGAAATAAATATATTTTCCTTCGACAATTCTTATGGCCTTTTCACCATTAGGGTTAAGACCCCATTCTCTAGGTGATAAGATATTATTAATGTGGCATTTATTGAAGTTTATGAAACTTGCAGGATTGTTATTTTGATAATGATGAGTAAAAGTTGCTGATTCAGTAACTGCTAGTAATATTTCTAAATGTGGTCTTGATTTACCATGAAGGCCTGGATATCCTCTTGATTCGAGGTATCTTGTTTTGATAGCCCATCCATCATTTGGATTTATTTTTATATCCTCATCAGCAATATACATAATTTTTTCTATAACTGGATTCTCAAAATAATCAGTTACTTTTTCTTGAGGGGGGTCATTGACCGTAATTTCTTTGTAAGATATAATCTTTTTAGAAGATGAAGAAGAAGGTATATCTTCCTTTTTTGAGGTAGGTAATTGTTGCATATTTCTACCTTTATAGATTGTAGTCCAATCCCCTATAAGGGGAATGTTTAATTTACTTTGGGGTAACATATTGTTACTCCCTCTTCCAAGGCCTCAGCCATAACCGCGGCCTCTTCCTCGCCTAGATGGGGGTGTCATTCTTTCCCTGCAAAAATTCACGAGTGAGGTAATCAACAAATGAATTGTTTTCACCTTTAATATGTTTAATATCAAATTCAAACATCGATAGTTGAGATTTCCATCTAGCAAATATTTGTTTTGAAACAAGAATTTTAACATCTTTTTCAATAATTGATTTGGCAGAGATGCAATCAATTTGTAATAAAAAAATTTATTAAGTAAATCATCTTGAAATTTTGAAACACATTTTATAATAGAAATCATTTCTTTTTTTATGGTCGAATATTTTGACTGAGTAGGATTCAATTTACCAGAGGTAAATCTAACCAAAACTTCTTTGGATGTTTCAGGTATAACCTGTTTTAGAATTCCTCCATATCCTAATTCTGAAGCATCAGTTTCAACGATTTTAAAATACTTGGGATTAGCCAGAGATAAACAAGGAAAACATTTAACCTTGTTTTTAATTCTTCGGACTGCTTGAGAATGTTTATCAGTCCAAGGGCCAGGATTTTTTCTAAGTCTAGCATGTAATATACTAGTATCATTGGCAAGATTCTCATAGTAATCAGCAATATAATTAAGACTACCAAGAAATCTTTATAATTGTTTCTTATCAGTAATGGTATCAGGGAACTTAGAAGCAAATTCAATACTTCTTTGAATAGGAATAATAGTTCCTTGATCAATTTCATGTCCTAAAAATCTAATTTTAGTCTGAAATATTTTAATCTTAGGCGCGGATATAACTAATCCATTATGCTTAATTAAACCTTTGAATATTTTCAAATGTTTCATATGTTGATCAGTTGTTTTAGAAAAAACTAAAACATCATCAATGTAAACAATTATAAATTTTGTATAAGGAATAAAAATATCATTCATAATATTTTGAAATTCGGAAGGTGCGTTCTTTAACCCAAACGGGAGGACATTCCATTCGAAATGTCTAAAAGGCACAGTGAAGGCCGTTTTATACTTATCAGCTTCATTAATCTGAATTTTCCAATAGCCAGATTTCATATCGAATTTAGAAAAGATTAAAGCAGTGTTTAATCTATCTAATAAATCTTTTTTATTAGGAATAGGATATCTAATCCATTTAAACACCTTATTAAGGGGTTTATAATTGATAAAAATGTCTAGGGATGCCGCGTTCTCTTTCAATAGCATTATTAACATAAAAAGCAGTGCAACTCCAAGGAGATTTAGATTTTATAATTAAACCTTTCTCTAAAAGAGAATCTATTTCTTCCTTACATAGGTTTAAATACTCATGATTCATCTGGGTTGGTCTGACTTTAGTGGGAATCTGACTTTCATTAAAGTCATCAAGATAAGGTAAAGAAATAACATGTTTCTTTCTATCCCAAAAAGCGTTTGGAAAATCATTGCAAACTTCATCTTTAAGTTGTTGATCAATTAATTTGATTTGTCATTTTATCTCATATTTATTAAGTTGTTCATTAATATTTAATAAACTAACTTCTTCTTTAAGAAAACCTAATTGTTTTTCTTTATTTAAGAGAATACTTTTAACCTCATTAAGCATTTTAATATGAGGATCAGTAATGAATTCAAAAGGGACCTTCTTACCATTAATCATGGTGGTGATGCCTTTAGTGTCAATATTTATTAAAGGCATAATGCTATTTAAAAAGGAGTTCCAAGAATAACCCTGTGAGTCATATTTTTTACTAATATAAAATGGGTAGGTAAACAAATATCTTGATTGCAAACGTGGGTATTAGGTAATTTATAATTAATCATTAATTTGTCACCACTAGCCTGAGCAAGGGTTTGAGTGGTTTTGGTATAATATTTGGTAGGAATAATTCCTTCCTGAAGACAATTAAAGTCAGTGCCGCTATCAATAAGGGCAACTTCATTTTGTAATATAAACATTCTGCTAATAACTAAAGTTATTCTAACAAACCATTTTTGAGAAATTACTCTGTCAATCAGAGTGAGAAATCTATCATTAGTGGAAAGACTGCTAGTAGAAGATATTTCTTTGACTTTAGGGGTACTTGTTTCAAGTAAGGAAACCCTTTGAGATAATTTTTGATTATCCTTCTTTATCTTAGTAATTTCAGATTTCAAAATATTAATATCTCTGTTTAAATCAGTAAGGTAAATCGGAGTTTCACGGATATGGGACTGTAGAAATCTGGATAAAACCTCACTTAATTGGTAAGGGGCTTCAATAATAATAGGCGATTCTTTTTTAGAGTTTTCTTGAATTAAAACTTCAAGCATTTTTCGTTTAAGATTATTATCAGAAATAGACTCAATACCTTTTATAGCTTCATCTTGTTCTGCATTAAGAACATTAAGATCGTTCATGTCAACAATAGACTTCCAATAATCTTTTTGATTACATTGATAATTATTATTGTCAGAACTATCAGAGGAATAATCTGATGATGATTCATAGATCATGTCAATATCTTTATTAGAAGAATTGGTTTCTGAGTCAGATTGAAGTAAACAAACTTTCTAAAGTTGAGAGCGTAATTTCTCATCCTCGATTTCATTGAGAGCTTTTTTGGTCCAACATTGGTTTGCATAGTGACCAGCTTTACCACATTTGTGGCAATATACATCAAGCATTTTAGCTTTTATTTTGCCTTTATGATTAAAAGTCTTTTCTTTTGGTCTACTTTTATTAAAGTGACCCTGTTTCTTATTCTTCTTATAAGAGTTTTTATAATTATCCTTATTTTTATGAGGTTTATTCCTGAAAATTTTTCCTTTTCTCTTTTTATTCTCAGGAGATCTTCCAAGATCAAAGGCGAACTGGTCGCAGAATTCACCCATTTGGTGTTTTTCAAAAAGTTTCTATTTTTTAAGCTGATTTCTAAGCTTAATATCATTACATAAGGTTAACCCTTCATTAACACAAGTACTAATAATTTGGCCATAAGTAAGATCAGGATAATTAATATTTATCCCATCATTTTTACTTCTTAACGAATGTCTAACTTTTTCAGAAAAGAAATGAGGTAATCCATCAATAAATTTGGCTTTCTAGTGGATAGAGTTAGGTTTTTGAATTGATAAACTCTAGATAAAAAGGTATCTTTGTATCATCTAAAATGTGTAAGGGAGGGACATCTTAGATTCTGTAGTAGAGTTTGAATTTTTTTCTCCAATAGGGATATTGGTTCCAACAAAATGTTGAAGGATAGAGAGACACAGTGTATAAACCACATCTTCTTCTCTTATGGTGGCAATACCACTTGTTCCGATTCCAGGAACTTCAGACTTAACTATTTTCTTATGGTTAAGAATATCTTTTTCTTTACTATCAGTGAGATAATGATCCCACCAGCCTCTTAATTGACCAACAAATCCAGATGATATAAAGGAGGCAATATCTTTGTCGGAATTTTCGTGCTGTTTACAAATAGTAGAATACATAATCATTCTATGTATGGCATCAAGGATTTGTTTGTCATTTAATCCATCAATGTTCCATTCGTAAATGGCTTTTCCAGAATATGAATTTTGGAAGGGTTCAAGTTCCTCAAAAAGTAAATCTTGAGGAGAGGGGCGTTTATAATAGTATTTCTCCAAAGGTTTAGAGTTATAAATAGGGTTTATTTCATTAGTATTTTGATTACTAATGTCTAAGTCAGCAAACATATTTGCTAAATCATTAATGTCTTCTTCATTAGAGGAGTCTTGATTAGACATAACAGTTAAATGTAAATCTTTAAGCTTTTTCTCAAGAATACAAACAAACTCATCTCTGTTGGTTTCCATTTTAAATCCTTCTATAAGAATAGGAGGTTGAATTATAGGAACATCTGAAATATTGGAGGTAGAAGCTTGTTCTTGAAATTTAGGCTTATTAATAAGGTCAATAATAACCTTTTGATGAGCTATTTGTTTGTCTAAAATGTCTTTTACGGATAAGAGCTCTTTTTCTAGAGAAATAAATTGTTCTCCTAGACAAACAAGGTAGGCATTAGTATAATTATTGGATTTAATTATGAAATTTAACTCCTTAAGAGTAACCTGATTTTGTTCAACTCTTTGTAATTGAAGGATAAGATAAGGTGTAGCCTCATCATGAGGACCCAAACTTATGGTTTGCTCTGGGGGAAAAGGAGATTCCATTTTTTCTCCTTTAATATTTTCCCACTGTTTTTGTAGAACTAAAAGTTCGTCTTTTTTCATAAAAACTAACTCTTCTTTTTGTTTACTTATAAAGTAACTAATGAACCATTTGACAAAATGAATGAAATCTTGGTTCATAGACATTTGAGTATAGTACTCATCCTTAAAGTTAGCTAACACTGGAGCAGGAAAAGTTTTAAAAACCCATTTTCTAAATTGAGCGTACCTTTCATGATGAAACTCGTCATTGACAAAGTTTCTTAGATTACTACCTGGGGAATAATCTAACATTATAACGGGAAGTCTATATCTGAGGGAGTAGGTGATTCTACTCTAGGAGGATTTGGTTTTTGATATATACCACGGGGAATTTTGTTTTCGCTAAGTCTTATATTCTAACGACTTCTACTTCTTCTCTTAATTGAGAATTTGAAGGTCTAGCTAATTGACTAAGAGCAATGTAAAACTCATCTAGAAAATTTACAGAATGTCTTTTAGACATAGATCTAGGTATTCTAATCATTCTTTTAGAGTTAAAGTTTATCTCCAAATCTCCTTCATTAGTCTGGATTATTTGATCAACATCCTTATTAAGGATGGGTTCAGGTTCTATGGCCTGAGGAAGATTCCAGGTTTCTGGAAAATTAATTTCATCCCATTTTAGCAACCTTTTAGTTGCAACATTAGATGTTAATAAATTAGTTTGAACTAAGGTAGTTGTTCCAGGAAACGATATTTGTTTAGCTTTAGGGTTTAAAGTGGTAAGAACTTTGTAATAAATCCTGTAACATATAGCCATAATTTCACTTCCAGGTTTAAAATTGTAACCATTGGTATGAATAGTTAATTGAAGAGCATCTAATAAATTTTTATTAGACATAGATAAGCTTATATTGGGAGAGACATCAAAATAAACTGGTCCGTGACACAGGTTTGTCTCAATTAAAGCAGCTGAAGATTGTTTAAAATCTTTACATCTACCATCTCTAATATATCCCAGGATGCTAGTATTTAATCCTAGCAAAGTTAAAGGATTAACAACCACTTGTATTAAACCAACATGGATATAATTATAATTTTTAAAAGGAAGTAAATCCTTTTTTGTTAAAAGTTTGATTGTCTGAGTACTTTCAGAAATTTGAATAGTCTGTTCTAAGATTTTAACAGCAAAACGAGATAATATATCTATTTTGCCAAATTTATAAATTTGGTTTGAAGGTACTGATGGAATTGTACATTTGTTAAGTTTATCCAAATTCTTTAGATATTCCATAAATTCTTCATGTTTAATCAAACTGTTTTGATGATTATCATCATCAGAATCCATAAATATGACAGGCTAAGGATGTTGTGGTTGATTAGCTATCTTAGGTAACACTAAGTAGGTAAATATAACTTTTGATCTTAATACAAATATATCTAAGCAACAACTGATAAGTCATCTTTGCAAACAAAATGTTGTTTAACTATCAACCCTAAGGGATAGAAAGATCTCTCCTAAATCAAAGATGTCCAATGTTTTTTAGCAAAAATTTACTTTTCAAATTCATTTTGACACTCCCTTCTCCGGGAAAACGATGAATATAAGAAAACACTAAAAAACCTCTTTAGTTTTAAAAAAAACCCTTATTACTTGTTGCCATGATATATATTTATTAATATCAAGAGAAAAACCTACATACTTAGTTTCTTCTAAGTTATCTAACCTTCCACAACAAAAATTTTAGCCACTAAATGACATTTATTATTAGTTGGATTAAGAAATATACCTTAGTTTTGGAACCAGGTGATGATACCAGAAATTATAATTGTCAGCGGAATCAGGATCGGGATTATAAGTATCTTAAGGTAGAAAGAAAACAAAGCATGTATAAAACTTTTTTGTATTAAAATTGCGTACTTACGAAGGAAATAAAAATCCATTTATATAGAGATACAAAGGCTTACTATTTAAGCCGATAATAGCTACCTACGATAGCCAGTTATAACGTGTCGGGTACACATTGGGCCCCATCGACACAAAAATAATTCACAAATAACAAAGTAGACAGAAGATTCTTTTTATTGTTTCAAGATAAGATCCTCTCTTACCTTTGTGTTTGCCATTATTGCTTATGGACAATTCTTGTCATTGCTTAGTCCCTTGTCATAGCTTTAGTCTTGGCTTTTTCTTTAGCCTTTGGGCCATAGATTGAATCATAACATCCCAAAAGTCTTCAGCTGTGGGATCATCATTTTGAGCTTCTCCAGATAAACCTTCAAAGGTGTTGGAATCTATTGATCCCATGGATGAACTAGTCTTTATGGATTGCATATCATCTTTTGAAGTTTGAGATTGGAAAGTGTAGAAGAATTGAGTCTTCATATGATCTGAAGTTCTGACCATAATTTCTTCTTCTATTTCATTGGGATACTTTCTTTGAAAAAAGTTTTTCAGGTTTCCCATAGACATTTGTTAGGAGTTTTGATCTTTAACATTGCTATTTTTGTCTTCACTCATGGATGATTTGATTAGAACAATTTTGTCCTGGATGTCTTCTAAACTTATTTTATTCCACCATTTGTAGAAAAAATTTCTTTCTAGAATTGACACATTAAACTTGTCACTGGAAATAGTGATAGTCCATCTCCAAATCCAAGAAATTTGAAACTTAGTGATGAAAAGAAATAGACATTGTCTAGTTATCAAATTTGATGAAATATTTAATACTAGTGGACTATTTTCGCACCAAGGAGTATACAATTCATTTGACTCTTTTGGCAAAATTTCCAGCGTAGGACCAAATTTAATCCACCAGGCATAAAACCAATTTGGAATGGGTCTATTAATCACATCTGGATTAATTGAGAAAAACCAAGAATGTTTGTTCTTAGGATTTTGGTAATAAAAGGCTTGGGTGAAAGCCTGGACATAGTGTGATGCGGTGGGAGAACTGACTTGGGTGTTTTGCGTTTTATCGCAAATGTTACGGTTAGCAAGAGTCGCTACCGACTTTTCTTTTATCCAAAAGGAAAGATGAAAAAGCACAGGAAAGACCTTTGAGATTATTTCTTGAGTTCGGGGGGTAGATTATGAAAAGGGATGGTATTAGCACCCTTTTCATCCATGGTTTTCCATGGGGTCTTAGTTACTTGCTAGATCACTTGCTTTCGTTTGAAAATGTGCTTTGTGTGGTTTTTGAAAGTATTTTGAAAAGGCGCCATCGTTTAGGCAAACTTTGTAATGATTCTCGTTCCTAAGAATGTATACAAAGCGTTTGATCTTTTGAAAATGTTTTCAAGTTTTGAAAGATGTTTTTGAAAGTGTTGGTGTTTGTTTTTGAAAATAGCAAGGATGCTTTGTTTTGAAAGTGAAAAAAGTAACTAGGAGAATTCTACCTACTCAAAAGTCTTTCATGTTCATTTCCTCTTTCCTTTGACATTGTTATCTTACCATTGATTTGGTAAGTAACCCTATCGTTGGATGTAAACGGGACGGGCGTGGGTTATCGTATAACCATGATTAGAAATTTTGCAAGATATCTTAGCATGTTCTTTAGGGACTAAGATCATTTTAAGGCAACATGGATAGCGTCATCGAGGGACTATGATCTTGTGTTTGTTTGTTTTTGCTAAGATACCTCACATGCATAACATGGCCATTTTGTAAGGCAACCAAGTGGATTTTACCCTAGGGGTGCTTGTGTACAAGTGTATTATTCTTCATGCTTGGTTTTATCTTTGATTAGGGTTTTCTAATTGATTGGTTTTAGTCTTTCCATTCAAAACCCTAATTACTAGCATTTGTATATAAAGCAATAAATTGTGAAATTTAAAATTACTCCGCTATTACAATACTTGTGGGAGGGGGTGTACAAATTACAAATGGGGATTGCAAGAAAATAAACCTAATTATCTATTACAACCATATGGATAAATAATGTACAAAAATGAATAAATATACAGTAATGTAAATGAAAAGAAAAATGGATTTTTGTTTGGATTTTTTGGGAAAGAGTTTGGTTTTAACCTAATTAACTAAAAGTAAATAATTAGTTAAATTAATAAAAGTAAACCTAAATTAATTAGGAAAAGAAAATTAGATAAAACCTTAATCTAAATATTAATTGATTAAGAAAGAAAAAGAAATTAAGTTTGTAGGAAAAATATTTTTAATGTCTTTTTTGTCATGAAAATAATGTATGGTATTGTAAAATATTTTTGGTCTTTTTGGTTTTAAAAGAATGTTTTTTTTTATTGTAAAAGAAATAATTAAAACCCTAGTTTCTAATTAAATTTACAAATTAATTAGTAAAATAGATAAAGTATGATTAAATAAAAATAAATTTTATTTGTAAAAAATAAATAAACTATGTCAAAATATAAATCTAATGTATTTTATATTTTTTCTGATTTTCCTAATATTAAATAAAATATTAAAGAAAACAAATAAATAAATAAAGGGAAAATAAAAAATAAAATGGGCCAGGGGTGTGAATAGTGAGCAGGGAGTATGAAAAAGCAAACAAAATGCCAGACCCATGCTGGAGGCCCAACGCTGCAAAAAATCAAATGGAAGTGACAAAATATGAAAAAAGGCAAAAGGGTACCACTGGGGCTCGAACCCAGGTCACATAGGTTAACAGGCGCGCTTTTTACCACTGGGGTAGCTATACATCTATTCATATAAACAAAACAATAAATATATGATATAAAATGCGCCCTGATTACACTTCATCTTCAACTTCCAGCCAGACCACCTGTAACTTGTTCATTTCTCATCCATTTGCAAAAATGTAAACATGAAACTTGTGTAAAATTTTACCACGATTCCAGAAATGTAAACAACTTAAACTAATTCTCAAGAATGAACATGAATTTTGAATGGTACCAAATTCTGACCTAATTTTTCCAGGATGTTCAGATTCAAAATTATAACTTCTTAAGCAATATAAATGAAATCTAAAGACATGGTTAGCTTCAGAACAATGATGTCTACATTTTTCATTCACAAATTAAACATTAATGATGCTTGTATGAAGAGTTCAAAGTTGAGATAACTTACCACAAAACTAGAAATCATGTTCTGCAAATGAGCTTGATTCAAGTTGATGTAATGATCAAGTTAGCTTCCTTGAGTCCCTAGGAAGCTATTCCAATGGTTACTTTGAGTTGTAGGTATTTGAACTGGTCTGGAGAAGTCAAGATGCATACCTCTATTTTTGGAAATGGAAGATGGTGATGGAGGTGTTACAGAACTGTAACAGGGTATGGGATTGTTTGTGTATGATGCTTGGAAGCTTTTGGAATCAAGAGGCCAAGAAACACACGAGTAGTTTTTAGTTTTGGGATTTTTGGCAAGAATATGCAACAATGTAGGTGTGAGATGCAAATCTGAGTTCTTGCTCTTTTCAGGGCTCAAGCATGCGTGTGTTTTGTGAAAAATTACTTGTGTATGTATAAGCAAAAGACTTGAGTGCTTGAGAGGATCAGAAGTACAAGTTCTAGACTGATTGCTATGTTACTTGATTTTGAAGAAAAGTGGAAAGTATGGTTCCAAGAGGAAGTACAAGCATGAGTTGAGTGATTGTAAGTGTTTAGAGAAGAGTCTCTTGAGTTATAGGACATGTATGATCAGAAGAAAACAATTGTAAGGCTCAAGAACAAGTTTTGTGCAAAAAGCTACTTTATCAAAATGACATTGTGCATTTTCTTCCCAAAATGGATATAAAGCATGGCCTTGCATTGAATGCTTGAATTGAGATCTCTAACAACTTTGCAAGCAATTAATTATGGAGTGCCTAACAAGTTTAAGGCCTGTAAAGTAGATATTATGCAGCATAGGTTTGAAATTTAAATCTTGTTCATCACAAAATGACTTGTATTTCAAGTGTGAAAACCCTAACTTCATCTCTTTGATTCTCCCTACTCAAGAATGATCTCAAGGAGTTCTTGGACATTTTTGAAAGCTTGCAATGTGCTCTACAACCCTTCTTTGAATCACTTTTGAAAATTTCCCATGGAAATTCTGGGAGGTTGGACCCCTGATTGCCGTTGGAGATGAAGAATATGCACATCTTCAAATTTTGTTGACATGATGCTTTCGCTGGGGAATATCGCTTGAATGTCAGTTGTTATCTGGTTGGATCCAGGCTTCACAATTGCTAAGGATGAAGTAGTCGACTGTTATCTGGTCGGATTCAGGCTTCACGGTAACTTACTGGAGGAAGAGACGAATTAACTGTTATCTGGTCGAATTCCAGGCTTTGTAGAAAATTTCTTGAAATTGAATAGTTATCTGGTCGGATCTAGGCTTCACAATAACTTGCTAGGGATACGAAAGTTAATTGTTAACTGGTCAGATCCAGGCTTAGCAGTAACTTGAAGTGATAACTACTATCTGGTCGGGTCTAGGTTTCATGGTTTTTTGGAAAGTTGTACTATTATCTGGCCGAGTCCAGGCTTCATAGTGTATCACTGGGGATCACAGTTAATTGTTAACTGGTTGGGCTCCAGGCTTCATAATAAACTATTTGAAAAACTGTTGTATGGTCGGGTCCAGGCTTTGCATATTTCTGAGGTGGATGAGGTCAATTTCTATCTGGTCGGGTCCAGGCTTCACAATAAACTGTTTGGGGATTTAGTTGTTATCTGGTCGGTTTCCAGGTTTCACAACAAATCTCTGAGGGTAATTGCTATCTGGTCGGATCCAGGCTTCACGACAACTTGTTTGAAAAGATGAAATTGAGAACTGGTATCTGGTCGGGTCCAGGTTTCTTAGTAATTTGTTGGGGCAGAGGCAAACTCTACTAAGGAAGAGAAGTTAAACCTTGGTCGGGTTGAGTCCAGGTTCTTCTATATCTTTGAAGAGTTAGACTATTACCTGGTCAGGTCCAGGTTTCATAGCATCTTGAAATTGAGATCAATTGTTATCTGGTCGGATCCAGGTTTCAGATAGTCAAATTGTTATCTGGTCGGGCCCAAGTTTCAGTAATTGAAGAAGTCAAACTATTATCTGGTCGGGTCTAGGCTTCGGTAATAACTTGAAAATTGTGCTAATATCTAGTCGGATCCAGGCTTCATAGCATCTTTTTGGAAATAGTAAAGGCTTTGCTGACGGCTTTACTAGGGATCAGGGGTTATGGCCCTGCGATTTACAATAATCTGAAAGGGAAATTCAAACTGGAGGGTGTCGTCTCAGTTGGGTAGGACAAACTTAGCTTGGGGAGGACACACTTAATTGGGGAGAATATACTCCATTTGGGGATAATAGTCTTGGTTGGGGAAGATATACTCAGTTGGGGAAGACAGGTTCAGCTGGGGGACTTCACGGTGTCTTGATTTTTGTATGTTGAGGAAATTTGAACTCGGCTGGGGAGTTAGGCTCAGTTGGGGAATTTTGTGGTTCCTCAATTATTGTTTGGGAAATAAAACCTGTTGGGGAAAGGTTTATTGCAGTCGTCCTCGTCGGGGTAATGATAATGAGATAACTCTGTGGGGATATTTCATATACATTAAAGAGATGCTTGTTGCTTCTTAGCAGGACACATGTGCCAAATAGTTTTAATTATGTTCATATGCATATGTTCATTCAATTTTAGTCATTGGACAAATTTGCATTTAAAACAAAGACAGAAATTTTGCACTTCAAAGTATATTTGTATTGATATTTTGCCCATGAATAGGCATTTTTGTACAGAGAGACGGAGATCCTAGTAAGAGGAAATCGTCGAAAGGAAAACAAAATTGAGAAAGAAAATAAATAGCCATGTGAAATGATCTTATTGCCTTCCAACTCTACTATTGCCCCAATGTCTTCGAATGTCCCTTGTCGTTGATATAAGTTGATTGGATTGATCTTGGAACGTTTGAACTTGGACCTTGATGATAAAATTGGTTGTGTTGATTCCACGGAATATAGTGTTGTACCCCAAAATTTGCCCTCTCATTTATCAAGATTTTCCTCATAAGACTTCTTGGACTCAAGACAAGATTAGGGTTTGGTCAGCTCAAGCCATCATCTTGCATTGATAACCTAAAATTAGGGTTTGAGTTTGCACAAGGATTTTTGGACCACCAATGCTTCATGTGAATTTCATACATCATCTTGGATCCCTAAGATTGCTCACAACAAGTTTCAGGACTTGAACCACATTTTTGATCAGTCAATTGGACAATTGACCTAAAAATCAGTTGTATTGGAAAAAAAGTCAACCATGGCCAATTTACAGTCAAACTTCATAATTTTTGATCCATAACAACATTTTAGACTCATATGAACCATTTGATCAAGTTTGGACCACAACTCCTCAAGAAATTTGGTCAAATCATCAAAAGGGCAAAATGGTCAAAATTAGGGTTTTGATTGAGAAAGGGCAATTTCTGATTTTTAACCTAGCCAATGACCAATTGGGTTCAAACATGATTTCAAGGGTTCAATGGCATCATCTTGACCTCATTACATGGTTCAAAAGATCTCAATTTCATTGGATTGACAAATGAATTTTCCAGTCAACTGATCAAAAGTCGGTTGGCCAGTTTTCGTGACCACTCACTCAAACTGCCTATTCAGGGTATGGAGCCGGTGTTGATCGTATAGCAAGCTGAAAATAGGATACCTATTCGATCCTAACATTCAGCATAGGGTACGCAACACCAGTAGTAATGCTGCAACGGCGACCTCTAGTTTCGGCCCTCCCCGGGCCTTGAATTCTGTCGTCGATGTGGAAAATAGGGGATTACCCTAGGGAACTGAAAGGCTCTCCCGCAGGAGAGTTCATTTTCAAAAGTTCAATTTCCCTAAGTACACTGAAAAGTCAAACTTTGACTTTTTGGTCAAAATCAAGTGCCAAGGGTCATAATTCATCAAGTTATGTCAAAATGTGAAACTTGTTAACCAAGAAAACCAATTTTGAAAATTAGGGTTTTGAATTTGAAAAATTTCATAACTTAGAATTTTTCTAAGTATGGAAATTTCCTTATTTTTTCCCAACTTTTCACAACTTTTTCACCATGATGCAATTGGATTCAAAGAAAACTTCCAATATGAAAGTTGTAGTCCTCCATGAAATCTACAACTTTGATTCACAAAGTTTTCCCAAAAGATGCTTGGATCTCAAGTTATGAATTTGTGAATAGAGGTCCATGAACTAAATGACTTAGTGAAAATTTGCCCTAATTTAGGCAGGTTTTTGACCCAACTTCATGGACATTTTTCACCTAGTTCCAAGAGGTATCTCAAAATGAATTTCAAAGATGGATTTCAGAGCACATTGCAATATTTCTAAAATGTCCAAGAACTCTCAAAGATCATTTGTGGTTAGGGAGAATCGAAGAGGAGAAATTGGCATTTTATCACTTTTGTTCATGCCATTTTTAAAATGCATCAAGTTGCAAATCTGATCTTGGATGCTTGTACCTTTCATTACATGTTCTAAACTCATTCTACACTCCATAATTAAATGCAAAATCAAAGGATAAGGGCATTATCTTTGCTTTTGGAGCATTATACAAGAAATAATTCCATAAATGGCCAAAAGTTCACAATGCCATTTTCATAAAGCAAGCTTTTTGCAACTTTATCATTCTTGAGCCTTGGAGCTGTCCCTTTGGTGCAGGAAATTTCCATAGATCACAAGCAATGTACACCAACTCTTTACAGCCCTAAAACTAGCCAGTACAAGCATGTTGCACAAGTCATCTCACTTTTCTTGAAATGCAAGAAAGTTGGCCAAAAGTTCAGAACTTGTACAAGCTGATAAAGGGTGGACTTTGTATCATTCTAGACAGATTGACAAACTTATCACAGGCCAAAACACGAAGGCATAACATTTGAAACTCTCCAAAACTCCAAAACTTCATTTTTCTGCCCAAACATCCAGCTTCTGCAAAATCTTTGCCAACTTCATTTTGGCTCGTGCGTTTTTCCTTTTAACCTTTGAAACACTTCATCCACATCATATCAAAGTTATCCAAGCCTTTACATTATTGTTGTAACCCCTGTTTCAGCCATTACCAGTTTCACTTTGGAAGCTTGCAGCTTGACTTCTACAGGGAGTTTCAGCCATCCACAAAGCAAGCTGAGCATTGGAATAGTTTGAAGGAACTTCAAGGAAGCTCACACGATCCTCAGGCCTCACTCAAAGTCTTCACATTTCCATATCCAAATCCAGCTGAAGGAGGTATTTTTCAAAACTCTATCTCTCTATTTAGGCATCCTCAAGCCACAATTTGTGAAGCAAAAATGTAGTTCTTAACATGCTGAAGCTGTACATATGCATACTTGTCATTTATATTAACTGAGCAGTGAGAATTTGAAGCTTGAAGTTCATGAAATAATTAGGTCACGATTTAGGGCTGATTATATTCTCTCTGATCTTTGAGAGTTAGGTCACAAATTTTATATCATTGGAATCGTGAGATTACAAGCTACATGTTTTATGTTATGGATTTTTGTTTTTATGCAAGTATGAGCAAGTTACAGATTTGAAGAAAAAACGCGCGCAAGGAGAAGAGGCTGGAGGACAGGGACAATGACCTTGGGCCTTGGCGCGCATGGGCCCTTCTGTTTTGATTTCCACACCCCTCTCACTTGATATTTGCACCCCCTGGCTTTATTTTGTTTATTTTTCATATTTTCTTTTCATTTTTATATTTATTGTTTTTATTTATTTTTCTGAACCATAAAAAATCATGAAAAATAATTTCTTTATTTTTTGCATTTTATTTTATTTTTTATTATTTTTTTTCACATGGAAAATAGTTTATTTTAATAAATAGAACTTATTTTCTTATAATAAATTGTAAATACATTTAATAAATACAATACATTTTTTTTATTTTATTATTTTACACATAAATATTTATTTTCATACATATTTTAATTTTTAATATTTGTACATAATATTATCTATTATTTTCTTGTATAAAAAATGGACAAAATAATAATCTAGAACATTATTTTTCTTTTAAATCAAAAATTAGGGTTTCCCCCTTTCAAAAATAATAATAATATTTGTCCTTATTTTCTAGGGTTAATTTATTTATTTTCTCATACATTAAACAAATACAAAACATTTTTTTGCATAAATACATTTTATTGCATTTTTAATATTTGTATATTTATTTAATTTGCACATAATTCAATTGGGTTGTAATAGTATTTTAGGGTTTATATTTGTGCAATATCCCCATTCAAAAACTTGTATCCCCCTCCCATAATAATTGTTGTAATAGCTTAGTTTACATTTACGCAATTTATCGTTTTATATATTTGTGTAGTAAATTAGGGTTTTGCATGATAAGACCAAAAACAAACAAATAGAATGACCTAATACAAGACAATCAAAATGCATGAAAAATGATACACATTGCACACAAACACCCTTAGGGTTTCACCCACTTGGTTGCCTAAACAAAAATGACCATGTTACGCATGCGAAGTATCTTGGCAAAACAAAACAACAATAATATCATAGTCCCTCGATGACGCTATCAAAAGGTTGCCTAAACATACATGATCTTGGTCCCACAAACATGCTAAAATACTTGGCAACATTGCTATCATGGTCATACGATGACCCACGCCCGTCCCGTTTAACATCCAAAGATAGGGTTGTTTACCAAATCAATGGTAAATCAACAATGTCAAAGGAATAAAAATGCACAAGAAAGACATTTGATTAGGTAGATAACTTCTAGATACTTGATCAATTTCAAAACAAATCCTTGCTATTTTCAAAAACAAACACACACACATTTCAAAACATTTCCAAACATCTTTCAAAACATTGAAACATTTTTCAAAAGACTAACATCTTTGTATACATTCTTACGAACGAGAATCATTATAAAGATTGCCTAAACAGTGGCCTATTTTCAAAATACTTTCAAAACCACACAAAGCACCATTTCAAACAATTTCAAAAGCAAAGCAAGTGATCTAAACAAGTAACTAAGAGCCCATGGAAAACCATGGATGAAAAGGGTGCTAGCACCTTCCCTTTTCATAATCTACCCCCCGAACTCAAGAAAACATCTCAAAGGTCTTTCCTATGCTTTTTTACCTTTCCTTTTAGATAAAATAAAAGTCGGTGGCGACTCTTGCTAAACTGCGACATTTGCGAACACAAACGCAAAACCTCAAGTCAGTTCTCCCGCCGTATCATAGAACTGGCGACTCTGCTAGGGAAAATATTAAAAGTGGGGTTACCTTAGGGTTTAGATCACCTTTATTTGCTTACAATTGTTTTACTTGTTTGCTTTACACTTTGGTTCTATTGTTTGGGTTTGAATCCTCCACCCGGATTTGGGAAACATTATAGGTAAATAGCAATACGTTGTGGAAACTGTGCGGGGTATACCGACATGGTCTAAGCAATAACTATGTTAGTGTGACATATTTGTGGGTATCGGTAGCCTTTGAGTCAATCAAAGAGAATACGGGGCCGCTGAGTGATGTCATGAAGCACTAACGAACTTCTAGAACCTTTACTTGACCAACTTGGCCTTTTAGGATGTAGTGAGATGATCGGCTTTGGAAGTTGGTAGATACTCGATACTACACTCATTGAGGGTTGGTTCCTTGGAATATTTCGGTCGCCGATAAGAGGCTTGAATTGAAATAATGAACAAGGAAACAATCCAGTGATATTGAGCTCCTTAGAACCCGGTTACCATTTCTAGGACAGGTTGAGCCAACTAAACTTCAAGAGGGTACTTACCTATGAAACCCCATGCAAGCCTAAACTAGGAACCTTTGTGACTTGCTTGTACATATATACTTGTGCATAATATCATTGACATCATGAACATCATATGCATTCACTAACCATTTCAAGGATTTTGGAATTTCATCTTTGTTCCTGTTTTGTAGGTTATGGATTCACTTCGCAGGAAAACTATCCAAGTCAACCTTGTAAGAATTCCTCCACAACTCAAGGAGCTAGCTTCAAGGATTCCTGAGAATTCTCCATTCACCGAGAGACATGGTCGTCTACTCAACCTAGTCACTTCCAACATAGAGGAAGACATGATGAAGGTTCTCTTCCAGTTCTTTGACCCTTTGCATCACTGCTTCACATTTCCTGACTACCAGCTTGTGCCCACTTGGGAAGAATTCTCTCAACTTCTGAGGATTCCTATTCTTAATCAACTACCCTTCAACGGTACAGAAAGAAATCCAAAGCCAGAAGATATTTCTCAAGCCCTGAACTTGCACTCATCTGATGTCATAACACATTGGGAAACTAGAAGTGGTGTCAAAGGCTTCTTGGCAAAGTTTCTGTTTGAGAAGGCCCAAAGTTGTTGGAATTCCCTAGACTTGCAAGCTTTTGAGGAGATTGTAGCTCTTCTCATCTATGGGATGGTCTTTTTCCCTAATCCTGACTAACTCATAGATGTGAGTGCTGTCAAAATCTTCATGTCTCGCAACCCGATGCCTACATTGCTTGGGGATATCCTCCACTCTTTTCACACTCGTACAATGAGGAAAAGAGGTATTCTCATGTGTTTCACTCCTCTCCTGGAAAGATGGTTTATTTCTCATCTTCCCCAATCAGTCTTAAAGAATGAGCAAGGTTTGAGGTGGTCACAAAGGTTGATGACACTTACACATTCAGATATTCATTGGTGTTCTCGATCCAAAGAGAATGTCATCATTGTCGACCGTTATGGGGAATTCCCTAATGTCCCTCTACTTGGAATTAGGGGAGGTATCACCTACAACCCCTGCTTGGCTCTAAGACAGTTTGGTTATGCCCAAAGGGATGGCCCACATGACATGCTGATTCAAGGCTTGGTTTTTGACTTCGACGACGATGATCAAGGACTTCGACAAAGGTTCATCCAAGCTTGGAGGATGCCCAACAAGGTAGATAGTAAGACTCTGGGACACAAGAATTCCATCCCCCTTGAGCCTTACCTCAAGTGGGTACGAACCCTCTCCCAAAGTCTTATGATGCTATACCCCTCCATTCTCCCAGTGATTATAGATCCTGTTAAGGAAGGAGAGGTTCCATACACCATCCTACATCCTGACATGCCAACATCACTCGAAGATCTGCAAAGGAGTTGGATATAGCTCAAGGGAGAACGCGATACTTTTGAAGCCCAATTCTACGCAAGCGAGAAGAAGGTTTTGGAACTCACTTGGTTACTTCATGAAGAGCAGACTCTCAACACCTACATTGCACCAAAGAGGATGTGCAACGTCTTTTTACCTTAGAATTTTGTATTATTTTGCCCAAGGGGAATTGATGTACTCACAATTCTACCTTATTAATATGGCGTGTGTTTCTTTTTTGTTTAAAACAAATTTTAATTTCTGAATCCTTGAAAGCATTACATGAATACATATCATTCATCATAAGCATAAACAGGTCTTCACACCAAGTTTTGTCATCTCTCTGCTGTTTATTTCAGCAAGATGGATCTTGAACAAACGGTCAAAGATTTTCAAGCTCAGAATTCACAATTTCAACAGCTACTCATGACCTTAGCCAAGGGGCAGGAGGAGCTGAAGACTCTGCTAGAGAAAGAGAAAGAGAAAAAGAAGAAGAAGCCAGCCGGTGTGGTTATCATGGGCAGAAGATTTCAGGGACATGCCAGAAGGACCCTATAATTTCCAACAACCTCTAATGAAGGGGAAAGAAAAGGAAAGGAAGCGGAAGTGCCATCAGATTCTGAAGCAGAAGAAGAGGAAGAAGAGGACTACTCTGAACAGAAATACCCTCCGGCTGATGACAAATACAAACACTTGGAAGAGCGTCTAACTGCCATGGAGATATAGAGAGTACCGGGGCTGGACTTTGAGGAGCTAGGGCTGGTGACAGAAATAGTAATTCCTCCAAAGTTTAAAGTGCCACTATTTGCCAAGTATGATGGGGTGTCTTGTCCCAAAATGCACCTACGATCATATGTCAGGAAAATTCAACCGCATTCTACTGACAAAGACTTGTGGGTCCACTTTTTCCAGGACAGTTTATCAGGAACGCAGCTTGATTGGTTCTACCAGTTGGAGAGAGAGCAGATGTCCATAATTGGGAAGACTTGGCAGCCACCTTCTATAAACAGTATCAATACAACACCGATTTGGAACCAACCCGTACTCAACTCCAGGGTATGGCTATGGTATCCAATGAGGGCTTCAAAGATTACGCCCAAAAGTGGAGGGATATAGCCAGAAGGGTGCAACCACCTTTATCTGAAATGGAGCTAGTGGACATGTTCCTAAAAACTCTATCAGGTCCTTTCTTTAATCATCTGATTGGGAGTTCCTCTACAGGGTTCACTGAATTGATTTTAACTGGCGAGAGGGTGGAAGCTGGTATTAGAAGTGGGAAAGTTCAGAAAGATGCGTCTGCTTCCACAGCTGTAAAAAAGCCCTTCACCGGAAAGAAGGAAGTGTCTGCTATCTATGCACAGAGGAATCAGGGAAGAACCGAACGACGACCAATAGTGAGGGCCGTCATGATTCAAAAGCCTGCATCAGACCAACCAAGAAACAACCAGCTGAGAAATAACCAGCAAAGGATGGAAAGGCCAGTTAGGCAATTCACCAAGATTAACATGACTCCAGCCCAAGTCCTACCACATCTTCTGAAGTTGAATCTGGCCATGCTAAAAGAGGCCCCAAAAAATCATAATACTGCTTATCCACATTACCATCCCAACTCCAGATGCGCTTACCATTCTGAAAGTCCAGGGCACGACACCGACAACTTTTGGGCTCTGAAGAATAAGATTCAAGATCTGATCGATGCGAAGGAAGTTGAGTTTGAAGCGCCGGAAAAACCGAATGTAATTTCTGCTCCGATGCCTAGGCATGGACATAATGCTAATGCTGTTGAGGAAGACTTATTTGTTGCCACCGTGGATGAATTGTTGACTCCGCTCTTGACCATCAAGTTGAATTTGTTAAAGGCTGGGGTCTTCCCAGGTTGTGACAAAGATTTCCATGCTTTCCTATCCTCCCCATTTGACTGCCCTCTGTTGAAGAAAGGTATCCAACAACTGATTGATAATCAAGAAATTTTGTTTGAGAAAGCTCCTATTTTTCCCGTTCCAGTGAAAGAAGTTTCAATAATAACCATTTACGCCAATCCTTCCAGGGTTCCTAAAAAACCCGTTAGGATTACATCTGCTCCAATGACTACTCCACTTAAGATAACAATGCCCGGACCGACCCCATACAAATCAGATAAAACAGTACCATGGAACTATGGTGGAGAAATCTACTACCATGGTATTAAACAGATTGAATCGACTGCTGAAGAAGAGAGCTCCGAAGAGGACAATTCCGACATCAGTAACATTGCCGAAACAAGCAAGGTTACCCATAGTGGGAGAATTTTCTCTCCAGAGATTGCTCCTCCAACAGCAGTCTTTGGACCCGTGGCCGTTCCGAAGATTACCTCTGCACCAGTGATCGTACCTACAAGTGTACCCGCCGACAAAGACAATATAATTCCTACCCCTACTTCCATTGCTGATAATAAAGGAAAGAACGTTCAAGAGGAGCCTGTCCTGACGAAGGCTCAATCACTAGTTATTCCTGAAACATCCAAGAAGGAGATGGAAGAAATCTTGAGGATAATAAAGAAGAGTAATTATGATGTGGTCGAACAATTGGGGCAGACCCCTTCCAATATCTCTATGCTAGCCCTGCTGTTGTGCTCTGAGGCACATTCCAAAGCTTTGGTAAAGTTTCTGAAGATGGCTCATGTGCCGCAAGAGACGTCTGCAGATCAATTCCAAGAATATGTGGCCAGTTTGAGAGCTGACAATGGCCTGGGTTTCTCTGATGCAGACTTGACACCCAGGGGGAGAAAACACAACGATGCACTACATGTCTCGGTGGAGTGTAGGGGAACAACCCTAGCCCATGCGTTGGTTGATACTGGATCATCTTTAAATGTATTGCCAAAGAAAGACCTGAATAGGTTGGATTGTGAGGGGCTGACTTTAAAACCCAACAACATAATTGTGAGAGCATTTGACGGCTCTAAGAGGATGGTCCATGGACATACCGATCAAGGTGGGTACCCATACATTCAACTCGACATTCTATGTGATGTACATCCGTCCCTCCTACTCTTGTCTGTTGGGACGTCCCTGGATTTACAATGCAGGTGTCGTCACCTCCACTTTGCATCAGATGCTCAAGTACCCCGTCCAAGGGAAGATCATAACTGTCAATGGGGAGGAGGAGTATATGATCAGTCATCTGAATTCCTTCCGTTATGTGGAGCTAGATGGCGAGTTCATAGAGACCCCTTTCTAACATTTTGAAGAAGTCTCTCCTAAAGTAGCGGCAACCAAGGCGGTATCCTCAACTCCTGTGATCACAAGACCTCCACCTCGGATATCATCTCTCAAGGATGCAAGGGCAATAGTGGAAGAAGGGGGATGTACAATCTGGGGTCAGATTCTAGACATTCCTTACAAATCAGACAAGTTTGGCTTGGGATTTACTTCGACTAGTCAGAAGGTTGTGCGCCGCGCCCGTGCCGGAGGGCCACCTGTGAAGATCAGCCACCAAGGGGTTAATGCACTAGAGGACAGTGAAGAAGATGGCAGCCTGGAAGACTGGATATTTCCTACTGTCGGCGGAGGACTGTGCAACTGGGAAGCAAAGGACTTTGTTCCGATTACTTTCATATCTCAGTAATTTATCTTTTCCATTTCTGTTGGATCTGTAATAATTCACAAACAATTCGTACTTTTTCAACCTTGTGTCTTACCCGAGGCACAACGGTCAATTTGTAAGGGTTCTTATTTCATTTTCATATGTCATTTCAATGAATCATGGATGCTTTTTCATATATAAACCTTTTGTGCTCATTGTCTTTCTTTTACATTTTATTGTTTTAAGATGGCTATCCCTTACACACACCCACACTCACAAATGCAGGTACCCTTCCATTCCGGATCCCATGGGTAACGATACTGCTATAGCCTTCAGTGACTCTGAAGATCTGATCTACCAAGCCGAATACGAAGGTGAGGAAGATTGTAAGGTGCCAGAGGAATTGGCCAGACTATTACAACAAGAAGAAAGAGCAACTCAGCCTCATGAGGAGTTGTTGGATACAATCAACTTGGGTACTGAGGAAGATAAGAAGGAAATCAGAGTGGGTGCCAACCTAGAGCCGAGTGTCAAGGAGAGCCTAATTAAGTTATTGCATGATTATGTTGAGATCTTTGCCTGGTCATACAAGGATATGTCGGGACTCGATACAGACATCGTGGTACATCGTCTACCCACAAGAGAAGATTGTCCACCAGTGAAACAAAAAGTCCGCCGCATGAGACCTGACATGTCAGAGAAGATCAAAGCAGAAGTTATGAAGCAGTTCAATGCTGGATTTCTGGCTGTTACTTCCTATCCACAATGGGTTGCTAACATTGTGCCTGTGCCTAAAAAGGATAGCAAAGTGAGAATGTGCATGGATTATAGAGATTTAAACAGGGCCAGCCCTAAAGATGATTTTCCACTTCCGCACATCGACATCCTGGTTGACAACACAGCTCAACACAAAGTGTTTTCTTTCATGGACGGATTCTTAGGCTATAACCAGATCAAAATGGCACCTGAGGACATGGAGAAAACTACTTTTGTCACACAGTGGGGTATGTTCTGCTACAAAGTGATGCCATTCAGACTGAAGAATGTCGGGGCAACCTATCAACGCGCCATGGTAGCTTTATTTCATGATATGATACATCATGAGATAGAGGTCTACGTAGATGACATGATAGCCCGATCACAAACTGAAGAAGAACACCTTGATCACTTGCAAAAGCTGTTTGTCAAGTTGAAGGAGTACAAGCTAAGATTGAACCCAAACAAGTGCATATTCGGAGTCCGGTTCGGTAAACTCTTGGGTTTCATTGTCAGCAACAAGGGCATCGAGGTTGATCCTACCAAAGTCAAAGCTATACAAGAAATGCCTGCTCCTCGCACTGAGAAGGAGGTCATAGGGTTCTTGGGACGCCTAAACTACATTTCTAGGTTCATTCCTCACCTAACATCTACTTGTGAACCAATCTTCAAGCTGTTGAAGAAATATCAGGTAGTTATATGGAATGATGACTGTCAAGTTGCTTTCGACAAAATCAAGGAGTATTTACTAGAGCCTCCTATCTTGATGCCACCAGTCGAGGGAAGACCGTTAATCATGTATCTGACCGTCTTAGAGAATTCAATAGGGTGCGTACTGGGGCAGCATGACGAGTCTGGCCGAAAAGAGCATGCCATTTATTACCTTAGCAAAAAGTTTACCGACTGTGAAACCAGATATTCACTGCTCGAGAAAACTTGATGCGCTTTGGTATGGGCTGCTCTCCGGCTAAGGCAGTATATGTTGACTCATACCACTTTGCTGATATCTAAGATGGATCTGATAAAGTACATCTTTGAGAAGCCTGCTCTATCTGGAAGAATATCTAGATGGCAAATGATCCTAACGGAATATGATATACAGTACACGACCCAAAAGCTATAAAGGGAAGTGTGCTAGCTGATCATCTGGCCCATCAAGCTATAGAAGATTACCAATCCATGAAGTTCGACTTCCATGACGAAGACATCATGACATTGGACAATGTTGAAGATCTCAGACCATATGACGGACCGGAACAAGGATCCCGATGGACCCTGTACTTTGATGGGGCCTCCAATGCACTTGGTAACGATATCGGTGCAGTGCTCATATCTCCAGAAGGATGCCATACTCCTTTCACCGCCAGACTTTGCTACAACTGTACGAACAACATGGCAGAGTACGAAACATGCATCTTTGGGCTCAAGGCTGCCATAGACTTGGGAATAAAATCTATGATTGTGTTTGGGGATTCAGCTTTGGTCATCAGTCATATCAAATGAGAATGGAACACTAAGCATCCAAACCTCATCCCTTACAAAGAACATGTCTTGACATTGTTACCACATTTCGAGTGGATTACCTTCGAGCACTTCCCGCGAGAAGAAAATCAGCTAGCAGATGCTCTAGCTACAATGTCATCCATGTTTAAACTTAACTGGGATAACGAGGCTCCCCAAATCACCATTGAACGGATGGACAAACATGCGCACTGTCACGAGATTAATACCGAAGAAGTAGTGGACCAGCCTTGGTTCCATGAAGTCAAAAGGTATCTCGAGGCTCAAGAATACCCAGAAGGAGCTTCAGTCAATGACAAAATGTTCTTAAGGAGATTCTCATCTAAATTCTTCCTAAGTAATGGCATCTTGTACAAGCGCGATCATGATTCTATTCTGCTATGTTATGTGGACAAAGCTGAAGCTGAAAGGATTATGGCTGAATTGCATGAGGGCACCTTTGGCACTCACTCTAGCGGCCATATGATGGCAAAGAAGATTCTACGGACAGGATATTAGTGGTCTACCATGGAAGCAGACTGCTATCAACACTCCCGGACCTGCCACAAATGTCAAAGCTATGCATACAAGGTGGGGAATCGATATGATTGGAGAGATCAAGCCTACAACATCCAATGGACATCACTTCATTCTGGTGGCCCCTGATTATTTCACAAAGTGGGTCGAAGCAGCTTCCTTCGCATCTGTTACTAATAATGTTGTTGCCCGCTTCATCAAGAAGAATCTTATTTGCCGGTATGGTATCCCCGAAAGGATCATCACTGACAACGGTACAAACCTTAACAATACTATGATCACTGCTTTGTGCGAGCAGTTCAAGATTCAACATCACAATTCATCCCCCTATCAGCCAAAAATGAATGGTGTTGTCGAAGCTGTGAACAAAAACATCAAAAAGATCATACAGAAAATGACAGTCACCTACAAGGACTGGCATGAAATGCTACCATTTTCTCTCCATGGGTACCGTACCACGGCTCACAAATCAACTAGGGCAACACCCTATTCTTTAGTTTATGGCATGGAGGTTGTCTTGCCCATTGAGGTTCAGATCGCCTCTTTGAGAATCATGAAGGATGCAGGTTTGAGTGAAGACGATTGGATTCAAACCCGACTTGGTCAGTTGAACTTGATCGACGAGAAAATACTTACTGTTGTTTGCAACGGTCAGACGTATCAAAAACGGATGATCAAGGTTTTCAACAAGAAAGTCAGACGCCAGATATATCAAGTTGGAGATCTAGTAATCAAGCGCATCATTTTGCCACAAAGTAATCCCAGGGGAAAATGGACTCCTATCTATAAAGGACCATTTGTAATCAAGAACATCTTTTCTGGTGGGGTAATAATCTTAACCACCATGGATGGCGACGACCTGCCACACCCTGCGAATGCAAACATAGTTAAAAGATACTACGCATAAGAGACCCGCTAGGTTGACACACATAGGCAAAACAAGGGAATCCCGGCGAACCAAAAGGTTCGAGAAAAAATTAGGGATAAAATAAAAAAAATCTATACACCCGGCAAGTTGAAAACCCAAAAGGGAGACTTGGGCAAAAAAGGGTTTCCCAGTGGACTGAAAACCCGAAAGGGCGGTCCAGGCAAAAGTTAGGGAATTAAAGCGTATGATTATGTCTCATCGGATCACTTTAACGACAATCTCTTCACTGACGAACTCTGAGCTCCTGATCAACTCAATCATCTTCGGACGAAGCAACGAATGGACAAGATATTTGGAGATGTGAAGGCTATAGCAGAATGGGAACCCCATGGGATTTTTTTACACATAGCTATCTTTGTATAAATTTTTCTTACTTTTATGACACCATCTTCTTACTAGGATGTCTGTCTCCTTTGTACAAAATACTTATTCAAAGTAAATACAAAGATATCTCTTTCAAAGTACAGAAAACTATTTGCCTTTTTCTTTTACACTTGTGTTTTTATTTGCAAAAATGTCCAATGATTCATTGATGAACATATGCATTTGAACATAATTATTGTTTACAAATAAACAAGTGGAGAAGAACAATTACTGACAGGTTGAAAGGATAGGAAAACGTCTTTAGGCTATTCCATGAGCAATCTCTACGGTACATCATCTAGATCCCCAGCGGAACTAAAATTTCAAACCCTTAATCCCCATCAGAGTTAAGACTTCAAACTCCCAATCCCCGGCGGAGCCAAAACTTCTAACTATCTATCCCCAGCGGAAACCATCCAGTTTCTCTAAAACTCCCCAGCAAGTTATCTTAAAGCCTGAAAATCAATCAGATAACAGTTAACTTTTGTCTCTCCCCAACCTAGGATAACTCCCCAGTAGAACGGCAGACAACCGAAACTCCTGAACTTACTCCCCAGCATTAAGCCTTCTTCCCCACAGAGTTTTCATTACTCCCCAATAGAGTAAAGATTCTCTTTATTAATTCCCCATAGAAGTCATCAGAGTTTTCTTTATTCCCCAGCAGAATAATGATTCCCATTGTGTAATCCCCAGTAGAAGTCATCAAAATTCTCTGGACTCCCCAGGAAAATTACTCAAGCAGTATATGGCATTGCTCGCAACAGAATTTTTGTCAGTACTATAACTTCAAGACATGAAGGATCCCTATATCCCCAGAAAAGTCATCAAGGATTTTTAATCCCCAACAGTCGCCAAGGATTTCTTATCCTCAGCAGTCAAGGATTTATTTTCCCCGACAGCAGTCAAGGATTTATTTTCCTCAGCAAAACAGCGAATCAGCTTACATGTGCATACATTATATTCATATATCATAAACATTGATAAAACACATATATTGCATCATACATTTCATGCAACATAACTTTGTGTTTCAGCTAACATTTTACCCTTTTCAGGATAAGATTAACAAAGCTACCATTAACAGTATACAATCATGATACAGTACAGATACACTCCAGACACGGAAGTCATTCTGTTGCTCATTCAGATTCAGATTTCAGATACAGTTTAGATATGCTCCAGATACGGATGACATCCTGATACTTATTCAGATTTCAACTATCAAATACAGATTAGATACGCTCAAGACACATACGCCATTCTATTTCTCATTCAGATACAGTACAGATACACTCCAGACACAAAAGTCATTATGATGCTCATTCAGACCTCAACATTCAGATAGAGTACGGATACGCTCCAGACGAGGATGATATTCTGATACTCATTCATATTTCAAGCTCAGATACGCTCCAGACATGGATGCCATTCTGGCCCATATTCAGATTTCAAGTTCAGATATAGTTTAGATATGCTCCAGATGCGGATGCTATTCTATTACTCATTCTGACCTCAACTTCAATATACAGTCCAGATACGCTCCAAACACGGTTTCCATTTTGTCACTTATTCTGATTTTCCCCAGCTTAGATACGCTCCGGACACGGAAGTAATTCTGTTACTCATTCAGATTTCAACATTCAGATACAGTACATATACACTCCATACACGGAAGTCATTCTGATACTTATTCAGATTTCAAGACAAGATAAATCTTAGATACGCTCCAGAAACGGTTGCCATTTTGTCACTTATTCAGATACAAAGTTCAGATACAGCTCATATACGTTCCAGATACGGACACCATTCTGATGCTTATTCTTTTGACTTACAACTTACAATTCAACAAACATTCTTGGATGGCATCTACAAGCCAATCTTCAACAAGATTCTATCACCTCTCCAAATTGCATCTTTAAGCCCATTCCTTCAACTACACTTTGACGAGTGCAAATTTACGGGCACTCTAGTGTCCAATCATCTTTTACCTTCGAGTCACGAACGCAAAAACTCGCCAATCTAACTCTTAAGGTTCAAGAAGATTGAAAAGGGGAAGTTGTTGTACCCCAAAAGTTTCCCTTTTATTTATCAATATTTTCCTCACAAGACTTCTTGGACTCAAGACAAGATTAGGGTTTGGTCAGCTCAAGACATCATCTTGCACTGATAACCTAAAATTAGGGTTTGAGTTTGCACAAGGATTTTTGGACCACCAATGCTTCATGTGACTTTAATACATCATCTTGGATCCCTAAGATTGCTCACAACAAGTTTCAGGCCTTGAACCACATTTTTGATCAGTCAATTGGACAGTTGACCTAAAAATCAGTTGTATTGGGGAAAACGTCAACCATGGCCAATTTACAGTCAAACTTCATAATTTTTTATCCACAACAACATTTTAGACTCATATGTACCATTTGATCAAGTTTGGACCACAACTCCTCAAGAAATTTGATCAAATCACCAAAAGGGCAAAATGGTCAAAACTAGGGTTTTGACTGAGAAAAGACAATTTCTGATTTTTAACCTAGCCAATGAACAATTGGGTTCAAACATGATTTCAAGGGTTCAATGGCATCATCTTGACCTAATTACATGGTTCAAAAGATCTCAAGTTCATTGGATTGACAGATGAATTTTCCAGTCAATTGATCAAAAGTCAATTGTACACTAAAAAGTCAAACTTTGACCTTTTGGTCAAAATCAAGTGCCAAGGGTCATAATTTATCAAGTTATGTCAAAATGTGAAACTTGTTGACCAAGAAAACCAATTTTGAAAATTAGGGTTTTGAATGAAAATTTTCATAACTTAGAATTTTTCTAAGTATGGAAATTTCCTTATTTTTTCCCAACTTTTCACCACTTTTTCACCAAGATGCAATTTGATTCAAAGAAAACTTCCAACATGAAAGTTGTAGTCCTCCATGAAATATACAACTTTTCTTCACAAAGTTTTCCCAAAATATGCTTGGATCTCAAGTTATGAATTTGTGAATAGAGGTCCATGAACTAAATGACTTAGTGAAAATTTGCCCTAATTTAGGCAGGTTTTTTACCCAACTTCATGGACATTTTTCACCTAGTTCCAAGAGGTATCTCAATATGCATTTCAAATATGGATTGTAGAGCATATTTCAAGCTTTCTAAAATGTTCAAAATCATTTGTGGTTGGGGAGAATCGAAGAGGAGAAATTGGCATTACCACTTTTGTTCATGCCATTTTTACAATGCATCAAGTTGCAAATCTGATCTTGGATGCTTGTACCTTGTATTACAGGTCCTAAACTCATTCTACACTCCATAATTAAATGCAAACTCAGAGGATAAGGGCATTATATTTGCTTTTGGAGCATTATACAAGAAATAATTCCATAAATGGCCAAAAGTTCACAATGCCATTTTCATAAAGCAAGCTTTTTGAAACTTTATCATTCTTGAGCCTTGGAGCTGTCCCTTTGGTGCAGCCAATTTTCGTAGATCACAAGCAATGTACACCAACTCTTTGCAGCCCTAAAACTAGCCAGTACAAGCATGTTGCACAAGTCATCTCACTTTTCTTAAAATGCAAGAAAGTTGGCCAAAAGTTCAGAACTTGTACAAGCTGATAAAGGGTGGACTTTGTATCATTCTATACAGATTGAAAAACTTATCACAGGCCAGAACACGATGGCATAACATCTGAAACTCTCCAAAACTCCAAAACTTCATTTTTCTGCCCAAACATCCAGCTTCTGCAAAATCTTTGCCAACTTCATTTTGGCTCATGCGTTTTGCCTTTTAACCTTTGAAACACTTCATCCACATCATATCAAAGCTATCCAAGCCTTTACATTGTTGTTGTAACCCCTGTTTCAGCCATTACCATTTTCACTTTGGAAGCTTACAGCTTGACTTCTACAGGGAGTTTCAGCCATCCACAAAGCAAGCTGCGCATTGGAATAGTTTGAAGGAACTTCAAGGAAGCTCACACGATCCTCAGGCCTCACTCAAAGTCCCCACATTGCCATATCCAAATCCAGATGAAGGAGGTATTTTTCAAAACTCTATCTCTGTATTTAGGCATCCTCAAGCCACAATTTGTGAAGCAAAAATGTAGTCCTTAACATGGTGAAGTTGTACATATGCATACTTGTCATTTATATTAACTGAGCAGTTAGAATTTGAAGCTTGAAGTTCATGAAATAATTAGGTCACGATTTAAGGCTGATTAAATTATCTCAGATCTTTGAGAGTTAGGTCACAAATTTTATATCATTGGAATCGTGAGATTACAAGCTACATGTTTTATGTTATGGGTTTTTGTTTTTATGCAAGTATGAGCAAGTTATAGATTTGAAGAAAAAACACGCGCAAGGAGAAGAGGCTGGAGGACAGGGATGATGACCTTGGGCCTTGGCGCGCCTGGGCCCTTCTGTTTTGATTTCCACACCCCTCTGACTTGATATTTGCACTCCCTGGCTTTATTTTGTTTATTTTTCATATTTTCTTTTCATTTTTTATATTTATTGTTTTTATTTATTTTTCTGAACCATAAAAAATCATGAAAAATAATTTCTTTATTTTTTGCATTTTATTTTATTTTTTATTATTTTTTTTCACATGGAAAATAGTTTATTTTAATAAATAGAACTTATTTTTTTATAATAAATTGTAAATACATTTAATAAATACTATACATTTTTTTATTTTATTATTTTACACATAAATATTTATTTTCATACATATTTTAATTTTTAATATTTGTACATATTATTATCTATTATTTTCTTGTATAAAAAATGGACAAAATAATAATATAGAACATTATTTTTCTTTTAAATAAAAAATTAGGGTTTCCCCCTTTCAAAAATAATAATATTATTTGTCCTTATTTTCTAGGGTTAATTAATTTATTTTCTTATACATTAACTAAATACAAAACAGTTTTTTGCATAAATACATTTTATTGCATTTTTAATATTTGTATATTTATTTAATTTGCACATAATTCAATTGGGTTGTAATAGTATTTTAGGGTTTATATTTGTGCAATATCCCCATTCAAAAACTTGTATCCCCCCTCCCATAATAATTGTTGTAATAGCTTAGTTTACATTTACGCAATTTATCGTTTTATATATTTGTGTAGTAAATTAGGGTTTTGCATGATAAGACCAAAAACAAACAAATAGAATGACCTAATACAAGACAATCAAAATGCATGAAAAATGATACACAATGCACACAAGCACCCTTAGGGTTTCACCCACTTGGTTGCCTAAACAAAAATGGCCATGTTACGCATGCGAAGTATCTTGGCAAAACAAAACAAAAATAAGATCATAGTCCCTCGATGACGCTATCAAAAGGTTGTCTAAACATACATGATCTTGGTCCCACAAACATGCTAAGATACTTGGCAACATTGCTATCATGGTCATACGATGACCCACGCCCGTCCCGTTTAACATCCAAAGATAGGGTTGTTTACCAAATCAATGGTAAATCAACAATGTCAAAGGAATAAAAATGCACAAGAAAGACATTTGAGTAGGTAGATAGCTTCTAGTTACTTGATCAATTTGAAAATAAATCCTTGCTATTTTCAAAAACAAACACACACACACATTTCAAAACATTTCCAAACATCTTTCAAAATATTGAAACATTTTTCAAAAGACAAACATCTTTGTATACATTCTTACGAACGAGAATCATTACAAAGATTGCCTAAACGATGGCCTCTTTTCAAAATACTTTCAAAACCACACAAAGCACCATTTCAAACAATTTCAAAAGCAAAGCAAGTGATCTAAACAAGTAACTAAGAGCCCATGGAAAACCATGGATGAAAAGGGTGCTAGCACCTTCCCTTTTCATAATCTACCCCCCGAACTCAAGAAAACATCTTAAAGGTCTTTCCTGTGCTTTTTTACCTTTCCTTTTGGATAAAATAAAAGTCGATGGCGACTCTTGCTAAACTGCGACATTTGCAAACACAAACACAAAACCTCAAGTCAGTTATCCCGCCGTATCAGACATAGTCATACACTTTTAATCCATAATTTTTTCCTGGACCACCCTTTCGGGTTTTCAGCCCACCAGGATACCCTTTTTTGCCCAAGTCTCCCTTTCAGGTTTTCAACTTGCCGGGTGTACAATCTTTTTCATATATCCCTAATTTTTCCCAAACCTTTTGGTTTTCCGGGATGCCCTTATTTTGCTTAGGTGTGTCAACCTAACGGGTCTCTTATGTGTAGTATTTTTTAACTATGTCCGCGTTTATAGGATGTGGGAAATCTTCACCATCCATGGTAGTCAACATCATGGCACCACCAGAGAAAACTCTCTTGACAACAAATAGCCCTTCATAGGTGGGAGTCCACTTGCCTCTGGGGTCGCCTTGTGGTAGAATGATGCGTTTTATCACCAAGTCACCAACTTGATATACTCGAGGTTTGACCTTTTTGTTGAAAGCCTTGATCATCCATTTCTGGTACGTCTGACCATGGAAAATAGCAGCTAACCGTTTTTTGTCAATCAAGTTCACCTGATCCAATCTCGTTTGAATCCACTCGTCTTCGCCTAGGCCTGCCTCATTCATAATTCTTAAAGAGGGAATCTGAACTTCCACTGGAAAAATAGCTTCCATGCCATAGACTAGAGAAAAGGGAGCTTCCCCAGTTGATTTTCTAGCTGATGTACGGTAACCATGTGGAGCAAACGACAACATCTAATGCTAATCCTTATAGGTTACTACCATTTTCTTCATTATTTTCTTGATATTTTTGTTGGCCGCTTCGACTACGTCATTCATTTTCGGTCTATATAGAGAAGAATTGTGATGCTTGATCTTAAACTGAGTGCAAAGCTTAATGATTATAGAATTGTTGAGGTTAGTCCCATTGTCAGTGATAATCCTTTCGAGGATACCATAACGGAAGATGAGGTTGTGTCTGATGAATCTAGCTACCATATTCTTGGTGACTGGGGCAAACGAGGCAGCTTCGACCCATTTGGTAAAATAAGTGATAGCAACAAGAATGAAGCGATGTCCATTGGAAGCGGTGGGCTTGATTTCTCCAATCATGTCAATGCCCCACATTGCAAATGGCCACGGAGTGGTCATGACATTCAGAGGAATAGGAGGCACATGGACCTTGTTAGCGTAGATTTGACATTTGTGACAAGTTCTTGAATGTTGATGGCAATCAGTCTCCATCGTTGACCAATAGTAACCAGCTCTTAAGCTTTTCTTAGCCATCATATGTCCACTTGAGTGAGTACCCAAGAGACCATCGTGCATGTCTTCCATAATTTCCTCTGCCTCCTTCTTGTCCACACATCGGAGTAGAGTTGAATCATGGTTGCGCTTGTACAATATCCCGTTACTTAGGAAGAATTTGACTGCAAATCTTTGCAAGAACTTTCTGTCATTGGTAGATGCCCCCTCTGGATACTCTTGTGCTTCAAAGTATCTCATCACCCCATGATACCATGGATTTTCCGCATCGGTGTCAAGCTCATAGTAATGTGCAGGTTCATCGAATCTTTCAATTGATATCATAGGGGCTTCGTTGTCCCATCTGACCTTGAACATTGAAGACATGGTTTCCAAAGCGTCAGCCAACTGGTTTTCTTCCCTAGGGAAGTGCTCGAAAGTGATCTCTTAGAAGTAAGGAATTAGGGATAGCACAAGTTCCTTATAAGGGATAAGATTAGGATGTTTAGTGTTCCAATCTCCTTTTGCTTGGCTGATCACCAAAGAGGAATCTCCAAACACATCCAAATGCTTGATCCTTAAGTCAATAGCAGCTTTCAGACCTAAGATGCATGCTCCATACTTGGTCATATTGTCTGTGCAATCAAAGCATAGTCTGACAATGAAAGTAGCGTGGCAACCTTCAGGAGAGATGATCACAGCACCAATTTCGTTACCTAAGGCGTTGGAAGCCCCATAGAAGACCATAGTCCATCGGGATCCTTGTTCAGGTTCGGCATGTGGTCCAGGTTTTGCGCAGTTGGTTACCAGTATGATGTTCTCGTCAGGGAAGTCGAAGTTCATTGACTGATAATAATCCACAGCTTGATGGGCCAAATGATCTGCTAGTACACTTACTTTGATGGATTTTTGAGTCGTGTATTAAATGCCGTACTCAGTCAAGATCATTTGCCATCTGGATATCCGTCCGAAAAGGGCATGTTTCTCGAAGATGTACTTGATTGGGTCCATCTTAGAAATCAAAAGAGTGGTATGAGTCAACATATACTATCTTAGCTGGCGAGCAGCCCATGCCAGAGCGCAACAAGTTTTCTCGAGCAGTGAATATCTGGTTTCTCAGTCGGTAAACTTTTTGCTCAGGTAATAAATAGCATGCTCTTTTCGGCCAGACTCGTCATGTTGTCCCAAAACACACCCCATAGAGTTCTCTAGTACTGTCAAGTACATGATCAAGGGTCTTCCTTCAACTGGAGGCATGATAATAGGAGGTTCTTGTAGGTATTCTTTGATTTTGTCAAAGGCAATTTGGCACTCATCATTCCATATGACTACCTGATCTTTCTTCAAGAGTTTGAAGAGTGGCTCACAAGTAGTAGTCAAGTGAGATATGAAATGAGAAATGTAATTGAGACGACCCAAGAATCCTCTGACTTCTTTTTCAAAATGAGGGACTGCCATTTCTTGGATGGCTTTTACCTTGGCAGGATCAACTTTAATGCCTTTGTTATTGATGACAAAACCTAGAAGCTTTCTAGATCGTACTCCAAACGTGCACTTGTTAGGGTTTAATCTCAGCTTGTACTTCTTCAGCCTCTCGAATAATTTATGCAGGTGATCGAGATGTTCCTCTTCGTTTTGTGATCTGGAAATAATATCATCCACATATACTTCTATCTCATGATGAATCATGTCATGAAATAAAGCTACCATAGCCCTTTGATATGTTGCCCCTGCATTCTTCAATCCGAACGACATGACCTTGTAACAGAAGGTGCCCCATTGCGTAACGAAAGTAGTCTTCTCCATGTCTTCGAAAGCCATCCTTATTTGATTATAGCCTGGGAAGCCATCCATGAATGAGAATACTTTATGCTAAGCAGTATTATCAACTAAGACGTCAATGTGTGGTAGAGGGAAGTCATCCTTGGGGCTTGCCCTATTCAGATCCCTATAGTCTACGCACATGCGAACTTTCCCGTCTTTCTTTGGAACTGGCACCACATTGGCTACCCATTAAGGATAGGATGTCATAGCTAGGAACCTCGCATCAAATTGTTTCATCACTTCGCTTTGATCTTTTCAGACATGTCAGGCCTCGTGCGATGAACCTTTTGTTTAATAGGAGGGCATTCTTCTCTTGTCGACAGACGATGAACTACGATGTCGGTATCCAACCCATGCATATCTTCATAAGACCAAACAAATACTTCTATGTAATCATGCAACACCTGAACCAACTTGCTCTTGACACTTCTTTCTAAATTAGCGTTGATCCTGATTTCCTTCTTATCTGACTCAGTACCCAGGTTGATAACTTCAACTGACTCTTCATGTGGTTGAATAGATTTTTCCTCTTGTGCTAGAAGTCTGGCTAGTACTCTCGACATGTCACAATCTTACTCGCCTTCATCTTCGGCTTGTTTGATAGGACATTCAAAGTCATAGTTGGTAATAATAGAGTCATTGGCAATAGGATCTAGAGTGGATGTGGACCTGCAAAAGTGTGTGTGTGTGTGTGTGTGTGTGTGTGTGTGTGTGTGTGTGTGTGTGTGTGTGTGTGTGTGTGTGTGTGTGTGTGTGCATGTAAGATACATGGCTACTTTTGAAAATGTATTTGAAAGAAAGGAAAGACAATGAACACAAATATTTGAATGCAAAAGATTCCAATGTACTGAATGATCATATGATTAGATGAATATAAATAAAACCCTTGACAAATGGACCAAATTGCCCCGGGCCAGGCACATGGCTTAAAAGTCATTGTTAAAATATTACAGACAACAAGTTATTGAATTGAAAGAAAAGCAATAACAAGTAGATTACTCATCAATGAAGGAGATGGGAACAAAGTCCTTTGTATGCCAATTCTTCAGCTCCATTGTAGTTGGGTACACCCACTCTTCAAATGCAGCTTCTTCTTCAGAATCATCCATGGCGTTGACTTCATGGCTTCCAATGTGGAGAGGTGGCTTTCCAGCACGAGCACGCCTCACTTCCTTATGAGATTTAACGGTGAAGCCCAAACCAAACTTGTCTGCTTTAAATGGGATATCGAGGAGTTTCCCTCAAGTATCACAGTTTCCTTCTTCAATTTCCACGCGGGAATCCTTAACTAAAACCATCTTTGGCGTGGCCTTAACAACTTTAGAATCATCAGAAGAACATTTAGTAGCAGCAATCATCGGTGGTACGACCTCAAAGGCTTAGCATGGGGTTTCAATGAATTCTCCATCCATCTCTATGTACTTGAAAGAGTTAAGGTGGCTCGCCATAAATTCTTCTTCTCCATGGACGGTGACTATTCTGCCCTTGACTGGATATTTGATTTTCTGATGGAGGGTTGAGGTCACTGCCCCAGCTTTATGGATCCATGGGCTACCTAACAGACAAGAATAGGCCGACCGAATATCCATAATATAGAAGGTGGATTTAAAGATTTGGGAGCCCACTTTGATTGGAAGATCTACCTCCCTATGAACAGTCCTCTTTGATCCGTCAAACGCCCTTACAATGATGTCACTTGGCTTCAAGACTAAACCCTCACAGTCAAGATGGTCCAATGCCCCCTTGGGTAATACATTCATAGAAGAACCAGTGTCGACTAGCACATGTGTTAAGGTAGTTCCGTTGCACTTGATTGACACATGTAAAGCTTTATTGTGATTCTTCCCGAGAGGTGTTAAGTCAGCATCTGAAAATCCCAAGTCATTATCAGCTATCAGGCTAGCCACGCAATTCTCAAATTAATCTATTGTTGTCTCATGGGGGACATGATATTTTTTCAGGAACTTGATTAATGTTCGAGCATGGGCATCAAAGCAAAGCAGCAATGACAACATTGAAATCTTAGAAGGGGTTTGCCCCAACTGTTCTACAATTTTGAAGTCGATTCTCTTTATGATCATCAAAATCTCGTCCATTTCACGGGCAGAGGGTTCTTCATCAGCTACGTCTTTGGAGGGTACTTCAATCATAACCGACTCAACAACCCTTTCCTTTCCTCTGGTATCGTTACTTGGCTTGGAAACAGTAATTCTGATGGGCGTCCTTGTAACAATTGGTGGTGAGATATTGGGTGAAAATATTCTTCCAGTTCTAGTTACTTTGCATGATCCAACTATGTTGCTGACATCGTCATCTTTTTCTTCCTTGATCCAGGCATCTTGTTTAATCCCATGATAGAACACTTTAGTACCGTAATTCCATGGTACCGCTTTATTTGAAGAATAGGGAATCGGTCCGGGATAGGTAATGATTAATGGAGAAATAGTGGGTTCATTTGAAATCCTAATAGGACCTTTAGAGGTGATCCTAAGAGGTTTGTTAGAGATAGTAATAATGGAGAGGTCTTCACATTTGTTCATCAAACTCTTGGCAGGTGGAGTTTTTTCAAACAGAATTTCGTGGCTATCCATCAGGCGTTGTATGCCTTTCTTCAGCCCTTCACATCCATTGAGTTGTCTTTTACAGCACACACAGTCTTTTACATAGCCAGGGAAGATCCCAGCTTTCAACAAATTGTTCTTGATTACATTCAGCACAATAGTCAATTCTTCAACAGAGGCAACAAAAATTGTATCTTCGACAACATTAACACCTTCGTCATGCTTCAGCATCGGAGAGGTAATTACATTCGGCGTTGGAGGAGGATCAAACTCAATAGTCTTGTTGTCAATTAAATCATGGATATTGTTCTTCAAGGCCCAGCACTGGTCAGTCTCGTGCCCGGGGCTATTTGAATGATAAGCACACTTTGCGTTCAAATTATACTTTGGTGACGAGGTGTCAGGGTTGGCGGGAGGATCGCGCAATGTCACTAAATTAGCCTTGAGCAAATGTTAAAGGGCTTGATACAGTGACATGCCTAACCTTGTAAATTTTCTTCTTGTAGTTTCAAAGTGTTGATGATTTGCAGATGGTCTTGGAGTAGGAGTTGGATTGGAGATTCAGACAGCATTGACAGACGGACGATCATTCTTCTTGGTATGGGCCCTTGCCCCATACACAAAATTAACTTACTTCATTGCAGCAAAAGGTTTCTTGATAGGATTGGTGGTGGATTTAGATGCCACAGAGATCTTCCCACTTTTGATGACACTTTCAACTCTTTCACCGGTTAAGATTAATTCGGTGAAACCATAAGAAGAGCAGCCAACCAACAGATTAAAGAAAGGATTGGATAAAGTGCCCATGAACATGTCTATGTGCTCCCTATCAGTCAAGGGAGGTTAGACCCTGTTGTACCCCAAAATTCTCCCTCCCACTTATCAAGATTTGCTCACAAGATCTCCTTTGGCTCAAGACTGCACTAGGGTTGATCAGCTTAAGACACCTCCTTAAGCACTGATGACCAAAATTAGGGTTTGAGTTTGCACAAAGATATTTTAACTTACAATTCCCCATATGACTTTAATGTATCATTTTGGATCACACTTTTGCTCAGTCAATTGAGCAGTTGACCCAAAAATCAGTTGTATTGGGGAAAAAGTCAACTATGGCCAATTTACAGTCAAACTTCATAATTTTTTATCCACATCAACATTGTAAACTCATATGTATCATTTGATCAAGTTTTTACCACAATTCCTCAAGAAATTTGATCAAATCTTCAAAAGGGCAAAATGGTCAAAATTAGGGTTTTGACAAGGAAAAGGCAATTTCTTATTTTTGACCTAGCAAGTGATCAATTGGCTTAAGTCATGATCTTAAGAGTCCAATTGCATCATTTTTACCTAATGACATGGCTCAAAACATTTCTCAAGTCCAATGGATTAACAGATGAATTTTCAGTCAACTGATCAAAAGTCAACTATACACTGAAAAGTCAAACTTTGACTTTCTGGTCAAAATTCCATGTCAAAGATCACAATTCATCAAAACATGTCAAAATTTGAAACTTATTCATCAAGAAATCCAAAATTCAAGATTCCATTTTGAAAAGTTAAAATTTCTAAACTTAGAAATGTTTCTAAGTGTTGGAAATTTCTTATTTTTTCATAACTTTGAGCAAAAATTTCACCATGATGCAAGTTGATTCAAAGGAAACTTCCAACATGAAAGTTTTAGATCTTCATGAAATCTACAACTTTTCTTTACACAAATCCTTCCGAAAGTGCTTGGATCTCAAGTTATAATTTTAAGAATACATGGTCATGAAACAAAACACTTAGTGAAATTTTGCCCTAATTTGGTCAGGATTTTAACCCAACTTCATGGCACTTTTTCATATAGTTCCAAGGGGAATATTCAAAAGTAATTCAAATATGGGTTTTAGAGCACATTACAACCTTTCCAAAATGTCCAAGAACTCCTAGATATCATTTTTGAGTAGGGAAAATCGAAGAGATAAAGTTAGGGTTTTATCACTTGAATTACAAGGCATTTTGTGATGAACAAAATTCAAATTCAAAGTTTTGCTGCATAACCTCTACTTTGCATGCCTCAAACTTGTTAGGCACTCCATAATTAATTGTTTGCACAACTGTTAGAGGTCTCATCTCAAGCATTAAATGCAAGGCCATGCTTTATATCCATTTTGGGAAGAAAGTGCACATTGCCATTTTGATAAAGTGACTTTTTGCACAAAACTTGTTCTTGAGCTTTGCACTTGCTCTTTCCTAATCATACATGTCTTATAACACAAGAGAAACTTGTTAGACACTTACAATCACTCAGCCCATGCTTGTACCTCCTCTTGAAACTTGTTTTCCCACTTTTCTTCAAAAGCAAGTAACCTAGCAAATAGCTTGTAACTTGTACTTCTGACTTTCAAAACCACTCCAACCCTTTTTCTTATACATACACAAACCATTTTTCCAAAAAACATACGCATACTTGACCCCTAAAAACACCAAGAGCTCAGAACTGCATCACATACCTCCATTGTTGCCCAACCTAACCAAAAGTTTGAAACTCACATCTCCCTCGTGCGTTTTCAAGCCTTTTGGTCCCTAAAGTTTCTAAGCGTCATTTAGAACTCATTCCACACCCTGTTACAAGACTGTAACACCATTAACACCATCCTCTATTTTCAAAAATAGAGCTTTGCACTTGGACTTCTCCAGAACTCCTCGGGCACTTTCAGCTCAAGCTAAGTATCCCATTAGCTTCCTAGGAAATTGAGGAAGCTAACCCAATCATTAGAACTCACTGAAAGCTTCTCAAACTCCAAACCCGATACCCTCTTGCAGGGTAAGTTTTCTAACTTTGGAACTTTTCATACAGGCATCATCAATGATTTATTTGTGAATGAAAATGTAGATATCATTGCCCTAAAGATAACCATGTTCATAGTTTCCATTAGTTTTGCTTGAGCTTAGAGAATTTTAAGATTGAAGTTTCTGATATTTTTAGGGTTCAGATTAGGGCCATTAAAATTCATGCTTATCTTTGATCTATAATCTTATTGCTTTGTATTTCTGAAATCGTGAGGAAATTTGCTACAAGTTTCATGTTTACAGTTTTCATTTTTGTTGAGATTTGAAAAAGTTACAGAGGATCTGGCTAGGCATGAGGTTGAAGATGAAGTTGGCCTCAGGAACGTGTTTTCCATATATATTTATGCTTTGATTTATATAAACGGGTGTATAGCCACCCCAGTGGTAGAAGCGCGCGCCTGTGACTTGAGGGACCTGGGTTCGAGCCCCAGTGGTACCCTTTTGGTTTTTTTTCACATTTTTTGCATTTTCTGACTTTCTTTTTGGCAGGCGCCTGGGCTTCTTTCTTGGGCTTCATTATTTTTTTATTGCTTTCTGACCCCCTGTTTCACTAACACACCCTGACCCATTTATTTTCTTTTTTTCTTAGTTTTATTTATTTATTTTCTTAAATGTTTTATCTAATATTAAAAAAATCATAAAAAATATAAAAATAGTAGATTTATATTTTGACATAGTTTATTTATTTTTTTCTCACAAAAATTATTTTATTTAATCATACTTTATTTATTTTGACTAATTGTTTTTGTAAATTTAATTAAAAACTAGGTTTCATGTGTTTTCTTTTACACCAATTAAAATATATTATTTTCATATAAAAAAAAAGGACCAAAAATATTTTATAATACTATAAATTATTTTTAAAGACAAAAATACCAAAAAAATATACTTCTCATAAACTTAATTTTTGTTTTTAATTAATATTTAGATTAGGGTTTTATTTATTTTCTTTTCCTAGTAGATATAAGTTTTAATTTTAACTAATTATTTTCCTTTTTAGTTAATTAGGTTAAAATCAAAATCCCTTTTCTCTAAAAAATACAAACAAAAATCATATTTCTTTACATTTACATTCTTGCATTTTTATCTTTATTTTTGTACATTTATTCAATTTCAATATGGTTGTAATATTTATTTAAATTTAAATTCTTGCAATATTCCTCATTTGTAATTTATACACCCCCTCCCCTAAGTATTGTAATAGCGTAGTAATTTTAATTTCCGCAATTTATCGCTTTATATACAAATGCTAGTAATTAGGGTTTTGTATGGAAAGACTAAAATCAATCAATAGAAAACCCTAATCAAAGACAAATCAATGCATGTAAATAAATACACTTGCACACAAACACCCCTAGGATAAATCCACTTGGTTGCCTTACAAAATGGCCATATTACGCATGTGAGGTATCTTAGCAAAAACAAGCAAAATACAAGATCATGGTCCCTCGATAACGCTATCTAAGTTGCCTTTCAAATGATCTTGGTCCCTAAAAGAGATGCTAAGATACCTTGAAACATTGTTAATCATGGTTATACGATGACCTAAGCCCGTTCCGTTTATATTCAAAGATAGGGTTACTTACCAAATCAATGGTAAGATAACAATGTCAAAGGAAAAGAAAATGAACAAGAAAGACTTTTGAGTAGGTAGAATGCTCATAATTACTTGCTTCATTTCAAAACAAAACATCCTTGCTATTTTCAAAACAAACACCTACACTTTCAAAACATCTTACAAAACTTGAAAACATTTTCAAAAGATCAAACACTTCGTATACATTCTTATGAACGAGAATCATTACAAAGTTTTCCTAAACAATGGCCTCTTTACAAAATACTTTTAAAAACCACACAAAGCACAATTTCAAAGAAAAGAAAGTGATCTAGCATGTAACTAAGAGCCCATGGAAAACCATGGATGAAAAGGGTGCTAATACCTTCCCTTTTCATAATCTACCCCCCGAACTCAAGAAATAATCTCAAAGGTCTTTCTTGTGCTTTTTCACCTTTCCTTTTGGATAACAGAAAAGTCGGTGGAGACTCTTGCTAACCGCAACATTTGCGATCAAATGCAAAACCTTTAAGTCAGTTCTCCCACCGTATCACAGACCCTACTAGCAAGGTCTCTCCACTTTTGTGCATATTCCTTAAATCCTTCATTCTTCCCCATGGTCATATCTTGCAACTGAACCCTCGTTGGCACCAAGTCGGCATTGTATTGATACTGGTGGTAGAAGGCAGTAGCTAAATCCTCCCAAGTGTTGATACTAGAACCATCTAACTGATAGAACCATTCAAGTTGTGTTCCAACCAAGCTCTCTTGGAAAAAGTTAACCCATAGCTTCTTGTCGGCAGTGTGCGGCTGTATCTTGCGCACATAAGATTTAAAATGGAGTTTTGGACAAGAAACCCCGTCGTACTTTGCAAAGATTGGTACTTTGAATTTGTGGGGAATGACTACCCCAGAGATCAAACCCAAATCATCATAATCTAAACCGAGGACAGCTTGGATTTCAACATCTTTCAATTTGTCTTCTATCTGCTTGTATTTGATATCAGTGGGTGGATACTGCTCGTTTAAATAATCATCATCAGATTCTTGTTCATTAGCACATTCAGCTTGAGTACTCTTGACCTCACCAACCTGGTTCTCGTCCTCTTCAGATGAGTCTCCTCCTACTGGGATTTGACAGATTGTCTCCTTGAACCTTCTACCCATGTTGAGTAGAGCTTTCTTCTTTGGCTTCTTCTTAAAGGCCAGCAAAGCCATCATATCTTGCTACCCCTTGGCTAGGGCTAGTAAAGCTTCCTGAAACTGAGAATTCTGGGTTTGGAGATCTGTCACAGTTTTCTCTAGATCCATCTTGCTGAAATAAACAGCAGAAAGATAAGGAAACTTGTTATGCGAAAAAACTGTCATGTTATGATGCATGGGATATGTACATGGAAATGATTTCAAGGATTAATGAAATTTAAATTTGTATATACAAATGAACAAACGTTAATTTTCATTTAGAAAAAACAAGAAAGATTACATCATGCCTCTTGGGCTTACAAAATAACTTTCTAAGATAAAAAGACTGAACGCATCCTCTTTGGCGCGAGATAAGCGTTCACACGTTGCTCTTATTGTAGCTGCTTCGTAAGCTCCAAGACCCTCTTCTCACTAGCATAGAATTGAGCCTTGAAATTATCTTGTTCTTCCTTCATCTGGATCCAACCCTTTTGTAAGTCTTCGAGAGAGGTAGGCATGTCGGTATGGAGGATAGTGCAGGGAACATCTCCTTCGGCCACAGGCTCCATGATGACTGGTAAGATGGAGGGATAAGGCATCACAAGTTTCTTAGCACGAGCTTGTACCCATTTAAGGTAAGGCTTGAGGGGAATGGAATTCTTGTATCCTAGTGTCTTGATATCTACCTTGTTCAACATCCTCCAAGCTCGGATTAATCTCTGGCAGTGACCTTAATCGTCGCTCTCGTAGTCAAATACCAAACCTTGAATAAGCATCTCGTGTGGACCATCCCTTCGGGCGTAACCAAAATGTCTCAAGGATAAGCATGGGTTGTAGGTGATACCTCCTATAATGCCAAGTAAGGGGATATTAGGGAATTCTCCATAATGGTCGATAATAGTAACATTCTCCAAAGAGCAGGAACACCAATGAATATCTGGATGTCTGAGCGTCATCAACCTATGTGACGACCTTGAACCTTGCTTATTCTTCAATACAAATTGGGGAAGATGCGAAATAAACCATATTTCTAAAATAGGAGTACAACACATAAGGATACCTCTTTTCCTCATGGTGCGAGTGTGAAAGGAATGTCGGATGTCCCCTAGCAAAGTAGGAACCGGGATATGAGACATGAAGATTTTGATGGCGTTCACATCTATGAGTTGGTCAGAGTTTGGAAACAAAACCATCCCATAGATGAGGGGAGCCACAATTTCCTCAAAGGCTTGCAAATCCAAAGATTTCCAACAGTTTTGGACTTTCTCAAACAAGAAATTTGCTAGGAAACATTTGACACCACTCCTTGTTTCCCAATTAGTTGTGATATCAGATGGTTGCAAGTGTAGAGCTTGAGCAATCTCTTCTGGATTTGGATCTCTTTCCGTACTGTTGAAAGTTAGTTGATTGAGAATGGGAATCCTCAAGAGTCAGGAGAATTCTTCCAAAGTTTGCACAAGTTGATAATCGGGAAATGTGAAGCAATGGTGTAGAGGATCGAAGAACTGAAAGAGCACCTTCATCATGTCTTCATCAGTGTTGGAGGTAATCAAGTTTAGTAGGAAACCATGTCTTTCGGTAAATGGAGAATTTTCAGGAATCCTTGATGCTAGCTCTTTGAGTTGAGGAGGAATCCTTACGAGGTTGATTTGAATGGTTTTCCTGCGAATAGAATCCATGTCCTACAAAACAGAACAAAGATAAATCCCAAAAAATCCTTGAAATGGTTACTGAGTATGAGTATAATGTTATGATGTTATGTACAAGTATATATACATACAAAGCAAACAAGTCCTTAGGTTTAGGCTTGCATGGAGTCTCATAGGTAAGTACCCTCTTGAAGTTTAGTTGGCTCAAACATGTCCTAGTAATAGTAACTGGGTTCTAAGGAGCTCAATATCACTGGTTTATTTCCTTGGGTATTGTTTCAGCGCAAGCCTCTTTAATGGCGACTGAAATATCCCAAAAAAGCAAACCTCAATGAGTGTAGTATCAAGTATCTACCAACTTCAGACTTCACCAAAGTCGGTCATCTCACTACGTCCTAAAGGCCAAGTTGGTCAAGTAAAGGTTCTAAAAGTTCATTAGTGCTTCATGACATCACTCAGCGGCCCCGTATTCTCCTTGACTACTCAAGGGCTACCGGTACAAACAAATATGTCGCACTAACGTAGCTATTTCTTAGACTGTGTCGGTATACCCTGCACAGTTTCTATAACGTATTGCTACTTACCTATAAGGTATCCCAAATCCGGGTAGAGGATTCAAACTCAAACAAAGAACCAAAATGTAAAGCATACAAGTCAAACAAATAAAGCAAGTAAATGTTATCTAACCCTAAGGTAACCCCACTTTTAGAATTGTTCCCAACAAAGTTGCCAGTTTTGTGATGCGGTAGGAGAACTGACTTGGGTGTTTTGTGTTTTATCGCAAATGTTGCGGTTAGCAAGAGTCGCCACCAACTTTTCTTTTATCCAAAAGGAACAGTGAAAAAGCACAGGAAAGACCTTTGAGATTATTTCTTGAGTTCGGGGGGTAGATTATGAAAATGGAAGGTATTAGCACCCTTTTCATCCATGGTTTTCCATCGGCTCTTAGTTACTTGCTAGATCACTTGCTTTCGTTTGAAAATGTGCTTTGTGTGGTTTTTGAAAGTATTTTGAAAAGGCGCCATCGTTTAGGCAAACTTTGTAATGATTCTCATTTGTAAGAATGTATATAAAGCGTTTGATCTTTTGAAAATGTTTTCAAGTTTTGAAAGATGTTTTTGAAAGTGTTGGTGTTTGTTTTTGAAAATAGCAAGGACGTTTTGTTTTGAAAGTGAGCAAGTAACTAGGAGCATTCTACCTACTCAAAAGTATTTCATGTTTATTTCCTCTTTCCTTTGACATTGTTATCTTACCATTGATTTGGTAAGTAACCCTATCTATGGATGTAAACGGGACGGGCGTGGATCATTGTATAACCATGATTAGCAATGTTGAAAGATATCTTAGCATTTTCTTTAGGGACTAAGATCATTTTAAGGCAACATGGATAGCGTCATCGAGGGACTATGATCTTGCATTCGTTTGTTTTTTCTAAGATACCTCACATGCATAACATGGCCATTTTGTAAGGCAACCAAGTGGATTTTACCCTAGGGGTGATTGTGTGCAAGTGTATTGTTTTTCATGCTTGGTTTTATCTTTTATTAGGGTTTTATAATTGATTGGTTTTAGTCTTTCCATTCAAAACCCTAATTACTATCATTTGCATATAAAGCGATAAATTGCGGAATTTAAAATTATTATGCTATTACAATACTTGTGAGAGGGAGTGTACAAATTACAAATAGGGATTGCAAGAAAATAAACCTAATTATCTATTACAACCATATCGAGTTTGGATAAATAATGTACAAAAATGAATAAATATACAAGAATGAAAATGGAAAGAAAAATGGATTTTTGTTTGGATTTTTTGGGAAAGGGTTTGGTTTTAACCTAATTAACTAAAAGTAAATAATTAATTAAATTAATAAAAGTAAACCTAAATTAATTAGGAAAAGAAAATTAGATAACACCCTAATCTAAATATTAATTGATTAAGAAAGAAAAAGAAATTAAGTTTGTAGGAAAAATATTTTTAATGTCTTTTTTGTCTTGAAAATAAGGTATGGTATTGTAAAATATTTTTGGTCTTTTTGGTTTTAAAAGATTTTTTTTTAATTGTAAAAGAAATAATTAAAACCCTAGTTTCTAATTAAATTTACAAATTAATTAGTAAAATAGATAAAGTATGATTGAATAAAAATAATTTTTATTGTAAAAAATAATAAACTATGTCAAAATATAAATCTAATGTATTTTATATTTTTTCTAATTTTCCTAATATTAAATAAAATATTAAAGAAAACAAATAAATAAAAAAAGGGAAAAGAAAAAATAAAATGGGTCAGGGATGTGAATAGTGAGCAGGGAGTATGAAAAAGCAAACAAAATGCCAGGCCCATGCTGGAGGCCCAACGCTTCAAAAAATCAAATGGAAGTGAGAAAATATGAAAAAAAGGAAAAAGGGTACCACTAGGGTTCGAACCCAGGTCCCATAGGTTAACAGGCGCGCGCTTTACCACTGGGGTGGCTATACATCCGTTCATATAAACAAAACAATAAATATATCATACAAAATGTGTCCTGATTACACTTCATCTTCAACATTCAGCCATACCACCTGTAACTTGTTCATTTCTCATCCATTTGCAAAAATGTAAACATGAAACTTGTGTAAAATTTTACCACGATTCGAGAAATGTCAACAACTTAAACTAATTCTCAAGAATGAACATGAATTTTGAATGGTACCAAATTCTGACCTAATTTTTCCAAGATGTTCAGATTCAAAATTCTAACTTCTTAAGAAATATAAATGAAATCTAAAGACATGGTTAGCTTCAGAACAATGATGTCTACATTTTTCATTCACAAATTAAACATTAATGATGCTTGTATGAAGAGTTCAAAGTTAATATAACTTACCTCAAAACTGGAAATCATGTTTTGCAAATGAGCTTGATTCAAGTTCATGTAATGATCAGGTTAGCTTCCTTGAGTCCCTATGAAGCTATTCCAATGGTTACTTTGAGTTGTAGGTATTTGAACTAGCCTGGACAAGTCAAGATGTAGACCTCTGTTTTTGGAAATGGAAGATGGTGATGGAGGTGTTACAAAACTGTAACAGGGTATGGGATTGTTTGTGTATGATGCTTGGAAGCTTTTGGAAGCAAGAGACCAAGAAACACACAAGTAGTTTTTAGATTTGGGATTTTTAGCCAAAATATGCAAAAATGGAGGTGTGAGATGCAAATCTGAGTTCTTGCTCTTTTCAGGGCTCAAGAATGCGTGTGTATTGTGAAAAATTACTTGTGTATGTATAAGAAAAAGACTTGAGTGCTTAAGAGGATCATAAGTACAAGTTCTAGACTGATTGCTATGTTACTTGATTTTGAAGAAAAGTGGGAAGTATGGTTCCAAGAGGAAGTACAAGCATGGGCTGAGTGATTGTAAGTGTTTAGACAAGATTATCTTGAGTTATGGGACATGTATTATCAGAAGAAAACAATTGCAAGGCTCAAGAACAAGTTTTGTGCAAAAAGCTACTTTGTCAAAATGGCATTGTGCACTTTCTTCCCAAAATGGATATAAAGCATGGCCTTGCATTGAATGCTTGAATTGAGATCTCTAACAGCTGTGCAAGCAATTAATTATGGAGTTTCTAACAAGTTTGAGTCCTGTAAAGTAGAGATTATTCAGCATAGGTTTGAAATTTGAATCTTGTTCAACACAAAATGACTTGTATTTCAAGTGTGAAAACCCTAACTTCATCTTTTCGATTCTCCCTACTCAAGAATGATCTCAAGGAGTTCTTGGACATTTTGGAAAGCTTTCAATGTTCTATACAAACCATCTTTTAATCACTTTTGAAAATTCCCATTGAAACTATATGAAAAAGTTCCATGAAGTTAGGTCAAAATCCTGACCAAAACTAGGGCAAAATTTCACTAAGTGTCCAATTTCAAGACCATGACTTTAGGAATTAATAACTTGAGATCCAAGAATTTTTAGGAGAATTTGTGTAAATAAATTTTGTATATATCATGGATATCTACAACTTTCAAGTTGAAAGTTTTTTCTGAATCCTCTTGCATCATGGTGAAAAATTAGCCCAAAGTTATGAAAAAATATGAAGTTTAAACACTTAGAAAAATTTCTAAGTTAGAAAACTTTGACTTTTCAAAATGAAATCCTGACTTTTTGATTTTTTGATGAATAAGTTTCATATTTTGATATGTTTTTATGAATTGTGATCTTTGACATTGAATTTTGACCAAAAAGTCAAAGTTTGACTTTTCAGTGTACAGTTGACTTTTTGATCAGTTGACTGAAAATTCACTATCAGTCCAATTGATCTTGAGAAATGTTTTAGGTCATGCCATTAGGTAAAAATGATGCAATTGAACTCTTGGAATCATGATTCAAACCAATTGACCATTTGCTAGGTCAAAAATCAGAAATTGTCCTTTCTCAGTCAAAACCCTAATTTTGACCATTTTGCCCTTTTGATGATTTGATCAAATTTCTTGGGGAATTGTGTTCCAAACTTTATCAAATGATACATATGAGTTTATAATGTTTTTGTGGATCAAAAGTTATAAATTTTAACTGTAAATTGGCCATAGTTGACTTTTTCCCCACTACAGCTGATTTCTAGGTCAATTGCTCAATTGACTGAGCAAAAGTGTGATCCAAGGCTTGAAACTTGACATGAGTAATCTTGGGGGCCCATAATGATCCATGAAAGTCATTTGAAGCATTGGAAGTTAAAATATCCTTGTGAAATCTCAAACCCTAATTTTGGTCATCAGTGCTTGAGGAGATGTCTTGAGTTGATCAACCCTAGTGCAGTCTTGAACCAAGAGAGGTTTTTATGAAGAAATGTTTGATAAATGAGAGGGAAAATTTTGGGGTACAACACATAGTCCCAATGATTGAAATAAATATATTTTCCTTCGGCAATTCTTATTGCCTTTTCACCATTAGGGTTAAGACCCCATTCTCTAGGTGATAAGATTTTATTAATGTGGCATTTGCTGAAGCTTATGAAACTTTCAGAATTGTTGTTTTGATAATGATGAGTAAAAGTTTATGATTCAGTAACTTCTAGTAATATTTCTATATGTGGTCTTGATTTACCATGAAGTCCTGGATATCCTCTTGATTCGAGGTATCTTATTTTGATAGCCCATCCATCATTTGGATTTATTTTTATATCCTCATCATCAATATACATAATTTTTTCTGTAATTGGATTCTCAAAATAATCAGTTACTTGTTCTTGAGGGGGGTCATTGACCGTAATTTCTTTGTAAGATATAATCCTTTTAGAAGATGAAGAAGAAGGTATATCTTCCTTTTTTGAGGTAGGTAATTGTTGCATATTTCTACCTTTATAAATTGTAATCCAATCCCCTATAAGGGGAATGTTTAATTCACTTTGGGGTAACATATTGTTACTCCCTCTTCCAAGGCCTCGTCCATAACCGCGGCCTCTTCCTCCTATAGACGGGGGTACCATTCTTTCCCTGCAAAAATTCATGGGTGAGGTAATCATCAAGTGAATTATTTTCACCTTTAATATGTTTAATATCAAATTCAAACATCGGTAGTTGAGATTGCCAGCTAGCAAATATTTGTTTTGCAACAAGATTTTTAACATCTTTTTCAATAAATGATTTGGCAGAGCTGCAATCAATTTGTAATAAAAAATATTTATTAAGTAAATCATCTTGAAATTTTGAAACACATTTTTTAATAGAAAGCATTTCTTTTTTGATGGTCGAATATTTTGACTGAGTAGGATTCCATTTACCAGAGATAAATCTAACCAAAACTTCTTTGGATGTTTCAGGTATAACATGTTTTAGAATTCCTCCATATCCTAAGTCTGAAGCATCAGTTTCAACGATTTTAAAATAATTGGGATTAGCCAGAGATAAGCAAGGAAAACATTTAACCTTGTTTTTAATTCTTCGGACTGCTTGAGAATGTTTATCAGTCCAAGGGCCAGGATTATTTCTAAGCCTAGCATGTAATATACTAGTATCATTGGCAAGATTATCATAGTAATCGGCAATATAATTAAGACTACCAAGAAATCTTTGTAATTGTTTCTTATCAGTAATGATATCAGGGAACTTAGAAGAAAATTCAATACTTCTTTGAATAGGAATAATAGTTCCTTGATCAATTTCATGTCCTAAAAATCTAATTTTAGTCTGAAATATTTTAATCTTAGGCGCGGATATAACTAATTCATTATGCTTAATTAAACCTTTGAAATGTCCAAAAGCGGAGTGAAGGTCGTTTTATACTTATCAGCTTCATTAATCTAAATTTGCCAATAGCCAGATTTCATATCGAATTTAGAAAAGATTAAAGCAGTGTTTAATCTATCTAATAAATATTTTTTATTAGGAATAGGATATCTAATCCATTTCAACACCTTATTAAGGGGTTTATAATTTATAACAAGTCTAGGGACGCCACATTCTCTTTCAGCAGCATTATTAACATATAAAGCAGTGCAACTCCAAGGAGATTTAGATTTTCTAATTAAACCTTTCTCTAAAAGAGAATCCATTTCTTCCTCACACAGGTTTAAATACTCATGATTCATCTGGGATGGTCTGGCTTTAGTGGGAATCTGACTTCATTAAATTCATCAAGATAAGGTAAAGAAATAACATGTTTCTTTCTATCCCAAAAAGCATTTGGCAAATAATTGTAAACTTCATCTTTAAACTGTTGATCAATTAATTTGATTTGTCCTTTTATCTCATCTTTATTAAGTTGTTCATTAATATTTAATAAACTACCTTCTTCTTTAAGAAAACCTAATTGTTTTTCTTTATTTAAGAGAATACTTTTAACCTCATTAAGCATTTTAATATGAGGATGAGTAATGAATTCAAAAGTTACCTTCTTACGATTAATCATTGTGGTGATGCCTTTAGTGTCAACATTTATTAAAGGCATAATGCTATTTAAAAAAGGAGTTCCAAGAATAATCCTGTGAGTCATGTTTTTAACTAATATAAAATGGGTAGGAAAAAAAATATCTTTATTGCAAACTGTTGTACCCTAAAATTTTCCCTCTCATTTATCAAGTATTTTCTCACAAGATCTCATTTGGTTCAAGACTGCACAAGGGTTGATCAGCTCAAGACACCTCTTTAAGCACTGATGCTTGAAATTAGGGTTTGATATTGCACAAGGATAATTGAACTTTTAATGCCTCATATGAATTTCATGGATCATTTTGGACCCCCCAGATTTCTCATGTCAAGTTTCAAGTCTTGGATCACATTTTTGCTCAGTCAATTGATTAGTTGACCTAAAAATCAACTATATAAGTCAACTGTGGCCAATTTACAGTCAAACTTCATAATTTTTTATCCATATCAACATAGTGAATTCCTATATGTCATTTGATCAAGTTTGGACCGTAATTCCTCAAGAAATTTGATCAGATCATCAAAAGGGCAAAATGGTCAAAATTAGGGTTTTGACTGAAAAAGGGCAATTTCTGATTTTTTTACCTAGCAAATGGTTAATTGGTTTGAGAAATGATATCAAGAGTTAAATTGTATCATTTTTACCTAATGGCATGACTCAAAACATCCCTCAAGATCAATTGATTGATAGTTGATTTCCAGTCAACTAGTCAAAGGTCAACTATACACTAAAAAGTCAAACTTTGACTTTTTGGTCAAAATCAAGTGTCAAAGATCACAATTCATCAAAACATGTCAAAATATGAAACTTGTTCATCAAGAAATAAAAAATTCAAGATTTCATTTTGAAAAGTCAAAGTTTCCAAACTTAGAAATTTTTTTAAGTGTTGAAAACTTCATGTTTTTTCACAACTTTGAGCCATTTTTTCACCATGATGCAAGATGATTCTAAAGAAACTTTCAACATGAAAGTTGTAGATCTCAATGAGATCTAAAACATTTCTTTACAAAAATTCTCCTATAAATGTATGTATTTAAAGTTATGATTTTGTGAGTACATGTTCTTGAAACTAAACACTTAGTGAAAATTTTGCCCTAGTTTAGGCAGGATTTTGACCTAACTTCATGGAAATTTTTCACATGGTTCCAAGATGAATTTTCAAAGGTGTTTCAAAGAGGGGTTGTAGAGAACATTACAAGCTTTCTAAAATGTCCAACAACTCCTTGAGATCATATTTGAGCAAGGAGAATCGAAGGTATGAAGTTGGCATTTCATTCTTGAATTATAGGTCATTTTCATGATGAACAAGAATGCAATTTCAATGTTAGGCTGCATAATATTGCTTTAAAGGCCTTATAACATGTGTATCTATCTATCATTAATGTATTAAACAAACTTTTGAGCTATAACCCAAGTGGTTTAAGCTTTATCCAATTCACATTGCCATTTTGGGAAGAAAGTGAAGAATACCATTCTTGAAAAGCAAGCTTTATGCACAAAGTCAATTCTTGAGCCTCTAACTTGTTCCCTCTGATCACACTCCATCTACAAAGTAATAAGCAAGTGTGTTTAAAGCATAACCACTTTATCTTAGCAAGTACACAAGACTTTAAAACTTGGATTTCTCAAAAATCACATGTTATGCTTAAACTTGTGATTTTGAATTCTGATCAACAACAAGCTTCCAAACTTGTTGCTTATAAATAGAGGCATTATTTGTGAGCTAGGACGCGAGCTTAAGCACCCTGAAACATACCAAAACTCCATCAAGCCAGAATTTGCACAAGAAACTCCATTGATGCACAGTTCTGACCTTAAACTTATATCTCTCATTTCCCTCGTGCGTTTTCCTTCCTAATCAATCACAAAGCTTCTAAACATTAAATACAACTCATCCCTGGCCATGTTTCATAAATGTAACACCTCCATCATCAAGTTCCATTTTCAAAAACAGAGGTCTGCAAGTTGACTTCTCCATAACTCCTCAGCCACTTTCAGCTCAAGCCAAACATCACATTATCTTCCTAGGAACTTAAGTAAGCTAACCGAATCACTAGAACTCATCAAAAGCTGCTCAAACTCAAAACACGATACCCTCTTGCAAGGTGAGTTTTCTGACTTTTAAACTCTTCATATAAGCATCATTTGGTTTCCATTTGTGAAGATAAAATGTAAACATCATAGTCCTGAAACTAACCATGTCCTTAGAATTCATTTATGTTGCCTGAGTAGTGGTAATTTTAGAGTTGAATTTTCTGAAAAAATTAGGTCAGATTTTGTACCATTCAAAATTCATGCTCATTTTTTATTTATAGCTTTAGTTATTTATATGACTGAACTCGTGATAAAATTTGGAGCAAGTTTCATGTTTATACTTTTGTAAATGGTTGAGAAATGAAAGAGATAGCAATTTCAAAAAATCATGTTGATAGGTCTGGCGCGAGGTTGAAGATGATACAGGCCTAGGAATGTGTTTCAAATATATATTCTTGGTTTTGTATTAATAAACGGATGTATAGCCACCCCAGTGGTAGAAGCACGCGCCTGTGACTATAGGGACCTAGGTTCGAGCCCCAGTGGTACCCTTTTATTTTTTCTTGTTTTGTTTTTACAGATCCCATGCAAATCAGCCAATGCGCGTATGGCACACTCTTCAATCACCACCATCAGATCATTGTCAAGATAAATCCAACACACTCTAATGCAAGCACATGGTATACCTCAGGAGGGCAACCACACTTGATCCAAACAGGCACTGGGTTATTGCTTTGGGCCCAGTCTGAATTGCTGACTCTCACCTCCATTTTACTTTCTAATACAGGTCCATTCATGCATTTTTTTTTATTTTTCTCTGATTACAAAAACACACATTTGGGCTTAGCGCCCCTTTTTACTATTGTTAACCCCCATTTCCATTTTTTTAATCCCCTGACTTTAATTTTTTATTTTTATTTTATTCTCTTTCCTTTATTATTATTATTATTATTATTATTATTATTATTATTATTATTATTATTATTATTATTATTATTATTATTATTATTATTATTATTTTCATAAATAAAAACCCAAAAAATATTTTATTTATTATTTTTTACATTTATTTAGTTTATTTTGTTTTATGAAACTAAAAAGAACAAAAATATTTTCTTTAATAAATTAGTTTCCCTTTTTTAAAATGCTTCGATAATTAGTCTTAATTATTATATATTATTTTCTTGTAAATTAAAATCAATTTAGAACTTAAGACTTTTATTTAATTAATTTTATTTAATCAAATCCACAAAAAAACCCTAAAAATTTTGTTCTCTTTGAATTAATTTATTTTACTAACTTAATCTTAATTTTCTTATTTTTAGTTAATTATTTTATTTTAGTTAACTAGGTCAAAAAACCTTTTCATGAAAACCAAACAAAAATCACATTTCTTTTTACATTTACATTCTTACATTTTTATTTATTCATTTTTTGTACAATATTCATTATGGTTGTAATAAATAATTAGGATTTTAATTTCTTGCAATTTCCCCATTTGTAATTTGTATACCCCATCCCCTAATGATGTAATAGTGTAGTAATTTTAATTTCCGCAATTTAACACACTTGCACACTTGCAACATTAGGGTAAATCCACTTTGTTGCCTTATAAAATGGCCATATTATGCATGTGGGGTATCTTAGCAAAAACAAACAAAATACAAGATCATAGTCCCTCGATGAAGCTATCAAAGTTGCCTTTCAAAAATGATCTTAGTCCTTAAAGAAAATGCTAAGATATCTTACAACATTGCTAATCATGGCTATACGATGACCCTTGCCCGTCCCTTTTACATCCAAAGATAGGGTTACTTACTAAATCAATGGTAAGATAACAATGTCAAATGAAAGAGGAAATAAACATGAAATACTTTTGAGTAGGTAGATTGTTCCTAATTGCTTGCTCATTTTCAAACCAAAACATCCTTGCTATTTTTAAAGCAAACACCAACACTTTTAAAAACATCTTTCAAACTTGAAAACATTTTCAAAAGATCAACACTTTGTATACATTCTTACGAACGAGAATTATTACAAAGTTTGCCTAAACGATGGTTCCCTTTCAAAATACTTTTCAAAAACCACACAAAGCACATTTTCAAACAAAAGAAAGTGATCTAGAAATCAACTAAGAGCCCATGGAAACCATGGATGGAAAGGGAGCTAACACCTTCCCTTTTTATAATCTACCCCCTGAACTCAAGAAAACATCTCAAAGGTCTTTCCTGTTCTTTTCAGCCTTTCCTTTTGGATAAAATAAAAGTCGGTGGCGACTCTTTCTAACCGCAACATTTGCGATAAAACGCAAAATGACCAAGTCAGTTCTCCCACCGCGTTACAGAACTGGAGACTTTGATGGGGAAAATATTAAAAGTGGGGTTACCTTAGGGCTAGATCACATTTACTTGCTTTCATTGTTTGACTTGTATGCTTTAAATTTTGGTTCTTTGTTTGGGTTTGAATCCTCTACCCGGATTTGGGATACCTTATAGGTAAGTAGCAATATGTTGTGGAAACTCTGCGGGGTATATCGATATGGTCTAAGCAATAGCTACGTTAGTATGACATATTTGTGGGTACCGGTAGACCTTGAGTAGTCAAGGAGAATACAGGGCTGTTGAGTGATGTCATGAAGCACTAACTAACTTCTAGAACCTTTACTTGACCAACTTGGCCATTAGGACGTGGTGAGATAAACGACTTTGGTGCAGTCCGAAGTTGGTAGATACTCGATACTACACTCATTGAGGTTTGGTTTTTTGGGATATTTCGGTCACCATTAAAGAGGCTTGCGCTGAAACAATACCCGAGGAAACAAACTAGTGATATTAAGCTCCCTTAGAACCCGGTTACTATTGCTAGGACAGGTTTGAGCCAACTAAACTTCAAGAGGGTACTTACCTATGAGACTCCATGAAAGCCTAAACCTAAGGAATTGTTTGTTTTATTTATATATATTTACTTGTACATAACATCATAAACATCATAACATCATACTCATACTCACTAACCATTTCAAGGATTTTGGGATTTATCTTTGTTCTGTTTTATAGGACATGGATTCTAATCGCAGGAAAACCATTCAAGTCAATCTCGTAAGGACCCATCCTCAACTTAAAGAGTTAGCATCAAGGGTTCATGAGAATTCTCCATTTACCGAAAGACATGGTCACCTCCTAAACTTGGTTACCTCCAACACTGATAAGGACATGATGAAGGTGCTCTTCCAGTTCTTTGATCCTCTACACCATTTCTTCACATTTCCCAATTATCAACTTATGCCAACTTTGGAAGAATTCTCTCAACTCTTGAGGATTCCCATTCTCAATCAACTACCCTTCAACGATACGGAAAGAGATCCAAAACTAGAAGAGATTGTTCAAGCCCTAAACTTGCAACCATGTGATGTCACAACTAATTGGGAAACAAGGAGTGGTGTCAAAGGTTTCTTAGCCAAGTTCTTGTTTGAGAAAGCTCAAAATTGTTGGAACTCCTTGGACTTTCAAGCTTTTGAGTAAATTGTGGCCCTCCTCATCTATGGGATGGTTTTGTTTCCAAATCCTGACCAACTCATAGATGTAAACACCGTCAAGATCTTCATGTCTCGTAACCCGGTGCCTACTTTGTTAGGAGACATGATACATTATTTTCACACTCGCACTATGAGGAAAAGAGGTATCCTTATGTGTTGTACTCCTCTCTTGGAAAGATGGTTTATTTCGCATCTTCCGCAATATGTATTGAAGAACGAGCAAGGTTCGAGGTGGTCATATAGGTTGATGATGCTCAGACATTCAGATATTCATTGGTGTTCCCGATCTGTGGAAAGTGTTACCATCGTCGACCATTGTGGAGAATTCCCTAATTTCCCCTTACTTGGAATTAGAGGAGGTACCACCTACAACCCCAACTTAGCCTTAAGATAGTTTGGTTACTCCCGAAGGGATGGTCCACATGAGATGCTTATTCAAGGGTTGGTATTTGACTACGAGAATGATGATCAAGGTTACCACCAGAGGTTTATCAAAGCTTGGAGGATGTTAAACAAGGTAGATAGTAAGACACTGGGGCACAAGAATTCCACCCCTCTTGAGCCTTATCTCAAATGGGTACGAGATCATGCTCAAATTCTTATGATGCCTTACCTCTCTATTCTCCCAGTTATCATAGAGCCTGTTATGGAAGGAGATATCCGATACACTATCCTGCATCCTGACATGCCCACCTCTCTCGAAGACTTGCAAAGGGATTGGATACAGCTTAAGGGGGAGTGAGACACTTTCGAGGCCCAATTCTATGCCAGCGAGAAGAAGGTTCTGGAACTCACCAAGAAGCTTCATGAGGAGCGGAGTCTGAACGCCTACATCGCACCAAAGAGGATGCGTTCAACTTTTTTATCTTAGAGTTTTTATATTTATTTGTAAGCCCAAAGAGGCATGATGTACTCAAACTTTGATTTATTAATATAACGTGTGTTCCTTTTTGGTCTAAAGCAAATTTAAGTCTCTAACTTCCTTGAAATCATTGCATATGCATCTTCATTCATCATAACATAAGCAGGTTTCTTACCATAGGTCTCCTCATCTTTCTACTATTTATTTCAGTAAGATGGACATGGAACATACGGTAAAAGATCTCCAGGCACAAAATGCTCAGTTTCAACAAATGTTCTTGACTTTGGAAAAAGGAAAAGAGGATTTGAAAACTTTGCTGATCAAAGAAAAGAAGAAGAAAGCAAAGAAATCAACTGGTGTTTTGAATCTAGGAAGAAGGTTCCCAGGGCCGGCCAGACTGACCCTAGACTTCGCAACATCATCTGGTGAAAAGGATAATCAATAAGGGAAAAGCAAGGAAGTGACTGCCCATCCAGAATTTGAAGAGGAAAAAGAAGATGATTACTCTAAAGAGCAGTATCCTCTGGCTGATGACAAATACAAACATCTGGAAGAGCGTCTAAGTGAAATGGAGATTCAAAAAGTGTCCGGGATGGACTTTGAAGAGCTTGGTTTGGAGTCTGGGATTATTATTCCACCAAAGTTCAAGGCACCAGTGTTTTCTAAGTAAGACGGGGTTTAGTGTCCTAAGATGCACCTCCGATCTTATGTGAGGAAGATACAACCCCACACTGCTGACAGAGATTTGTGGGTCCACTTCTTTCAGGATAGTCTATCCGGAACTCAGCTAGATTGGTTCTATAAACTCGAGAGGGCCAATATCCATAATTGGGAAGACCTGGCCGCTGCTTTTTATAAACAGTATCAGTACAACGCAGACCTTTCTCCCACCCGTACTCAACTCTAGAGTATGGCTATGGGTTCAAGCGAAGGTTTCAAAGACTACGCTCAGAAATGGAGGGACTTAGCAGGAAGATTCCAGCCTCCCCTATCTGAAAGAGAGCTAGTGGACATGTTTCTGGGTACCCTGTCCGGTCCTTTCTTTAATCATCTAATCGGAAGCTCCTCAGTAGGCTTCACTGAATTAATATTGACTAGGGAGAGAGTGGAAGCTGGGATTAAGAGTGGGAAGATCCAAAAAGATGCATCCTCCAGTGCCGTGAGAATACCATTCATTGGGAAGAAAGAAGTGAGTGTTGTGTACCCTCAAAGGAATCAGGACATAACTGAACACCGTCCAACGGTAGGGGCCGTCATGATCCCTAAGCCCGCACCTACCCAACAAAGGAACAACCAACCTAGAACAGAAAGACCAGTAAGACAATTTACCCGGATAAATATGACGATGTCTCAAGTCTTGCCACATTTGTTGAGATCTAATCTGGTAACTTTGAAGGAAGCCCCGAAGAATCCCAACACATCCTCTCCTCATTACAACCCTAATGCTCGTTGTGCTTACCATTCAAAAAGTCCAGGCCATGATACCAATAACTGCTGGGCTTTGAAAAATAAGGTGCAAGATCTTCTTGAGGCAAAAGAAATTGAATTTGATTCTCCTGAGATCCCAAATGTTATCACCGCTCCTATGCCCAAGCATGGTCGTGATGTTAACACTGTTGAAGATGATATGTTTGTTACTGTTGTTGATGAACTTGTTACTCCTCTCCTGATCGTCAAGAGGAACCTGTTGAAGGTCGGTTTATTTACGAGCTGTGGTAAAGGCTGCCGCCTCTGCTTATCCCTACCAACTGGTTGTCATTTATTGAAAGCAGGTGTCCAACGCCTAATGGATGACAAAGAGATTTTTTTTGAGAAGACTCCCGTTCCCACCATTTCTTACAAAGATGTTTCAATAGTAACCATTTCCTCAAATCCTTCCAGGGTCTCCACCAAAAGACCCGTTAGGATTACATCTGTTCTTAAGGTGACTCCACTGATAATTACTATGCCGGGTCTGATCCCGTACTCCTCAGATAAAACTGTCCCCTGGAACTATAGGGGCGGCGTCTACTATCACGGTGTCAAGCAGGATTGGTTGGCTGATGAAGATTGGATTTTTGAGAAGGTTGACCCCGACATTGGCAACATTACGGGAACCAGCAAAATAACCCAAAGTGGAAGAGTGTTCTCTCCTGAGATTGCTCCTCCGAAAACTGTTACCGATCATGTGATCATCCCTTCTTTTGTTCCTGTTGACACTACTACTATAGTTCCTATGGTTACCCCTACTTACACTCCTACCACTGAGTCGACCGCGACTCGGGGCAAAGGCATTTTGGTTGAGCCTGTACGAATGAAGGCACAATCAGTATCTATCTCAGAAGCCTCCAAAAAGGAGATGGAAGAAATTCTGAAAATTAGAAAGAGAAGTGACTACAACGTAGTCGAACAGCTAGGGCAGACTTCGTCAAAGATTTCTATGGTAGCTTTACTGTTGTGCTCTGAGGCTCATGCGAAGGCCTTGGTGAAATTTCTTAAAACTGCCCATGTGCCACAGGAAACCACTGCTGATCAATTCCAAGACTGTGTGGCCAGTTTAACAGCTGACAACGGTTTAGGCTTTTTTTATGCTAACTTGACACCTAGAGGGAGGAAACGCAACGAGGCATTGCATGTCTCTGTCGAATGCAGGGGCACAACTTTGGCCCATGTCCTGGTTGATACTGGTTCATCTTTGAATGTGCTACCTAAGAAGGCTCTTGATAGACTAGACTGTGAAGGTCTGACCTTAAAACCCAGCAACATAGTGGTAAAGGCCTTCGACGGTTCAAAGAGAATGGTGCATGGGGAGGTGGACATCCTTGTGATCGGTGGATTTGGAACTGACTATTTAACGCTGGTTCGCGAAATGTCGCGGAAGCAAGAGTCGCCACCGTCTTTTATTTTCTCCAAATGGAAAGGACAAAAGCACAGAAAAATTCCTTAAAGAGATTGCTCTCGGTTCGGGAGGTAGATTATAGAAAGGGAAGGTGTTAGCACCCTTTCTATCCATGGTTATCCATGGGATCTTAGATACTTGCTCATTGTGTTTTCAAAATGGTTTGTTTGCTTTTCAACTGTGGGTTTTAAAAAGTTTCTTTGAAAATTCCAGTTCGACTCTTGTATCGGTCCTCAAGAGTGTTTGAAAAATTGCTTTCGAAAGCTTTTTGAAAAGGTGTCGGTGTGAAAAGTATTTTTTGATTTGTTTTGAAATTAGAGCAAGCATCTAGAGTTGTCTACCTACTCTAAGGAATTCGTCTGTGTAAATGTCCTTTAAAGTAGTGCCATCCCACCATTGAGAGGTAGGTAGCACCACCGTTGGAGGTGTTCGGGTCAATTCGAGGTTTGGGGACATGGTGATCACCAGAGCAATGGGAAGACACCTTAGAAGCTACCCTCATGCCAGGTTCCCGGATCATGAGGACTTACTAAGACATCCTCTACTCGATGATCACCTTTCGAAAGGCAAGGCAACAGTGAGGCGTACCTTAGGGGTGGTGTGTGATTTGTGTATCGTTTTCATTTGCATTTATCTTGTTCATGTCAGGTGATCTACGCTTTTGTTTTATTTTTAGTCATTCATTCTTGCATGCCATTATTAACAGTTAAAATTTGCAAGAAAATTAAAGTTCCTAAACTATTACAAAGGCGCGGGTCCACATCGCCAAATTTAATCTAGGACCCGATTTGACATAAAATAAAGAAATAAAATGCGAGAAATATAAAATGTATGAATTACATGGCTTTGGGAGAATTACATAAATAATTAAAAGAAGAAATAAAAATGCGCGGATTGAATTAAAATTGAAAGCGAGGGCGTTGGACCCTTTTTAATGAAATCAAATTATATTATTAAATTAATGAAATTAAAATGAAAAAGAAATTATTTTTGAGGTTTTTTGTATTTATGGTTTTTTATGTGAATTAAATTAAATTAAGAAATTAATTAATTAACCCTAATTCTACAATTTTTATTTATTAAGAAAAACATGTTAACATTAAACCTAAAATTAAATTAATTAATTAATGGCAAGATTTATTTACAAAAATAATATTAAGTGATTAATTATGGTGAGAGAAAGAAAAAAGAATGAAAAGTACTTAAAACCCTAATTCTACCAATTTTATTGAAAAAATATTACAATTAAGTTTAAAACTAAATTAATTAATGATTTTTATTTACAAAAATATTAAAATAAAATATATTTTTGATTTTTGATGACTTTCTGATTTTTATATTATTTTTATATTTTATGAAAATAAATTAAATTAAAGGAATTAATTAAAAAAAGAAACAATTGAAACAAATAAAATAAAATAAATAAAGAAGAGAAATACAATACCCTGGGGGGTTCTGTCCCCAATTGGAGGTGTCTCCAGCATTTTTTGGCCCATTAAGCCTTGGCCTTATTGACTTTTTGGCTAGCGTGTGACTTCGTTGACTAGCGCCTATGGTGTTCAGCAGACCTGGGCCTTTAGATTGGTATCAATAAGCGCGTGGCACGCTTGGAGGATGGATGTATGGTGGTCGCTTGCATAGAAACTGCACAGAAGCATCATTAGAAAAATATTATTGAAAGGGAGGGGGACCTGGGATTCGAACCCAGGTCCTAGAGATTACCAATGTACATGCCTGCCACTTGAACCAACGAAGCGCTTTGTTTATAATGTAACTAATAAATAATATGAAATAAAACAAGAATTAGTGGACAGATTAGCGCGAAAATTCAAATTACTCAATCAGGTCTTGACACTTCATCATCTTCTCCATGGCTTTTGTACCTGAAACAAAAATTATATTTAAATAGCGGGGGTTTTAAACCCCCACTAAGTAACAAGTGCAAAAATAACGATTAGCACATGGTGGCTCATAAATTGAGCGCGAGGTGTGTGTTCAAATCGTCCAAGCCTCCTGAGTTGAATGGTCTAGGTCTCAAGCCTCAATTGTTCCAGAATAAAGAAACCCCAATTCGTGACCTCTGTAACCCTAAAAGACGACAATGGCAACTTCGCGTATGGTGTATAAAAACTCAATCAAACTATGTGGTTAGCTTCAGAATCAATTAATTAGTATGAATCCATAAAAAAAATGCAATGAGAATGCTTGAATATTGAAATACGAATATGCATAAAGTTGGAAACAGTTTGAGTTTTGTATACCAATTTTGGGCGTGTAAGGGTTGAAAAACAATGCAGTTAGGTTCAGTAATACACTAAGAAGCTTTTGCAATTGGTCTCTTGCTCTGAATCGTGCTAGAATATTGTTTTCAGTTTCCAATTTTTTGGCAAAAAACTCAAACTTGGCTATGCTTTTCTGGCGCAGCTTCGAGGTTCTTAGGAGTAGGGTTTGCATGAGTATATATGTGTGAACGATTAGGGTAAGGTTTTTGGTCCAAAGAATCAATGAATTGATGGAATCAATATTTGATTTTCATGCCATAATTTTCAAATCTTTTTCATGCTATTTTGGTTCCAATCATGTCCAATCACATGGATTCTTTTCCTATCTAATAATGCACGAAAATCTGAAGTTATCCCATGCATAAAAAGATTTGATTGACTTGCTTTGATATTTTCCACATATTTATTTTAATTAAATGAATTATTAGCCATTAAAAATTCAAATAAATAAATAAAAATGATGAAAAACTTCCCTTTGGGCCAAATGGTCGTGCACTTGCTTTGGATGATGAATTTTGGAAGAAAATGTGGCCCATTAGCAATTTTAAGGCATTTGAAGCAAAGTTGACTTTTCAAAATACCTAAAAATTTCCCAACTTCCACAAGGCTTATCTTGCTCAATTTTTAAGATTTGCTCATGTTCTTGGACATTTTGGAAAGGTCTTGAAGTCCTCTAACCAATTCCTTTGGTCCCATGTCATTTTGATTTACCAATCTCAAGTTATGGTTTTTGACTTAAAGTCCCTTTTTGTTGACTTTTGAAAATGACCTATAATGTTGAAATTGATAACTTTTTGTGAGAGCATTTATTGGACTTGAAGTGTGAAGAGGAGTTGTAGGAAATTTCTTCATCTTCAAAATGAGCTTTGGATGGAATTTTTCTGATAATCCATGTGGAAGTTATGCCTTGGTCAAGTTACAGTTGACTTTTTCAATTGTCCAAATATGGAAACTTTTGCATCTTGAGACTTTTTGAGCCAAGCTTTGAGAATCACGATCAAGCATTGATCAAATGATTTTTATGGCTTCAAAATGAGATGTTGACCAAAAATTTGAACTTTTGACTATCAAATGACCATTTTGCCCCTACAGTTGACTGTAGTGCAATTAGGGTTTTTGACTGTGCAATTTTATGCTGTAAGTCTTGAAACTTGGTATGAGGATGCTTGACCATATTTGTAGGCATGTGGGACTTGATTGGACCCTTGGAAACTTCATTTTCTTTGTCAGAACCAAAACCCTAGTTTTTTGACTGTTTAGGAGGCCCTTGAACTGTGCAACCCTTGGGGAGATTTGAAGCTTTGACTTGGCAAATCTTGAAAAATATGGGAGGGCAAATTTTGGGGTACAACAATCCCCATTAAAGTTGGAACTCAAACCTTTGATTCAACTTTCTATGTAATGGACATTCTCCCTTCCTATTCCTGTTTATTGGGCCGACCATGGATTCACAACGCTGGTCCGTCACCTCTACATTACATTAGATGCTGAAATACCCAACTAAAGGGAAAATCATCACTGTCCATGAAGAGGAGGAATATATGGTCAGTCACTTGAACTCCTTCAGATACGTAGAAATGGATGGTGAATTCATCGAAACTCTATGTCAGCATTTCGAGGAAGTCCCACAAACAGTGGCAGCAACCAAAACCGTTTCCCAAGTCCCAAATATTACCAGACCTCCGCTAAAGATGTCTTCTCTGAAAGATGCCAAGGCAGTAGTCGAAGAAGGTGGGTGTACTATTTGGGGCCAACTCCTGGATATCCCTTACAAATCTGACAAATTTGGTTTGGGTTTCACTTCAGGAGCCTAGAAAGTTGTTCGTCGTGTTTGTGCTGGGGGACCACCTTTGAAGATCAGCAACCATGGAGTCAACACAGTGGAGGATAGTGATGACAGCTGCGACCTGGAGGAATGGATTTTCCCAACTATCGACGGAGGACTCACCAACTGGTAAGCCAAATATTTTTTCCCAATTACTTTTATCCATTAGTAATTGTCTTTAAATATTTGTCGGACTTGTAATAATTAAACAATTCAGACTTTTAAAACCTTGTGTCTTACCCGAGGCACAACGGCCCATTTGTAAGGGTTGTTACTTCATTTTCATATGTCATCAATGAATCATGGACGTTTTTGCATGCAAACTTTGTGCTCTTTGTCTTTCTTTTTCTACATTTTTATTTCTTTCAAAAATAGTTATGCTCTTACACACACTCACATATCAAAATGCAGATCTACATCCACTCAGGATCCCATGGGTAACGATTCTGCTATGGCCTATTGTGACTTTGAAAATCTAATCTACCAAGCCGAAGACGAAGGTGAGGAAGATTATGAAGTGCCAGGGGGACTAGAAAGGTTACTACAATAGGAAGAAAGGACCATACAGCCACACGAAGAACCAGTGGACACAATTAACTTAGGTACCGAAGAAAACAAGAAATAAGTCAAGGTAGGAGCCAATCTAAAACCTAGTATCAATAAGCGTTTAACTCAGTTACTACATGACTATGTTGAGGTCTTTTCCTGGTCGTACGAAGACATGCCAGGACTTGACGCTGATATCGTGGTCCATCGTCTACCAACAAAAGAAGACTGCCCTCCAGTAAAACAGAAAGTTTCTCGCATGCGGCCAGACATGTCAGAGAAGATCAAGACTGAAGTCATGAAACAATTCAACGCCGGATTCTTATCCATCACCTCCTATCCACAATGGGTCTCTAATCTTGTTCCAGTACCTAAAAATGACGGCAAAGTGCGCATGTGTGTGGATTGCCGAGATTTGAATAGGGCAAGCCCTAAGGATGATTTCCAACTTCCCCATATCGATATTTTGGTTGACAATACCGCACAGCATAAAGTGTTCTCATTTATAGATGGTTTCTCAGGCTACAATCAAATCAAAATGACACCTGAGGACATGGAGAAAACGACCTTCGTCACACAGTGGGGCACATTCTGTTACAAGGTTATACCATTCGGGTTGAAGAATGCTGGGGCAACTTATCAACGCTCCATGGTAGCTCTATTTCATGACATGATCCATCACGAAATAGAGGTCTATGTGGATGACATGATAGCCAGATCTCAAACTGAAGAGGAACATCTTGACCATTTGCATAAACTGTTTGAAAGGCTAAAGAAATACAAGCTAAGGTTGAACCCGAATAAATGCACATTTAGGGTGAGGTCCGGTAAACTCATAGGCTTCATCGTCAGCGGTAAAGGTATCGAAGTGGACCCTGCCAAGGTAAAAGCAATACAAGATATGCATGCTCCTCGCACCGAGAAGGAAGTCAGAGGATTCTTAGGACGGCTAAACTACATTTCCAGATTCATTTCTCACTTAACCGCTACTTGTGAACCAATCTTCAAATTACTGAAGAAAGATAAAGTAGTCAAATGGAATGATGAATGCCAAACTGCCTTTGACAAGATCAAAGAGTACCTACAAGAGCCTTCTGTTTTGATGCCGCCAGTTGAGGGAAGACCTTTGATCATGTATCTAACTGTCTTAGAAAATTCAATGGGGTGTGTGTTGGGGCAGCATGACGAGTCTGGCCAAAAAGAGCATGCTATTTACTACCTGAGCAAAAAGTTTACCGACTGTGAAACAAGATATTCACTGCTCGAGAAAACATGATGCGCTCTAGTATGGGCTGCTCGACGGCTAAGATAATATATGCTGACCCATACTACTTTATTGATATCCAAGATGGATCCAATTAAATACATATTCGAGAAGCCTGCCCTCTCTGGGAGAATAGCAAGATGGCAGATGATCCTGACTGAATACGAAATTTAGTACACTACCTAAAAATCAATAAAGGGCAGTGTGCTAGCCGATCACCTTGCTCATCAAGCTATGGATGACTATCAGTCCATGAAATTTGAGTTCCCAGATGAAGACATCATGATGATAAACAATTGTGAAGAACTCAGACCATATGACGGACCTGAACAAGGATCCCGATGGACCTTGGTTTTTGATGGATCCTCCAACGCACTCGGCAATGGCATAGGTGCTGTAATCATATCCCCTGAAAGATGTCATACTCCCTTCACTGCAAGACTTTGTTTCAACTGTACCAATAATATGGAAGAATACAAAGCGTGTATTTTTGGTCTCAAAGCCTGCATAGATTTGGGAATCAAATCCTTAAGTATATTTGGAGATTCAGCCTTAGTCATCAGTCAAATCAAAGGAGAATGGGACATGAAGCACCCTAATCTCATCCCCTACAAAGAACATGTGTTGACATTAATCCCACATTTCGAGGAAATTACCTTTGAGCATTTTCCACGAGAGGAAAATCAACTAGCGGACGCGCTAGCCACTATGTCATCCATGTTTAAACTCAAGTGGGGTAACCAGACTCCCCAGATCACCATTGAGAAGATGTATGAACCAACTTACTGTCACGAGATCAATACTGAAGAAGTAGTGGACAAGCCTTGGTTCCATGAATTTAAGAGGTATCTCGAGGCCCAAGAGTATCCGGAGGGAGCTTTAGTCAATGATAAGAAGTTCTTGAGAAGATTCTCTGCTAAGTTCTTCCTCAATAATGGCATTATCTACAAGCGCAACCAGGACTCTGTTTTGCTTCGTTGCGTAGACAAGGTTGAGGCAGAAAAGATCATGGCTGATCTACATAAAGGCACTTTTGGCACCCATTCCAATGGGCACACGATGGCTAAAAAGATCCTACAAGCGGGGTACTACTGGTCTACCATGGAAGCATATTGCTATCAGCCTCCACGAACCTGCCACAAGTGTCAGATCTATGCTGACAAAATGCATATACCTCAAGTGCCTCTAAACGTCTCGACTGCTCCCTGGCCATTCGCGATATAGGGCATCGATATGATTGGAGAAGTCAAATCTACAACTTCTAATGGGCACCGCTTCATCTTGGTGGCCATTGACTACTTCACGAAATGGGTTGAGGTAGCTTATTTCGCTTCCGTTGCCAAGAATATGGTGGCCTGGTTCATCAAACAGAATCTCATCTGTCGGTATGGCATCCCTGAGAGAATCATCACAGACAATGGTACGAATCTCAACAATACTATGATCATCATACTATGCGCGCAATTTAAGATCCATCACCATAATTCCTCTCCTTACCGGCCAAAGATGAATGGTGTTGTCGAGGCTGCAAATAAAAACATCAAAAAGATCATACAAAAAATGACAGTGACCTACAAGGACTGGTGTTGTACCCCAAAATTTGCCCTCGCATTTTTCCCCAAGAAATCTCAGCTTCAAACATTTCCTGACTTTTCAAACTGGCGCAAGAATCGGACAAACGGACTTTTCTTGACAGTCAAGCAGAATTAGGGTTTTATGGGCATATTCTCAGAAGAATCTAAATTCCACAGCACTTTGCGGTTTATTTCAAGATTCGGATTAAAATTCGCGTTATCTTGGTTTAATCAGCAAAGGAGACAGTGGTGTAAATTCAGTTTGTTTAGGCCAGTCAAAGAAGGTGTGCAGTTTGGATTTACAGTACTTACAAAGAATCAGTGTTTAGGACAAAACAGTAAGAGGAGGCAATTGGTTTGAATTCATCAGTCAAAAGATATTTGCGGTATTGGATTCACGGTGTTTATGCGTTCGATCAGTCCATTTGGGTTAATTGCTGCTTTGCTTTGGGTGTTGAATAAGACAGACTTTAATTGATCAATGTTGTTTTATTTTAGTTATTTATTATTCTGAAATTGAATGATTGAATTTATTTTTCAATTGTTCTAATTCTAAGAATTTTAAATAAATAAATAAACAATAAAGAAAATTGGAATTAATTGGATAATTTAGATTTTATTGAATAATTGAATTATTTGTACAAATTGTTGTTTATAATTTAAATTATGAACAATGATGTACATTAATTTAAAGATTACATAAAATTAAAACTATCCTATTTTCTAAATATTCTTCATTCTTCACTCCGCTTCGATGCTCCATTTTTATCTGCAAAAAGAAACAAGAAAAATCAGAAAGCAGTTAATAAAAAAGAGACAGATAAAATATTGCTCATCATTAGGGGCCACTGACTGGGATCAGTTGACCCTCTCTGCAAATCACGGGATTTCTCCCGGTTCAGAGAGGGAAGATTTTTTATTTCATGAAATGCAAATGCATAAGTCATAAATTTCAAGCTGCATAGAAATTCAAAATCCAAATTCCAAACTGAAAAGTTCAATCTCAACTTTCTATCCAAAAGCAAAGGCACTAACTGTCAAAATGCCAAAGATATCAAAGATTTCAAAAGTGCATTTGCTGTCACAAGTACTCAAAAGCTGTCAAAGAAGATTTGAGGAAAAGGTATCAAAATGCAAAGTCAGAGCAAAGCGCAAAAGCTGGAGAAAGAGGATGCAAAATGTGTTATGCAGGAAATCTAAAATCATCATTTCCCTAGTCAAACCCCTTCAGAACAAGTACAGAATAATAACATTATAAAATTCTAAGCTGTACTTTAGGAGAGAAGAAAAAGAGATAAAGCAAGCATAGGCAGGGTTTAGGCATAGTTCAGGCGTAGACAGTAGGAGCAAGGCAGAAAAGATATACAAAAAAGAGGATAATTCAGCATTGTTCAAAAACTACACAGCATAGCCAGTTACCGAAAATGGAAAAATGCCAAGAAACCTTGTGAAACTATCCAGCAAACTTGGGTCAAAGAGAAGACCAAAGTTTTGAATATTGGGCGCCAAAAACCGATAGAAAGAGGCCAATAAAACAGTTCAGGGATAGGGAGGACAGGAGAGAGAGATATACAAAACTCAGACCCTGTCATCAACCTTAAAAATACACAAAAACCTGATGAGCAAAGGACATAACTTAAAAAAATGCCACAACTCTGCATAATATAAACATCCAGAAGCCAATACAGAAGTGAGGATATATAAGAAAAATATACCACTCAGTTGGTCAAAAAAAGCAAGAGATAACCAAACACATTCAAACCTGAACCTGTCCAAAGCAACAGGTAACCTGCATCAGGCCTCACCCTGCCTCAACCTTCAAAAACACATAACCATACAAAAACCAGCATTAGCCTCAACTCAAAAACTACTGAACCTGTCAAAGTTTAAACCTCAAACAACAATAATCTTCAAAGTCCAAACTTGCTTCACCATAACTGCCAAAGCCATTGCAAACACATAAACTGAAACCTAAGGTATCAAAACCATTCAAGGCCTCATTCTGCAATAAGCCTATCTCACCAAAAAGCAAATCAAAGCATACAAAAGTTCCAGGCCCTCAGTATAACATCATTGGGCAAAAGCTTTAGGCATCCACCATTCAAGGCAACAGCATAGGCAGCAATGTTCCAAAATCATTCAGAAGCAAAGATTCAAGGGAACTGAGACCCTCAGACCTCTGAGGTCATCACAGGGCAACGAGAGAAGAAGAGAGCAAATCATCTCAGGCAACAACAAGAAGCATAGGCAAGGCAGCAAACGTTCTAAAACATTCGAAATTGTTCAGAACATCATCATCAAAATCATAGCATCCAACATAAGCAACAAGCACGCAAATATACAGTGGCAGTAGAAGAGATAAAGAAGCAAATTCAGGAGGGTTTCTCAGCACGAATCATCATCAAAACCATAGGCAAAAATATCAATCAGATAAAGTTACCAGGGAAGCACCAAAAGCAAGCTCAAAGTTCCTCACGCCGCTCCGGCCTCCTAAGCATCACACTCCTCCGCCTCTCCTCCATCTCCCAAAATCAGGTAGCAATCTTCTCTCCCTTTCCTCTTCACCACATCATAATGGCACAGATTCGGAAATCAGAACCCAAATTGAAACACAAATTCGTAAAAATGAGATAAAAACATAAAGTGTTGTAATCAAACCTTAAGTCAAGGATGCTAGGCTCATGTCAATAGAGGGAAGAAAGGCTTCTGGAGGTAGAGCTGGTGGCCGGAATCGAGCGCTCAGGAAATTGGTAAACGGAGAAGACGAACCCAATGAACACGGCGCCGTCTCAAAACCCTAGAATCCTTTGTCTCAATTGAACAAACAACGTGAAACCCTAAATTTCGTTTTTGAATCAATATGGGCCTGACCCGTTTTCTGCTTATCCCAAAGCCCATTAACACACTAACCCTTCTTTCTTTTATTTCCTAACAATACTTACTTCATTTTTAAAACACTAATCCCTTTTATTTTACAAACAATATTTATTTTCTAACTAAATATAGTTTTAATAAATATAACATTCTTAATTAACTTAACCATTTTTTTTAAAACACTAACCCTCTTTTATCTTATAAAAAAAATGTTCACTTTTTTTATTTTGTAAAATACTAACCTAAATAATAAAACACTTTTATCATATAATTAAGTTTGAAAACATCTTCTTTTAATTAATACATTTTTGTATATGAAAATAACCAAATACTTTTATACATAATTAAATTGAAAATACTTTTTTTAATTAAAATACATATTTGTACATAGTATCTTTTCTTTTTCATACATAATACATTTCCTAATTAAAACTTTTCCTTTTGTATATATTATACATTTTCATACATAATTAAAATTGAAACTTTTTTTAATTAACATTCTTTTTTTTATATACATAACAATTAAAATACACATTTTTTCTAATATCGAAATTCACAAACATTTGGACTAAAATACTTTTCAATTAAAACTTAACATTTAATCAAAACACTTCATTTTTCTTTTGTACATAATTAACATGTAAATCAAAGATTAAAACATATATCTAGGTCAAAACCCTAATACGTTTCAACTTCACAATTCACTTGTAAATAACTATACATACATATACACTTGTACACTTACACAACACATTACCCTATACGCATGTTTATCTTACATTTATATTTGATATTCATTTTGATCGCACATTCGATTTGGTTGTAAATTATTGGATACTATAAGTCTCATCCCCTTGTACACTTATACCCCCACTCCCGGACACTATTTTGTAATAGCGTAGATTTACATTCTGCAATTTACAGTTTTCAATTATGCCATGGTTAGACCTAGGGTTTGTATGTACATAAAATCAAACGCTAGATAACCTAATACAAGACAAATACATGTAATCAATACACAATCACACTTGCACCCCCTAGGGTAATCCCACATGTTGCCTTCCAAAATGGGCCATGCTTGCACGTCGAGTATCCTTGGCAAAACAAAATCAAATGATCATAAGTCTCAAAGTGTTGCCTAAACGGAATGATCATAGTCCCTTCAAAACAAATTGCCAAGGATACTTGGCATCATTGCATTCATGGTCCATACGATGACCCGCGCCCGTCCCGAATAAACTTCCTAAACGCAAGATTGTCTACCAATTTCAATGGTAGAACAAAATTGTTAAAAGAGGTTAAAACATGACAAAAACCTTTGAGTACAATAGGGTAGACAAAACTCTTAGTTACTTGAGATCAAACTTGCAAAAACACTTGCCTTCTTTTCAAAAACCACAATTCACAACACTTTCAAACAAACTCTCAAAAACATTTGAAAACATCTTTTCGAAAAGATTCACACTTTTGTAAAACACTCAAACACGAGTCAAATACATTAGTTGCCTAAGACAAGGCATCTTTTTCCAAAACATTTTCAAAAAAGCACCCACACACACACCATTTTCAAAGCAATCGAAAAACAAGGCAAGTGATCTAAAAAACCAAGTAACTAAGAGCCCATGGATAACCATGGATGAAAAGGGTGCTAATACCTTCCCTTTTCATAATCTACCCCCCGAACCCACGAAATATCTCAAAAGGTTTTTGCTGTGCTTTTTTAACCTTTCCTTTAGGATAAAATAAAAAGTCGGTGGCGACTCTTGCTAACCGCACAAGTGCGAATACGAACGCAAAACACAAGTCAGTTCTCCCACCGTATCACAACTGGCATGAGATGTTACCATTTTCTCTCCATGGTTACTGTACCACGACGCACACGTCAATGGGGGCAACACCTTTCTCCTTGGTATACGGCATGGAAGCCGTTCTACCAATCGAAGTCCAAATACCTTCTCTGAGAATCATAAAAGATGCAGGGCTTAGTGAAGACGAATGGATTTAAACTCGGCTTGACCAATTGAACTTGACCAAAAACGTATGATCAAAGCTTTTAACAAAAAAGTCAGACGTCAGGTATATCAGGTTGGTGATTTGGTAATCAACCGTATCATATTGCCACAAGGTGATCCCAGGGGCAAATGGACTCCTACATACGAGGGACCATTTGTGATCAAAAGCATATTCTCTGGTGGAGCAATGATCTTAACCACTATGGATGGCGACGACCTTTCACACCCTGTGAACGCGGACATAGTCAAAAGATATAATGCATAAGAGACCCGTTAGGTTGACACACCTAGGAAAAACAAGGGCATCCTGGCGAAGCACAAAGGTTCGGGCAAAAATAAGGGATAAAATACAAATAAAAAATCTGTACACCCGGCAAGCTGAAAACCCGAAAGGGAGGCTTGGGCAAAAAAGGGTATCCCGGTGGACTGAAAACTCGAAAGGGCGGTCCAGGCAAAAGTTATGGAATTAAAGAGTATGACTATGTCCCGTTGGATCACCTTACAGACAACCTTTAGCATCGACTGACAAACTCAACGGTCCTAATCAATCCAATCAACTTCGAACAAGGCAGCAAGTGGGTGAGACGCTCAGAGACATGAAGGCTATAATAGAATGGGAACCCTATGAGATTATTTCACATAGCTATCTTTTCTTTATATCAATTATCAATTTTCTACGGCGACATTCTCTTACTAGAATGTTCGTCTCATTGTACAAAAATACTTATTCAAGTTATTACAAAGATATTCATTTTAAAGTGCAAAATTATCTGTTTTTCTTTATTTCTGTGTTTGTTTACAAAAACGTCCAATGATTTATTTTTGAACATATGCATTTGAACGTAACTACTGTTTACAAATGAGCAAAAAGGGGAACAGAAAATAGAAATACAATCACTAATGGCTTTAAGAAATAGGATAATATCTTTAGGCTATTCCATAAAATCCTCCGCATGTACCTTTTCTAACAAGAACGAAAATTCGAGACATCCCACTATAGGATCGCTATCATATCTCCAGTATGCAGCCTAATGGTATCAAGTACTCTCACATCCCCGATAGAACAAAAATTTCAGTTACCGCTCCTAAGATTTCTCAGTAAAAGTCGCTTAATTTCTCAGGATTCCCCAACAGGATTTCACAAGGTCCACAAGCAATGTACGACATTTCCCCTTACACAACAGAGTTTATTTCTCTAACAAATGGAAGCTCATCAATACTTCAACTTAAAACATGAAGACTTACACTCCTTATTCTCAGTAATGCTCAAGGATTTATTTTCCCTGACTCCAGCAATACAGCGGCATAATAATTAACGTGTCCATACATTGCATCCATACGTCTTAACATTGACAGCACAAATACATGCGACACAATTTCATTTATTTTGATAACATCATTGTACCATGCATTTCATACATCATGACATCACATGCAACTAACCTTTCATCTTTTCAGGAAAGATTAATCAACAGAAAATTATCGTCAAATTCTCAGCAAGTCAATTATAGATCAATTCCCAAGAAATGACTGGTCAACTATCTACGTGATAGATATTTCTTTCAGACCCCTGCCGGTTTAGTTTAAATCTCCCAACAATTTATTCTAATTCTTTCCTGCAAACGTCTTCTCTGGTTCAGATAAATCTCTCAATGATTTGTTTTGATTCTTCTCTAGATCCCTGCCGATTCAGTTTAAATCTCTCAATGGTTTATTCTGATTCTTTCCTGCATACGTCTTCTCTGGTTCAGATAAATCTCTCAATGATTTGTTCTGATTCTTCTCCAGATCCCTGCCGGTTCAGTTTAAATCTCTCAACGGTTTATTTTGATTCTTTCCTCCAGATGTCTTTTCTAGTTCAGATAAATCTCTCAATGATTTGTTCTGATTCTTCTCCAGATCCCTGTCGGTTCAGTTTAAATCTCTCAACGGTTTATTCTGATTCTTTCCCGCAGGAACTTTCTTTGATTCAGATAAATCGCTCAAAGATTTACTCTGATTCTTTCCAGTTAAAGAATATTCAAGATCTCTTTTGGTTCAGTTTAAACCCCTCAACAGTTTATCCTGATAATTTCCAAAGGAACACTTCGGGTTCAGACAAATCTCTCAATGATTTATTCTGGTTCTTTTCGCAGACACTTTCTCTGGTTTAGATAAATCGCTCAAAGATTTACTCTGATTCTTTTCAGTTAAAGAATATTTAAGAAATCTTTTGGTTCAGTTTAAACCCCTCAACGGCTTATCCTGATAATTTCCAAAGGAACACTTTTGGTTCAGATAAATTGCTCCAAGATTTATTCTAATTCTTCCCAATCAAACAACATACGAGACTTCTTCTGGTTCAGATAACTCGCTCCAAAGATTTATTCTGATTCTTTTCCAGTTAAAATCAAGTTCAGACTTAGTCCATTCTCTGTCAACAGTCACCCTTGGATGGCATCTATAAGCCCATCTCTGGAAAATCTCCATCATTCCTCCAAATGGCATCTATAAGCCCATTCCCATTTCATCATCGAGTGCAAATTTTTGGGCACTCTAGTGTCCAATCGTCTTCCACCTTTAAGTCACGAATGGCGGATCCACCAATCTAACTCTTCAGGTTTAAGAATATTGAACAGGGGCAGTTGTTGTACCCAAAAAATTTCCTTCTCATTTATCAAGTATTTTCTCACAAGATCTCCTTTGGTTCAAGACTGCACAAGGGTTGATCAGCTCAAGACACCTCCTTAAGCACTGATACTTGAAATTAGGGTTTGAGATTGCACACGGATAATTGAACTTTTAATGCCTCATATGAATTTCATGGATCATTATGGACCCCCAATATTTCTCATGTCAAGTTTCAAGTCTTGGATCACATTTTTGCTCAGCAATTGATCAGTTGACCTAAAAATCAGCTGTATTGGGGAAAAAGTCAATTGTGGCCAATTTATAGTCAAACTTCATAATTTTTTATCCATATAAATATTTTGAATTCCTATATGTCATTTGATAAAGTTTGGACCATAATTCCTCAAGAAATTTGATCAGATCATCAGAAGGGCAAAATGGTCAAAATTAGGGTTTTGACTGAAAAAGGGCAATTTCTGATTTTTGACCTAGCAAATGGTTAATTGGTTTGAGACATGATCTCAAGAGTTAAATTGCATCATTTTTACCTAATGGCATGACTCAAAACATCCCTCAAGATCAATTGATTGGTAGTTGATTTTCAGTCAACTGATCAAAGGTCAATTGTACACTGAAAAGTCAAACTTTGACTTTTTGGTCAAAATCAAGTGTCAAAGATCACAATTCATCAAAACATGTCAAAATATGAAACTTGTTCATCAAGAAATCAAAAAGTCAAGATTTCATTTTGAAAAGTCAAAGTTTCCAAACTTAGAATTTTTTCTAAGTGTTGAAAACTTCATGTTTTTTCACAACTTTGACCCAATTTTTCAACATGATGCAAGATGATTCAAAAGAAACTTTCAACATGAAAGTTGTAGATCTCAATGAGATCTAAAACATTTCTGTACACAACTTCTCCTATAAATTCATGGATTTCAAGTTATGATTTTGTGAATACATGTTCTTGAAACTAAACACTTAGGGAAAATTTTGCCCTAGTTTAGGCAGGATTTTGACCTAACTTCATGGCAATTTTTCACATGGTTCCAAGGGGAATTTTCAAAATTCATTAAAAGAGTGGTTGTAGAGTACATTACAAGCTTTCTATAATGTCTAATAAATCCTTGAGATCATGTTTGAGCAAGGAGAATCGAAGGCATGAAGTTGGTATTTCATTCTTGAATTATAGGTCATTTTCATGATGAACAAAAATGCAATTTCAATGTTAGGCTGCATAATATTGCTTTGCAGGCCTTCTAACTTGTGTATCTATCCACCATTAATGGATTACACAAACTTTTGAGCTATAATCCAAGTGGTTTAATCTTTATCCAATTCACATTGCCATTTTGGGAAGAAAGTGAAGAATACCATTCTTGAAAAGCAAACTTTATGCACAAAGTCAATTCTTGATCCTCTAACTTGTTTCCTCTGATCACACTCCATCTACAAAGTTAGAAGCAAGTGTGTTTAAAGCATAACCACTCTATCTTAGCAAGTACACGAGACTTTGAAACTTGGATTTCTCAAAAAATCACATGTTATGCTTAAGCTTGTGATTTTGAATTTTGATCAACAACAAGCTTCCAAAATTGTTGCTTATAAATAGAGGCACTATTTATGAGCTAGGACACGAGCTTAAGCACCCTAAAACATACCAAAACTCCCTCAAGCCAGAATTTTCATAAGAAACTCCATTGATGCACAGTTCTGACCTTAAACTTATATCTCTCATTTCCCTCATGCGTTTCCATTCCTAATCAATCACAAAGCTTCTAAACATCAAATACAACTCATACGTGACCCTGTTTCATAACTGTAACACCTCCATCATCAAGTTCCATTTTCAAAAACACAGGTCTGTAAGTTGACTTCTTCATAACTCCTTAGCCACTTTCAGCTCAAGCCAAGCATCACATTAGCTTCCTGGGAACTTAAGGAAGCTAACCTAATCATTGGAACTCATCAAAAGCTGCTCAAACTCAAAACACGATACCCACTTGCAAGGTGAGTTTTCTGACTTTTGAACTCTTCATATAAGCATCATTTGGTTTCTATTTGTGAAGATAAAATGTAGACATCATAGTCTTGAAACTAACCACATCCTTAGAATTCATTCATGTTGCCTGAGTAGTGAGAATTTTAGAGTTGAATTTTCTGAAAAAATTAGGTCAGATTTGGTACCATTCAAAATTCATGCTCATTTTTTATTTATAGCTTTAGTTATTTATATGAATGAACTCGTGATGAAATTTGGAGCAAATTTCATGTTTATACTTTTGCAAATGGTTGAGAAATGAAAGAGATAGCAATTTCAAAAAATCAATTTGATTGGTCTGGCGCGAGGTTGAAGATGATACATATCTAGGAATGTGTTTCAAATATATATTCTTGGTTTTGTATTAATAAACTAATGTATAGTCACCCCAGTGGTAGAAGCGCGCGTCTGTGACTATAGGGACCTGGGTTCGAGCCCCAGTGGTACCCTTTTATTTTTTATTGTTTTGTTTTTACAGATCCCATGCAAATCAGCCAACACGCGTATGGTACACTCTTCAATCACCACCATCAGATCATTGTAAAGATAAATCCAACACACTCCAATGCAAGCACATGGTATACCTCAGGAGGGCAGCCACACTTGATCCAAACAGGCAGTGGGTTATTGCTTTGGGCCCAGTCTGAATTGCTGACTCTCACCCCCATTTTACTTTCTAATGCAGGCTCATTCATGCATTTTTTTCTCTGATTACAAAAACACACATTTGGGCCTAGCGCCCCTTTTTACTATTGTTAACCCCCATTTCCATTTTTTTAACCCCCTGACTTTAATTTTATATTTTTATTTTATTCTCTTTCCTTTATTATTAGTATTATTATTATTAATATTACCATTATTATTATTATTATTATTATTATTATTATTATATTTATTATTTTCATAAATAAAAACCCAAAAAATATTTTATTCATTATTTTTTACATTTATTTAGTTTATTTTGTTTTATGAAACTAAAAAGAACAAAAACATTTTCTTTAATAAATTAATTTCCCTTTTTTAAAATTTTTAGATAATTAGTCTTAATTATTATATATTATTTTATTGTAAATTAAAATCAATTTAGAACTTAGGACTTTTATTTAATTAATTTTATTTAATCAAATCCACAAAAAAAAAACTAAAAATTTTGTTCTCTTTAAATTAATTTATTTTACTAACTTAATCTTAATTTTCTTATTTTTAGTTAATTTTTTTATTTTAGTTAACTAGGTCAAAAAACCTTTTCATGAAAACCAAACAAAATTCACATTTCTTTTTACATTTACATTCTTGCATTTTTATTTATTCATTTTTTGTACAATATTCAATATGGTTATAATAGATAATTAGGGTTTTAATTTCTTGTAATTTCACCATTTGTAATTTGTATACCCCCACCCCTAATGATGTAATTGTGTAGTTATTTTAATTTCCGCAATTTATCGCTTTATATACAAATACTAGTAAATTAGGGTTTGTATGGAAAGATAAAATCAAAGCTCAGAAAATCCTAATCAAGATAAATCAAGCATGTAAACCAACACACTTGCACACTTGCACCCTTAGGGTAAATCTACTTTGTTGCCTTATAAAATGGTCATATTATGTATGTGAGGTATCTTAGCAAAAACAAACAAAATACAAGATCATAGTCCCTTGATGACGCTATCAAAGTTGTCTTTCAAAAATGATCTTAGTCCTTAAAGAAAATGCTAAGATATCTTACAACATTGCTAATCATGGCTATGCGATGACCCTTGCCCATCCCTTTTACATCCAAAGATAGGGTTACTTACCAAATCAATGGTAAGATAACAATGTCAAAGGAAAGAGGAAATAAATATGAAAGAGTTTTGAGTAGGTAGATTGTTCCTAGTTGTTTGCTCATTTTCAAACCAAAATATTCTTTCTATTGTCAAAATAAACACCAACACTTTTAAAAACATGTTTCAAAATTGAAAACATTTTCAAAAGATCAACACTTTGTATACATTCTTACGAACGAGAAATATTACAAAGTTTGCCTAAACGATGGCGCCTTTTCAAAATACTTTTCAAAAACCACACAAAGAACATTTTAAAACAAAAGCAAGTGATCTAGCAAGCAACTAAGAGCCCATGGAAAACCATGGATGGAAAGGGTGATAACACCTTCCCTTTTCTTAATCTACCCCCCGAACTCAAGAAAACATCTCAAAGGTCTTTCCTGTTCTTTTCAGCCTTTCCTTTTGGATAAAAGAAAAGTCGGTGGCGACTCTTGCTAATCGCAACATATGCGATAAAACAAAAAACGACCAAGTTAGTTCTCCCACCGGGTTACACAAATGTAGGTATTAGGTAATTTATAATTAACCGTTAATTTGTCACCACTAGCCTGAGCAAGGGTTTGAGTGATTTTGGTATAATATTTGGTAGGAACAATTCCTTCTTGAAGACAATTAAGGTCAACGCCGCTATTAATAAGGGAGACTTTATTTTGTAATATAAATATTCTGTTAATAACTAAAGTTATTCTAACAAACCATTTTTGATAAATTACTCTGTCAATCAGAGTGAGAAATCTATCATTAGTGGAAAGACTGCTAGTAGAAGATATTTCTTCAACTTTAGGGGTACCCGTTTCAAGTAAGGAAACCCTTTGAGATAATTTTTTATTATCCTTATTTATCTAAGTAATTTCAAATTTCAAAAGATTAATTTCTATGTTTAAATCAGTAATGGAAACAGAAGTTTCACGGATATGGGACTGTTGAAATCTGGATAAAACCTCACTTAATTGGTAAGGGACTTCAATAATAATAGGAGATTATTTTTTAGAGTTTTCATGAATTAAAACTTCAAGAATTTTTATTTTAAGATTATTATCAAAAATAGACTCAATAGCTTTTATAGCTTCATCTTGTTCTGCAGTAAGAACATTAAGACCGTTCATGTCAACAATAGACTTCCAATAATCTATTTGATTACATTGACAATTACTATTGTTAGAACTATCAGAGGAATAATCTGATGATGATTCATAGATCATGTCAATATCTTCATTAGAAGAATTGGTTTCTGAGTTAGATTTAAGTAAACAAACTTTCTCAAGTTGAGAGCGTAATTGCTCATCCTCGATTTCATTGAATGCTTTTTTGGTCCAACATTGGTTTGCATAGTGATCAGCTTTACCATATTTGTGGCAAGATACATCAAGCATTTTAGCTTTTATTTTGCTTTTATGATTAAAAGTCTTTTCTTTTGGTCTACTTTTATTAAAGTGACCTTGTTTCTTATTCTTCTTATAAGAGTTTTTATAATTATCCTTATTTTTATGAGGTTTATTCCTGAAAATTTTTCCTTTTCTCTTTTTATTCTCAGGAGATCTTCCAAGATCATTTTCTCACTGATAGTCACAAAAAAGATATTCTTAACCATAAGAAAATAGTTAAGTCTGAAGTTCCTGGAATCGGAACAAGTGGTATTTCCACCACAGGAGAAGAAGATGCGGTTTATACACTATGTCTCTCTATCCTTCAACATTTTGTTGGAACCAATATCCCTATTGGAGAAAAAATTCAAACTCTACTTCAGAATCTAAGATGTCTCTCCCTTACACATGTTAGATGGTACAAAGATACCTTTTTATCTAGAGTTTATCAATTAAAAAACCCTAACTCTATCCACTAGAAAGCCAAATTTATTGATGGATTACCTTATTTCTTTTCTGAAAAAGTTAGACATTCTTTAAGAAATAAAAATGATGGGATAAATATTAATTATCCTGATCTTGCTTATGGCCAAATTATTATTATTATTATTATTATTATTATTATTATTATTATTATTATTATATATATATATATATATATATATATATATATATATATATATATATATATATATATATATATATATATATATATATATATATATATATATATATATATATATATATATATATATATATATATATATATATATATATATATATATATATATATATATAAAGAATAAATTAAAACTAATATTATATATACCAAATTTATATATTAAAATTAAAATTGTATAAATACCCCTTCTTCAATCTCCTTCAATCAATCTTCTTCTTTAATGTTTTTCTAAACTCCTCAACATTCTTCAATTCCGACAAAATTACAATTAGAAAATATAATAAACAATAAACAAAATTATATCAATATATTGAAATTAAATTATATAAAATAATTATTAGTATCAATAAAATTGTAGATTTGGAAAAAATTTGGGGAAATTTAAGCCACGCAGATGGAAGAGTTAAGAGGAAACAGAGAAGAGAAGAAAAGAAGAAGAAACAACAAGGGATATGGATGGATCTGTGCACAAAAGTGTTTTGTTTATACGCCACGTAGCGACGTGAAAATTACGTCGCAATCTTGCCACGTGAGATTCACGTCGCAACACACTTAACGGTCAAAAAGTATTTGTTCAGTCTGCACAACACTGAACCATGTCAAGTCAAAAACAGATATTTTTTCCCTCAAATATTGCGACGTGAAAATCAAGTCACAATTAAATTTTTTAAAATTTTCAAAAATCCTTCCATCTAAATGTTAGAGCTTTTTTTTTTTCATATTAACTTTTTGGTAGCAACGTGAATACCACGTTGGAAATACTTTTATTTATAAAAAAAACCCAGAATCCTTCCATCTGAACGTTATTTTTATTTTTTTAATATAAAAAATTATAGTGACATGATTATCACGTCGCAACAGTATTTTTTTAACCACGTGATAATCACGTCACAACTTTATATCGTTGGAAGATACATTTCTTGTAGTGACCCAATAGAAAAACATCAATTTATCATGTTATTATTTTTTTAAATAAAAGAACGATTTAATTGAATATATAATAGTGATTGATTGATAGTGTAAAAATAAAATACAACACCTATTTTTTCTTTTACTACTATTATATAAGGAGTTAAAATATAAAAAAATGGATTAAGTATGTAACGTTAATTTAATAAGATAATAAAATTAGAAAAAGAAGAATCCAAAGTAAAATTTATAAATAACTAAACGGACAAAAATATAAAGTCATTTACCCTGCTACAATATAAATGAGTTTTAATTTACTCTCTTTAAAAAAAAATTGATTATCTCATGTAATCTTTTTGATACCTCCTAAATGGATAAAAATGAGGGGCAAGTAAAAAAAAAATTACAACATATTCACACTTAGGGAAATAAAACTTAGAATTTTAAATTTTGAGAAATGTATCAAAAAAAAAGAAAATTTAAATTGAGTAAATCAAAACTCCTCTATATTATAGAAGGTAAATGACTATTAACCTAAAATATAATACAATAATGAGTAAAAAAGTTAATAAGGTTGGTTTTATACTTCATGTACATTCCTGTAACTTAAATAGAGTTTGAATGAGCAAACACGTATATTCCTGCAGTTTAATAATATCATGTTTATTATAGAGTTGGTTTATGCTTCATTACTCATTATAAAAAATGGAAATCGGTTTTTTGTTTTAGCAACAAAATGGATCTAGAGCGCTTCTCATTCAACATAAATTAGATTTTTGAAATTGATGCTGGTTCATGTGAACCAGTTTTTTGCAGACGCCTAATGGTTAATATGGGTACTGCATAACCATATTCATTCATATAGTGACATTGTGTATATAGGATTCTTGTGCCAACTTTCATTTATATATATATTTTATGGTACTGTTATCATGTATAAGTGTATATACGGTAGCGGCGTGTGTTGATAGGATATACCAATTAGCTTATACCAGCGGCACAACTAGTTAATGAAAACCATGTTCCTGGTACATATTAGTTCATTAGTATAAGAATAACAACAATATTATTAATAATAATAATAATTTAATATTATTAGTATAGTAATATTTAGGAGTTTTGAATTAGATACGAGTAATTAAGTTAATTTTAATTTTTTGTTAGAATTATCAATAGAATTGTTAATAAAGTTAGTTAGAGTTGTTAATAAAGTTATTAGAATTGTTTTGAGTTATTAAGAGTTATATTTTAATTGTTATGGATAACTATGACATGTTTGGAGTTATCAGTGTATGATATTGGTGTTTGTATTTTCATTGAAACTTTATAAATTCATAACTTTAATTCGTGAATCCGTTGAGTGTCGTTTGAAGCGTTAAAAAGTTAGCGCAATAACCTTTTCAATTAAAATAGTTTTTTTGGTAGTATGTGATTTAACTATTATGTGGTTGTGTAAAATGACATATATATATATATATATATATATATATATATATATATATATATATATATATATATATATATATATATATATATATATATATATATATATATATATATATATATATATATATATATATATATATATATATATATATATATATATATATATATATTATGTGATTGTTGTGAATCGGTGTTGGATTGTGTTACAGTAGTGATATTATTCGCTATGTGATATTTGAGAGGTATTGAATTGGTAATTTCTATGAAAATGAATTATATGCGATTTATTTGTGAGATGTGTTGGTGTTGGCTCTTGAATTCGACACCTATTATATATTGGCCCCATGGACCAAAATAGAGCAGATAAAGTCAAGCTGGAAAAAAACTTAGAGAAAATATCTAAGTTACAAGTTGGTCTTCGACCAAACCTCACCATCAGGCCTTCGACGGGAAAAGTCCTGTGGCCTTCGACTAGAAGAACAAACCTTCGTGTCAGCACCAAAGGCGGAGGATATTTGAATTTGAAGATTGGAGGGAAATGCAGTTCGCCAGCAGTTAAGGGAAAGCGACATGGCAGGAAGATAGGGGTCGAGGGACATGCATAAGACACTTGTCTTCATCCTAGAAGTCAAGCCACCCTCGACAGTTACTTGATTTTAGTATAAAACTAGGAAGTTTGTGTAGAGTTTTCGTGTGTTCAACCTATTGTGCTAGTTACTCAATATTATTCAAGTACCCGATGTGTGTGAAAGAATAACTAAGAATGTACGTTGGAAACACCATTTTTTATCTATAAAGTCTTTTTACATTACTTTTAATCTTCTTTTGCAAAGTTACATTTCTACATCTTTACCTGCATTTCTAGTTGCTTTCTTGCTTTCCAAAACCATTAACACAATATCCTTGGTCGAACGTGCGTTCTTCCTAGATATCAATTTTCACATCAAACCAACATAAAAATTAGCATATGTTTTGGGATCAATCTGATCGATCCCGCGAGTAACCAAAATGACTTTCCTTTTTGGAGGATAAGCGGTTGTTTACCAAAAGACACGGTAAACAGTTGGTATGTGCAATTGTGTGATAATTCAAAATGAGATGAATTATGAGATATATGCTTGTATGATTAAGATTGAGAGATGATCTTAAGTGCATAAAATTGTTGAGATTGTACATGCATCATTTGTTGTCAAGCGGAAATGTTTGCTAGTTTTTGTGAGAGCTAATGACTTGTCCCAGACCTAGAGGACGGGTTTGAAAGTTTGAGGGATGAACTTTTTTTGTGGTTATCTGTCTAAGGGATGGACACGGTTTAAACGTAAAAACCGTTAAGGATAACAATTGTTACCACATGCATATTGTATTGAGTTGCATTTGAGTTACATGTGTCGATGTGAAATTGTTGAACTGGTGTTCAATATGTGATATGGATGTGAATTTTATATTTTATGGTATTTGTGATTGATTATCTTTGGATCTTGAATTATTAAGCAATATTGTATATATAAAATTACGAATTGTTGGAATATATTTGGAATAGTATGATGAATTGGGTGATGTTATGTTTTATAAAGCATATGAAGTGTCAGAATATTTATCTTATTGCATGTATGTTAAACGTTATATATTATTATATGATTCTTGATAATTATGTGAATTCTCACCCTTCTGTTGAAATAATATTTTATATGACATCGCTCAAGTATTGAAGATAGAAGTGCTTCTCGCGAGGATTAGTCGAAGGAGCTAGTTCTTTGTTTATCCTTATTTAAGTATTGAGTCAGGCTCTAGTCATGTAACACAGGGGAACGTTTGAACTCATGTTTGTTTTGAGAGACATTTGTTATACTCTCCTTATTTATGATGTGTTGAGGTTATGTGATATGTGGCCTTTAATGCCTAATGTTTTATTATATAATTTTCATTCTGGGATTTCAATTATTGATATCGTTTGTGAAAAGAGAATTATTCTTCCGCGAGACGCATATGTGTATGGAACATGAATTTAAATGCCTCTTATGAGCATGACCGCTACGAGACATACTAACCAGTTCAAAAGACTGCTTTTAGAACAAGGTATGGTCAATATGAGTATTATGTGATATAGTTTGGTGTGACCAATGCACTTGGTGTATTTATGGAATACATGAATATGATTTTTCATTAGTATTTGGATAAGTTTGTTATTGTTTTTAATGATGATATTTTGATCTATTCAAAGAGTGAAGAGGATCATGTTGAACATCTGAGGATTGTGCTATATGTGTTGAAAGAGAAGCAGTTGTATGCTAAGCTTTCTAAGTGTGAGTTTTAGTTGATGGAAGTTAGTTTCCTTGGTCATGTGATATCGAGTAGTGGTATTTTTGTTGATCCGTCGAGGATTGAGGTTGTGTCTCAATGGGAAGCTCTGAAATCTGTTTATGAGATTAGAAGTTTTCTTGGTTTAGCAGGTTATTATCGGAAGTTTATTGAATGATTTTCCAAGTTAGCCTTGTCGTTAACACAAGTGACTAGGAAGGGTCAAGCTTTTATTTAGACTGCACAATGTGAAGCTGGTTTTCAAGAGTTTAAGAGAAGGTTGACAAACACTCCTATTTTTGTTTTTGCCTAATCAAAAAGAACTATTTATTGTAAATTGTGATGCTTCATTGATGGATTTAGGAGGTGTGTTTATGCAGAATCGACAAGTGGTATCTTATGCTTCAAGTCAACTTAAAGTGCATGAGAGGAATTAACCGATTCATGATTTGAAGTTAGCTGTTGTTGTGTTTGTATGTATTTGGCTAAAAAGAAATATGTACAAAACAAATTGTGGAGATGAGAAAAGAAGTATTTTTTTACAATATTTTATTTGATAAAGCTTCCAATGAGCTCGGGTAAAAAAAGATCAAAATTGGTTTATTGGTTAATTTTAAAAGAAAAGGTTTTAAAGTAAAAAGCCAAAGCGGCAACATGGTTTGATTTGGTTTTGTATTTTTTAAGTATAAAAAAAATAAGTCATATCTTGATTAAGAAAAGAGTTTTGAAAAAGGCACGAACCTAAGTCCAAGTTTTTGAAAAAGACTTTATTAAGATGTCATATCTTCCAAGTTTGAAAACAATAAGAGTTTGAAAATGAGGAAGAAGATTTTGAAATTAAAGAAGATATGGGGAGATGAAGAGACTATCCTAAAGCACAAAGTAAAATCTATGGCAAGGAAGAGTCTAACCAAATAAAAAGCCAACAATTAACATAATAACGTCAATGTAGAATTCTCATCTATTAGATTAAATCCACAAGTACCAAATAGACCAAGATTATATCAATCATCGTATGAAAATAGATCACAAGTAAGGAAGTATCAAAGAAACTCAAGGTTTTAAAACCCAAAGCAATGTCTTCAATATTGAGTCACGTGCCATATAGATCACTTAAGACCACCATAATAACACCTGCACATAGAAGACTTTCCAATACACAAGCAGAATAACAACAAATAAACAAAGTCCAAAGGTCTCAGGGTCTTCAACTATCAAGACCTTTAATCCTAAGTCCAAGAGGTCCACAACTTCAATATGCCAAGGATAGTAACCAATAGTCCATAAAGAGCCTTAAGTATTTTGATGTTCAAGTTGATTATTAAGTGTCTTCAAAAGAAAAAGAAAATCTCAAATGAGCAAAGAAGAAATAGCAAAAAAATAAATGCTCAAGTGAGCAAAAGGTAAAAGTGCATAAAAGTAAAGACGTAAAAAAATGCATAAAGTAAAGGTATGGAGTAAAGTTAATTGTTTAGTGAGTTAGAATTTAATGGTTAATAGTCAAATGTATGATCAATGATGATTGAATGATGATCTTAGACCAAGAATAATGAAAACTCATTAGAGAATTTATAAAATCAAAACCTACTAGATAAACAATCAACCATACTTGGCCATTCAAACATAAAGTTTGTGCCACAAATGATCATTTCAAGAAAAGAAGAAAATGATGAAGGAGATGAAATCCATAATAAATGATCAATGATGATTGAATATTGAACTTAGGTAAAAATTGATGAAGACTTGTTAGAGGATTGATAAAATCAAAGCTTCCTAACAACAAGCTTCAAAGGTTTTGAACCAAAGTCCAATAATCAATCATAATTGGACCTTTAAACATAATTTTGTACCACTAGTGATCACTTCAAGGAAAGAAGAAGGAGATGAGGTGAGGATGAACGGGAATGTCACAGTGGAACCATAACCTCAGATGAAATAAAAAGAGGGTTTTAATTATCATCAACATCATTCATCCATTTTGGTGGATTTTGTTTTTCAATTTATCAACATCCAAGATTCAATGAGGTTGAGGAAATTAATCCAAAGAATCATCAATTATCCACAAGTCAGAGCCAATCACAAAATAGAAAATAAAATGTATTTAATTTTTTTTTTTAAAATGGTTAATTAAATGAAATTAATTGATGAAATACACAAAGTATATCAAAACACCAAATAATAACTCCAAAAAATCGTTAGAGGTCAAACATGAGTCAAGAATTGTTGACAATTTTTTCCAGAATTTTAAAAGATCAGAAAATAATTTTAAAAATATAAAAGTTAATCAAAATAAACCAAAAATCCTTAAAAAAATAGAAAAGTCAAAAATAAAAATCAAACAAGTTCACCATAAGTTGTCAAACTATCATTGGATCATTCCATCATTTTCCAGAACTTAAAAAGTATTAAAAGTATTTTTAAACCAATTAAAATAAAGCAAATTATCCAAAAATTATAAAAAATAGCAAACATCAAAATATAAATATAAAAAATATTCACAAAGTCAAAAATAATTCAAAGTATTTTTGTGTAATTTTTCATAATTTGTGGATAAAAATAAAGACAAAATTCTCTTTTTGGCCCCTTAAGTATACCTCGGGGTTGTCCTTTAATTGTTCAAAAAGATCCACGTTAGTCATTTCCGTCCATTTTTTTTCAAACGGTGTTAACTTTTGCTTGAGTGGCATCTGACGTGGCACATGTTTGTAGGCGTGACACGTGACTTGGCACACATTCATCTTTAAGGTCATTAATATTTTGAAAAAACATTCCAAAATTTTAGATTTAGCCTGGATTTGAACTCGGGCTATGTAGCTTACAAGTAATAGTAAGTTACCACTACACCACTTCACAATTGATTTTTACTACTTCAAATCAGTTTTACTAATCATATAACATGAACTTAATCTTAATTGGGGTCTCATCCTCTCCCGTCTTTCCATTTTTGCTGGTTATAGATATATAGATTTACCTTATGTCTCATTTGCGTCAATCCATCTAGGAAGTTATGCTCTTTCTCTGTTTTATTGTTAAGAGGACGAATATAATGTAAGAGATGAAAAAGCATTCTTCTATTTTTGAAATAAATGAAAATCTCTACTTTCTGTCCACTAAATTTATTCCCAAACAAATAAAAAGAATGCTGTCAAATATCCACCGTTGAAGATTGTTTAAGCATCCTGCAGTTAGATCCTACGGAGGGGAACCGAAAGGAAGTGACTATGTTCACTTCACCGAGAAATTAGAAACAATGTTATTGTTTCTTTTTAATATACCACCAAATAATTTGACTAGTGCCCCTAAATATCGTAGTATGCAAAATTAAGGAATTAGTTATCACAATAAGATCATAGTGGGTCTTTACATTTAATTGGAAGTGCATTTCTATAATTCTATCCTTTTTCAGAGGTTTCTTGTTGGTTGACTTATTCTAATTTAAGTTTAATGATTTTTTACCAGCTGTTGTCAATATTTTGTCTAAATGTTCTTCCTATCAAAGTTACCAATTCCTTATCAATCTTTCTAATTATGTATGGCAAATGTCCCCACGTCTTAACCTTCAGTTCATATTAAACACTAATGATATAGTTTCCTGTTTTTTATTATTAGTTGCATTGGTTGATGAGTATTTTTGATATGACCATATATGTACAAACATTTTATTTATTATGTTTTCCCTTACAAGATTTACCCATCAAGAATGAGGGGTATGTCAAAAGACCCTTGTTATTTGGTTGTGCATTTTTTATAACCCCATTTTATTTTATTTAAACTGATACAAATATAGCCAAGAGTTTATGGCTATTTCTTAGTAGACAACCTTAGTCATAGCCGATTTTTCCATGAAAGACCTTGTTGTTCCAATATAGTAACTATTTACCTGTGAAAATAATTATGGCATAATTTTTGGCTTTATGCTATTAATAGTCGGGTTTTTCTTTCATTTTTATAATGAAATTTTAGAAGACATTAAGCAACCAGAAAGCATATTAAATATCAAATATGAAATTTCCGATGATAGAACAATTGGAGTTCATCCTCCTTTTATAAATGAACCTACTAGAATTGATGGTGCTAGACAAGAGTTGTTCTTCGAGATTGTAATTATTTTGCAAAGTCCTGTGCTTGATCCATGCCTAGCCGTTGGTTTTCTTCCTCTCCCTTCAGATGGTCTGAGAGTTGGACAACTAGTTAAGATGCAATGAAGGGTGGAAAGGTTGAAGAATTTGAAGGAGGAGAAAATTTATGCACAAAATGTAAGTACCATGTAAACAGATAGAAGAATGTTTTCTACTTCATCATTTTTTTGGTATCTTAGAATCATGTTATATGATTAGTAAAACTGATTTAAAATAATAAACATCAATTGTGAAATGGTGTAGTGATAATTTGTTATTACTTTTATGCTAGATGGTTATGAAGGGTGAGAAAACACTTAGAAAGGGGGGGGGGGTTGAATAAGTTTTTCCTTTTACTCGCGCAATAATAATGGAAGGACACAAGTATTTTTATCCTGGTTCGTTTGAAACTCAAACTACTCCAGTCCATCCGCCAAGGTGCTTTCGCCTCTCTCAACGAGGACTTAATCCACTATAATCAAACTGATTACAAATGCACAACTAAACTGTTGTGACTAACAATACAATGCACAAGCCAACTGAAAATGACTAACACCTCTAAGACTCAACTAATCCTAGCCCTCTTGAGAAATCTGACCCAACTGGTCTCTCAAGGAACACTTACAAAGATTATCTCTTAACTGTAGTGAATCAGAATGCTTCTAATAAGCTATATCATAAACTGTGATTTATCACTAAGATATTCGCCCAATACTTAAGAATTACCCACTATATACAATGAGTTTACAAGAATGAAAACAATGAGCTTCAGTATGTTTTTTGTGGATCAGTAACCTTTCTTTGAAACAAATGGTCTTCCATATATAGCTTCCAGTCTTGACCGTTACTGTAACACCCCCAAATGCTACCCGGTGGTTATAACGAAAATCAGAGTATTTAAAAGCTTCCAACACATTTGGGATATCACATTTCAACATGTTACAACATATAAACAAATACATAACACTTTAATTTCGGAGGATCATATAACAACTTGCATCAGCTTTTAAAACAAAACCACTTCTTTTATTAATAACGCACCAGAATCATAATTACAACTTCAAGTAGCATCATATGTTTCGTTCAACTAAAACAACCTGGGAGGCAACATATTACTTCATATAATTAAGCTTAGGATTCAACAACTAAAACAATTTCAACAAGTAAACAACTATTCGATCATTTCCCCCTGAGTGCTATGTATCAGAGCGACCAACCGACATTGAACTAATAAGGCTAGGCAAAACTTCATTCTTGATTATCTGCACGTTACCAACAGAGGGCAATATTCAAACAGTAAGGAGTGAGATTCTCAAATCGTATAAGTGAGCGCATGATAAATCATATATTAGAATTCAGGAATATAAAATCACCACTTCACAACTTTCAAACATCTTTAATCTCAACAAAGCATCAACACAACATAACAACTAATTCACAACCTTTAAATGATACCTATCACGATAAGTCAACAACATAAAGCAACAATAAATCTATCTTCACCGCAACTCAAGATGCAACACTGAATGCAACTCGATTACAATCCACATGCATGTAGTACCATTGGAGCATAACTCCCAACTTAAAAATCTGCCAATAATTAGAGGCATCAACAAGGTATAAGCCTTCAACTTAATATTTTTCCAATCCAGGCCAACGTGGTGCCAATCCAGGACAACTTAATAATGCAAATGTATGTGACTCAATGAATGCAACAATCACATACAACAACAACAATCACCGTTACAAAGGCATAAGCCTACATCCTCACTTTACCAATAATTAGAGGTACTCATTGTCGCTTCAACACTGGCCATAGGCCTACAACTTAATCAACTTATCAATCACAATATATAAACAACGACATATTCAATAACAACGATGTATTCAACAACGACTTATTCACAACAACAACCAACAACATAATTCTTCCTGCAATTCGCATCATCACAAAATTATCACGACATCATAACCATAATTGTTCAACTTTAGCAACAAGCCTATATCACTGTTATTACCAATTAATAGACGTAAATCTTCATCATAACAATTCCTGCATTTTCACAAAGTATTCGCAACATCATAGCATCAACGCACATCACAAAGGAAAACACAAACATGATAGTCATTTTCAAAACACTCCCATAACTCTCTATGTATTAGTTATTCATTATTTAATTATCCTCCTAATATTCACTTATGATTAACTAACTGGCAATATATCTTTTCTTCTGCTACTTAATCAACCCTCTAAAATAGTTACTACAACTTTACTAATTATTTCCAACTCTGTCTTATTTCTACAGGCTGTTAAAATTATATTGTAACTACTAGATTAAGATTTCTGACATAAGGGCTACTTCTATTAATATTTTCTGCTATAACATACTACTGATATGAATACTTCCTTTTGTTCCCTAACTGCTTTTATATTAATAAATTCTATATCGATACCATATAAAAATTGTATAACATATTTCTACAGAAAGAAAACAAATGCCTCTCAGACAGTGCCGAACGACAAACCCTACCTGCAACAACACCCAGTGCCGAACGACACTCTTCTTCTACAAATGGCCAATTCCGAACGACACTCTTCTCCCTCTCAAGGCTTCTGACCGACAACTCTCACCACTAACAAGGTGACGATCGGCATGCCTCCCCTTCTTATAATTTCCAACCTTCCTGTTACTTCTCCAGTTTCCTTCGACCCACATATTTTACTACCAACAACACTTTAAATTAAGCCCATAAGAAATAATAATAGCATTATTATGATACTATCTCCACCACTTAATCAACTCAATAATAATCCAACATAATAATAATATTATTTCTCCGATTAAACCGACTAATTTATCCGACTATCAACTTACTGCTCAACTCAACATAATTATCCAATTATGCTTTTTAGAATAATACTGATAATTCTCAACTTCGACAATATCCAATAATTAAATCTTTAATTAATTTAATTAAATAATTAATTAAATTTGGGGCGTTACAGTTACTTCCTTGAAGAGAGTGTATGCATTAATGATGCATGTTAGCTTGGTCTTTATGTTTCCAATGCTCTCGTGCGTAGTACCACTTGAGTGTGTTAGCCGTCTTAGCATTAAATGATCAACGGTACTGTTAGAGCTTGTCTCTGGAAGTTTAAGAGTTTGCTTGCAGCGTTGCTACTTCAGAGTTTGCTTTAACTTTTCTTCTATCAGAGTTTGCTATATCCTTTCTTGCATCAGAGTTTTTCTTCATTTAATGTTCATCAGAGTTTGATTCAGCTTGCATTATCAGATGTTTCTTTTAGCGTGCTTCTTTCAAATCTTTGCTTCAGATAGCTTTATCAGAGGTTGCTTAAGATTTCTTTTCATCAGAGTTTGTCTTGGAGTGCTTCCTTCAGAGTTTGCTTTAGACTTGCGTAGAATGATGTTTCACATTTGAGAAGTTTGAGTCAGAACATCATTTGAATTAGAAAACATGCACATCAGAGTATAAAATATATTATGCAAAATTTATTTCATTGTTATCATCAAAACTCTAAGATATGATTATAACTAAACTTTGTGCTAACAATCTCCCCCTTTTTGATGATGACAAAACAATTCAGATTTTGATTAAAAAAAATCTGTACAAGAGTGAGAATCTCCCCATGAGATTGATAATCTCCTCCTGAGATAAATATTTCTTCTTCTAAAATAAATAATAAAAAATTTAAATGCATAAGGGAAACTTCCTGAGATTGTTCTTCAGAGCTTTTAGACATTTTTCTTTTAGAGTTTCTTTAAGAGCTCCTGATCTTTTCTTTAGAGTTTCTTTGCCAGATGATGTTTTGAGCTTAGTCTTCCAGAGTCTTGAGGTACCTGCATATCTCTTAAATAGAAAAAAACTTTGTATGTTGTTAGGAATGTTTGAGACTTAGTCCCATAACTGTTATCATGGATCAGATTAAAATCACATTTTCTCCCCCTTTTTGTCATAATCAAAAAGAAAAAAAATAAAAATTAAAGAGATTCAAAAGATATTTATATTGAAGATTCAAAAGACAGAAGTACAAAAACAAAAAACAAAACAAAGAAAAATTGGAAAAAGAAATTAAAACTAAGATTGACGAGAGACAAGAGAAAGAAGAAGATTATTGATTTCTGTTGAGGATTACTCTTGTTTCATCATCCAAGTTCTGATTTCCTTGTTTGTTTCATCCTGTTTGTCCAGACGTTCATGGATGGCTCTATTTTCCTTCTTCAACTCATTCAGCGTGTCAATCACCAACGAGGATGGAGCAGATGTTGAGGCAGCTTCAGAAGATACAACCTTTAGAGGAAAACCAGCAGATTCTGAGCCTACAACATTGGAGAGAAGGGTGCCAAGATAAATTATAAGAGTTGGCACTTTCTCAGAGGCAGCTTGAGAAGAAGGTTGGTGATACAGAGTCATTGCTAAGGGATTTGGATCTGACTCAGAGCCATCTTCAGATTCATCTTCTGAAATTTTCACGTGGTCAGCAAGTGGTAAAGGAGCATTGGTAATCTGCAGAAGAGACTTCTTATCCCAGATATTTACCACTTCTGTCTTGAAGGCATTCAGATATTGGGTGAAATTCTTAAGAACCTGAGAATAACACAGATCTTGCATGTTAAAGGATTCATCAATGAATTTCCTTCTGAATGCTTCCCACAAAAAATACATGCAGCTGGGTTCATTTTACTGGCACTGTTTTCCTTCAGCAGGTCTATCCACGTCTGTATTTCTGTTGCAAAATTCTGTAAACGTACATTCACATCCGACTGAACAGGTTTTGGTGTTGGTTTGGGAATAACCTTCTTGGTGGATTTTATTTGTAGATACAATAGAGATTCAAGATCAACTATAGTCCTAAGAAAGTCAGGTGGTTCAGATGTTTCAGGAGGTTCTGATGAAGATGGACTAAAGGTAGGTTCTAGAGAGTGAGGTGAGGTAGGTGTGGGAATTGCTAGTGAAGTAGGAGGTGTGATGTCAGGAGAGATGATGATGGTGGTTTGAGCTGAGGAAGAAAGAATAGGTGCTGGGAATTCATTCAGAGCAAGAATGTTTTCAGAGGGAATGATGAAAGACGAAGGTTGTGTAGCTAGAGGCATATTGATTCTTGGTAATCTCCAAGAACCATCATACCACTCAGAGGTTTTTGGGGATAAAGGTATGATGGGGGATGTTTGAAGAGGGTTTTCAGCAGGAATATTTGGATTTTGTTGGTGGGGAGGAGAAGTAGAGATTTCAGGTTATGGTTGAGTTTGTGTAGGAACTACAATATAAAAATTGTCTATGTCAGATAGTACCTGGTCAATTTGAGGATTAATTTGTAGGGGTTCAGAGGGAATAGTGAGGTCTATGTCAAGTTTAATATATCCTAGAGTTTGGGGTTCAGTAGATGGTGTTACACGTACAGAATCACAAACAGAGATGGCTTCAAAGGATATACCTGAAGATTTCTTCTTCTTCTTCTGAGGATGAGCAGAGGGACCTTCTCTTGCTTTCCTTTTCTTCTACTTCTGGAGAAAAACTTCTGGAGCAGGTACATTCCTTCCTTGAAGCCATGCTGGGTCAATGGAAGTTCCACTTTCCTTGCAAGCTTCTATAAAGTGCAGAATGATCTCAGGATGATCACCATAGTTGAACAAAGGAAAATATGCAACAGGGATTCTCCTTCTGGTGACAGCTGCTGACACATATGGAGTAGGTTCCACCAGAAGTTTTTCAATCAGCTTCCTTTTGAGCAGGTTCTTCCCAGTTAGAGATTTTCCACAAGTGGGCTCCAATTCTCCAATCAAATTTGCGTCTTCTAGATGAGCTATCAGACCATTCTCTGTCAGAATATCTGAAATTAATCTTCCCAGAGGGATCCAATTTCTTTTTGACTTAGGGTTTTTTACCCTTTCAGCTTCCCTGGTTTCCTTTACATGCGTCTAGAGATGGTTGAACAGAAGATAGGGCAGATCAATCTTCACATTTGTGCCAAGACATAACAGAAGATATTGTTGGTCAGCATTGATGTAGTCAGGGGAACGAGTTTCCTTCCTGTGATGAATGCAACCGTGAATTATTCTTGCCCAGATTTTATATTTGTTATTCAAATCTCTGACCTTGTTAGATGCTTGCCCAGTAGTGAAAATCTCAGCATAAACTTTAGACATATCCATTCTTCCACTTGAGATGCCAGTAACACCATTACCTTCAAAACATAGAAGCCTCCTTATGAGATTCTCAGTGATGGAAATCTCTTTGCCCATTACGAATGATAGAATGACCTTTGGTGAAGCGATGGCATGAATCCAGAATTCCTTGACAAGATGAGGGAACACTGGTCCAACTAGATGATCAAAGAAATTTTGCCACCCTTGGAACTCTACAGTCGGAAACAAATCAAACTCATTTGCTTTCAGATTTTCAAAATCAACCATTAGTCCGCTGACCACTTCCAAGCTATCAACAAGGATACATGTTATTCTCTCAGAAGTTACATATCTTTCAGCATGTTGAGAGCTACTTGAAGAAACAAGAATGCTTTCAGAAGGGGATGAAGATGAAGCCATTTAGAACTCTTAGGTTTAGGATTTAAAAAAAAAGAGAGAGTTTGCATAAAACGCAGAAGCGATTGAAATTTGAGAGAGAGAGTAAAAAGTAAAAAAGGAATTTTGAAAAGTATTTATAGCTTAAAAAAATTTAAAGTAATAAAACCGGTAAAGAATTTAGAATGATTGAATTAAAAAAACAATTACAAGCAATTAATGAAATTTGACATTGAGGGGAAGCGTGAGATTTGATCAAATCTGAACAGTTACCTAGGAACGACGTCTCAATAGAAGTGCACGCATGCATGACCTTTCAAAGTTGAAACACGTGTTAAACTTTTGAGGGTAGCGTGTGACAGCCGTTTTAATGTAATGAACTTCTGAACCATTCTTGTAATGAAACGTTAGACACATTTCAGAACTTTATAGATGGTTTCTGATGTAACTCCTCTTCTAACTTCTGAAGAGTAGTTAATCAGAACATTCATTTCAGAACATTCTGAAAACATATATAAAGAAAAAAAATTTCATTCAGGACAAAGTTCCATACTGATGTTTTTCAAAATGAATTTAAATTTATCTTCAGAAAGGGGTTTAGTAAAAATATCAGCCCATTGATGGTCCGTGTCTATGAAGTTTAAACTCAAAATTCCTTTCTGAATGTAGTCCCTTATGAAATGATGTTTAATTTCTATATGTTTTGCCTTAGAATGTAAGATATGATTTTTTGAAAGACAAATAGCAGAGGTATTATCACAGAAGATAGAAATCTTACTTTCATAGAGATGATAATATTCTAGCTGGCTCTTCATCTAGATCATCTGAGCGCTACATCCAGCAGCAGATATATATTTTGCTTCAGTTGTTGATAGTGCAATAGTGGCTTACTTCTTGCTGTACCATGAGATAATGTTATCACCCAGAAACTGACAGCTTCCAGAGGTGATTTTTTATTCTATTATATCTCCAGTAAAGTCAGCATCACAATAACCTATGAGTTTAAATTCTTTGGATCTTCTGTAGCAGTCCAACGTTAGTAGTACCTTTCAGATACCTCAGAATTTGCTTAACAACAGTTAAGTGAGATTCTCTAGGATCTGATTGGAATCTTGCACATAAACATACACTGAATATTATATCTGGTCTAGATACAGTCAGATAGAGAAGAGACCCAACCATACCTCTGTAGAGTTTCTGATCTACTTTCTTACTTACCTCATATTTTCCCAAAATGCATGTAGGATGCATAGGTGTATTTGCTTCTTTACTTTATGATAGCTGGAATTTCTTCAGGAGTTCTTTAACATACTTTGTTTGATGTATGTAAGTACCTTCTGGAGTCTGATTTATTTGAATTCCCATAAAGAATTTTAGTTCTCCCATCATGCTCATCTCAAATTCAGCCTGCATAGACTCAACAAATTCTCTTCCAAGAGAGACATTAGAAGTTCCAAAAATAATATCATCTACAAATATTTGAAAAATTAAAGTGTCATTTTTAAATGTTTTTCTGAATAAGGTAGTCTCCACTTTCCCCCTGGTAAAATTCTTTTCTAAAAGAAAGTTACTTAGACGTTCATACCAAGCTCTAAGAGCTTGTTTCAGACCATATAAAGAGTTTTTCAGTTTAAAAACATGTTCTGGATATTTTGAGTCATCAAAACCCGGAGGTTGGTGGACATAAACTTCTTCTTCTATGTAACCATTCAAAAATTCACTTTTAACATCCGTTTGATTTAATGAGATGTTGTGTTGAACAACAAAAGAAATTAATAATATAATTGATTCTAACCTGGCGACTGGGGCAAAAGTTTCATTATAATAAATTCCTTTTTATTGACTATAACCATGTGCAACCAGTCATGCTTTATTTCTGACAACTTCTCTTTGCTCACTTAACTTGTTTCTGAAAACCCATTTTGTTCCTATGATATTGAATCCTTTAGGTTTTAGAACTAGATCCCACACATCATTTTTGGAAAATTGATTTAGTTCTTCTTGCATAGATAGGATCTAATCATTGTCTTGCAGAGCTTCCTCTATTGAGGTTGGCTCAATCAGAGAGACAAATCCAAATAGTGATTCTTTATTGTTTCTGAAAGAGGATCTTATTCTGATGGGATCCTCTTTCTTTCTAATAATCACATTTTCTGGATGTGCTGATGTGATTCTGGGGAATCTATTATGTGAGGTTTGTTCAGAAATTCTTAGATTATCTAGAGAATTTGTAAGAGAAGGATCTTCTGAGTTGTCCTTTGCTTCTGACTCTTCAGAGTTTGTAATATGATCTTCTGTACCTGCAGGATTTTCATCCTGCTTTGGCTTTTGCTGGCCAAGCTTATCATCAAATCTGACTTTGATTGATTCTTCAACAATCAAAGTTTCTGTGTTGTATACCCTATAGCCTTTTGAGCATTCAGAGTATCCAAGCAGAAAACACTTTTTTGCCTTAGAATCAAACTTATTCAGATTATCTTTAGTATTCAGAATATAGCAAGTACATCCAAAAGGATGAAAATATGAAATGTTAGATTTTCTGTTTTTCCACAATTCATAAGGAGTATTTTCGAGAATAGGTCTTATAGGGACTCTATTTTGAATATAACATGATGTGTTCACTGCTTCTTCCCAGAAGTGTTTAGCCATATTGGTTTCATTAATCATGGTTCTGACCATTTCTTGTAAAGTTCTATTCTTTAGTTCTACAACTCCATTTTGTTGGGGAGTTCTAGGATAAGAAAAATCATGAGAAATGCCATTTTCTTTAAAAAAACTTTTCAAAAAAATGATTTTCAAATTCTCCTCCATGATCACTTCTAACTTTTATGATTCTAAACTCTTTTTTATTTTGCACTTGGTTGCAGAAGTCGAAGAACACAGAATGTGACTCATCCTTGTGTTTTAAAAACTTAACCCATGTCCATCTATTATAGCCATTGTGATACGGTGGGAGAACTGACTTGGGTTTTGCATTTGTTTTCACAAATGTTTCGGTTGAGCAAGAGTCGCCACCGACTTTTTATTTTATCCTAAGGAAAGGTTAAAAAGCACAGAAAAAACCTTTGAGATGTTTTCTTGGGTTCGGGGAGTAGATTATAGAAAGGGAAGGTATTAGCACCCTTTCTATCCATGGTTATCCATGGTCACTTAGTTACTTGCTTAGATCAACTTGCCTTTATTTTCAATTGTTTGAAATGGTGCTTTCAATTGTTTGAAATGGTACTTTGTGTGTGGGTTTGAAAATGTTTTGAAAAGAGGCCAATGTGGTGGCAACCTTTGTAATGATCCATGTTGGGATGTATACAAAGGTGTATGTCTTTTGAAAAGTTTTCGATGTTTTTGAAAGTTGTTTTGAAAGTGTGTTGTGATGTGTGTTTTGAAAAAATAGGCAAGTGTTTTTGTTTTGCAAGTTGGCAAGTAACCAAGAGTTTTGTCTACCCCTAAATTTCTCAAAGATTCTTTCTATGTTTTAACCCTTTTAACAATTTTGTTCCACCATTGTATTTGATGGACAATCTTGTGTTAGGATGTGAACGGGATGGGCGCGGGTCATCGTTTAGACCATGATTGCAATGGTGTCAAGTATCTTTGGGCAATTTTTCCTTTAAGGGACTTGATCATTTTTAGGCAACTTTCGAAAGTGTCATCGAGGGACTATGATCATTTGATTGTTTTGTTTTTGCCAAAGAAACTCAACATGCAACATGGCCCATTATTGAAGGCAACAAGTGGAGTAACCCTAGGGGTGCAAGTGTGATTGGTGTTGTTCATTTTCATGCTTTGTTATCTTTGAATTAGGTCAAACTATTTTTGGTTGATTTTTGCATACAAACCCTAAGTCTAACATGGCATATTTAGAAAGCTTTAAAATGTGGAATTAAAAGTTCTAAATTATTACAACACAATTATGGGATGGGGGTACAAATGTTCAAATGGGGATATATAGCAAGAAAAATTAAACCTAAACTATTACATCCAAATTGAATTATACAAATTATTTAATATACAATAATTAAATAAAATAAAATAAAATATGCAAGATGCAAAAAATGATTTTTATATGTATGTAAAAGGGTTTTTCATGTGACAAATAAACAAAAATAAAAAGGATAATTTTTGGGTATTTTTCATGTTTAGGGCAAAACCCTAATTTTGTAAATAAAAGGTATTAATTATTTATTATATGCAATAATCATTAATTATGTACAAAAAATAAGTAAAAGGAAGTATATTGTAAAAAAGTTATTTTTTAAGTTAAATATTAATAAAAATAAAAATGTATTATTTTTATGTTTCTCTCCTAAATATTCTAATAAATATATGAGTATTTATATTATTTACTAAATATATTAAATATGTACAAAAAATAAAATATTTATTATTTACAAAAAAAGTATATTTTTTATAAAATGTTTTCAAAAGATAAAAACAAAATAAAATCAGAAAATAAAAATGTATTTTGTATTTTTTAGTATTTTAAGTAAAAGTATATTATATATTTATTTACATATAAACTAAATGAAACAAAATAAATACCAAATAAAATGCAAAAAATGTGAGAAAAATATTTTTAATGTTTTTTCATGCTTAAATAAAAATATAGAATCCAAATCAAAAGAAAAAAAATAAAAAATGACAAATATATCATGCAATGGGTCAGGGGGGTGTGTGTGAAATAAAGTGGTGCAAAAAGGAAAACAGAACTCAGGCCCAGCCCAAGCCTATCTTCTTCAACCTCCAGCCAGTTAGTTTGTCTCAAAAACGCGCGTTTTTCATGCTGATTCAAACATCCTGATTCTTGGACTTTCAAGCAAAACTCATAACACCAAAAATGTAGAGCATCAAGAGACGAATCTAGACATATAAAGAACTTAACTTAACTCTAAGAAACGAAGGAGAATTTCTTCATCCCTAATTCATGACCTAAGTTTTTTCTAATATTCAGGTTCCAAATTCTCTCAGCACACACAACATAAATGCAAAGTAATTATATGTGTAGCTTCAGGGCCATGAGTATAACATTTTTTATTCATAAACCTAAACCTAACTCTTCCTAGATTGAGAGATACAAGTCCATGAACTTACATGTTCAGCTTGGGTCGTGTATGACAATGGAGGCACTTTCAAGGCAATGTGAGGACTTGTACAGCTTGCTTGAAGTTCAGGGATGCTTCTCCAATGCTTGGTGTGCTTTGAATCTTGCTGAATCACTCCATGGAAGTCAACCTGCAAGAGAGAAAAATGAAAATGGCAAACTATGCTATGGCTGTTACAGTCTGTATCTAAGGTTGGGGATAACTTGTATGGATGTTATTGAATGTGTTTGAGGTGGTTTGGATGAAAATGCACGAGGGAAATGAACTGTGGAAGTCAATATGCAGAAGATATCTGTTTTGCCACAAAACTGTGTTTTGATGAATGAGGGAGTCTTGAGGATGGCTTGGTCGTGTTTTAGGTTACTTGAGGAGTATGGAATGTGTTCAACAAGTTTGCTTAGGCTAGTTCTTGCAGCAATGAGAGTTGTTGTTGTGTTTGCAAAGTTGCTTCTAATGTAAGTAAAGTTTGTCAACTTGGTTTCTAGGCTACCACAGGCCCCTCAAGCATGTTGCACCCTTTTGTCTTGATCAGTGGGATTGGTTCCTGAACTTGTGCCTCAAAGATCTGCATTGTACTTCATAGATTGTAATCTTGACATAAAGTGCCACTTTACAAAAATGGATAACTTGCTTTTTCTAATTATGGACTAATCCTTCATGTAATGACCAAATGCATAGAATAACATCTTGGCACAATGGTTTAGCATTTAATTTTTGAGTGTAAATGAGATTAGAGGCCTGTAATGTAGCTTGCACATGCTGATTTCAAAAATGCACAAGTTATGAACATGTACATGGCTCATGAACAAAGTGACTTTTGCCCATATTCACAAATTCGATTCTCCCTAACTACAAGGGTGTTTGAGAAGTTCTTGGACAATTTGGAAAGCTTGGAATGTGTACTACAATCCATCTTTGTAATTCAAATCGAGATTCTAAGTGGAAGCATGTGAAAAGTGGCCATGAAGTTAGGCAAAAATCCTGCCTAGAATAGGTCAAAATTTTTATAAGTTAAGAATGTTTTGCACCCTTGTTCCAAAAATTGTAACTTGAGCTACAACCTTCTTTTGAGGAAACTTTGTGAAACAAAGTTGTAGATTTTGAAATGGACTACAACTTTCATGTTTTGAGTTTTTCTTTAATCCAAATTTATCTTGATGAAAAAATGGGACAAAGTTAGGAAAAAATTAGGAATTTTCATAACTTAGAAAAATTCTAAGTTATGAAAATTCTTCATTTCAAACCCTAATTTGTAATTCTTGATTTCTTGATGAACAAGTTTCATAATTTCACATGTCTTGATGAAAAATGAATCTTGGCACTTGATTTTGACCAAAAAGTCAAAGTTTGACTTTTCAGTATACAGTCAAATTTGGCTCAGTTGACTGGAAAATTCATCTGTCAATCTTGTGTATTTGGGATCTTTTGAATTTGTTGAACATGTCAAGACAATTCCATGGGGTCCTTGAGTCCCTATGTGAGCTTGGTTTGCCATTGGCTAGGTCAAACAGTCAAAAATTGCCTTTGTGCAGTCAAAACCCTAAAAATGACCATTTTGCCCTTTTGGTGATCTGATCAAATTTCTTGTGGAATTGTGATCCAAACTTGATAAAATGGTCCATATGAGTTCATAATGTTGATGTGGGTCAAAAATCATGAGGTTTGACTGTCAATTGACCATAGTTGATTTTTTCCCCAATACAGTTGATTTCTAGGTCAACTGTTCAATTGACTGGGCAAAGATTGGAATCAAGGCTTGAAACTTGGTATGGATAAACTTGTGAGTCCAACATGAAGCATTAAAGTAACTTTGGGCCTTTTGGGTCAAAACAACTTTGTGCAAACTCAAACCCTAATTTGGGTCAACAGTGCAAGGAGATGTCTTGAGCAGAGCAAACCCTAAGCCTGTCTGGAGTCCAAAGAGTCTTGTGATGAGAAAATGTTGAGGAAATGGGAGGGCAAATTTTGGGGTACAACAGTTGCCCCTGTTCAATCTTCTTGAACCTGAAGAGTTAGATTGGCAAGTTTGCCTTTCGCGACTCGAAGGTAAAAGGAGATTGGACACTAGAGTGCCCGAAAATTTGCACTCGCCTAATGGAGTATCAGCAATGTGATGGCGGGAATGGGCTTATAGATGCCATTTGGAGATATGATGGATAGGAGGATGGGCTTATAGATGCCATCTGGAGATGTGATAGAACCTTGTCGAGAATGGGCTTATAGATGCCATTTGGAAGGGTTGATCGCGTAAGAGATTCCTTAGCGAGAACTTGTGTATTTTGAGAAAGAATGATGGTTTCCTGGCCTGTTACAGGTGTTGATCTTCAAACTATTCATGCAGATATGCCCTGGCTAGGTACAGGTGTCGAATCTACAATTAGTTGCTCACAGATGTGCCCTGGCTAGATATAGGAATCGGATCTGGAACTTCAAAAGGTTGCTTACAGACGTGCCCTGGCTGGATACAGGTATCGAATCTCTAAACTCTTCATGCAGATGTGCCCTGGCTAGATACAGGTGTCGAATCCACAATCAATCACTCACAGACATGCCCTGGCTAGATACAGGAATCGAATCTGGAATTGGTCGTCTACAGATATGCCCTGGCTGGATACAGGAATCAAATCTGGAATTGGTCGTCTACAGATATGCCCTGGCTAGATACAGGAATCGAATTTGGAATTTGCAAAAGGTTGGTAGAGATAGCTTTCCTGGCTGGATACAAGTGTAAACCTCTGACCTGAGAATGAAAGATAATTTCCTGGCCTGTTACAAGGGTTGATCTTCAAACTCTTCATGCAGATATGCCCTGGCTAGATACAGGTATCGAATCTACAATCAATCGCTCACAGATAAGCCCTGGCTAGATACAAGTATCGAATCTGGAATTGCGATAGTTGATAGTAATCATCTTTGGATTGTTCTTTTCCTAAAAAGGCAAGACATTAGTTGTATGCAATGTCATGATGTATGAGATGCATGATGTCATGATGCTAAAAATGAGATAGTGTTGTATGCACTTTATCATGTATGTAAACAGGATGCATGAAATGTGAAATGTCTATGAATATATTTTCGTCTAGGAAAATAAATCCTTGACGAGTGCCGGGAAATTTGTTGAATCCTAGGCTGATGTTGAAGAGTAGAGTTCTTCGTTTCCGCTGGGGATGATGGTTTCCAGAATAAACCGGTAGGAGAAGATGACTCCGTTGGGGAATAAACTTGTTGGAGAGATTACTCTGCGGGGAATTACTCCGTGGGAAGAGATACTTCGCTGAGGTTTTGATGAGAGTTCCGCTGGGGATCCCATTGATAAGTTATGTCGGGGGATTTGATGAACTCCGCTGGGGATAGGAAGAACTTCGTCGAGGACGAATTTTCCGTGGTAATTAGCTGAGGATAACCCAGTTATAAGCCCTGGTGGGAAATAACCTTTGAATGAAGTCGGGGAGAGACGTATGTACTATGCAGGTGATAAGCTTCCAGAATCTAATGGGGATAAGCTTCCAGAATCTACTGGGGACATGGATTCCACTGGGGTGTCTGTATTCCGCCGGGGAACAATCTTATACTAAGACTGCCGGGGATGCTTGATGAGGAATGTCTATACTCCGCTGGGGAATATTGAGATTTTCCGAGGATACCCAACTTCCTTAAGGCTGACAGTAGACTAACTCTGCTTGGGAGAGTATCACTGACTTGCTAGGGGAACAATGTGCCTTTTCAGGGCTGATGAGAAACCAACTCTGCTTGAGGAGAGTATTGCTGAATCTTGTCTTACTCTGTGGGGAGTTGAGGTGACTTAGTTACGTTCTTCAGCCGAACCTACCTTGGTACCTTGGTGGACAGAGCAACTAGATTGCTTAGACAATTCTAAATTGCCCCTGTTTCTGATGTCACATGTAATCAGTCCTTTGTTTCACATGTAACTATTCATGATTAGCAATTAATGTCAAATGCATATATCAAAAACGAACATTGGACGTTCTTCGCAAAACAAAACAGAAAAAGGAAAAACAATGGATAATTTGTCTGAAAAATTGAATTTGTATTGATTTTGAAATTTGCCTGTAAATAGGCGTTTTATGTACAGGAGGCTAACGTCCTAGTAAGAGAACGCCGCCGAGCAAAATAGAGTTTATACAATTTGTGAAAAGGAAACAAAACAGCTATGTGAAAAATAATCCCACTGGGTTCCAACTCTGCTATCGCCTTTATGTCTTCAAGCGTCTCATCACTTTGCTGCTTAGTTGAAGATGAAGCTGATTGATTGGCGTCATCTGAGCCCGATAGTTGATGCCGAATTCTGGATGCAAGGTGATCCAATGAGACATAGTATTACGCTTTATCCCTAACTTTTGCCTGGACCGCCCTTTCGGGTTTTCAGTCCACCAGGATACTCATTTTTGCCCAAGCCGCCTTTTCAGGTTTTCGACTTGCCGGGTGTACAGATCTTTTCATTTCATCCCTTATTTTTGCCCGAACCCTTTTGGTTCGCCGGGAAGCCCTTATTTTTGCCTAGGCGTGTCAACCTAGAGGGTCTTTAATCATGCGTAGTATCTTTTTACTATGTCTGCATTGGCGGGGTGAGGAAGGTCGTCACCATCCATGGTGGTCAGAATCATAGCTCCTCCCGAGAAGATATGTTTAACCATAAATGGCCCTTCGTACGTAGGGGTCCATTTGCCCCTGGGGTCACCTTGAGGAAGAATGATGCGTTTGATTACCAGGTCTCCGACTTGATACTCTTGACGTCTGACCTTCTTGTTAAATGCCCTGATCATCTACTTTTGGTACGTCTGACCATGACAAATAGCAGTGAGTCTCTTTTCGTCAATTAGGTTTAATTGATCAAGCCGAGTCTGGATCCAGTCATCTTCGCTCAAACCTGCATCCTTCATTATCCGGAGAGAGGGTATCTGGATTTCAATAGGCAAGACTGCCTCCATGCCATAGACCAAGGAAAAGGGAGTTGCCCCTGTTGACGTCCGTGCTGAGGTACGGTACCCGTGAAGAGCAAACGGTAACATTTCGTGCCAATCTTTGTAGGTCACTGTCATCTTCTGCACAATCTTCTTGATATTCTTATTTGCTACTTCTACAACCCCATTCATCTTTGGCCGGTAAGGAGAAGAGTTGTGGTGCTGTATCTTGAATTGCTCGCAGAGCTCAGTGATCATTTTGTTGTTAAGATTGGTACCATTGTCCGTAATGATCCTCTCAGGTACACCGTAGCGGCAGATCAGGTTATGCCGAATGAACCGTGCCACGACGCTCTTGGTTACGGTAGCATAGGAAGCCGCTTCGACCCACTTTGTGAAGAAATCAATTGCTACCAAGATGAAGCGATGCCCGTTGGATGCCGTAGGTCTGATTTCACCGATCATATCAATGCCCCACATTGCAAAAGGCCAAGGTGCTGTCAAGACGTTCAGAGGAACCGGAGGAATGTGCACCTTATCAGCATAGATCTGGCATTTGTGACACGTCCGAGAATGTTGATAACAGTCGGCTTCCATTGTGGACCAGAAATATCCTGCCCGAAGGATTTTCTTTGCCATGGTATGTCCACTGGAATGTGTTCCGAAGGTACCTTCATGTAGCTCCGCCATGATCTTTTCTGCTTCAGTCTTATCCACACAACGCATTAAGGTCGAATCATGGTTTCGCTTGTAGAGAATGCCATTGCTGAGGAAGAATTTTGCCCCAAATCTTCTCAGGAATTTCTTGTCATTAACAGATGCGCCTTCGGGGTATTCTTGAGCTTCAAGGTACCTCTTCACTTCATGATACCAGGGTTTTTCAGTTACCTCTTCGGCCTCCAGATCACAGCAATATGCAGGTTCGTCCAATTTCCAGATAATGATCCGGGGAGCTTCGTTGTCCCATTTGACTTTGAACATGGAAGACATCCTAGCCAATGCGTCCGCTAACTGATTCTCCTCTCTTGGGAAGTGCTCAAAAGTTATCTCCTCGAAGTGGGGAAGCAATGTCAACACATACTCCTTGTAAGGAATATGATTTGGGTGTTTCATATCCCACTCACCTTTGACCTGATTGATCACGAGAGCGGAATCTCCGAAGACACTCAGAAACTTGATCCTTAAGTCAATTGCAGCTTGAATACCCATGATGCATGCCTCATACTCTGCCATGTTGTTGGTGCAGTTGAAACATAGCCGGGCGGTGAGTGGAGTATGAGTGCCTTTGGGGGATATGATCACAACGCCGATACCATTTCCCAAAGCGTTCGAGGCTCCGTCAAAGTGCATAGACCATCGGGATCCTTCCTCAGGTTCTTCATCCGGTCCAGGTACTTCACAATCAGTCATTACCATGATATCCTCGTCTGGAAATTCAAAGTTCATCGACTGGTAGTCGTCCACTGCCTGATGTGCCAAATGGTCTGCTAATACACTTCCCTTGATTGCTTTCTGAGTCGTGTACTGGATGTCATATTCCGTCAAGATCATTTTCATCTTGCTATTCTTCCGGACAAGGCAGGCTTTTCGAATATGTACTTGATTGGATCCATTTTTGAAATTAACAAAGTGGTGTGAGTCAACATATACTGCCTCAGCTGGCGAGCAGCCCATACCAAAGCGCAACAAGTTTTCTCGAGCAGTGAGTACCGGGTCTCACAGTCGGTAAACTTTTTGCTAAGGTAATAAATAGCGTGCTCTTTTCGGCCAGACTCGTCATGCTGCCCCAGCACACACCCCATTGAGTTGTCAAGTACTGTCAAGTATAAGATTAGAGGTCTCCCTTCAACTGGTGGCATAAGAATGAGTGGTTCTTGGAGATACTCTTTGATCTTTTCGAAAGCAGCCTGACATTCATCGTTCCAACGTACTACTTGATCTTTCTTCAACAGCTTGAAGATTGGTTCACAGGTAGCAGTTAGATGTGAGATGAATCGGGCAATGTAGTTCAATCATCCTAGAAAGCCTCTAACTTCTTTCTCTGTCTTGGGAGTTGGCATCTCTTGTATGGCTTTCACTTTGGCAGGGTCCACTTGAATACCTTTGTCGCTTACGATGAAGCCTAGCAATTTTCCAGATCTCACCCCAAAGGTGCACTTGTTTGGGTTCAACCTCAGCTTGTACAACTTCAGACGGTCAAATAGCTTCCGTAGATGGTCAAGGTGTTCCTCCTCAGTTTGGGACCTTGCAATCATATCATCGACATATAATTCAATTTCATGGTGGATCATGTCATGAAATAAAGCAACCATGGCACGTTGGTAGGTTGCCCCAGCATTTTTCAACCCAAAAGGCATGACCTTGTAGCAAAAGGTGCCCCACTGAGTAACAAAGGTGGTCTTCTCCATGTCTTCCGGAGCCATCTTGATTTGATTATAACCGGAGAAACCGTCCATGAAGGAGAATACTTTATGCTGAGCAGTGTTGTCGACCAGAACATCGATATGAGGCAGAGGGAAATCATCCTTAGGGCTTTCCCTGTTCAAATCCCTGTAATCAACACACATTCGGACCTTACCATCCTTTTTCGGCACTGGAACCACGTTGGCAATCCACTGAGGGTAAGAAGTCACTGCTAGAAACCCGACATCAAATTGCTTCATAACCTCGGCTTTGATTTTCTCGGACATTTCTGGACGCATACGGCGGACCTTCTGTTTTACCGGAGGGCAATCTTCCTTGGTAGGCAGGTGATGAACCACAATGTCGGTATCCAACCCATGCATGTCTTCGTAAGACCAGGCAAAGATTTCCACATAGTCATGCAGCATCTGAATCAACCGTTGTTTCACACTGAACTCTAGATTAGAACCAATCTTGACTTCCTTTCTGTCTGTCTCAATACCCAGATTTACTGTTTCCACTGGCTCTTCATGTGGCTGAATGGCCCTCTCTTCCTGGAGTAACAGTCTTGCAAGTTCACCAGGCACTTCAAATTCATCTTCACCTTCGTCTTCGGCTAAGTTGATCGGATTTTCGAAGTCATAACTGGCAGTAGCAGAGTCATTACCAGTGAGATCCAGAGTGGATTGGAACCTGTATAAGTGAGTGTGTGTAAATATAGCTGTTTTGCAATATATGATAAAGAAAGAAAAGGAGCACAAGATTTTTAAATGCAACAAACGTCCAATGTTTTTATTGATGATATATGAAAATGACATATAAAATCCCTCACAAATGAAGCCACGTTGCCCCGGGTAGGACACCGAGCCATAAAAGTTTCAACATATTGTTTGTTACAAATTCAAAACAAAAGAGTTCATTACTGAGTGACAAAAGTAATAGGTGTGAAGTCTTTGGCAGTCCAGTTGCTTGGTCCACTGTCGGTTGTTGGGTAGATCCAGCTGTCGAATTCAGATTCCTCCACATCGTCTTCAATAGCATTTACTCCCGGGTTGGTGATGAACACGGGAGGTTTTCCAATCCCTGCCTTACGAACAGCCCTCTGAGCTTCCGCAGTGAAACCCAAACCAAACTTGCCAGTCTTCGGAGTAAAGTCAGGAAGTCGGCCCCAGTTTACACACTCACCCTTCTCAATCACAGCCCGAGCATCCTTTAAGGAAGCCATCTTCAAAGGAGGGTCTTCAATCACAGTTTCAGCTGATGCCAGTGTCTGAGGAACCTCTTCAAAGTGCTGGAAGGGGGTCTCAATGAACTCCCCATCCATTTATATGTACCGGAACGAGTTTAGGTGGCTGACCATATATTCTTCCTCCCCCTGAACTGTCACAATCTTTCCTCTGATTGGGTACTTAAGCTTCTGATGTAGTGTGGAGGTCACAGCTCCAGCCTTGTGGATCCATGGACGGCCCAGCAAACAAGAGTAGGATGGACGGATGTCCATCACATAGAAAGTTGAATCAAAAACTTGAGAACCAACCCTGATTGGAATGTCAACTTCACCATGTACCATCCTTTTCGAACCGTCAAAGGCTCGGACAACAATGTTACTAGGCTTGAGCTCTAAACCCTCACAATCCAGCCTGTCTAAAGCCTTCTTGGGTAAGACATTCAACGAAGAACCGGTGTCCACTAACACATGGGCAAGAGTAGTGCCCCTGCATTTAATGGAGACATGCAGGGCGTCATTATGGTTCTTTCCTTTGGCAGTCAGATCGGCGTCAGAGAAGCCCAAACCATTATCGGCAGTCAAGTTGGCCACACAATCGGTAAATTGATCAGCAGACGTCTCTTGTGGCACATGGGCCGTCTTCAGGAAGGAAATCAGGGCCTTGGCATGGGCCTCTGAACACAACAACAATGATAGCATAGAAATTTTTGATGGGGTGTGCCCCAGCTGCTCAACTACGTTGAAATCACTTTTCTTGATAATCTTGAGGATCTCCTCCATCTCTTGTTGGGAAGCTTCAACAGTGGTTGTCTTCGGTGCCTCCATCAGGGCAGGAAAATCAGTAGCAATCCCTTTGCCCCGATCATCAGAGGACTCGGCAGCAGGGGTAGAAACAGGAACTTGATTAGGAAGGGGAACAGGCACACTTGCAGGTGTGATGATAAGAGGTTTCTGAATAGCTGGTGGCGCAATATCTGGCGAGAACAGCCTACCACTGCGAGTAATTTTGGCAGGCCCGGTGATGTTACTGACGCCGGTACTAGCATCAAACTCTTGTTTTATTCCAAGAACATAAACATCTGCCCCATAGTGCCATGGGACAGCCTTATCGGATGTATAGGGGAGGGGCCCCGGAACAGTGATGATGATAGGAGCAATCTTCTGAGTGGACATGCTTTTAATAGGCTTCTTTGAAGGAGCCTTAGGAGGTTTGTTGAAAATAGTAACAATAGAAACTTCTTCAGCAGGGACAGCAGGAACAACAATCTTTTCGAACAAGATTTCTTTGCTATCCATTAGGCTTTGGATACCTGACTTCAGCAAGGGACAACCAGCAGGTGAAACATCACATAGAAGGCAACCTTTACCACAACCCGGAAATAAACCGGCTAGCAACAGGTTCCTTTTGACAGTCAACAACAGAGTAACAATCTCTTCCACGGAGGCTACATACCGGTCTTCTTCCGCAGCATTCACTCCATGCCGGGGCATGGGAGCAGTCACAACATTGGGCCTTTCGGGCGCCTCAAACTGTATTTCTTTAGCATCAATAAGGTCCTGAACCTTATTCCTCAGAGCCCAGCAATCGTCCGTAGTATGCCCCGGGCTATCAGAGTGATAAGCGCAACGGGAGTTGGGGTTGTATTTTGGAGAAGCTGTGTTCACCACCTTCGGAGCTTCTTTGACAGTTACCAGATTGGTTGACAGTAGTTGCGGCAAAATCTGAGACATGGTCATGCTAAGCCGAGTGTACTGCCTTTTGGGCCTCTCACCCCTTGGTTGGTTGAACTGCTGAGGAGCAGCAACATGCTTTGAAATTACTAATGCATTGACATCTTGGCGGCGTTCCGGTTTAATTTGTCTTCTGGGACCATAAACAACACTGGCTTCCTTCTTGAAGGGCTTCTTTTCAGTACTCGCGGAGGCACCTTTCTGTATCTTCCCCGACTTGATACCAGCTTCTATCCTCTCACCGGTCAAGATCAAATCTGTAAACCCAGCAGAAGAATTACCAATCAGGTGGTTAAAGAACGGACCAGACAGGGTCCCTAGGAACATGTCAACAAGTTCACGGTCAGTCAAAGGTGGCTGCACCCTGCCAGCCAAGTCTCTCCACTTTTGCGCATACTCCTTGAATCCTTCGCCTGTTCCCAGTGACATACCCTGGAGTTGGGTACGCGTGGGAGCGAGGTCAGAATTGTACTGATACTGTTTATAAAATGCAGTAGCCAAGTCCTCCCAGTTTCGGATACTGGCTCCATCCAGCTGATAGAACCACTCGAGTTGAGCCCCGGAAAGGCTATCCTGAAAGAAATGGATCCATAGGTTCTTGTCCGCAGTGTAAGGTTGGATCTTCCTTACATATGATCTGAGATGCATCTTCGGGCAAGATAGCCCGTCATATCTTACAAAAACTGGCACTTTGAACTTCGGGGGGATCACAATTCCAGCAACTAATCCCAAATCTTCGAAATCTAAGCCGGGAACTCTCTGCAGCTCCATAGCTGCCAACCTGTCTTCCAAGCCTTTGTACTTATCATCGGCGGGCGGGTATTGTTGCTCAGAGTAGTCTTTGTCTTCTTCAGCCTCTCCTTCTTCAGCTTCGGATTCGGAAGGTACCGTAACCGCATTCCCTTTACTGGTTCCCTCTTCAGAAGTAGGGGGAAATTCAAGCACTCTTCTGGCTTCACCCTCAAACCTTCTTCCTAGGGTAGCCACCCCGATTCTCTTCTTCTTCTTTTTCACTTGCTCTTTTTTTCCCAGCAGGGCTTTTAGATCCTCCTGACCCTTAGCCAAGGTCATCAGGAGATCTTGAAACTGTGAGTTCTGAGACTGCAAGTCCTTGACCATCTGTTCGAGATCCATCTTACTGAAATAAACAGCAGAAAGATAAGGAAACCTGGTGTGGAGACCTGCTTATGCGTATGATGAATGATATGCTTATGTATGCAATGCATTCAAGGATTTAGCAAATTCAAAATTGTTGCAAACAAACAGAACGCACGTCATATTAATAAGAAGAAATTTGTCAGTACATAAATGCCCCATGGGCCAAATATTACAAAAAACTTCTCAAGGTAAAAAGACGTTGCGCATCCTTTTTGGTGCGATGTAGGTGTTGAGGGTCTCTTCCTCATGGAGTCGGCGGGTAAGCTCCAAAACCTTCTTCTCACTGGCGTAGAAGCTGGCTTCAAAAGTATTTCGTTCCTCCTTGAGTTGGATCCAACTCTTCTGCATCTCCTCCCACGATGTAGGCATGTCAGGATATAGGATGGTATAGGGAACCTCTCCTTCCTTAACGGGATCTTTAATCACAGGGAGAACATGAGGGTGAGGCATCATTAGACTCTGGGCTCGGATTCGTACCTACTTGAGATAAGGCTCAAGAGGGATGGAGTTCTTGTGCCCCAGTGTCTTGCTGTCTACCTTGTTAGGCATCCTCCAAGCTCTGATGAACCTTTGGCGAAGTCCTTGCGCATTGTTGTCGAAGTCAAAAACTAGGTCAGGGATCAACATGTCATGAGGGCCATCCCTCCGTGCATATCCAAATTGCCTCAAATCTAGACAAGGGTTGTAGGTAATGCCTCCTCTAATGCCAAGCAATGGAACATTAGGGAACTCTCCACAACGATCGATGATGATGACATTTTCTCTGGACCGAGAACACCAATGTACATCAGAGTGAGTGAGGGTCATCAACCGTTGTGACCACCTCAAGCCTTGGTCATTCTTCAAAACAGATTGTGGAAGGTGCGAAATAAACCACCTTGCAAGGAGAGGAGTACAGCACATGAGAACACCCCTCTTTCTCATTGTTCGTGTGTAAAATGAGTGAAGAATGTCTCCAAGCAATGTTGGTATTGGATTCCTGGATAAGAAGATTTTGACGGCGTTGACATCTACAAGCTGGTCAGGATTTGGGAACAAGACCAACCCATAAATGAGGAGTGCCACAATTTCTTCAAAGGCTTGTAGGTCCAATAAATTCCAACACTCTTGTGCCTTCTCAAACAAGAATTTTGCCAAGAAGCCTTTGACACCGCTTCTAGTTTCCCAATGCCCCTTCATGTCAGATGGTTGCAAGTGTAGTGCTTGAGCAACATCTTCAGGCTTTGGTTCCTTTTCCGTACCGTTGAAAGGTAGTTGATTAAGAATAGGAATTCTCAGGAGTTGAGAAAATTCCTCCAAAGTGGGCACTAACTGGTAGTCGGGGAAAGTGAAACAGTGGTGAAGGGGGTCAAAGAACTGGAACAACACCTTTACCATGTCCTCTTCAATGTTGGTGTTGACTAAGCTGAGCAGTATACCATGTCTTTCACTGAAGGGAGAGCTTTCCGGAATTCTTGATGTGAGCTCCTTGAGTCGAGGAGGGATTCTCACAAGGTTGACTTGGATAGTTTTCCTGCGAAGAATTTCCATGACCTACAAAACACGAACAAAGATGAAGATCTAAACCCTTGAAATGGTTAGTGAATGCATATGATGCTTTATGATGTTTATGATGTATGCATAAAACATATGTACAAGCAATTCACACCAAACTCTAGTTTCAGGCTTACATGGGGTTTCATAGGTAAGTACCCTCTTGAGTGTAGTTGGCTTAAAAACCTGTCCTATAAATAGTAACCGGGTTCTAAGGAGCTCAATATCATTGGATTGTTTTCCATGTTCATTGTTTTGGTTTAGCCACTTAACTAGCGACCAAAATATTCCAAGAAAACAACCCTCAATGAGTGTAGTATCGAGTATCTACCAACTTCAGACTGCACCAAAGCCGGTCATCTCACTACCCCTAATGAAAGGCCAAGATGGTCAAGTAAGGTTCTAGGTCATTAGTGCTTAGTGACATCACTCAGCGGCCCCGTACTCTCCTTGATTGAACTCAAGGGTTACCGGTACTCACAAATATGTCGCACTAATATAGCTATTGCTTCAACCGTGTCGGTATACCCCGCACAGTTTCCACAACGTATTGCTATCTATGAATGTTCCCCCAAATCCGGGTGTAGGATTTCAAACCCAAACAAGAGAGCCAAGATATAAAGCAAACAAAGCAAACAATTAGTCATGCAAGAGGGTGATCTAGGCCCTAAGGTTACTCCACTTTTAAAATTTCCCCAGCAGAGTCACCAGTTCTGTGATACGGTGGGAGAACTGACTTGGGTTTTGCGTTTGTTTTCCAAATGTTTCGGTTGAGCAAGAGTCGCCACCGACTTTTTATTTTATCCTAAGGAAAGGTTAAAAAGCACAAAAAAAACCTTTGAGATGTTTTCTTGGGTTAGGGGAGTAGATTATAGAAAGGGAAGGTATTAGCACCCTTTCTATCCATGGTTATCCATGGGCTCTTAGTTACTTGCTTAGATCAACTTGCCTTTATTTTCAATTGTTTGAAATGGTGCTTTCAATTGTTTGAAATGGTGCTTTGTGTGTGGGTTTGAAAATGTTTTGAAAAGAGGCCAATGTGGTGGCAACCTTTGTAATGATCCATGTTGGGATGTATAAAAAGGTGTATGTCTTTTAAAAAGTTTTCGATGTTTTTGAAAGTTGTTTTGAAAGTGTGTTGTGATGTGTGTTTTGAAAAAATAGGCAAGTGTTTTTGTTTTGCAAGTTGGCAAGTAACCAAGAGTTTTGTCTACCCCTAAATTTCTCAAAGATTCTTTCTATGTTTTAACCCTTTTAACAATTTTGTTCCACCATTGTATTTGATGGACAATCTTGTGTTAGGATGTGAACGGGACGGGCGCGGGTCATCGTTTAGACCATGATTGCAATGGTGTCAAGTATCTTTGGGAAATTTTTCCTTTAAGGGACTTGATCATTTTTAGGCAACTTTCGAAAGCGTCATCGAGGGACTATGATCATTTGATTGTTTTGTTTTTGCCAAAGAAACTCAACATGCAACATGACCCATTATTGAAGGCAACAAGTGGAGTAACTCTAGGGGTGCAAGTGTGATTGGTGTTGTTCATTTTCATGCTTTGTTATCTTTGAATTAGGTCAAACTATTTTTGGTTGATTTTTGCATACAAACCCTAAGTCTAACATGGCATATTTAGAAAGCTTTAAAATGCGGAATTAAAAGTTCTAAATTATTACAACACAATTATGGGATGGGGGTACAAATGTTCAAATGGGGATATATAGCAAGAAAAATTAAACCTAAACTATTACATCCAAATTGAATTATACAAATTATTTAATATACAATAATTAAATAAAATAAAATAAAATATGCAAGATGCAAAAAATGATTTTTATATGTATGTAAAAGGGTTTTTCATGTGACAAATAAACAAAAATAAAAAGGATAATTTTTGGGTATTTTTCATGTTTAGGGCAAAACCCTAATTTTGTAAATAAAAGGTATTAATTATTTATTATATGCAATAATCATTAATTATGTACAAAAAATAAGTAAAAGGAAGTATATTGTAAAAAAGTGATTTTTTAAGTTAAATATTAATAAAAATAAAAATGTATTATTTTTATGTTTTTCTCCTAAATATTCTAATAAATATATGAGTATTTATATTATTTACTAAATATATTAAATATGTACAAAAAATAAAATATTTATTATTTACAAAAAAAGTATATTTTTTATAAAATGTTTTCAAAAGATAAAAACAAAATAAAATCAGAAAATAAAAATGTATTTTGTATTTTTTAGTATTTTAAGTAAAAGTATATTATATATTTATTTACATATAAACTAAATGAAACAAAATAAATACCAAATAAAATGCAAAAAATGTGAGAAAAATATTTTTAATGTTTTTTCATGCTTAAATAAAAATATAGAATCCAAATCAAAAGAAAAAAAATAAAAAATGACAAATATATCATGCAATGGGTCAGGGGGGTGTGTGTGAAATAAAGTGGTGCAAAAAGGAAAACAGAACTCAGGCCCAGCCCAAGCCTATCTTCTTCAACCTCCAGCCAGTTAGTTTGTCTCAAAAACGCGCGTTTTTCATGCTGATTCAAACATCCTGATTCTTGGACTTTCAAGCAAAACTCATAACACCAAAAATGTAGAGCATCAAGAGATGAATCTAGACATATAAAGAACTTAACTTAACTCTAAGAAACGAAGGAGAATTTATTCATCCCTAATTCCTGACCTAAGTTTTTTCTAATATTCAGGTTCCAAATTCTCTCAGCACACACAACATAAATGCAAAGTAATTATATGTGTAGCTTCAGGGCCATGAGTATAGCATTTTTTATTCATAAACCTAAACCTAACTCTTCCTAGATTGAGAGATACAAGTCCATGAACTTACATGTTCAGCTTGGGTCGTGTATGACAATGGAGGCACTTTCAAGGCAATGTGAGGACTTGTACAGCTTGCTTGAAGTTCAGGGATGCTTCTCCAATGCTTGGTGTGCTTTGAATCTTGCTGAATCACTCCATGGAAGTCAACCTGCAAGAGAGAAAAATGAAAATGGAAAACTATGCTATGGCTGTTACAGTCTGTATCTAAGGTTGGGGATAACTTGTATGGATGTTATTGAATGTGTTTGAGGTGGTTTGGATGAAAACGCACGAGGGAAATGAACTGTGGAAGTCAATATGCAGAAGATATCTGTTTTGCCACAAAACTGTGTTTTGATGAATGAGGGAGTCTTGAGGATGGCTTGGTCGTGTTTTAGGTTACTTGAGGAGTATGGAATGTGTTCAACAAGTTTGCTTAGGCTAGTTCTTGCAGCAATGAGAGTTGTTGTTGTGTTTGCAAAGTTGCTTCTAATGTAAGTAAAGTTTGTCAACTTGGTTTCTAGGCTACCACAGACCCCTCAAGCATGTTGCACCCTTTTGTCTTGATCATTGGGATTGGTTCCTGAACTTGTGCCTCAAAGATCTGCATAGTACTTCATAGATTGTAATCTTGACATAAAGTGCCACTTTACAAAAATGGATAACTTGCTTTTTCTAATTATGGACTAATCCTTCATGTAATGACCAAATGCATAGAATAACATCTTGGCACAATGGTTTAGCATTTAATTTTTGAGTGTAAATGAGATTAGAGGCCTGTAATGTAGCTTGCACATGCTGATTTCAAAAATGCACAAGTTATGAACATGTACATGGCTCATGAACAAAGTGACTTTTGCCCATATTCACAAATTCGATTCTCCCTAACTACAAGGGTGTTTGAGAAGTTCTTGGACAATTTGGAAAGCTTGGAATGTGTACTACAATCCATCTTTGTAATTCAAATCGAGATTCTAAGTGGAAGCATGTGAAAAGTGGCCATGAAGTTAGGCAAAAATCCTGCCTAGAATAGGTCAAAATTTTTATAAGTTAAGAATGTTTTGCACCCTTGTTCCAAAAATTGTAACTTGAGCTACAACCTTCTTTTGAGGAAACTTTGTGAAACAAAGTTGTAGATTTTGAAATGGACTAAAACTTTCATGTTTTGAGTTTTGCTTTAATCCAAATTTATCTTGATGAAAAAATGGGACAAAGTTAGGAAAAAATTAGGAATTTTCATAACTTAGAAAAATTCTAAGTTATGAAAATTCTTCATTTCAAACCCTAATTTGTAATTCTTGATTTCTTGATGAACAAGTTTCATAATTTCACATGTCTTGATGAAAAATGAATCTTGGCACTTGATTTTGACCAAAAAGTCAAAGTTTGACTTTTCAGTATACAGTCAAATTTGGCTCAGTTGACTGGAAAATTCATCTGTCAATCTTGTGTATTTGGGATCTTTTGAATTTGTTGAACATGTCAAGACAATTCCATGGGGTCCTTGAGTCCCTATGTGAGCTTGGTTTGCCATTGGCTAGGTCAAACAGTCAAAAATTGCCTTTGTGCAGTCAAAACCCTAAAAATGACCATTTTGCCCTTTTGGTGATCTGATCAAATTTCTTGTGGAATTGTGATCCAAAATTGATAAAATGGTCCATATGAGTTCATAATGTTGATGTGGGTCAAAAATCATGAGGTTTGACTGTCAATTGACCATAGTTGATTTTTTCCCCAATACAGCTGATTTCTAGGTCAACTGTCCAATTGACTGGGCAAAGATTGGAATCAAGGCTTGAAACTTGGTATGGATAAACTTGTGAGTCCAACATGAAGCATTAAAGTCACTTTGGGCCTTTTGGGTCAAAATAACTTTGTGCAAACTCAAACCCTAATTTGGGTCAACAGTGCAAGGAGATGTCTTGAGCAGAGCAAACCCTAAGCCTGTCTGGAGTCCAAAGAGTCTTGTGATGAGAAAATGTTGAGGAAATGGGAGGGCAAATTTTGGGGTACAACATCCATCAACAATGACCAATCCATACTTATTTCCTCTGATGGATGCAATTTTAACTGGTCCAAACAGATCAATGTGAAGAAGTTCCAACGGCCTAGAGGAAGAAACAACATTTTTTGACTTAAAATAAGGTTTTGAAAATTTTCCTTTCTGACATGCTTCACACAAAGCTTCTGAGTTGAACTTCATATTGGGAAGTCCCCTGACCAGATTGAGTTTGTTAATTTGAGATATTCTTCTCATGCTAACATGTCCCAATCTTCTGTGCTAGGCCCATTGCTCATCGCTAACAGACATAAGGCATTTTACATTCTGAGTTTTAAGGTCAGAAAGATCAATTTATAGATGTTGTTCTTTATCTTGCCAGTAAAAAGGATTGTTCCATCTTTTTGACTAACAACTCTATATGATTTTTGATTAAAGATTATGTCATAACCGTTGTCACTTAATTGACTTATGGACAACAAGTTATGTGTTAATCCTTCTACTAACAGAACATTAGTTATAGAAGGAAGGTTACCCTTTCCAATGGTTCCAGAACCAATAATCTTTCCTTTCTGATTTCCTCCAAATTTGACATCTCCTCCAGATTTAAGTTCCAGACTTTGGAACATAGACTTTCTTCCCGTCATATGTTGCGAGCATCCAGAGTCCAGGTACCATGACTGGTGTTTCAACTATGCTGTTAAGGACATCTTTAACATATATAACTTTCTCCTTAGGTACCCATATCTTTTTGGGTCCTTTTTGGTTGGAGTTTCTAAAGTTCTGTTTGAACTTTGATTCAACATAATAATTTTCAGAGTGAGATGTGTATTTGATATCATGTGTGTGCCCAAAACTATATTGTTTGTGTAGTGGTTTATATGTGATAACCATTTCCTCAACAGGCCTAGGTTTATATGTTTCTTTCCCTTTGGGAGTTTCATATCAAATACCTCTTCTGTTATTTACACTAACACCATAGATCATTGAAGTCATTCTGCTTCTATCTATGCTTTTAGCAAGAAATGTTTGAAAACTAGAGTCATATTCATTAAGAATATCTCTTGAACTTGAAGAAGAATCTGAAATAGAAATCTTTTGAACTTTTTGAACTTCCTCTTTGAGTTTAAAAATGTTTTCTTTAAGTTCAGAGTTTTATGTTTCAAGTTTCTCAAAATCAGATGAAAGATTCTTTTTGAGTTTCTTGTATTTGATTTTGACTTGACTATAGTTTTCAAGAAGTTCTGATAAGCTTTTTGCAAGTTCGGCTCTAGAGAATTCAGAGAATACCTCTTTCGGTTCTGAATCAGAGTCTGAGTCATCATCGTCTGTTGTGGTAGCCATAAACGCTAGGTTAGCATGCTCATCTTCTGAGTCAGATTCAGCTTCAGAAGATTCTGAATCATCCCAGGTGGCCATCATGCCTTTCTTTCTTCCAAACTTTTTCTTTGGTCTTTCTCTTTGTAGCTTAGGACAATCACTTCTATAGTGTCTTGGTTCTTTACATTCATAGCAGACTATATCTCTTCTGCTTGACTTCTTTTGTCCAGAAGATTCTAGTTTATCTTCTGACCTCTTGTAGTTTCTGAACTTCTTTGGACTGTGCTTCCACATCTGGTTGATCCTTCTGGAGAGCAGAGATAACTCATCTTCTTCTGATGCAGAGTCTTCAGAGTTTCCTTCTTCTGCCTGAAAAGCATTAGTTTCACGTTTTTAATAGATTTAAGGGCGACAAACTTACCTTTCTTCGGAGGCTCATGTTCATCAAGTTCTATCTCATGACTTCTTAATGCCCTGATAAGTTCTTCAAGAGATACATCATTCAAATCTTTTGACACTTTGAATGTAGTAACCATAGGTTCCCATCTTCTGGGTAAACTTCTGATAATTTTCTTAACATGGTCTGCCTTGGTGTATCCTTTGTTCAGAACTCTCAGGCCAGTGGTCAGAGTTTGGAATCTTGAGAACATAGCTTCAATGGACTCATTTTCTTCCATTTTGAAGGCTTCATACTTCTGGATGAGAGCCAGAGCTTTTGTCTCTTTTACTTGAGCATTGCCTTCATGAGTCATTTTGAGAGACTCAAACATGTTATGTGTTGTATCTCTGTTGGTGATTTTTTCATATTCTGTTTTAGAGATAGCGCTCAGAAAGATATTTCTGGCTCTGTGGTGATTTTTGAAATCTAATTTCTGCTGTTTATCAATGTTATTTCTATCAATCTTGTTTCTGTCTTTGTCTTCTTGATGTGTGTAACCATCTAGGACCATATCCCATAAATCAACATCATGACCTAGAAAGAAACTTTCTAGTCTATCCTTCCAGTATTCAAAGTCTTCTCCATCAAACACATGAGGTTTGGTGCAGTTGTTGTTGTTGTGTTCAGTTGCCATAATGTTTTCCTTCTGGATCTTTTTCTGACACTGATAGGTGTTTGCACCCAGAACTAGAGCTCTGATGCCAATTTAAGGGTGAGAAAACACTTAGAAGGGGGGGGGGGGGGGGGTGAATAAGTTTTTCCTTTTTCTCGCGCAATAATAATGGAAGGACACATGTATTTTTATCCTGGTTCGTTTGAAACTCAAACTACTCCAGTCCACCCGTCAAGGTAATTTCACCTCTCTCAACGAGGACTTAATCCACTATAATCAAACTGATTACAAATGCACAACCAAAATTTTGTGAGTAACAATACAATGCATAAGCCAACTGCAAGTGACTAACACCTCTAAGATTCAACTAGTCCTAGCCCTCTTGAGAAATCTGACCCAACTGGTCTCTCAAGGAACACTTATAAAGATTATCTCTTAACAACAGTGAATCAAAATGCTTCTAATAAGTTATATCACAAACTGTGATTTATCACTAAGATATTCGCCCAATACTTAAGAATTACCCACTATATACAATGAGTTTACAAGAACGAAAGCAGTTAGCTTCAGTATGTTTTTCGTGGATCAGTAATCTTGCTTTGAAACAAATGGTCTTCCATATATAGCTTCCAGTCTTAACCATTACTGCCTTGAAGAGAGTGTATGCATTAATGATGCGTGTTAGCTTGGTCTTTATGTTTCCAATGCTCTCGTTCATAGTACCACTTGAGTGTGTTAGCCGTCTTAGCATTAAATGATCAACGATACTTGTAGAGCTTGACTCTGGAAGTTTAAGAGTTTGCTTGCAGCGTTGCTACTTCAGAGTTTGCTTTAACTTTTCTTCTACCAGAGTTTGCTATATCTTTTCTTCCATCAGAGTTTCTCTTCATTTTATGTTCATCAGAGTTTGCTTCAGCTTGCATTATCAGATGTTTCTTTCAGCGTGCTTCTTTCAAATCTTTGCTTCAGCTAGCTTTATCAGAGGTTGCTTAAGATTGCTTTTCATCAGAGTTTGTCTTGGAGTGCTTCCTTTAGAGTTTGCTTTAGACTTGCGTAGAATGATGTTTCACTTTTGAGAAGCTTGAGTCAGAACATCATCTGAATTAGAAAACATACACATCAGAGTATAAAATATACTATACAAAATTTATTTCATTGTTATCATCAAAACTCTAAGATATGATTAGTACCAAACTTTGTTTTAACAGGCTTGAGTTTGAATCCAGGATAAATCAAAAAATTTGGAATGTTTTTTGAAAATATTAATGACCTTAAAGATGAATGTGTGCCAAATCAAGTGGCATGCCTACAAACATGTGCCACGTCAGATGCCACCCAAGCAAAAGTTGACATTGTTTGAAAAAATGGACGCAAAAGACTAACATGGACCTTTTTGAACAATCAAAGGACCACTTTGGAACTTTTTAAAGATAATGGATCAGAATGGACCCCAAGGTATACTTAAGGTACCAAAAAGGGTATTTTGCCAAAAATAAAAGAGTTATGAATTTTTAAAGATAGAAGGAATTTAAAAACAATTTTATAAAATAAAATAAATCAGAAAATATGAGGAGCGTTGGATCCATTTCATTAATCAGACGTGGCTGATCTAATGGTCCATATGTGATGATGGATAGTGATCCATAGTCAACACACGTGTATAAGATTCACAAAAGTTACAATAATTAGAATAATTTTAAATGGCTCACCTTCATTGGTTAAAGATGTCATGTAGGTCATCTTCGAACTCTAGACGCCTGCAAATAGGGCAAGGTTAAGATTCCTCAAAATGTAAATTCAGACGCTCACATGGATATCATTGGACGCGTCTCATCAAGACGATTTCAACCATGTGTTTGTGAAAATTTTATGTAAAGCACAACTCAGTCGATTTGAAGAAAACCAGGGAGAAAATGGAAAATGAAATTTGAAATTAAGAGCTCAAATCATCATGAAAATGAAAACCAGAAGAAGCATGAGCTTCAGAGATGAAAGACTACATCCTAACAATTTATTTGAAACGATTTGGTTAAGCAATCTACCTGAACAAAGTTCACTTTGTAAACATCTGAAAATGGACTTCAGTAGCTTGATTATATACTCAAATTGCTTGTATTTTGATGTGAATAGTTTATGTTATGATGAAGAATGAAGAATCAGTAGAGAGTTTTGAGAAAGAAGGCATAAAATGGTGAAATCGATTTTCAAATTTCAAGCTTCGAGTGTGACTTTGGCAATATGATTTTGGTTGTCTAAGCTTGAGAAAATGAAAGTAATATGTTGGTATATTTATAGGATAATGAATGAAGATTTTAATCGTGTGAAATTATTAGGATTATAGGGAACTCGTGTGAAGCTCGAAGGCATGAGAAGTGTGATCTCCAATCCTTTAAAACTCATCCAAAACTTGTGTTTCAAGGTCTAAACAAGTCCAAGCAACTTTGTTAAAGTTGTTTAAATGGAAATAATGCATTAATTTCGTCATTAGAAGCCACATTAATCAAATTGCAATTCTGACTTGGTGAAAATTCAGTTTCAAGGTGCTCACTTTAAATCCATGGGGCAACTTGCTCAGTAGGCTTTATGGTCTCATTCTTCTCACATTTGAAAGACAACATCACAAAGTTTACAATATGCCAATAAATACTTCATTTGGACATTTAAGCTGGAAGTTGTGCCATTTTGAAATAAGGAAAAACCAATTGTTTTTTACATTTAGAAAAAAATTCTAAGTATAAAGCTTCATAGTGACCTATAATGTTTTTCAAACTTACATGACCTTCCACTAAAAATTATATATTGATCCTTGAAGATGAAATGAATTATACTCTTCAAATGGAATTATGGAAATGTGATCACTCAAAGATCACAAAAAATGATAGAGTTATGGTTCTTGGAAGTTGATGAAAACTTCTTGAGAAATCCACAGATGACATATAATGTTTTCATCAATTCCATAACTTTCCAAACATTTTCAAATCTTGAACTTTGAATAAAAGTTGTAGTAGACATCCTCAATATTTTTGTGGAAAAATCATGAGCTCAAGAAGATGAAAATTGACCAAGTTATGATCTTTTGAAGTCAAGTCAAAGATTTCAATTGTTTTCTCAAAAGACTTGTAATCTTTTCTAAAACCATTGAAATTTGATGCCATAAACATAGACATGAATTTCAAGCTTTTAAATTCCAATGAATATCCAGTTGACTAAGGATCAATCTTCAAAACTTTAGCTTCGGAGGTGAGAGAGATGCACTTGGCTCTATACCTACAATGTACAAAGCATAAAAGGAAACACGTACATATTTTTGGATTTTGGTTAAGGGTTAGTAAAAATAAATTATACATAAACAAGATACACCATTCAAGGCGCTTGGTGATTGATAAATGCAAATTATAGTTATTTTTGTATATATTTTTTGTTGCACTTAACGACTCTTTGTTGTTAATATTGGTTGAATAAACCCAACTTTTGTGTAAATAAGTTTAGTTTGTATTTTTTTTGTGTTTTTGTGTACATAGTGTACCATTTGATGTTTTTCCATTCATTTTGTAGGTATTTGTTACATTTTGGAGCATCTAGGAATAATGCATCAAAGGCACGACTCTGGATGCGTATTTTCGGAATAAAAGACCAGTTTTGCCCAGGAGAGCCTGCTTAGCATGCAGAAGGCCGCTAAGCGCGAGTGCACATAGTGCATTTTATAGCGCGCTGCTTGAGTTTTGACATTTTGGAAGAAGCATTGTTTTTAATCCCGCTTAATGTGGATAGCGGGCTTAGCAGTTTAGCTCGGTTTAATGTGTAAAATAAAGAAGTCGCGCTTAGCGCGCTACGCCCGCTTAGTGCGGTCTACTGAGATTTGTTTTATAACTTCATTTCATTCATTTGTTAGGTTATGGTTTTGGGAATGTTTTTTCTCCCAACTCCACCAACCTCCAATTTTGTTAGGATTAGCTTAGATAACAATTATGGAGCTTGCATACAGATGATCCAGGGTAGATTTCTCTTTGATCGACGCTGACAAACTTTTAGATCTATGGTTCATTTCTATTTTTCTTTGTGTATTTTCTATTGTTTGGGTTTGTACATGTATTTACTTTTATCTTATGTATATTTATCGCCCTTGGCATTATATGAAACTTGCTTTACAAATCTTTGTCAATTGTTATCCTTGATTTCTTATCTGTGCTAGGGATTTGAGTTGCTATAGACATATACTGCTTGAATTCTTATCTAGGATGGTTATCTAATAGTGTCTAAGTTCTAGAGATAGATTTAGCGTTGTTATTCACTTAAGGTGTCTTTAATTAACGCCTCTGTGTTGTTTGTGTCGCTCTAAGAGATCATCTATGCAATCGAGCATGGTTGACTTCTATGTTGTTAAGGTTGGTTGAGAGATCGCCACCATGGTGATATAGTGGGTGTTGTGTTTGACATGTGATGACATTGATGAATATTATAGGTTTAGTATAACAGGTCGATAGGTTTAAGTCTGTGAGAAATAATATATATGCATGCTTGATAAGTTGTTCCTTTTTTTGTTTTATAGATTTATTTTATGTTGATACTTTCCCTTTCAACCCATTTAACCCCAAACTCATTAACAAGAGATTTGTCGAACGAAATTTCAATTCACCAATATCAGTGGACACGATACAATATAACCTAAATATCACCTGGTAAAATAATATTTTACTTTTTGCTTGCCGATATACCGCTTCCAGCAAAATGGCATTATTGTCGGGGATTGGTGTTTATTGTTTCGCATTATGATAGTTTCTTTGTTTTTGAGTTTTTTAATTAATGTATATGTTGTATAGAATGTGTACATAAACTTGTCTATTTTTACTTGTACATGTTTTGTGTTTATTTTCCATACTTGTGCATATATGTGTTTTTATTTGTTTTCACGTATTGCTGTGATTGTCTCGTTTTTGTAACATTTGTTGTGTGGTTGTTAGGACACTTTCTTTAGGTTTGCACGGTGTGAAAATACCATGGCATGATGACAGGAGGTTACTATCTTGCACAATAAAGGCGTCGAGCTTACGACGTAAAACAATCATGTTTTGTTTGTATTCGTTTATGTATGTGTTGACTTGTGTTTTAACAAGTTGAAATTGGACTTGTTTTAAATTCTCAAATTTTCACTTTTCAACTTGTTTAATTCACCTTAAATCGTTTGTTTTGTTATGTCAATTTGTGTTTTTCTACAAGCTTGTCGTGTTTAGCTTGAGGACGTTTGTATGTTGTAAATATTGTATGTTTGAGGCTGTGTAGGTGATTATGGAGGGTGTTCCTGCACTGCTATTGTTGTCCTGGTTTTTCTTCAACTAGTATATCACTATTACACCCCAAAATTTTCCCTCCCATTTTCTTCAAGACATTCTCATGAGGTCTCTATTTGCTCAAAACTACTCAAGAGTTGACTAGTCAAAACCTCCTCCTAAGCAAGGGTCTTCAACTAGGGTTTTGTGCTTCACAAGTAATATTGGTTTGCAAAGGTCTCAAATTACTTTCATGGTTCATCATAGGTCATCAATAATTCTTATTTCATGTTTCAAGTCTTGCATCACAAGTTTGCTCAGTCAATTGCTCAGATGACTAAAAATCAACTATATTAGACAAAAAGTCAACTATGGTCAACATACAGTCAAACTTCAATATTTTTTTTTGTCAAAATCAACATTTTGAGGTGATATTCATCATTTGGTCAAAGTTTTATCATGATTCCTCAATAAAAATCCCTCAAACCCTCAAAGTTCAGGAGTTGCCAAAATTAGGGTTTTGACTGAGGATGATTGATCATTGACTTTTGGCCTAGTGCATGACCTAATGGCTTGAAGCCTGATCTCAAGACCTCTAATACAACATCTTGAAATTACATGGCTCAAGACATTTCCAAAGATACAAGTGATTGATAGTTGAAGAATTGAACCAATTGAATGAAAAGTCAACAGTCACTCAAAAGTCAAACTTTGACTTTTAGGTAAACATTGGAATTCAAAAGTCAAGAATCATCCAGATATTCAAAACTATCAAATTTATCATCAAGAATAAAAAATTCAACAAAAGTAAAATTTGGAAAATTTTATAACACTTAGAAAAATTCTAAGTGTTTTTGTTCTTAACAAAAGTCCTAACTTCATAGCCATTTTTCACTAAGATCCAGGTTGATTCAAAGAAAACTTTCAACGTGAAAGTTGTAGGGATTGATGAATTCTACAACTTTGTCAATAAGGGTTGATTTCTAAAATGTGCTTGGATTAAGAGATATGAGCCCATGATGTTGTGATATTTTTTATCCAACACTTAGAAAAATTTCCAACAAGTTTTGGTCAGTTTTTCATCTCAACTTCTTGGAAAATTTTGACCAAGTTCCCATTTGATTTAGCCAAAACACACCATATGAAAGTTGAAGACAATGTTTCAAGCTTTCCAAAATGTCCAAGAACATAATTTTATCATGCTTGAGCTAGAAGTTTCGAAGAGATGAAGTTGGGTATCTAAGGTTGCATTATAGGTCATTTTTGTGACAAGTTCATAACCAGATCTTCAAGCCATGCTGCATAATCTTAATTTACATGCTTCTAACCTCCAAATCAATCCATAATCAGACGATTACACAAACGTTTGAGTTATTATCCAAGTGATTTAAGCATTATCCAATCTATTTGGCCATTTAAGGAAAAAAGACCACACCTCCATTCTTGTAAAGTGACTTTAATCACAAAGTCCACTCCTTGAGCCTCTAACTTATTTATTCTGATTACACTCAACATGAATGCTCAGAAGCAACATCTCTAAGCCTATCAACCACCAGACATTACCTTGGAACCATGACTTTGCAAGTTACTTAAAAACCAAGCTTCAAAACCGTAACTTGTTATATCAAGATTCTGGTTACTTCAAGATGTCAAACCCTTTCTCTATAAATAGAGAGGTCATTTGCAAGATAACACACGAATTTAGAAGCCCTAAAACACTCCCAAACTCAGAATCACTTAGAAAACTCTATTATTGCACATTTGAAGCTTCTAACACCCAACTTCAAATCCACTCGTGTTTTTTCCTCTTTTATCATTCAAATACCTTTTATCCATCAAATAGAATTTATCCAAACACTCTTGGTGCGACTGTAACACCTCCACCATCATTGCCAAACCTCATTTTACACCTCTAAAACTTGACTTGTTCAGAAGAATTGAGGCACTCTCAATTCGAGGTAGGCGTTGCAAAAGCTTCCTGGGAGTTCATTGAAGCTATCCAAATCATCCTAACACCTCCAGAAGTGCTCTAACTTCAAACTCGATTCTCACTTTAGAGGTAAGTTTCTCCAACTTTGAAATCCTTACACACGCATCATTTGATTTCAATTTCAAAAGATAAAATGTAGATATGATTGCCCTGAAACTAACCATGTCCTTAGTTTTCATTTATGTTGACTATGTGATGAGAATTTTGGAATTGAATTCTCTGAAATTTTAGGTTTCAGTTTGGTACCAAGCAAAATTTGTTTCAGCCTTTAACTTATAGCTTTCAAAAGTTACATGGTTGAATTCATGGTAAAAAATAAAGCAAGTTTGATGTTTACATCTTTCAATTTGGTTGAGAAATGAAGCTTTTACAAAATTTGAAAATATTGTTGTTATTTTTGTAAACGCGCGCGAGGAAGAAGATGAAGTCCAATTTTGAAAACAAGTTTACTTTATATTTATTGCAACATGTTTTATAACCGGATGTAATAGCCACCCCAGTGGCAACGCGCACGTGTTTAAGTCATACATATTTTCGGTCCTAGTTTCAATCCAGGCGTGGGCATTTTATTTTTCTAACATCTTTATTGCAGATCCAGTGTGAACCAAATGTGCTCATCATGTACCCTCATCAACACCATCAGATCATCATGCAATCAGATCTAGCGCCCCAAATGCGTGTACCATGATGCACCCTCATAAAATCACCCTCACTGAATCACAACAAGCGTCTGAGCTCTCTATCTTGGGTCTGGAGTGTTTGCTTTTAATTAACCATTAAATTTTTTTTTGTTGTTTTTTTAATTAACCATTTTCTTTTCTTTTAAATATTTTTTTAAAAATCAGAAAAAATCATAAAACTGATAAAAAATTAGATTTAGGTTTCTAATTAATTAATTTAATTTTTGACAAATAAAAATTAATTTAATTTAATCACTTTGATTTTATTTAATTAGAATTAGGTTTTATACTTCAAATATCTTTTCTAAATAAAACACCAAAAATATTTTCTAAATACTTAGAATTCTTTAGATTTTAACTAATTTATTTAATTTTTGATAATAAAGATTAATCAATTTAATCACACTTTATTTTATTTTTAAATGATTAAATTTTAAATTAAATTAGAATTAGGTCTAATTTTTATTTCACATTTCAAATATTTTCTAAACAAAGAGACAACAAAATATTTTCTTAAAATACTTAGAATTTTTAGGTTTTTTACTTCTTTCCCCTTTCTATCTTTGTGCATTTGTTTATTTTTTGCATTAATACAATTATGTAACTGTCAAAAGTTTGTAATCGATAATTAGGGTTTATTGCTTTCCTCCCCCATTCATAAACTTGTACCCCTATTCCCGAAGAATTGTAATAGCATAGGACATTTAATTTCTGCAATTTATTACTTTCCTTATTATTGTTAGTAATTAGGGTTTGTATGATAAGACTAAAAGCAAACATTAGAAAATCTAATTTCAAGACAAATATAACTGAAATCAAAATACTTCGCACACACGCACCTCTAGGGTAACCTCACTTGTTGCCTAAGATAAAACAGTCATGTCCCTCGAACATGGGATGCTCTAGAAAACACTCTCGGTTAAAAGATCGTAGTCCCTCAATGACCCTTCGATGTTGCCTTCGGCAAACGATCTTAGTCCCTTACGAAAAATTGCTAAAACATCCTACAAGTTTCCTTCTATGACTGTACAATGACTCACGCCTGTCCCTCACATCCAATGATAGAGCTTCCTATTAACTAATGGTAGGATAGCACTATCTAAAGGAGGAGGAAAAGAATAAAGACTTTTTTGAGTAGGTAGATCACTCGTAATCCCTTGCTCACAAACTAAAACAATCTTCACACCTCACACTTTCAAAACAACTACTTTTGAAACACTTTATAAACACTCTTGAGGACTGATACAAGGGTTATTATAAAGCAAATTGCCTCATATTGACATTTTCAAAACATCTTTCAACAAAACAACACTTTCTTTCAATAAATATTTTCAAAACAAACATTTTGTATATATTCTCAACGATACGAGAATCATTACAAAATTTTCGTACTTAGGCATTTTCAAAATATTTGCAAACATACACAAACACAAAGCATTTCCAAAGTGAGCAAGCAATTAAGAGCCCCTAGATAACTACAGATGAAAAGGGTTCTAACAACTTCCCTTTTCATAACGTACCCCCGAACTTAAGAAAATTCTCAAAAGGTCATTCCTGTTCTTTTCACCCTTTCATTTATTGGATAAAAGAAAAGTCAACGGCGACTCTTGCTATCCGCGACATTTGCGATAAAACGCAAAAACCAAAAGTCAGATCTCCGACTGTATTACAGAACTGGCGACTCTGCTGGGGAAAAATCTAAAAGTGGGGTTACCTTAAGAGCTAGATCATCTTTATTTGCTTTACTTGTTTTCCTTGTTTGCTTTACATTTCGGGATATGCCTGGGTTTATTTCTTGTATAGATCCTATACCTGGATTTGGGGGCATTTTAGGGAAGTAGCAATAGACCGTGAAAACTGTATGGCGTAGACCGATATGGTTGAAATGATGCCTACGTTAGTGCGACACGTTGGTTGGTGCTGGTGTCCCTTGAGTAAGTCAAGGAGAATGCTGGGATGCCGCGTGGTGTCATAAGCATTAACTGACCTTAGAACCTTAGTTGAACAACTTAGCCATTAGAAAGTAGTGAGATAACTGGCTTTGGTGCTGAAGTTGGTTGATACTCGATGCTACACTCATTAATATCAGACTTTCAGGATATTTTGGTCACAATTTAGATGCTTGTGCTGAAACAATGCCTGAGAGAAATATTACTGATATTGAGATTCCTAGAACCCGGTTACTTCTTTTAGAACAGGTTGAGCCAACTAAAAATTCAAGAGGTACTTACCTACAAACTCCATGCAAGCTTAAACCTATGGCCTTGTGTGTTTTGTTTGTGTTTGATTAATTGTTCGAACATGACATCATAACATCATGACATCATTATACATATCATTTTCACTAACCATTTCAAGGACCTAGGGATTTATCTTTGTTCTGTTTTTTAGGTTATGGCTTTCGCTCGCAGAAACACTACTCGGATCAGTTTTGTTTGGATACCTTCTCAACTTAAGGAATTAGTCTCAAGGGTTCTTGAAAGATCTCCATTCATTAAAAGGAATAGTCGACTACTCATTTTGGTTACCTAGGGTTTTGAAGAAGACATGATGAGTATTCTATTCCAGTTCTTTGACCCTACACATCACTGCTTCACCTTTCCCGATTATCAGTTGGTACCCACAACAGAGGAGTTTTCTCAATTACTTGGAGTACATGTTCTCAATCAAATGGTTTTCAAGCTATGGGTTTTCAATTACTGGATGCTATGAGTTTTCAAGCTTTCGAATAAATCTTAGCTTTGTTGATATATGGTTTGGTGCTATTCCTTAATCTGGACCAACTCATAGATGTGAACGCCATCAAAATTTTCCTTTCTCGTAACCTTGTGCCTACTTTGCTTGGAGACATTCCACATTATCTTCACACTCGTACTATGAGGAAATAAGGGACTCTTATATGTTTCATACCTTTTCTATCTAGGTGGTTTATTTCACACCTTCCCTGATTAGTAATGAAGAATGAACAAGGTTTATGATGGTCTCAAAGGATGATGTCACTTTCTCATTCAAAGATCTATTGGTGTTCTCGATCTCTGGAAGATGTTATTATCATTGACCGTTATGGGGAATTCCCTAATGTTCCACTCCTTGGCATTAGGGGAGGTATTACTTATAACCCTTATTTGGCTCTACGACAATTTGGTTATGCTCGAAGAGATGGTCCTCATTACACACTTATCTAGGGTATTGTGTTCGTCTACGAGAACGATTTTCAAGGTTATCGTCAAAGGTTTATACGTGCTTGCGGCATGGTAAACAAGGTTGATAGCAAAACTTTAGGACAAAATAATTCTATCCCTTTGGATCCCTATCTCAAATGGGTACGAGCTCGTGCTCAAAACCTTATGATGCGATATCTAACTGTTCTACCGGTGATCTTAGAGCCTGTTGTCGAAGGAGACGTTTCTCGCATCATCCTCCATCCATACATGCCCACTGACCTCGAAGAATTGCAGAAATCCTGGATTCAACTCAAGGAAGAACGGGACACCTTTGAAGCTCAATTCTATGCAAGTGAAAAGAAAGTGTTGGAGCTTGTGATATAGTGGCATAACCGATTGTTATATACTGGTTTTTGTGTTTTGTATTTGCAAATGTTGCGGTAAGCAAGAGTCGCCACCTACTTTTCTTTTATCCAAATTAAGGAAAGGGTGAAAAGACTAGAAAAAGACCTTTTCGAGATTTTCTGAGTAAGGGGGTAGATTATGGAAAGGGAAGGTGTTAGCACCCTTTCCATCCGTAGTTATCTACGTGCTCTTAGAGGTTTGCTAATTTTGAAATACTTTTTTGCTTTGTGTGTTTGAAAATGTTTTGAGAATGCCTGAGTGAGGCGATTTGCTTTGCGTTTAACTCTTGTATCAGTCCTTAAGAGTGTTAACAAAGCAAATGTTTTGAAAATTGTTTTTGAAAAGTAGTATTGGTGTAAGTGCAAAAATTGTTTTGAGCAAACTTCTAACAGCTATATACTTTTATACTCGAAAATGGTCGTTCTTTTCCTCCTATCCTTTAGACAGCGTTATCCTACTATTAGTAAGTAGGTAGCCCTATCGTTGGATGTATTAGGGACATTGAAGGGACGATATAGTCACAAAAGCAACTTGTGGAGTTGCTTTAGCAATTTTGTTTAGGGACTAGATCATTTACCGAGAAGGCAAATGTAGGGTCATCGATGGACTATGATCTTTTTGATTTACGGGTCTTTGCTAAAGCGTCCCCGTTTCGAGGGACATGACTATTTTCCGAAGGAAACCAAAGTGGGATACCCTAGAGGTGCGCATTTGCAATTGTGTTTGATACATGTTATTTATCTTGCGCATTTTGGGTTTGCTAACGTTTTAATTTCAGTCTTGCCATACATGCCTAGTTACTAGCAGTAATATTGTACAGAAAATAAAGTGCGGAAAGTGTAAATCTAGACAATTACATGGCTTTCGGGAGTGGAATTTACACTGTACAATGCTTTAGAAAAAATAAAGAAAGCAGTAAAAAGTCCTATTTATAACTATTACAACCAAAATAACAGTTACATGAATACATAAAAAGAATGCGAAAAATGAATAACGCACGAAAGAATGAAAATACGTCTAAAAAAACTAAAAGAAAATCCTTTGCCCTCTTTTTTAATTTAAGAAAAAAAAATTAAAATAATCCTAAAGTCTATTTAGAAAATAAAATAAAATTAAGAAACAAAGTCTAAGTTCTTTTTGGTTCTTTTTATTTTACAAAGAAAATAATTAGAATTAAATTAAATCCTAAAGTCTAATTTGTTTTTAAAAAAATTTTAAAATTTAATTAATTAATTTTCAAAATTAGTTTAATTAAAAAAAACTAATCTAATTTTTTTTAATGATTTTTTTCTGACTATTTGGTGAATTAAATAATAAAAGAAAAAACAATAATAAAACAAAATACAAAGAAATGGCCCTGAGATGGTTAGAAATTGGGGTGGGGTGGGGGGGGGGTGGGAATTGAATTTTGCTGGGCCCAATGTTGTGAAGGCCCAGGCCAACGCTGGATCAGATGTGGAGTGGTGTTGAGGGTGCATGGTGGCCCTGTAGATGGGATGCGTTAGATCTGATCAGATAAAACTCTGATGATGATGGTTTGATGGAGTATGGTGGACCCCGGGTAGCATAGCACATGGAATCTACATGAAAAAATTATAAAATATAAAATGCTGGACTTGGGACTCGAACCCAGGTCCTCTCCCTCATATGCACGCGCCTTTACCAGTTGAGCCACCTGTTCATTCGTTACATAAAATAGAATAATAATATAATATAAGAAAAATGGTCAGATATATTAAAAATAAAAAAAATGTGCACTTTATATAAATTGGCCAATGGGACACTGTTGTACCCCAAAATTTGCCCTCCCATATTCCTCAAGACATGTCAAGAATCATCTCCAAGTTGTTCAAGATGGCTCAAGAGTTGAACAGTCAAATCACCTCCTAAGGCAGTCAATTCAAAATTAGGGTTTTGTGTTGCATCAAGGTACTTACATCCAAATGACCTCAAGTTCTTCCCATTGTCCTAATATGTTCTTAAGTTCATCCATGTCAAATTTCAAGCCTTGTAGAGAAAGTTTGGTCAGTCAATTGCTCAAGAGGTCCAAAAATCGACTATGCTAGGGCAAAAGTCAACTGTGACCCAAATACAGTCAAACCTCAAGATTTTTTGCCAACATTCTCATTTTGAAGGATAATTAATCATTTGATCAAGGGTTGATCATGATTCATCAAGGATTGCTCAAGATTCATCAAGATTCAAAAGTTGCTAAATTAGGGTTTTGTAGGAAAAGTCAACTCAACTTTGACCAAGCATACATTTCTCATACTTTATGAGAAATGAGCCATACAAAGCTCATTTTGAAGAGGATGAAATTTCCTACAATCCATATTCACACCCCAAGATCAAGAAATGTACTCACAAAAAGTTACAAATTTGGACATTATAGGTCATTTTTGAAAGTCAACAAAAACACCTTTTTTGCCAAAGCTTATAACTTGAGCATGGAAGATCAAAATGATATGAGACCAAAAGTTTTGGTTAGAGGACATCTCAAGGTTTCTAAAAAGTCCAAGAGCATTTCCAAAAGTTCAAAATTGAAGAAGTTATGCAATGGTGAAGTTGGGCATTTTTCCAAAATTGCCAAAAGTCAACTATCCTCCAAACTCTAATTTTTTACAAAAAGGCCCACTTTTTTCCACTTGATATGGTCTTGTCATGCCACACACGTGTCCCATATTTAATTTCATGGACATTCATTTATTTTTCTATTTTATTTAATTTTTATTGATTTAATTCATTTTAAATCAATATTAAATCAAATAAAATCTAAAAATTGATGTAATGAGATTCTTGTGACCATTACAACTTGCGAATACCATGTGACACTCAATCAAACTCGTGCCAAGTCAAAACATGGACAAAATCTCAGATTTGATGCAAATATGGAAACTTGATAATGGTGATCAAATCAAATCTTGATTCTTCAATGCTCATGGATTAAGGCCCAAATTTTGACCTAAATACATTCCCTGATACACACACAAGAGAGGAAGATCAGGGACACGACCCAAGCATTGCAGAAACGGCCAGAAGAAGTTTGAAAAAAAGCTTGAAAACTTGGAATCTGAAATCCACCTTAGAGCTCGATTCAAAGCAAAAGCTTGACACTAGTCCCTTGCTGGCAATCCCCTGAAGTGAAAGCAACCGGAACCAAGCCTTCTCATCGCCTGAAACTCACTGTAAGTGTCCACGAACCAAGCTCTAAACACGAAATCCAAACCTCTGATTCTTGCATCCTTTCATTAAAATCTTTGCATATTTGTGTTTGTTGTTTGATTTATAACATTTTGGCAATATTCAATTTCGTTTTCATGGCCTGTAACATAGCACCCCAATCTAGGGTTCTTGTTCTTTTTTTAGGCGTTTTGAATACAGGTAAAATCAAGGCCAATAAATGGTACAGGGATGCTCAGTGGAAGAAGACGAGCACGTTGGTACTCTTAGATTTCGTTTCCATGGCCTAGGGGGAATTTTGGAAGCAAGCTACGAATCTTCCTGCGGATAAAAATCCGCAGGTAAATAACTAGGGACTTTGTGAAGAAGACGACCACGCGTCTTCTCCTTACTGGGCCATTCAAAACTCATGCCATATTTTTTTATTTTTTAGGCATAGTGTTATGTTTTCTATATATTATTTGTTATGTATTTTGTTAACAACTATGAAGCGTTGGTGGAGTGGTTGGAGCGCTGGCAGTTGAGCATTGGGACCTGGGTTCGAATCCCAGGTCCCCCAAAACCTTTGTATATTTTTTCTCCAGGTAATTGCATGTGGCTCAGCAAACATGGACTATCATACGCTTCCAGATCTCAAACGCCAGGTGGCCTACAAGGCAAATCCAATGGCCTAGGTTGAAGGACCACCATGGTCTCAAGTCAACAAACACGCGCTGGACTCTGAAAGTCAACAAGGCTGCCTACGTTTGGGCCCAGACAATTGCCATTCAGACCCCCTCTTTGGGCCCAATACCCCTTGGTTTATTCTATTTTCTTTTCATTATTTTTTATTTACTTACTTGTTTTATTTTTATTATCCTTAATTAATTGCTAACCAAATAATTATTATTTTTCTTAATAAAATCCGAAAACATAAAAAACATTATTTTTAAAACTTAATTTCATTATTTTATTTCTTTTGTAAATAAATAATTTAATCAATTTAGTTCTTTTTAATTAGGTATAATTTTAACATATTTTGCAATAAATTAAAATCAATTTAGAATATTGGGTTTTTAATAATTTTAATCATTTTATTTTATCTCCTTAAATATAAAAATCCAAAAATATCTCCTTTTATTAATTAATTAATTAACTTAGGTTTAATTTAATTTAATTCAAAAAAATAACAAAAATATGCTTTCTTTAATAAAAAAGGGTCAAAACCATAAAAACACTCCGATTTAATTTTCTCGCACGTGTATTATTTTTGTCCAATAATGTAATTTCTTCGAGAATGTAATAGTTTTTAAATTAGGACTTTATTTATTTATCGCTTTTATTTACTTTCCGCAATTTAATTTTAAAGGGTTTGTTTTTGGCGATGTAAATACCCAACGCCTTGTAATAGTTTAGATTCAATTTCCGCAAATTTAATTTCCGCAACTATAAACTGTTAGATGTTTAATAATAGGGAATGCATGACAAGATCAAATGTATGAACTTAAAATCAACATAGATAACCATTGACATGTACATATAAAATTAACCGAAACAACACACTTGCACATGCCACTCTTAGGGTACACCTTACTTGGTTGCCTCGAACGTGGTCATTGAGTATAGGAAGTTTTAGAGGTCACCCTCTTGTCCAAAGATCATAGTTGCCTCGAAACGGGTGCCTCGGAAAAATGATCTAGGATATTAGGTTTACCGCTAAGGCATCCTAACGTTGCTCTAGTGACCACACGTCCCTTAATCGAATTGACCCGAAAACTCCAACGACGGTGCTACCTACTCCTCAATAGTGGGATAGCACTGTCTAAAGGACATTTGCACAATTTAGTTCCTTTTTTGAGTAGGTAGATGGTTCTTAAGTACTTGCTCCTTTTAAAACAAAACAAAACTTTTCGCACTTACACTCCTTTCAAAACAAAAATTCTTTCAAACCCACAAACACAAAGAAAAGCAAACTTTTGAAAACACAATGAGCAAGTACCTAAGAGTCCATGGATAACCACAGATAGAAAGGGTGCTAACACCTTCCCTTTCTATAATCTACCTCCCGAACCCGAGAAATATCTCAAAAGGAATTTTTCTGTGCTTTTGTCCTTTCCTTGTTGGATAAAATAAAAGACGGTGGCGACTCTTGCTTACCGCGACATTTTGCAAACACAAACGCAAGACGCGAACCAGCATCCCAAAACAGTAAGTTCTCATTCCCACCGATCACAGAACTGGCGACTCTGCTGGGGAAATATAATAAGTGAGGTGTACCTTAGGATTAGATCATTGTGTTTTCAATTGTATGCTTTGTATGCTTTAATTTTATGGGCTTGTATCAGAGTTCTATAGATCCTAACCCGGATCTAGGGGCACCCTTTAGGTAAGTAGCAATAAACTGTGAGGGATCTGTACAGCGTAGACTGATACGGATGAAGCAGTAGCTACGTTGGTGTGCCACTTTAGTCTGTACCGATATCCCTTGTGTTGGAACGAGAAGAATATGGGTCTTCTAAGGGGTCATTAAGCACCAACTGACCTTAGAACCTTTAAATTGACCAACTTGGCCATAGAACAGTAACACTATGCTACACTCATTGAGACTAAACTCTCGCGATGATTCCGGCTGCAAGAAAAGGTTTCTAAACTGGAATTATGACCGATTGAGGGTAGTCAGTGATATTGAGATCCTCTAGAACCCGGTTACTATTTTTAGGACAGGTTTAAACCAACTGAACTGAAAGAGGGTAGTACCTAAGCTCCATGCCAGCCTGAAATCTAAGGGCTCTCAGTGTGACTTGTGTGCCTTTACCATGTTTTCTTTTTGTGGATACTTGTGGTGTGCCTTTATCATGACATCATAGCATTGCATACATCTTGCATAAGGACTAACCTATTTCAAAGACAAGAGGGTTTCATCTTTGCTCTATTTTGTAGGTCATCATGATGCCCATGCGTAAGAATACTATCCAGATCAACTTTGTCCAAGTCCCTACCTTGCTTAAAGAGTTGGTTACCAAGATGCCTGACACTACTTCCTTCATCAGGAGGCATGGTTCTCTTCTCAGTTTGGTCACCTCCAAATTGGACGAGCAGATGATGAGTATCATGGTCCAGTTCTATGATCCGTTGTACCATTGTTTTACTTTCCAGGACTTCCAGCTGGTTCCTACCCTAGAAGAGTTCTCTGAGCTGCTCGGTATCTCTGTTTTGGAGTAGACTCCGTTTACTGGTTGGGAAAAGACTCTTAGGCCTGAAGAGATTGTTGCAACCCTTCATTTGACCAAAGAGGAGGTAATGGCTAACTGGGAGACTAGAAGTGGATCTAAGGGTTTTCTGACTAATTTCTTGGTGGGCAAGGCTAACTACTTTTGGGATAGCCTAGACTTTAAGGCCTTTGAGGACATTTTGGCTCTTCTAATTTATGGTCTGGTATTGTTTCTGAATCCTGACACTTTTGTTGATATTAATGCCATAAAGATCTTCATTTCTCAGAACCCGGTACCCACTCTCTTGGGTGACATCCTTCATCAGCTCTATGCTCGTACTACCCGAAAGCGGGGAACCTTAATGTGATGTGCTCCTTTATTGTTGAGGTGGTTTATTTCTCACCTTCCCAAGTCAGTGCTAAAGAATAAAGAAGGAATGGACTGGGCTTATAGGGTGATGTCTCTTTCTAATAATGACATTATCTGGACTCTCAAAGGTATGGATGAGGTGACTATCATCGATCGCTGTGGAGAGTATCCTAATGTTCCATTGATAGGAACCCATGGAGGAATTTCTTACAACCCGTGCTTAGCTCTCTGTTAGTTTGGAAGGGCCAGAAGAGAAGGGCCTCATGAGATGTTGATGCCTCATATCATCTTTGATTTTCAGGGAGATAGCGACGAGCTACGTCGTAGATTCATCAGGGCTTGGGACAGAGTTCACCAATCAGATCCACATGACTTGGGTCCAAAAACTTCTCTGCCAATGAAGCCTTATCTCATATGGGTCCGCATCCGTGCCCAGAAGCTAGGTATGCCATATGAAGCCGTCCGGCCTGTCACTCTTGAAGTTGCTAATTAAGAAGGGGTTCTTCCAACCATTCTCCATCCTTATATGACCACTGACATTAGGGCACTAAAGAGGTCTTGGATGCAATTAAGGGATGAACGGGATTCTTACCGAGAGAAGTTCAACGAGCAGGAGCAGAAGATCCAGAAGCTGACTAGGCAACTGGAGAACGAGCGGATCCTGAATGATTATGTCCACACTGAGAAGAAGAGACCATGGGAGCATTGATGGACCTTTGATGATTTCCTTTACAATTTTTATTTACCTTTCAGTATTTCCATTCTTGTAATGCCTTAAGGGCAATTTGTTGAACAATTTAAATTTCGAAGTTTAAATCTAATAAAGTGTGTTTCTTTTCTTGTTTACAAATTTGAATCCCAATTGTCTTTGAAATCATAAATCATACACATTTCATCCCATGCACTTCATAAACAGGTACCCTTTACATGTCTCTTATCTTCTTCGCTGTTTATTTCAGCGATCATCATGTCTACTGAACCTTCAACTGAGAAAGCCATCAAGGCCCTCCAGGCCCAGAATGCCCAATTTCAAGAGTTGTTCATGAATCTAGCCAAGGGTCAGCAGGACCTGAAGACCTTGATTCTGAAAGAGAAGAAGAAGAAGAAGAAGAAGAGGACCATCCTGTTTAACACTGGACGCAGGTTTGGAAACGGGCTATAGAATGAAGTTAATCTGACCACCTCATCTGGAGGGAAATATAGTTCACAAGAAAGAAGGGCTCCTAGCCCTGTGGTCTCCGACAACGAGACGGACTACGATGAAGAACAATATCCTCCTGCTGAGGATAAGTACAAACAGCTGGAAGACCGTTTGAGCGCTATGGAAATTCAGAAGGTGCCCGGTCTGGACTTCGGAGATCTAGGTTTATCGTCTGGGGTGGTGATTCCCCATAAATTCAAGGCACCAGCCTTTTCCAAGTATGACGGAGTTTCCTGTCCAAAGCTGCACCTCCGGTCATATGTGAGGAAGATCCAGCCTTACACTGCTGATAAGAATTTATGGATCCATTTATTTCAAGACAGTCTCTCAGGGACTCAACTTGAGTGGTTCTATCAGTTAGACGGAGCCAGTATCCGCAGCTGGGAAGATTTGGCTACTGCATTCTATAGGCAGTATCAGTACAACTCCGACCTTACTCCTACGCGTACCAAACTCCAGGGTATGTCAATAGGAACGGGTGAAGGATTTAAAGATTATGCTCAGAAGTGGAGAGACCTTGCCGGAAGGGTGCAACCACCTTTGGCTGATCGTGAGCTTGTTGACATGTTTCTGGGGACCCTGTCTGGTCCATTTTTCAACCACCTGATTGGAAGCTCTTCATCTGGGTTTACAGATCTTATTTTGACTGGTGAGAGGATTGAAGCTGGTATTAAGGCTGGGAAGATACAGAAGGGTGCCTCATCGAGCACCGAGAAGAAGCCGTTTAAGAAAGAGTCCAGTGCTGTCTACAGTTCGAGAAGACAGGGTAGACCTGAACACCGCCAAGCTATCAATGCGGTTGTTATTTCAAAACCTGCTGGTGCTCCTCAGTACAACAATCAACAAAAGAATGAGAGACCTAAGAGGCAATTCACTCGTCTCAGCATGAACTTATCTCAGATTATGCCACAGTTGCTGAAGAGTAATCTGGTGACTCAAAGGGAACCCCCAAAGAATTCAAATACAACGTCGCCAAGGTATAACCCCAACGCCCGTTGCGCGTATCACTCTGATAGCCCGAGACATAATACAGATGATTGTTGGGCTTTGAAGAACATTATACAAGACTTAATTGATACAAAGGAGATTGATTCCAGGCACCCGAGAGGCCTAATGTTGTGACTGCTCCCATGCCTAAACATGGAGTAAATGCTGTAGAGGAAGACTTGTTTGTATTTTTTGTGGATGACATTGTTACCCCTTTGATGACTGTCAAGAAGAACCTGTTGCTAGCCGGTTTATTTCCGGGCTGTGATGAAGGTTGCCATATGTGTTCTGTTTTACCTACCGATTGCCCATTCCTAAAGTCAGGTATCCAAAACCTGATGGATAGTAAGGAGATCCTATTTGAGAAGACTGTTGTTCCTTCCATTCCTACTGAAGAAGTCGCCATCATTACCATTTTCGACAATTCTTCCAAGGCTCCCTCGAGGAAGCCTGTTAGAATTACATATGTTCCGAAGATCACACCTGTAATCATCACTATTCCGGGGCCCATCCCCTACATCTATGACAAAGCTATCCCTTGGCACTATAAGGCAGATGATTATGTTCATGGAGTTAAGCAAGAGTTGGATGCTGATACCGGCATCAACAATATTACTGGACCTGCTAAAGTCACCCGCAGCGGTAGACTTTTCTCACCCGATATTGTTCCACCAACTGTCCGAAGACCTGTTGTCATTACACCCGCAAGTGTACCTACTGCCATTCCTGATCAAGTTCCTAGTCCTACCTCTGTCGCCGAGTCATCTAACGCTCGGGGAAAAGGGATCACCACTGATGTGCCTGCCCAGATGGAGGCACCGAAGGCAATTACTATTGAAGCTTCCAAGCAGGAGATGGAAGAGATTCTGAAGATTATTAAGAAGAGTGATTACAACATAGTTGAACAACTGGGGAAAACCCCATCCAAGATTTCTATGTTGTCACTATTGTTGTGCTCAGAGGCCCATGCCAAGGCTCTGATTACCTTCTTGAAGACTGCCCATGTGCCACAAGAGACATCAGCTGATCAGTTTACCGATTGTATGGCCAATTTAACTGCTGATAATGGTTTGGGCTTCTCAGAAGCCGATTTGACTGTCAAGGGGAAAAATCATAACGATGCCCTGCATGTCTCCATTGAATGCAGGGGCACTACTCTTGCACATGTATTGGTTGATACTGGTTCCTCATTGAACGTCTTTCCGAAGAAAGCTCTGGACCGGTTGGATTGCGAGGGGTTGGAGCTAAAACCAAGCAACATCATTGTCAGGGACTTTGATGGGTCTAAAAGGATGGTGCACGATGAAGTTTATATTCCAATTAAAGTTGGTTCTCAGGTCTTCAATTCTACGTTCTATGTGATGGACATTCAGCCATCCTACTCTTGTTTGCTGGGCGTCCATGGATCCATAAAGCTGGGGCCATAACCTCAACGTTCCACCAGAAGTTGAAGTACCCGGTCAAAGGGAAGATTGTGACAGTACAAGGGGAGGAAGAGTACATGGTCAGCCACCTCAATTCGTTCCAATACATAGAGATGGATGGGGAGTTCATTGAGACCCCATTTCAGCACTTTGAAGAGGTTCCCCAGACATTGGCATCAGCTGAGACTGTGGTGGAGGATTCTCCTATGAAGATGGCTTCCTTAAAAGATGCACGGGCTGTTATTGAGAAGGAAGCTCAAAGGGTTGTTCGAAGTGCAAGGATCGGAAGACCTCCTGTGTTCATCAGCAACTCGGGAGTAAATGCCATTGAAGATGATGTGGAAGAGTCTGAATTCGACAGCTGGATCTATCCTACGACCAACGATGGACCAAGCAACTGGACAACAAAGGACTTCATCCCTATTACTTTTGTTACCCAGTAATGAAACTTTTGTTTTGAATTTGTAATAGACAATGTTTTGGAACTTTATGGCCCGGTGTCTTACCCGGGGCACCGTGGCTTCATTTGTGAGGGCTTTTGTGTGTCATTTTCATATATCATTAATAAAAGCATTGGACGTTCTTGCATTTCAAATCTTGCGCTCCTTATCTTTCTTTATTATATATTGAGAAACATCTATTTACACACACTCACATATATAGGTCCACATCCACTCTGGATCTCCCAGGTAACGACTTTGCTACTGCCAGTTATGACTTTGAAAATCCGATCAACTTAGCCGAAGACGAAGGTGAAGATGATTGCAAAGTGCCTGGTGAACTTGCAAGACTGCTACTCCAAGAAGAGAGGGCCATTCAGCCACATGAAGAGCCAATAGAAACACTGAATCTGGGTACTGAGACAGACAAGAAGGAAGTCAAGATCGGTGCAAATCTGGAGCTTAGTGTGAAACAGCAGTTGATTCAGATGCTGCGTGACTATGTTGAGATCTTTTCTTGGTCTTACGAAGATATGCCTGGTTTGGACACTGACATTGTGGTTCATCGCTAGCCTACCAAGGAAGACTGTCCTCCCGTAAAACAGAAGGTATGTCGAATGCGCCAAGAGATGTCTGAGAAAATCAAGGCTGAAGTTATGAAACAATTTGACGCCAGTTTTCTAGCAGTGACTTCTTACCCTCAGTGGGTCGCCAATGTGGTTCCAGTGCCGAAAAAAGACGGTAAGGTCCGAATGTGTGTTGACTACAGGGATTTGAACAGGGCGAGCCCTAAGGATGACTTCCCTCTACCTCATATTGATGTTCTGGTTGACAATACAGCTCAGCACAAGGTATTCTCCTTTATGGATGGTTTCTCCGGTTATAATCAGATCAAGATGGCTCCCGAAGACATGGAGAAGACGACCTTTGTTACTCAGTGGGGCACCTTTTGCTACAAGGTCATGCCTTTTGGGTTGAAAAATGCTGAGGAAACGTATCAATGTGCCATGGTTGCTTTGTTTCATGACATGATCCATCATGATATTGAGGTATACGTCGATGATATGATTTCAAGGTCCCAGACTGAGGAAGAACACCTTGACCATCTGCAGAAGCTGTTTGACAGGCTGAAGTTGTACAAGCTGAGGTTAAACCCGAACAAGTGCACCTTCGGGGTGAGGTCTGGTAAGCTACTGGGTTTCGTCGTGAGCGACAAAGGTATTCAAGTGGACCCGGCCAAGGTGAAAGCCATACAAGAGATTCCAACTCCCAAAACAGAGAAAGAAGTCAGAGGCTTTCTGGGACGACTGAATTATATTGCCCGATTCATCTCACACCTAACTGCTACTTGTGAGCCAATCTTCAAGCTACTGAAGAAAGATCAAGTGGTACGTTGGAATGATGAATGCCAAGCCGCTTTTGAAAGAATCAAAGAGTATCTCTAAGAGCCACCCATCCTGATGCCACCAGTTGAAGGGAGACCTCTGATCTTATACTTGACAGTACTTGACAACTCAATGGGGTGTGTGCTGGGGCAGCATGACAAGTCTAGCCGAAAAGAGAATTCTATTTATTACCTTAGCAAAAAGTTTACCGACTGTGATACTCGATACTCACTGCTCGAGAAAACTTGCTGCGCTTTGGCATGGGCTGCTCGCCGGCTGAGACAGTATATGCTGACTCACACTACTCTGTTGATTTCAAAGATGGATCCAATCAAGTATATCTTCGAGAAGCCTTCCTTGTCCGGAAGAATAATAAGATGGCAGATGATCTTGACTGAGTATGACATCCAGTACACGACTCAAAAAGCAATAAAGGGAAGTGTGTTGGCAGACCATTTGGCACATCAGGCAGTGGATGATTACCAGTCTATGAACTTTGAATTCCCAGACGAGAATATCATGTTGATAATTGATTGTGAGACACCTGCACCGGATGAAGAACCTAAGGAAGGATCCCGATGGTCTATGTACTTTGATGGCGCTTCGAACGCTTTGGATAATATCATTGGCACTGTGATCATATCTCCTAAAGGCTCTCATACTCCATTCACCGCCCGACTATGTTTCAACTGCACCAACAACATGGCGGAGTATGAAGCATGCATTATGGGTCTTCGAGCAACAATTGACCTAAGGATTAAGTTCTTGAGTGTCTTCAGAGATTCCGCTCTCGTGATCAATCAGATCAAAGGCGAGTGGGATATGAAACACCCAAATCTTATTCCTTATAAGGAGTATGTGTTGACATTGCTTCCCCATTTTGAGGAGATAACCTTTGAACACTTCCCAAGAGAGGAGAATCAGTTGGCGGACGCGCTGGCTATGATGTCTTCTATGTTCAAAGTCAATTGGGACAACGAGGCTCCCCGGATCATTATTGAAATATTGGACAAACCTGCACATTGCTGTGATCTTGAGACTGAAGAGGTAACAGAAAAGCCCTGGTTTCACGAAGTAAAAAGGTACCTCGAGGCTCAGGAATACCCCGAGGGTGCATCTGTTAATGACAAGAAGTTTCTGAGGAGGTTCACGGCGAAGTTCTTCATCAGCAATGGCATTCTTTACAAGCGTAACCATGATTCGACCTTACTATGTTGTGTGGATAAGAATGAAGCAGAAAGAATCATGGCAGAGCTACATGAAGGTACTTTTGGAACTCATTCCAGTGGACATACCATGGCAAAGAAAATCCTCCGGGCAGGATATTACTGGTCCACAATGGAAGCCGACTGTTATCAGCATTCTCGGACATGTCACAAGTGCCAGGTCTATGCTGATAAGGTGCACGTACCTCTAGTTCCCCTGAACATCTTGACGACTCCTTGGCCTTTTGCAATGTGGGGCATTGATATGATCGGCGAGATCAGACCTACGGCATCCAACGGGCATCATTTCATCCTGGTAGCGATTGATTACTTTACGAAGTGGGTTAAAGCAGCTTCCTTTGCTACTGTAACCAAGAACGTCGTGGCACAGTTCATTCGGAACAATCTGATCTGTTGATACGGTGTACCAGAGAGGATCATTACGGACAATGGTACCAATCTCAACAACAAGATGATCACTGAGCTCTGCAAGCAATTCAAGATACAACATCACAACTCTTCTCCTTACCGGCTGAAGATGAATGGGGATGTAGAAGCAGCTAATAAGAACATTAAGAAGATTGTGCAGAAGATGACAGTGACATACAAAGACTGGCACAAGATGTTACCATTTTCTCTTCATGGGTACCGTACTTCAGCATGGACGTCAACAGGGGAAACCCCCTATTCCTTGGTTTATGGCATGGAGGCAGTCTTGCCCATTGAAGTTCAGATACCCTCTCTCCGGATCATGAAGGATGCAGGTTTGAGTGAAGATGACTGGATTCAGACCTAGCTTGATCAACTGAACCTGATCGATGCAAAGAGACTTGCTGCTATTTGTCATGGTCAGGCGTACCAAAAACGGATGATCAAGGCATTTAACAAGAAAGTCAGACGACAAGAGTATCAAGTTGGGGACCTGGTAATCAAGCGCATTATTCTACCTCAAGGTGATCCCATGGGTAAATGGAACCCTACTTACGAAGGGCCATTTGTGGTTAAGAATATTTTCTCAAGAGGAGCTATGATTCTAACCACCATGGATGGTGACGACCTTCCTCACCTCGTCAATGCAGACATAGTAAAAAGATACTACGCATAACCAAAGACCCGCTAGGTTGACTGGCCTAGGCAAAAATAAGGGCTTCTCGGCGAACCAAAAGGGTTCGGGAAAAAATAAGGGATGAAAATAAAAAAATCTGTACACCCGGCAAGTCGAAAACCTGAAAAGGCGGCTTGGGAAAAAATGGGTATCCTGGTGGACTGAAAACCCGAAAGGGAGGTCCAGGCAAAGGTTAGGGATTATAGCGTAATACTATGTCTCATTGGATCACCTCGCATCCAAACCTCAGTATCGACTATCAAGCTCGGACGACACTAATCAATCTGATTCATCTTCGACTAAGCAGCAAAGTGATGAGATGCTTGAAGATATAAAGGCAATAGCAGAGTTTGAACCCAGTGGGATTATTCACATAGCTGTTTTGTTTCCTTTTCACAAATTGTATAAATTCCATTTGTTCGACGGTGTTCTCTTATTAGGACGTCAGCCTCTTGTACAAAAACGCCTATTTTCAGGCCAAACTTCAAAATCAATACAAATTCATTGTCAGAAAGTTCAAACTGTTTTTCCTTTACCTGTTTTGTTTTGCAAAGAACGTCCAAAGGTTCATTTTTGATATATGCATTTGACATTAATTGCTGATCATAAATATTTACATGCGAAACGAAAAATGAGTTACTGGTAATAATAGAAACAAGGGCATAAGAAATGTCCAAGCTGTGCCGTTGCTTTGTCCACCAGGTACCAAGATAGACTCAGCTGAAGAATATGGCTAAGATACCTTCATTCCCCGCAGAATAAGGCAGTAATGGTAGCTCTCCCAGCTGAAACTGGCAACTATGAACGAATCAGCAATACTCTCCCCAAGCAGAGTTAGCCTACCATCAACCCTAAAAAGGCTTGGTATCCCCAGAAAATCTTAATATTCCCCAGCGGAGTATAAGAATATTCTCCAGCAAGCATAAGAGCATCCCCGACAGTCTTAATATTCCTCAACAGAGTATAAGAATGTTCCCCGACGAAATGCAAGATACCCCTAGTGGAGCCATTTCCCCAGTGCAGCCTAAAAAAGCTTCCCCGATAGAGTTGAATCATCTTCCCCAGTAGATTCTGGAAGCTTATCCCGTGCAGAGTGCAAATAAATATCCCCAGCCAAATTCAGAGGGTTATCCCTACAAGAGTCTAACTGGGTTATCCTCAGCAAGTTGCAACTGAAAGATCATCCCCAAAGAAGTTCTTTCTTTCCCCGAGCAGGAATTCAATCCTCAACAGATTTAGTATCACCAGCAACTGTAATCCATCCCCAATGGAGTTCATCATCAAAATCCCCAACAAAGCTTATCAACGGAATCCCCAGCGGAGTTATCGTTAAAATCTTCAGCAGAACATCTCTTCCCCACAGAGTAATTCCCCTTAGAGTAATCTCTTCATCAGTTTATTCCCCAACGGAGTTCCTTTCTCCTGCAGGCTTATTCTCACAATCATCTTCGTTCACCATCCCTGGAGAAAGCGAAGCATTCAACTTTATTCTCCAGCAGCTCAGGGATTTATTTTCCCTAGCTAAAACATTACATGTCCGTACATCATGCTACATGCATATACGCATCGTACCATACAATCTCATTTATTTTGAGAACATCATTGCCTAATACATATCATGCATTACATACAGCTAACCTTTACCTTTCAGGAAAGATACAATCAAATTCAAGTTATGAAGCCCGGGTGTGACTGGATAGTATCTTGATTTCTACAACATATTGTGAAGCACAGATTATGACCGGATAACAATATCAGACTACCGCGAAGCCTGGATTACGACCAGATAGCGATATCTCTCAAAAGTAAGCTAAGAAACCCGGAGAGCAACCGAATAATAGTTTATTCCCCAGTGAGCCACAAAGCCTGGATTACAATCGGATAGCAGCTCAGTAAGCACCGTGAAGCCTGGATTCGACCAGATAGTGGTATATCATAAACACAAGCCGTGAAGCTCGGATCACGACCGGATAATAGCTCAACAAGTTATTGTAAAGCCTGGATTACGACCAGAAAGCAATACAAGACCATGAAGCCTGGATTACGACCAGATAATGATAGAAGATGTTGTGAAGACTGGGTTACGACCAGATAGCAACCAAGAGTACTACGAAGCCTGGATTACGACCAGATAATGGTATGATACATCGTGGAGCCTGGATTGCGACCAGATAAGCGTTAAGGGACACTGTGAAGCTTGGATTACGACCAAATAACAGTTTACCCAGCCAGTTACTGTGAAGCCCGGATTCGACCGGATACTAGTAAAACCAACCGTCAAAGGGAATACCGGATGCGACCGGATAACCACTTGATTTGTTCTGAAGCCTGGATTACGACCAGATAACGGTAGCAGATGTTGTGAAGACTGGATTACGACCAGATAGCAACCAAGAGTACTACGAAGCCTGGATTTCGACCAGATAGTGGCATGACACACTGTGAAGCTTGGATTCTGACCGAATAGCAGTTTACATGGACAATTACTAAGAAGCCCGGAGTCGGCCGGATATTAGTGTGCCCTAAATTCAAGTTGAAGCCCGAATGCGACCGGATAACCACTTGATTTGTTCTGAAGCCTGGATTTCGACCAGATAAGAAGTGAGGTATTGCAAAGCCTGTATTACGACCGGATATCAAGTTTAATCTCATCTCCCCAGTAAGTCACTGTAAAGTCTGGATTACGAACAGATAATAGTCAGTCTTATCACTATGAAGCCTGGGTTACGACCAGATAGTAGTTCACTCTCGCCTCTTCAACAGAGATGATTCCCCAGTAGAATAACGGACGACCGAAGCTCCTAAAGTTCTATTTCTCCTAAGACAGAGAACAAAATTCCCCACTGGAATCTCCCTCAACAACAGGTATATAAGCTCTCGCTAAGGAATCTCTTACGCGATCGACACTCCTTCGGATGGCATCGTTAAGCCCATCTCCCATCATCAATCTCCAAATGGCATCTGTAAGCCCATTCTCGACATCACAAGACAAATACTACTTCATGCGAGTGCAAATTTCTGGGCACTATAGTGTTCAATCATCTTCCACCTTCGGATCACGAAAGGCCCGAACGCCAATCTATATCCTCAGGTTTAATAAGATTGAACAGGGGAAACTATTGTACCCCAAAATTTTCCCTCCCATATTCCTCAAGACATGTCAAGAATCATCTCCAAGTTGTTCAAGATGGCTCAAGAGTTGGACAGTCAAATCACCTCCTAAGGCAGTCAATTCAAAATTAGGGTTTTGTGTTGCATCAAGGTCCTTACATCCAAATGACCTCAAGTGCTTCCCATTGTTCTAATATGTTCTTAAGTTCACCCATGTCAAATTTCAAGCCTTGCAGAGAAAGTTTGGTCAGTCAATTGCTCAAGATGTCCAAAAATCGACTATGCTAGGGCAAAAGTCAACTGTGACCCAAATACAGTCAAACCTCAAGAATTTTTGCCAACATTCTCATTTTGAAGGATAATTCATCATTATATCAAGGGTTGATCATGATTCATCAAGGATTGCTCAAGATTCATCAAGATTCAAAAGTTGCTAAATTAGGGTTTTGTAGGAAAAGTCAACTCAACTTTGACCAAGCATAACTTTCTCATACATTATGATAAATGACCCATCCAAAGCTCATTTTGAATAGGATGCAATTTCCTACAATCCATCTTCACACCCCAAGATCAAGAAATGCACTCACAAAAAGTTACAAATTTGGACATTATAGGTCATTTTTGAAAGTCAACAAAAACACCTTTTTTGCCAAAGCTTATAACTTGAGCATGGAAGATCAAAATGAGATGAGACCAAACGTTTTGGTTATAGGACATCTCAAGGTTTATAAAAAGTCAAATAAGATTTCCAAAAGTTCAAAATTGAGGAAGTTATGCATTGGTGAAGTTGGCCATTTTTCCAAAATTGCCAAAAGTCAACTATCCTCCAAACTCCAATTTTTGACAAAAGGTCCCACTTTCTTCCACTTGATATGGTCTTTTCATGACACACACATGTCTCATCTTTAATTTCATGGCCATTAATTTATTTTTCTATTTTATTTAATTTTTATTGATTTAATTCATTTTAAATCAATATTAAATCAAATAAAATCTAAAAATTGATGTAATGAGATTCTTATGGTCATTACAGCTTGCAAATATCATGTGACACTCAATAAAAATCGTTCCAAGTCAAAACATGCACAAAATCTCAGGGACACGCCCCAAGCATTGCAAAAACGGCCAGAAGAAGTTTGAAAAAAAGCTTGAAAACTTGGAATCTGAAATCCACCTTAGAGATCGATTCAAACCAAAAGCTTGACACTAGTCCCTTGATGGCAATCCCCTAAAGTGAAAGCAACCGGAACCAAGCCTTCTCATCTCCTGAAACTCACTGTAAGTGTCCACGAACCAAGCTCAGAACACGAAATCCAAACCTCTGATTCTTGCATCCTTTCATTAAAATCTTTGCATATTTGTATTTGTTGTTTGATTTAGAACATTTTGGCAATATTCAATTTCGTTTTCATGGCCTGTAACATAGCGCCCGAATCTAGGGTTCTTGTTCTTTTTTTTAGGCATTTTGAATACAGGTAAAATCAAGGCCAATAAATGGTACAGGGATGCTCAGTGGGAGAAGACGAGCACGTTGGTACTCTTAGATTTCGTTTCCATGGCCTAGGGGGAATTTTGGAAGCAAGCTACGAATCTTCCTGCGGATAAAAATCCGTAGGTAAATAACCAGGGACTTTGTGAAGAAGACGACCACGCGTCTTCTCCTTACTGGGCCACTCAAAAATCGCGCCATATTTTTTTATTTTTTAGGCATAGTGTTATGTTTTCTATATATTATTTGTTATGTATTTTGTTAACAACTATGAAGCGTTGGTGGAGTGGTTGGAGCACTGGAAGTTGAGCATTGGGACCTGGGTTCGAATCCCAGGTCCCCCAAAACCTTTGTATATTTTTTCTCCAGGTAATTGCATGTGGCTCAGCAAACATGGACTATCATACGCTTCCAGATCTCAAACGCCAGGTGGCCCACAAGGAAAATCCAATGGCCTAGGTTGAAGGACCACCATGGTCTCAAGTCAACAAACACGCGCTGGATTCTGAAAGTCAACAAGGCTGCCTACGTTTGGGCCCAGACAATTGCCATTCAGACCCCCTCTTTGGCCCCAATACCCCTTGGTTTATTCTATTTTCTTTTCATTATTTTTTATTTACTTACTTGTTTTATTTTTATTATCCTTAATTAATTGCTAAACAAATAATTGTTATTTTTCTTAATAAAATCAAAAAACATAAAAAACATTATTTTTAAAACTTAATTTCATTATTTTATTTCTTTTGTAAATAAATAATTTAATCAATTTAGTTCTTTTTAATTAGGTATAATTTTAACATATTTTGCAATAAATTAAAATCAATTTAGAATATTAGGTTTTTAATAATTTTAATAATTTTATTTTATCTCCTTAAATATAAAAATCCAAAAATATCTCCTTTTATTAATTAATTAATTAACTTAGGTTTAATTTAATTTAATTCAAAAAAATAACAAAAATATGCTTTCTTTAATAAAAAAGGGTCAAAACCCTAAAAACACTCCGATTTAATTTTCTCGCACGCGTATTATTTTTGTCCAATAATGTAATTGCTTCGGGAATGTAATAGTTTTTAAATTAGGACTTTATTTATTTATCACTTTTATTTATTTTCCGCAATTTAATTTTAAAGGGTTTGTTTTTGGCGATGTAAATACCCGACGCCTTGTAATAGTTTAGATTCAATTTCCGCAAATTTAATTTCCGCAACTATAAACTGTTAGATGTTTGATAATAGGGAATGCATGACAAGATCAAATGTATGAACTTAAAATCAACATAGATAACCATTGACATGTACAGATAAAATTAACCGAAACAACACACTTGCACATGCCACTCTTAGGGTACACCTCACTTGGTTGCCCCGAACGTGGTCATTGAGTATAGGAAGTTTTAGAGGTCGCCCTCTTGTCCAAAGATCATAGTTGCCTCGAAACAGTTGCCTCGGAAAAATGATCTAGGATATTAGGGTTACCGCTAAGGCATCCTAACGTTGCTCTAGTGACCACATGTCCCTTAATCGAATTGACCCGAAAACTCCAACGACGGTGCTACCTACTCCTCAATAGTGGGATAGCACTGTCTAAAGGACATTTGCACAGTTTAATTCCTTTTTCGAGTAGGTAGATGGTTCTTAAGTACTTGCTCCTTTTAAAACAAAACAAAACTTTTCGCACTTACACTCCTTTCAAAACAAAAATTCTTTCAAACCCACAAACACAAAGAAAAGCAAACTTTTGAAAACACAATGAGCAAGTACCTAAGAGCCCGTGGATAACCACAGATAGAAAGGGTGCATACACCTTCCCTTTCTATAATCTACCTCCCGAACCCGAGAAATATCTCAAAAGGAATTTTTCTATGCTTTTGTCCTTTCCTTGTTGGATAAAATAAAAGACGGTGACGACTCTTGCTTACCGCGACATTTTGCAAACACAAACGCAAGACGCGAACCAGTATCCCAAAACAGCCAGTTCTCATTCCCACCGATCACAGACACTGCCACACTTCATCCCCTTCCTCCATCTGTCGTTTTAGATGCTAAGACCTATAGTGACCGTTTTGGCCTGTCACTATAGCACCTGCAACTAAAAAAAACAGAATACGCAACATAAATCCAATGTGAGGCCATGGATCAATTGGCCTTAACCTCCTGGGCACAATGGTGTCTTTAGTTTAGGATAATTTTGGCCATTGTAAAAAACCCAATTCGAAAGGTCAAACCCTAAAAATGGAAAATCTTGATATCTGCATCAAAACTGCAATCAAACTATACAGGAAGCTTGAAAATACTCAAATAAACAAAAATGCATGGTCAAAATGGATTTATATCACATGATTCAAGCAAAATGAATTTGAGGAAAGAAGCAAACCGTGAAGGCTGTTTGTGAAGTTTTATGATGCTTCAGGGCTTGGTAATGATGGTAAACACTTCAGGGGACCTCCAGGAGTAGATTAGGATCCTTGGTTTGGACTAAGGAAGGCTGGAACCTGAAACTCGAATTTGAAAACTTTGATATTTTTTTGCATAATTTGTAGAGTTTTTCTAGGTTGTGTGTGCGTGGCTGGAGCTTGTTAATGGTTTGGTATTTATAGATCAGATGGGAAGAGACAAGAAAACAAAGTTTAAACAGCCTTAAACACGGTGTTTCAAGGCCATGAATGATGATTTGTAACCTTGTCCAAAATCAAGGAATCTTGTCCACTTTCAAATTTGAATGCACCTAGACAATGTTGGCCTTGTTGCACACGAAATATGGGGCCTCTCCATGCATCAAACCAAGCCAAAATAATAATGGACCATATAATTTGCAATAATTTTGATTTATTTGATTTTTAATTAACTAAAATTAATATAAAATGAAAATAAAATCAATACTATGCAAAAATGGTTTTAGGGGTCCTTTATAATCTTAGGAAGATGTTTAAAATCCAATAAATTAAACCCTTGCCTTAAAACTTCAAATTTGCTCAATGCATCATTCTTGAAAATTCCCAAATTTTCCCAACTTGGGAAAGCCATAACTTGTTCTATTTTCATCTCATGATGATGATCTTAGAGTTTTTGTAAATCCCAAGAAGCCTACTTCAATCTCTCTTTTTATTAATTTTTCATTTGAATATTTTATCTTAATGTTAGAGGTCTTGGCAAAAAGTGGCTTTTGTTGACTTTCTGAAAATGACATGTAATGTATGAGCTTGTATCTTTCAATTGGTGCATTTCTTGGGCTTGAGGGCTTAAGAGAAGTTGTAGGGGATGAGATTCTCTTCAATATGAGCTTTGTTTGGGGAAAATGGATAAAATATGTGAAAGTTATGCCTGGTCAAAGTTTAGTTGACTTTTCCCATAAAAACCCTAATTTAGCAATTTTTGACTTTTAATGAATTATGAGCATTTATTGAGGAATCATGATCAACCTTTGATCAAATGATGGATATCACTTCAAAATATTGATGTTGACCAAAAATCATGAAGTTTGACTGTATTTGGGCCACAATTGACTTTTGACCTAGTACAGTTGATTTCCAAGCATTTGAGCAATTGATTGAGCAAACTTGTAGTGCAAGACATGAAATTTGTCATGGAAAATATTGAAGGCATAATAGGACCATGGAAAATATCTGGGACCTTTGAAGCTTACACATCTTGATGATAAGTGAAACCCTAGTTAGAGGTTCATTGATTAGGAAGAGAATTTGTCTGGTCATTTCTTGGTCAACCTCGAGCAATTGAGGATCTCTAGGAGCATGCTTTGAGTAAAAACAGGAGGGAAAATTTTGGAGTACAACAGCTTCCCCTGTTCAATCTTCTTAAACCTGAGGATTTAGATTGTCTTGTCTGCCTTTTGTGATCTGAAAGTGGAAGATGATTAAACACTAGAGTGCCTAGAAATTTGCACTCGCATAAAGTAACACCGATTGTTGATGATGTCGGGAATGGGCTTACATATGCCATTTGGATAAGATGACAGAGAGTCATCAGAGATGGGCTTAAAGATTCCATCCAAAGTAGATGTTGATTTCACATATGGTCCCTTTGGGGGTTCCTGTTCCTGCTGTCTGAGGAGGAGTCTGCTGGGGAATGTGGGTTTCTACTATTCTCCTGATTGAGGAAAACTCTGTGGGGAATAGAGTCTAGGAACTTCAGTTGCCCATTACTCTAATGGGGAAGCTATCTCTTTACTGGAGAGATGGAAGTTTATTGCTTTCTGGTCGAAATCCAGGCTTCACAGTAACTTGCTGAGAATAATGGAATTAACCGTTACCTGAATATGCATTATAAAGAGCCTGCATAGGGTTATTCCAGGATGAGTCCGCGTTAGTCTTCACCCGAATATATATGAGAAGGAACCCGTGTAAGATTGCTTCGTCTGGTCATGTAGATAGCTTTCTTGTCTGGATTCAGGTGTTAATCTACAATTAGCTTGTTCACATATAGTTGTCCTGTCTGGTTTCAAGTATTAATCTGGAATTTGAAAATTGCCAGTCGCTGAGATAGTTGTCCTGGCTTGTTACAAGTATTAATCTCTGACCTGAGAAAGAAAGATAGTTTTCCTGGCTTGTTACATGTATTAATCTTCAATATCTTCCTGTAGATAGTTCTCCTGGCTTGTTACAGGTATTAATCCACAGTCGGTCGTCCAAAGATAGTTCTCCTGGCTTGTTACAGGTATTAATCTGGAACTTGTTTTTGTTGGTCGTTGAGATAGTTGTCCTGGCTTGTTTCAGGTATTAATATCAGACTTAAGAAATATGGATAGTTTTCCTGTCTTGTTACAGATATTTAATCTTCAATATCTTCACATAGATAGTTATCCTGGCTTGTTACAGGTATTAATCTACCATCGATCGTCCACAGATAGTTGTCCTGGCTTGTTACATGTATTAATATGAAACTTATTTTGCTGGTTACATAAATAGTTTCCCCGTATGGTCTCGGGCATTAATCTGTAGTCTGCTGCATTTGTTGGTAAACCCGTCTTGTTTCGAGAGTTTATACCACTTGGTCGTGTAGATAGTTTCCATGTCTGGTTTCAGGCATTAATCTTTGACCTGCTGTAAAAGTTGATAGTATTTGTCTGTTTGCTAATTTAACCTGAAAAGGTAAAATCAGCTTCATGCGATGTCATGATGTATGAATTGCATGATGATCCCAAAATAAATGAGATTATGATATATGTATTTATATGCACATGCCATGATGTATGAACATGTAATGCTGTTGTGCAATATCTTTGTCTGGGAACATAAATCCCTAACTGCTGCTGAAGAGTACCGGGAAGCTGAATCTCAGACTGTTGTTGGTAAGTGAAGAAAGTGATTCTTCAATTTCCGTTGGGGATAATGAACGAAGATAGTTTTGTTGGCGATTCCCTTTCTTTGCCGAGGATCTTCGACTTCTGTTTGAGAATGATTTTTCCGAGAGGAAGAGTTCTGTTGGAAGATTTCAACAACTTGGAGAAATAAACTCTGTTGGGGGATGAACTTCTGTAGCTAGAGAAATAAACTCTACTGGGAATAAGGCTTTATAAACTTCTTGAGATTTATAACACTCTATTACGGAAGGTGAACTCCATAAACTGCTTGTGGATTTTGTTGAAATCCTGTAGGGGAATATTGAGAAGTTTGGCGACTTCACTAGGGATTTTGGAGCAGCAATTGGAAATTTTTTCTCTGCCATACGGGGAAACTATCTATGTGCCCAACATTGCCAAGTTCTAGATTAATACCTGTAACAAGCCAGGAAAACTATCTGTGGACGACTGATTATAGATTAATACTTGTAACAAGCCAGGAGAGCTATCTACATGAAGAGATTGAAGAGTAATATTTGCAACAAGCCAGGAAAGCTATCTTTCTTTCTCATGTTAAAGATTAATACTTGTAACAAGCTAGGAGAACCATCTGTGGATGACTGACTGTAGATTAATACCTGTAACAAGCCAGGAGAGCTATCTACATGAAGAGATTGAAGATTAATACTTGTAACAAGCCAGGAAAACTATCTTTATTTCTCATGTCATAGATTAATACCTGTAACAAGCCAAGATAACTATCTCAGCGACCGACAATTTTCAAGTTCCAGATTAATACCTGAAACCAGACGGGACAACTAACTGTGAGCAACTGATTTATAGATTAATACCTGAAACCTGACAGGAAAACTATCTACATAACCAAATGAAGAAATCTCACACGAGTTCCTTCTCATCATCCTGATGCAGACTAACATGGACTCATCCTGGAAGAGCCCTACACAGGCTCTTTCTAATACATTTTCAGTAACGGTTAATTCCATTATCCCCAACAAGCTACTGTGAATCCTGAATTTCAGCCAGAAAACAGCAAACTTTCATCTATCCAAACCAGAGATAACTCCTCCATAGAGCCTTGGAAAACTGAAGTTCCTAGACCCTATTCCCCATAGATTTTTCCTCAAGCAGGAGAACGACATAAATCAACATTCCCCAGCGGAGTCCTCCTCACACAGCAAGAACAGGAATCCTCACGAAGAGACCTCTTATGAAGTAAACATCTAGTTTGGATGGCATCTTTAAGCCCATATTCAAAGACTCTCAGTCATCTTCTCCAAATGGCATCTGTAAGCCCATTCCCGACATCATCAACCATCAGTGTTACTTCATGCGAGTGCAAATTTATGGGCACTCTAGTGTTCAATCCTCTTCCACCTTCAGATCATGAAAGGCAGATAAGCCAATCTAAATCCTCGGGTCTAAGAAGATTGAACAGTGGCAGATGTTGTACCCCAAAATTTGTCCTCCCATTTTTACTCAAGACATGCTCCTAGAGGTCCTCAATTGCTCAAGGTTGGCCAAGAATTGAACAGACAAATTCTCCTCCTAAGCAACGAACCTCTAATTCGGGTTTCACTTTTCATCAAGGTGTTTTGAGCTCCAAAGGTCTCAAATGTTTTCCATTGTCCTGATATTCCTTCAAGATTGTCCATGCCAAATTTCATGCCTTACACTACAACTTTGCTCAGTCAATTGCTCAAAGGTTTGAAAATCAACTGTACTAGGTCAAAAGTCAATTATGGCCCATATACAGTCAAACTTCAAGATTTTTGGTTAACATCAACATTTTGAAGTGATATCCATCATTTGATCAAGGGTTGATCATTATTCCTCAAGGAATGCTCTTAATTTATCAAAAGTCAAGAATTGCTAAATTAGGGTTTTTATAGGAAAAGTCAACTGAACTTTGACCAAGCATAACTTTCACATACTTCTTCCATTTTGCCCCAACCAAATCTCATTTTTAATAGAACCAAATTCCATACAACTTCTCTTTTTCCCTCAAGTCCAAGAAATGCATCATTTGAAATATACAAGCTCTACATTACAGGTCATTTTCAGAAAGTCAACCAAAGGCACTTTTTATCAAGACCATTTACATCAAGACAAAGTCTTCGAATTGAAAATTGATCAAAAGAGGGATTGACTTAGACATCTTGGGATTTCCAAAAAGTCCCAAATCATCATCACCAGATCAAAATTGAGCAAGTTATGACTTGCCCAAGTTGGGAAAAGTTTGGAAATTTCAAGAATTGTGCATTGAGCAAATTTAAACTTTTAGGTCAATGGCTTAATTTCTTGGACTTCAAACATCTTTTTTAACTTATAGAGGACCTCTAATATGATTTTTTACTTTTCCCTACCATTTTTATCTATTTTTCTCATATTTATTTTGATTTATTTCAAATAAATACAAAGTAAATTGTATAAAATAAATGGAGATGGGCTTTAGCCTTTAGGCTGATGATTTTGTCTTTCCTAGAAGCCCATAATTTTGTGCAAATGTTTCCAGATACATCCAGCTCCCAACATGGCATGAAAACACAAAAATGGAAAATTTTCAAAATGACATTCATGGCTTTAAACCATGGCTTAATGCCTTGATTTCATTCCTTCTTACCTCGTCTCCTCCATCTCCACTATATATACAACACACTTGCAAGTCAAACGGACACAACATATAGCCTGAAAGAGCTTCACAAAAAATTCCAAAAATTTGAACCAAAGTTGTCAAAACTGAATTACAATTTACAGGCGCCCTAAGTCCAAACAAAGGACTCAAACATCTTCCTGAGGCTTCCAGGAACTCAACCCAACCCTCGAGCAAGCTTGCATCTGTAATATCAAGCTTCTCAAATGATTCTCAATGCACTTTGTTTTGATGAAGACAAACTATATCAGCAAGAAGGTAAAGATGTTGATCAAGCTAAAGCATCAATGGATAAAAGACTTTGTCTCAAGTTCTTAGCAAATTTCACAAGGTATAATGACAATACTTACTTTGAACTTAAGCCTTAGATGCTCAATGATCAAAAGAAGTGTTTTATCTTGTCCAAACTTTTTCTCAAGTTTTCTAAGCAAAAAATCAATTTTCACTTATGTGCAATCGATTTGCATGTTGGTGCAATTGATTTCATGCTTCACGTTTTCAAAATGTTAGCTACTGTTTCTAAGTGCAATGGATTCGCATGTTTGTGCAATCGACTGCTCTCTATCAAATTTTGCTACTGTTTTAAAGTGCAATCGATTTAGACACATGTGCAATCGATTGCTCACTGAAAATATTTGAATTTTTTAGCTGTTAAAACCCGTGAAATCGATTTACACAAGGGTGAAATTGATTGCATGCTGAACGTTTTTGAAAATTAGCAGCTTTGAACATACCTTTTCATAACACCATTTCATGGAAACTTTTCATTGAAACTTGGCAATTGTTCGTGATTCATTTGCAGAAATTTATGCTGTTTCAAAGAGGTGCTATGAAGATATAAATACTAAATTTTCAAAAATCATTTTATACCTTTTCCAATCAATAGTTTCTGAATTTTAAAATATTAAAACTCAAGCTTTTTCTTCACTTTCATACACAAAGTTTTTCTACACACTTTCATATATTATTAAACAAAAAACTTTGAGCATTCTATAGTCTTGAGTCATTGTATATTATTGTTATTGGAATAGAAGATCAAGTCATTGATAAAATCACCCAAAGTGATTATTACACTACAAACTCTATCAATCAAATATTGCTATACACTTTCTTATTTTTCAGGATTGTTGAAAATAAGTTCAACTGGTTTTGTAATATTTTTTTTCTAGGATTGTTGGATACAAGTAAGGTCACCTTGAGAGGATTGTTCTCATTGTTGACATAGTAAAAATCCAAGAGGATTGTTCTTGGTTTTGGTAGTTCTTGTTTTAGTTTGCCACCTATAAGGAAATCTCTTTCATGTTGAAAGGGGACTGGAGTACTCTCAGACTGTAAGGGGAACCAGGATATATCACTTGTGTCTCTTTATTTTTCTACACTTTACTCTTTCATAAACTCACCATAAACTAGAAAAATAATATCCATCATCACTAAAACTAGAAAAATGTTAAAGTACCTAATTCACCCCCATCTTAGGCGCACTTCGTACTTACAATTGGCATCAGAGCATGTTATAGGTAACCTGTTCCTAAAAGATCCAGAATGGATTCCGCAAATCAAAATCTCGTTTTCAGAGATGGTGGTAGTAACAACAAGCCTCATCTATTTTGTGGTGAATATTTTGATTTCTGGAAAATACACATGAAGGTAAATCTAGAAGCACAAGGAGAAGAAATATGGGATGCCATCGAGAATGGTTCATTTATTCCTATAACCGTGATCAATGGTGCTGGCTCATAAAAGCCTAAAACTGCATGGGATGAAGATGATAAGAAAAAGGTCCTCTATGATAAAAAGGCAATCAATCTTCTTCAAGGTGAACTTAGCATGGATGAATTCTTCCGTGTCTCGGTATGCAAAATGGCAAAAGAAATATGGGATACCTTGGTACAAACTCATGAAGGAACTGTTGGAGTTAAAATATCAAGACTAAATACTTTGAGTCAAGAATACGAGTTATTTAGAATGCAGCCCGAAGAAACCATCCTTGACTTGAAAAAGAGATTTGTGCACTTGGCAAATCATCTAAGTGCTCTTGGTAAGACTTTGACGAATGACAAACTAAATCTGAAAGTAGTTAGATCCTTAACTAGGGAATGGCAACCAAAGGTAACGGCAATTTCGGAAAAGAAAAGTTTTTCTTCAATGACTTCCGCAACGTTGTTTGGAAAAATTCAAGAATATGAAATGGAACTCGGAAGACTTGAAAAGCATGAAAATCAAGAGAAGAAATCCAAGAATATTTCCTTAAAGATTGATTCCAAGGAAGTTGAAAAGGAAGACAATCCAGAAGAAGATGAAAATTTCATGCTTCTTGTTAAAAGGCTTGGTAAGCTCTTTGGTAGAAATGACAAATACATTTCTCATTCAAAAAGAAAGAAACAATTGAAGAAAAGGGAAGCTTCTGCATCAACACAAGAAGTCACATGTTATGAATATGTTAAGCAAGGTCATATCAAGCCGGATTGTCCAAAACTCTCCAAGAAAGGTGGATACAAAGGCAAAAAGGAATTTAAGAACAAAAGGCCTATGTTGCATGGGAGGATAATGAAATAAGTTCTTCGTCCGATTCCGATAGTGATGAAAGTTCAAATCTAGCATTGATGGCCTCACACCATTCTGATAATAAAGATGATGAGGTTAGTAATAAATTTTCTCTTTTTGATAGTGATGCACAAGGTGCTATAGATGAACTATTAAATGAATGCAAAATTCTGTATAAAACTATTTCATCTCAAAAGAAACAAATTTCATCTTTAGAAGAAAAATGTGAATCTATGGAAAAATATCTCAAAAATGAAAAACAAAAATTTAGTGAGCAAAAACAGAAATTTGTATGCAAAATATGTGAATCGCTCTCTTTCCAAATTGTCCAATTAAAAAGAGTTATTGAGAGATATGAAAAAGGTCAAATTGGATTGGAAGGTGTTCTTAGACAACAAAGATATTCCAATGATAAAAGTGGACTTGGATATTCAAAGTTTTCAAAACCAAGTTCTAATAAAACTATCTTTGTTAAGGCTAGTGATCAATCATCCAAAGAGAAAGTGAACAAACCTAAACTGGTTCATCATTATCCTAAAAAGAAAACATTTCCTAAGAAGAAATCTTACCCTTCTAGATATAGAAGTAAATTTGAACCTACTTGTTTTTATTATGGTATTAAAGGTCACACACCTAATGCTTTCTATGTTAGAAACTTTAGTGTGGCAAGTGGGCATTATGTTTGGGTAAAGAAAGGTACTAATTATGAAGGACCCAAAGCAACTTGGGTACCTAACAAAACCTAATTTGTTTTATAGGTATGCTTGAAGACCACATGCAATATTTGGTATCTTGATAGTGGTTGTTCAAAGCATATGACGGGAGACATAAACCAATTTTCAAATCTAGTGCTAAAGGCCAAGGGTTTTGTCACTTATGGAGACAATAATAAGGGAAGAATTCTTGGAAAAGGAAAAGTTGGTTCTCCATCTTTCACATCCATTGGAGATGTTCTTTATGTTGAAGGACTAAAGCACAATCTTCTTAGTATTATCCAACTTTGTGACAAAGGCTTCAAGATCAAGTTCACCAAAGATGAATGCTTGATAGAAGACGAAATCACACATGAGGTTATACTTAAAGGTAAAAGAATTAATAATATATTTATGATTTCCCTTGATGATCCATATTTGAAGGTAAAATGGCTCTTGGAGAACAACGATGATTCATGGCTTTGGCACAAAAGAATTGCTCATATTCATATCGAACACTTGAATAAATTAATCAAGCATGATCTTGTCATTGGGCTTCCTAAGAGAAATTTTGTCAAAGATAGACTTTGTGATGCTTGTCAAAAAGGGAAACAAACAAAATCAACTTTCAAATCTAATAATGTGGTGTCTACTAAAAGGCCACTACAATTTTTTCATATGGGCTTATTTGGTCCATCAAGAACAAGAAGTTTCAGAGGTAATGTATATGCTTTGGTTATTGTTGATGATTTCTCTAGATATACTTGGACATTCTTTTTAGTGCAGAAAAGTGATGCATTCAAGGCTTTCAAGAAGTATTCTAAACAAATTCAAAATGAGAAATCTCTAACAATTGCCTCCATAAGAAGTGATCATGGCGGAGAATTTAAAAATGCTCTCTTTGAAGAACTTTGTGGAGAACATGGAATATCTCACAAATTCTCGGCACCAAGGACTCCTCAAAAAAATGGAGTGGTGGAAAGAAAGAATAGGTCTCTTGTAGAGCTTGCAAGAACGATGCTTAGCAATTCAAATCTTCCAAAATAATTTTGGGCAGATGCGGTGAGCACTGCATGTTTTGTTAGAAATAGAGTTAACATAAGACCAATTCAAACTTTTTGCTCTTTGTCTTTCTTTTACTTTATTTGCTTCCAAAATAGCTATGTATTCTTACACACACCCACACAACAAATTGCAGATCCATATTCACCCTGGATCCCATTGATAACAATTATGCTTTTGCCAATTATGACTTCGAAAATCTGATCTACCAAGCCGAGGATGGAGGTGAGGAAGATTGTGAAATACCCGGAGAGCTTGCTAGGTTATTAATGCAAGAAGAAATAGCCATACGACCACATGAAGATCAAGTTGAGGTTATGAACTTGGGTACTGAAGAGGACAAGAAAGAAGTCAAGATAAGTGCTAACCTAGAAGACAGTGTCAAAAAGAGATTAATCCATATGTTGCGTGACTATATTGAGATCTTTTCTTGGTCGTACGAAGACATGCCATGGCTTAATACTGACATTGTGGTTCACTGCTTACCGATGAAGGAAGGTTGTCCTCCTATAAAGCAGAAGGTTCGTCATATGCATCCTGAGATGTCTGAAAAGATCAAAGCTGGGGTTATGAAGTAATTTAATGTAGAGTTGTTAGCTATTACCTCCTATCCACAGTGGGTTGAAAATGTAGTATCAGTACCTAAGAAGGATGGTAAGGTGCGTATATGTGTAGACTATAGGGATTTGAATAGGGAAATCCCCAAAGATAACTTTCCTCTTCCACATATTGATGTTCTGGTTGACAACACTGCTCAATACAAAGTATTTTCCTTCATGGATGGTTTCTTTGCTTATAATCAAATCAAGATGGCACCCAAAGACATGGAGAAGACTACTTTTATCACACAGTGGGGCACTTTCTATTACAAAGTTATGCCTTTTGGTTTGAAGAACGTCGGTGCAACATATCAATGTGTTGTGGTAGCTTTGTTCCGTGATATGATCCATCATGAGATAGAGGTTTACATCATGACATAATATCCAAGTCTCAGACTGAAGAAGAACATCTCGATCACTTTCATAAGTTGTTTGAGAGATTGAAGAAGTACTAATTGAGGTTGAATCTAAACAAGTGCACCTTTGGGGTAAGATCCGATAAACTCCCAGGCTTCATCGTCAATGGTAAAGGTATTGAAGTTGACCCTGCCAAGGTTAAAGCCATTTAAGAAATGTCAGCTCCCCGTCTTGAGAAGGAAGTCAGAGGTTTCTTGGGACGATTGAACTACATTGCCAGATTTATTTCCCATTTGATTGCTACTTGTGAGCAAATCTTCAAGTTACTAAAGAAAGATCAAGTGGTGAAATGGAACGATGATTGTTAGATAGCCTTCGACAAAATCAAGGAGTATCTCCAGGAACCTCCAATTCTGATGCCACCGGTTGAAGGAAGACCTATGATCATGTACTTAACAGTATTAGAGAACTCAATGAGGTGTGTATTGGGGCAACATGACGAGTCTGGCCGCAAAGAGCATGCAATATACTACCCTAGCAAAAAATTTACCGACTGTGAAACAAGATTCTCCCTACTCAAGAAAACTTGTTGCGCTTTGGCATGGGCTTCTCGCCGACTAAGATAGTATATGTTGACTCATACTACTTTGTTGATCTCTAAGATATATCCCATAAAATATATATTCAAGAAACCTGCTCTCTCCGAAAGAATAGCAAGATGGCAGATGGTCTTGACATAATACGAATTTTAGTACACTACTCAGAAAGAAATCAAAGGAAGTGTATTGGTAGACCATTTGGCTCATCAGGTTGTAGATGACTATCAGTGTATGAATTTTGAGTTCCCGGATGAGAATATTATGTCAGTTATTGATTATGAAGAACCTGGACCGTATGAAGGACCTGAACTAGGATCCTGATGGGCTATGGTTTTTGAAGGAGTCTCTAACGTGCTAGGTAATGGAATTGGTGTTGTGATTGTCTCTCCCAAGGGTTGCCACACGCCCTTCACCGCCAGATTATATTTTGACTGTACCAACAATATGGAAGAATATCAAGTGTGCATCATGGGTATCAAGGTTGCTATCGATATGAGAATTAAATTCTTGAATGTATATGGGGAATCAGCCTTAGTGATCTGCTAGATTACGGGAGAATGGGATACGAAGCATCCAAATCTTGTTCCTTATTGAGAGCATGTGTTGACATTAATTCTGTACTTCGAAGAAATCAATTTTGAACACATTCCATGAGAAGAGAACTAATTGGCATACACATTGGTTACCATGTCTTCAATGTTCAGAGTCAGATGGGATAATGAAGCTCCTCGAATTACCATTGAGATACTAGACGAACTGAAACATTGCTACAAAGTTGATACTGATGGAGTAGAGGAAAAGCCTTGGTACCAGGAAGTGAAAAGATACCTCGAGACTCAAGAGTATCCTGAAGGGGCATATATTAATGATAAGAAATTTCTATGGAGGTTCTCTGCCAATTTCTTTTTGAGTAACAGAATTTTGTACAATCGCAATCACGATTTGATGCTGATGCGTTGTATAAACAAGAAGGAAACTGAGAAGATTATGGAAGATATGTATGATATGGTGGGAGAACTAACTTGGGTGTTTTGCATTTGATTGAAAATGTTGCAGATAGTAAGAGTCGCCACCGACTTTTATTTTATCCAATAAAGGAAAGGGTGAAAATAATAGGAAAGACCTTTTGAGAATTTTCTTGAGTTCGGGGGGTAGGTTATGAAAAGGGAAGGTGTTAGCACCCTTTTCATCTGTGGTTATCTACGGGCTCTTAATTGCTAGCTCACTTTGAAATGCTTTGTGTTTTGTGTAAGTTTGAAAATATTTTGAAAACGCCTTCGTTCAACAAACTTTGCAATGATTCTCGTATCGTTGAGAATGTATACAAAGTGTTGGTTTTGAAAATATTTGTTTGAAAAAGAGTGTTCGTAAAGATTTTTTGAAGATGCCAATGTAAGGCAATTTTGTAATGATTCTCGTATCGTTGAGAATGTATACAAAATGTTTGTTTGAAAAGTGTTTTGAAAGTGTGAGGTGTAAAGATTTATTTTAGTTTGTGAGCAAGAAATTACGAGCAATCTACCTACTCAAAAAGTCTTTGTTCTTTTCCTCCTCCTTTAGATAGTGCTACTTTACCATTGGTTGGTAGGGAGCCATATCATTGGATGTGAGAGATAGGCCTGGGTCATCGTATAGTCATAGAAGGCAACTTGTAAGATGTTTTAGCAATTTTTGTAAGGGACTAAGATCGTTTACCGAAGGCAACATCGAAGGGTCATCGAGGGACTATGATATTTTAATCGAGGGTCTTTGCTAAAACATCCCATGTTCGAGGGACGCGCCTATTTTAATCTGAGGCAACAAGTATGGTTAACCCTAGAGGTGCATGTGTGCCAGATGTATTGATTTCAAGTATTTTATCTTGAATTAGGGTTTTTTCTAGGTTTGATTTTAATTCTTGTCATATAAACCCTAATTATTAACAATAATAAGGAAATCGATAAATTATGGAATTTAAACGTCAGACGCTATTACAATGCTTTGGGAAAGGGGGGCACAAGTTTGTGAATGAGGGGAAGAAAGCAATAAAGCCCTAATTATCTATTACAAACCAGTGAATACGAATAATAATAGAATGCACAAAAAGTAAAGAGGAAGAAAGAAATTGTTTTTTAGGGTTTTTGATAGAAAGGTTTAAAGATTAACCTAATCAACTAATTAATTTTGATTACAAGAGAAATTAATTAATTTTAACAAAACCTAAAGTCTAAGTTAATAAAAATAAAACATAAGTCTAAGTTAATTAAAATAAAACCTAAGTCTAATTTAATCATCTAAAATATATTTTTTGAGGTTTTATTTGTTTAAAAAATGAAGTAAATAAAATAAAATAAAATAAAATAAATTAAATTAAAATAATTTAAATCCAATTACTCAAGAAAAATATTTTTTTTATATTTTTGGTTTAAATAAAATAAATAGATAAAAAAATAATAATAGGCTGGGTGTTAAAAAGTAAAATGGGGGTTTAAAAAGAAAATGGAGTGCCAGACCCAAATGGGTTTTTTTTGTTTAAGTCAGAAAATCAACTAAAATTGTATATGGGCCTGCGCTAAAAAGTAATTTGGAGGGTGTATAAAAGAAAAAATAAAAAGGCCTAAACAAAAGTCCAACGCCTGTCATAATTCCATGTGGTTGGTTTCAAAGGGTCCATGATGCACATGTGAGCCTGGAGCGTTTGATTTGAATTTATGATGATCATGTGGTGAGAGAATGAGGAACACCATGCGCTTCTTGGACTTTCCTGCATATAATATCATTAGAAACAAATATGAAAGAAATAAAAGGGTACCACTGGGGCTCGAACCCAGGTCCCTATAGATCAATGCCTTAGCGCGCGCTTCTCTGCCACTAGGGTGTATGTTTCATTCGGTAATGATGCAACTTCAACACGATATAAAATAAACTCGCTTATAAGTTTGAAAATGACTTCATCTTCAACCTTGTGCATGCAGAGAAGAACACCACCGTGGTTGAATTTTGAATTTGCTCATTTCTCAACCATTTTCAAAAATGTAAACATGAAATTTGTTCCATTTTTCAACACGAGTTCAACCATATAAATTTCATAAGCTATAAATTAAAGATGAATGAGAATTTTACCAGTACCAAATAAAAACCTAATTTTTTCAGAAAGTTCAACTTCAAAATTCACATCACTCAGGAAATATAAATGAAAACTATATGCATGGTTAGCTTCAAGGTAATGATGTCTACATTTTTCATTCACAAAGTATCCATTAATGATGCTTGTATAAGGAGTTCAAAGTAGAGAAAACTTACCTCAAAACTGGAAATCGTTTTTGGAGTTTGAGCACTCCTGGAGGTGTTGTGATGATCTGAGTAGCTTCATTGAGCTCCTAGGAAGCTAACGCAACTCTTACTTTATGCTGAAAGTGCCTGAATCTTCCTAGAGAAGTCAAGTTGTTGGTGGTTGTTTTGAGTTTGGAGGATGATGAAGATGAAGTTACAATTATGAAACAGGGGTGGGGATGACTTCTAAATGAGGTATGGAAGCTTTTTGATTGATTTAGAGTGAAAACGCACAAGTGGATTGTGAGTTTGAAGTTTTTGGCCAGAAATTGCAACAATGGAGGTTGTGTACAATTCTGAGTTTTAGGGGTTTCTGATTGTTTCAAATCTTGTCCATTCATGATTTATCTTGTAAATAACTTCTCTATTTATAGAGGAAAGGTGTGAGGAAAGGAGAACATCATATTCAAGAGATCACACATTATGGTTTTGAAACTTGTTTTTGAAGCAAACTTGAAATACATAGTTTCAATGCATAGTACAAGCATGGTCTGAGTAGTTAGAGGCTCTAGACAAGTTGCTTCTGGATTTGAGATTGTGTGTGTTCAGAAGGAACAAGTGCAAATCTCAAGGAGAGTGGACTTTATGATTAAAGCCACTTTTCCAAAATGGCAACGTTACCTTTGTGCCAAAAATGGATTAATCACTTGGACAATGGCTCAAGCATTTGGATCATAGCTCAATTAGTTGTGTAAACAATTAATTATGGAGTGATTTTCAAGTTAGAAGCCTGCAAAGCAAAATTTATGCAGCATGGCTTGAGATTGGATCATAAGGTTCATCGCAAAATGACCTAAAATTCATGCTTCTGATGCCATCTTCTTCTCTTTGAAACTTCTAGCTCAAGCATAATATCTTCAAGTTCTTGGACATTTTGGAAAGTTTGAAACATTGTCTACAACCTTCTTGGACAAAAATCTGCCTAAACTTGTTGAAAATTTCACTAAGTATTTATACAAAAATGTCATGACTTCATGGGCCTATATCTCTTATTCTAAGCATTTTTTGGACATCAACCCTCAAGGACAAAGTTGTAGTATTCATCAAGATCTACAACTTTCATGTTGAAAGTTTTCCTTGAATCATCTTGGTGAAAAATTGTCATGAAGTAGTGAAACTATCAAGGTAAAAAACACTTAGAATTTTTCTAAGTATTAAAAATCTTGACTTTTGTTAACTTATCTTGACTTTCTTGATTCTTGATGATCAAGTTTGATATTTTTTGAATGTCTTTATGGATTTTGATCTTTCAAATTCAATGTTGACCAAAAAGTCAAAGTTTGACTTTTTGTGTCTCAGTTGACTTTTCATCAATTGATCCAAATTCAACTATCAATCATTTGATATTAAGAAATGATTTGAGCCATGAAATTAGGTAAATATGTTGTTTTTGAGTCCTTGAGATCATGCTTCAAGCCATTAGGTCATGTACTAGGTCAAAAGTCAATGATCAGTCATTCTTAGTCAAAACCCTAATTTTGACAAATTTCCCCCTTTGATGATTTGAATGCTTTCATTGAGGAATTATGATCAACCCTTGATAAATTGATGAATATGACTTAAAAATGTTGATGTTGGTCAAAAATCATGAAGTTTGACTGTATGTTTACCATAATTGACTTTTTGCCCAATACAATTGATTTCTAGTCATCTGAGCAATTGACTGAGCAAATTTGTGGTGCAAGACTTGAAACTTGGTATGAGCATTCTTGGAGACCCATGGTGAATCATGAAAGCCACTTGAGGCATCAAAAGTCAAATTTTCCTTGAGAAAACCAAAACTCTAATTTGTGGACTCAATGTTTAGGAGGTGAGCTTGTCAGATCAACCCTTGAGAATCCTTGAGCATTTGAGATCTTTGGTGAGAAATGTCTTGAGAAAAGAGAGGGAAAATTTAGGGGTACAACAGCTGCCCCTGTTCAATCTTCTTAAACCTGAAGAGTTAGATTGGCTTGTCCGCCATCCGTGACTTGAATGTAAAAGAGGACTGGACACTTAAGTGCTTAAAAAGTTGCAATCGCTTGTGGATGAAGTAAAACTGTTTGTTGATTATATCGAGAATGGGCTTAGAGATTTCATTTGGAGAGGTGATGGGAGTTGTCAGAGATGGGCTTAAAGATGCCATCCAAATTAACTATTGATAGTAATATCAGAATGGGTCTACGCTCGATTGTATCTGAAGAGTGTTTCCCAAAATGAACCTCTGAGAAGGTGTTTGAATAGTTGCATGTCATGTAGATAGTTGTGCCATCCTGTTTCATGAATTGATCTACAATCTGTTTTGCTGGTAAACCCTTCCTGTTTCGGGATTTCATACCATTGGTGATAAAGATAGTCACCCTGTCATGTTTCGGGAATTGATCTTTGTCAAACCATAAATAAAGGAAGATAGTTTCCTCGTCCTATTTCAGGAGTTAATCTTTAATTTGTTCATGTAGATAGTCTCCCCATCCTGTTTTGGGAATTGATCTTTATCAAACCATAAATAAATGAAGATAGTTTCCCTGTCCTGTTTCAGGAGTTAATCTTCAATCTATTCATGTAGATAGTCGCCCCGTCCTGTTTCGGGAATTGACCTACAATCGGTTTATAACATTAGTGATAAAGATAGTCGTCTCGTCCTGTTTCGGGAATTGACCTACAATCGGTTTATAACATTAGTGATAAAGATAGTCGTCTCGTCCTGTTTCGGGAATTGATCTTTATATGACCAAAGAGAAAGAAAGATCGTTTCCCCGTTGTTGTAACCCAAAATTTTCCCTATATTTTTCAAGACATTCATCACAAAAGATCTTCAATAGCTCAAGCTTGCACAAGGATTGACTAGGTCAAGACATCTACTCAACACTGATACCTCAAATTAGGGTTTGAGTTTTCACAAGGAAAATTGGACTTTTAATACCTCATATGACTTTCATGGATCATTATGGACTTTCAATATTGCTCATGTCAAGTTTCAAGTCTTGTAGTTCAAGTTTGCTCAGTCAATTGATCAGATGACCTAAAATCAACTATATTAGGTTAAAAAGTCAACTATGGTCAACTTACAATCAAACTTCAAGATTTTTGACCCACATAAACATTTTTAACTCATATGTATCATTTTATCAAGTTTGGATCACAATTCCCCGAGAAAATTACTCAGATCATCAAAAGGGCAAAATGGTCAAAATTAGGGTTTTGACTGAGAAGGCATGATTCTTGACGTTTGACCTAATACATGACTTATTAGTTTGAAACATGATATAAAGGATTCAAATGCATAATATTTACCTAATTTCATGGTTAAATTCATTTCCCAAGATAAATTGATTGATATTTGAAATTTGGTCAACTGATGAAAAATCAACTATACATTGAAAAGTCAAACTTTGACTTTTTGAACAACATTAAGTTTCAAAGATCAGAATTCATCAAGAAATTCAAGAATATCAATCTTGATCATCAATAAGTCAAGAAAGTAAAAAGTCAATTTGAAAAGTCAAACTTTTCAAGACTTAGAAATTTTTCTAAGTGTTTTGTACATGATAATTTCACTACTTCATGCCAATTTTTCACCAAGATGCATGATGATTCAAAGGAAAATTTCAACATGAAAGTTGTAGATCTTGATGAATTCTACAACTTTTTATTAGAGGGTTGATGTCCAAAAAATGCTTAGATTTGAAGATATAAGCCCATGAAGTCATCTAACACTTAGAGAAATTTCCAACAAATTTTGGTCAGGATTTTATCCCAACTTCTTGGCATTTTTTCACATGGTTCCAAGATGATTTTGTCAAAATGGCCAAAATGAAAGTTGTATAGGACGCTTCAAGCTTTCCAAAACATCAAAGAGAATGAATTTATCATACTTGAGCTAGGAGATTCAAGGGCCTGAAGTTGGGCATCCATTCTTGAATTGCAAGTCATTCTGTTGAAAAACAAATAATCCAATTTGCATGATGTGCTGCATAATCTTACTTTGCAGACCTTGTGACTTGCAAATCTATCCATAATCATATGTTTACACAATTGATTGAACCATTATCCAAGTGATTCAAGTATTGTCCATTGCGTCATTCCATTTTTGGCACAAAGGCACCATTGCCATTCAAATAAAGCATGGTTTATGCATTTGTCAACTCCTTGAGCCTATTAATTGTTTTCTCTGCACATACACAATGTCAAAGCAAGAAGCAACATGCCTAAAATCCTCTAGTAACTTTATACCATGCTTGTACCATACATTGGAACACTAATTTTCATAATAACTTGGTTGTTTCATCTCAACTAAACTAGAATTTTGAAAACTTTTAAAACAATCTCATACTCTCAAAAAGCCATAACTATCCACAAAACCTCCATTCTTGAGCTTTGAAGTCCAAGTCTTTAAACCTCTCACACCTTGCAAGTTTTGTCTAAACAAACCATCCAAACACTCCACATACATCATATAGGAGTTGTTCAAACACAAGAACAACTTCTATAACATCTTATTACCATTTCTTAAGCTCAAGAACAACCAACACAGTAGTTCAAACGCAAAACACAAATTTCAGGTTTAAGGTAAGTTTTCTTGACTTTGGACTCTTCATATAAAGCATCATTAATGATTAATTTGTGAAGGTAAAATGTAGATATCATTGCCTTTAAGCTAACCATATACCTGTTTTTCTTTTTCACTAATTCTGTGTTGAGAGCTAACCATATATACAGCAGAAAAATGATAGAACAAGAAAAATAGCAGTATGAGTCAACACGAAGCACTATGAGTTGACACATGCTATGTACAAAACATGTTAGGAGTCGACACAAAACACGAATGTGTCGACACAAACAAAAAATGAGTCGACATATACCATTATGTATCGACTCATATTGAACTTTTTTTAACTTCTAGGAGCAAGAAAATGACATGTGTCGATGCAAAGCAGGAAAATGAGCCAATACAAGCCATTATGTGTCAACACATGCTGAGTTTGGTTTTGATTTTCCAAAATATTTTATTTATCATTTATAACTTTAATATATTCCTATTGTTATTTCTTTCTAAACCAAAAATACAAAAAGATATTTTCTTATTTCAATTTAGTTTCTTTTCATAAATTAATCTTATACTTAGGTTTATTTTTCATTAAAACTAATTTAGAACTTAGGACCTTTAATTAATTAAAATTTTCATAATAGTTTAATTAATCAAAACCATTTCTTCATAAAAACAAAAACATTCTCTTTACACATCACATTTACGTCTTTGTGCATTATCTTTACCTATTTCTTGTACATTCTTATTCAATTCAATATGGTTGTAATAGTAAACTAGGATTTATTTTCTTTCATCTCCCCATTTGTAAAATTATACCCCCATCCCCAGAGTCATGTAATAGCGTAGGATTTTAATTTCCACAATTTATCGCTTTAATATAATTGTTAGTAATTAGGGTGTGTATGGCAAGATAAAATCAACCGTTAGCAAACCCTAATTCAAGAACAAATGCATGAAAATAAACACTTTTCACACTTGCACCTCTAGGGTAATCCACACTTGTTTCCTCGAATAAAAATAGTCATGTCCCTCAAACGTGAGATACTTTAGCAAAGACCCTCGAATACAAAATCGTAGTCCCTCGATGACCCTTTGATGTTGCCTTCGGTAAATAATCTTAGACCCTTACGACAAATTTCTAAGGTGTCCTACAATACTGCTTTCTATGACTATACGACGACCCACGCTCGTCCCTTCACATCCGATCATAGGGCTTCTTCGAGTAGGTAGAACTTTCGTAGTTGCTTGCTCACAACCATTTTTCAAACATCTTTCAAACACACCAACACTTTTAAATGAAATATTTTCAAAAGTCAACCCTTTGTATACATTTTCGTCGAAACGAGAATCATTACAAAGTTCGCCTAAACAAAGGCACTTTTCAAAAATACTTTCAAAACCTATCACAAACATATTTCAAACAAAGCATTTCAAATTGAGCTAGCAACTAAGAGCCCATAGATAACTACGGATGAAAAGGGTGCTAACACCTTCCCTTTTCATAACCTACCCCCTGAACTCAAGAAAATTCTCAAAAGGTCTTTCCTGTTCTTTGCACCCTTTCCTTTATTGGATAAAAGAAAAGTCGATGATGACTCTTGCTATCCGTAATAATTACAATAAAATGAAAAACACTCAAGTTAGTTCTCCCACTGTATTACACCCGTACTGTTTCAGGAGTTAATCTTCAATTTGTTCACGTAGATAGTCACCCCGTCCTATTTCAGGAATTGATCTACAATCAGTTCTTCACAGATAGTTGCCCTGTCTTATTTCAAGAATTAATCTATGGTTGGTTATCCAGATAGTTGCCCTGTCTTGTTTCAGGAATTAATCTGAAACCTACTTTTTGTTGGCCGTAGAGATAGTTTCCATGTCTTGTTTCTGGAATTAACCTCTAACCTGGTCTTATAGCTAGTTTCCCCTTCTTGTTTCGAGAATTAATCTACAAATTGTTGATCACAGATAGTTTCTCTATCTTGTTTTAGGAATTAATTTGGAACTGTTGAAATTGTTGATGCTATTCGTCCGTTGATTGATCTTTCCTGAAAAGGTAAAGAGTTAGTTGTATGAAATGTCATGATTTATGAAATGCATTGCGTAATGATGTTCTCAAAATAAATGAGATTGTGATATATGCTTTTCATATGCATATGTTATGATGTATGAATGTTAAATGTTGTTGAAGTGTATTTGTAAGCCTGTGTTGTATCTTTGTCTGGGAAAATAAATCTCTGACAATCACCAGGGATGAAGAGTATGTGTATCTTCAATCTTGTCTAGAATGCTTCCGTTGGGGATTTTTGCTCGCTTTTTCAAGAAACCCTGTAGGGCATGTACTGATTTCTTGTTTGGGGAGTAAAGTTTAGGAACATTGGTCGTCTGTTGCTCTACTGGGGAATTTATTTCTTATATACCCTGACTGGGGATAAAAGAGATGGTTAAAATTTCGACTCGTCTGGGGAGGATAATTCTTATATACCCTGAGTGGGGACAAAAGAGATGGTTAAACATCTAACTCATCTGGGGAGGATGAAATTAACTGGTATCTGGTTGGATTCTAGGTTTTGCAGCAACTATCTAGGGATAGTGGTAACTTTACTAAGAAGAAGAATTTTTCAGTGATTTATAGTAGTCTGAGGAATAGACTCGAGTTGGGGAATTTGTAGGATATTGGGGAAATAAACCCTATTATTGGAGTAGTACTCTACGGAGGAAACAAATTTTCCTAGGGAAATTGAATTTGCCAAAGAGAAGAACTCTACAAGGTTTCCTTTTGGAGGACCAAACTCAGTTGGGAGAGAATTTCCATGCATTATACTGATTGGAAACTCCATAGGTTGATGATATTGTTGGGAAAGAGATTATACTCCTTTATTTTCTAGAGTGGTCTGTCGGGGAGATTTCGGGGAATGTACCCTAATTTGTGAAGACTACTTTGTAGGGGTAGTCTTATAGGAGTATCTCTGTGGGGATTTATGGGACAACTTGAACGTCATCCCAACTCCTAGAATTTTGAGTAAATGCTTATTCCTATTCTTATGCGTTTATTTGTTAATAGTTAATCATGTTCATATGCATATGTTCATTCAATTTAGTCATTGGAATTTTTTGCAAACAAAACAGATAAAACAAAAAGTTTGAACTTTAAAGTGTATTTGTATTGATAGTTTGCCTATAAACGGCCGATTTTCTATAAAGAGACGAAAATCCTAGTAAGAGAAGTCGTCGTGAAATGAAAATAGTACAAAGTGAAAAGAAATGTATATATAGCCATGTGGAAGTGATCTCATTGAGTTCTAAATTCATTATTTCCCCTATGTCTTCGAACATCTCGTCCCTTGTCATCAGAAGAAGTTGATTAAACTGATCTTGTGCCATTTGAACTTTTGACCTTGGTAATAAAGCTGGCTGTAAATGATCCAACAGGACATATTCGTACACTTTTAATCCCTAACTTTTTCCTAGACCGCCCTTTCAGGTTTTCAGTCCACCAGGATACCCTTTTTTTCCCGAGTCGCCTTTTCAAGTTTTTGACTTGCCAGGTGTATAATCTTTTGTATATATCCCTAATTTTTGCTCGAACCTTTTTGGTTTTCAAGGATGCCCTTATTTTTTCCTAGGCATGTCAACCCAGCGGTTCATTCTTATGCGTAGTATTTTTTGACTATCTCCGCATTCACAGGGTGTGGGAAATCTTCACTGTCCATGGTGGTTAGAATCATAGCACTGCCTGAGAATACTTTCTTGACAACAAATGGCCCTTCGTAAGTAGGAGTCCATTTTCCCTTGGGATCGCTATGTGGTAGAATGATACGCTTTATTACCAAGTCACCAGCCTGGTATACCTGATGCTTGATCTTCTTGTTGAATGCCTTGATCATACATTTTTTATACATCTGACCATGACAGACAACCGCCAGCCTCTTTTTGTCAATCAAATCCATTCGTCTTCATATAATTCTCCTTATTTCATAATCCTTAGAGAAGGAATTTGAACTTTGACAGGCAGGACAACTTCCATTCCATAGACCAAAGAGAAATGGGTTGCCCCAGTTGATGTTCGTGCCGAGGTACGATAGCCATGAAGAGCAAATGGTAACATGTTATGCCAGTCTTTATAGGTCACAACCATATTTTGCACAATCTTCTTTATATTCTTGTTGGCGGCTTCCACTGCACCATTCATCTTAGGTCTGTATGGAAAAGAGTTGTGATGCTTGATCTTGAACTACGTGCAGAGTTCAGTGATCATAACATTGTTGAGATTAGTACCATTGTTAGTGATGACCCTCTTAAGGATGCCATACCGGCAAATGAGGTTATGCTTGATGAAACGGGCCACAATGTTCTTAGTAACTGAGGCAAATAAAGCTTCTTCAACCCACTTGGTAAAGTAGTCAATGGCGACAAGAATGAAATGATATCTATTTGAGGCAGTAGGCTTGATTTCTCCGATCATGTCAATTCCCCACATTGCAAATGGCCAAGGAGAAGTCATGACATTCAAAGGAATTGGATGCACATTAACTTTGTCAGCATAAATCTGGAACTTATGGCAAGTCCTCATGTGGAGGTGACAATCGGTTTCCATGGTCGACGAATAGTAGCCAGCTCTCAAAATCTTCTTAGTCATAGTGTGTCCACTAGAATAAGTACCAAAGATGCCTTCGTATATGTCCTCCAAAATTTTCTATGCTTCCTTCTTTTCCATACAACGAAGCAGGGTTGAATCATGGTTGCGTCTGTATAAAATCCCATTGCTTAGGAGGAACTTAGCTGAGAACCTCAACATAAATTTCTTATCATTGACTGACGCCCCTTCAGGATACTCTTGAGCTTCGAGATATCTTTTCACTTCGTGAAACCAAGGCTTCTCCTCTACTCCATCAGTGTTAATCTCATAGTAGTGCGCTGGTTCCTCAAATCTTTCGACAGTAATTTTGGGAGCTTCGTTGTCCCATTTGACCTTGAACATGGATGACATGGTGTTGCGACTGTTTTTTTATCAAAGTCGTCACTATTAATTTTTATCCTAGGGAAGGGGATCTAACAGAAAACCCTAATTCGCAGACAGGGGTTCTAGGTTTCGGACTCTATTAGACGAAAGGAAGATGTTAGGCACCTTTCATCCACCTTGCTCACAAGGATACTAGGTTTAGGTTTAGGTTTGGGGTAAACAGGGTTTTAAATTTTATTAGGGGAACTCGCCACGATTTTTAATCATATACTTACATATCCTCTTATGAGGAACCCGAGTTTCAATTTGTAGTTCGTATGGAGTTGGTGTTTTTTAGGGGTTGCAAATATATTTTGCATCACCTTGCATTTTGAACGGTTGTACTGATTACGGGGATTTTGGCTAAATGCACGATTAGTCAAACTTCATTTGAAACCCTTTTGCAAAAAACAGTTGTTTAGTTTAGTTGATTGCAGAAAATAGTTTGATGATTTGTTGCATGTTTTTAAATCGTATTAATTGCAAAAAGTCTTATTAATGCATGATTGAAAATACATTTAATACAAATATAGAAAATATATGCACGAGATTTTTGGATAAAAGTAAGTTATTTATGATAATATATTATAATAATAATAATAATATATGATGATAATAACATGAAAATTAATATTAATAATAATAATATAAGAATTAATATGAATAATAATAATTATAGATAAAAAACCAATAAATAAAATAGAATCAAAAATTAGAAAAAATATATAATTTAACTCCTAGGGGTGTAATTATATGTTAACAAGTAAAAATATGGAGTGCTATTAGGACCCTGGGCTAGGCCAAAATACTTTTCTAAAGAGGGGGTGTAAATCGTTTTGGAATTTTAGCAATTCGGTAAAGGGGTGTTAAAATCAACTGGGCTTAGGCCCATTACGCAGTGGGAGGAACCCAGACAAATTAGGTGTGACGCAGTGTACAGATCTTAGCGTGGGACTTGGCCTAAAGGTCGTCTGATGCGTATCTAATGGATGGAATTAAGGGAGTATGATAACTACATCATGCGCGTGTGCACTGGATTGGAACGGATAACAATTTTGTTTTAATTCATTTTTACAATTTTGTTTTTTTCCAGTTACAGTCTCCTTCTCTTCCTCGTAACCCTCTTTCTCTCCACTCTTACAAAACCCTACAACCCTAAACCTCCCACCACCGGCGGCGGCTCAAATAATCCCCCTAACCCTTATGACTCCACCCGTCGCCATAGTCAAACCCCAACCCCACGATCAAAAAGAGAAAAGGCAAAAGCTGAGTGTTAGTTTACCCTTTTTTCGCGATTTATGTGTTATGGATCTTGAAATACCACGGGTGAATCCTCCTTCTTCTTTGTTGTTGCAGGTATCAGTAGAGGCGGTGATGGTGATGTCCGACGGTGGGGAGGATGGAAACTAGGGTTTCGGATATAGAAACCCCAGTTGCCGGATCGTTCTTCTACAACCCTTTTATTCTTCGCGGTACTGTTTGGTATCCGATTCCTTCCCTTTCTGTCTCAAGCTTCGTCGTTTCTGTCTTTCCTTTTTCTGCATTCCCCCTACCTAATTGTACTTTATGGTTTGCTACTTAAAGAGTTCAAGATTATTGCTGTTACAAAATTGTCTATTCTAGATTTAGGATCTGTAGATCAATTAGGGATTGTGATTCAATTTATTTCCGATTTGATTATGTAATATTTGTACTGATATTAGATTTTCTGTTTAATAGAGATTTGATTTGTAACAAGGATTCTGGGACTAGATTTGATGTTGCGTTTTTTCTGTAATTTCATTAATTTTGTAGATTTGATTTAGTTTAATTGTATTGATTTGGGGCTGTAAATCAATTTTGAAGATTTGTTTGTAATTATTTCTACAGTGATTGTTAATTGGTACAAAAACATGTGTTAATTTTGGCTTAATTGGTACAGTGTATGTTATTTGACAAATCCTGCGTATATTTCTCATTGATTAAAATAGTAATTGTTATTTTGAATTGGGCTTGCACTGTATTAAAACATTTTCTTTAAACCTGAATGGGCCCAACTAACTTTTGTAGTTTTATCCAACAACATCCTTTTTAAAAAACCCAAAACTCTTAATAACTTAAGTCTAATAAATCCAGCTTAAAAACTTTTTTCCTTAAATAATTAAAAGAGAAAAAAGAGTTTTAGAATAAAGCAGAACCGTTAAAAGGGCTGGTTAGAATATCTTAATAGGCCTGTAAGTTTATAAGCAAACCCCCTTCTAAAAATGAAAATGGACTAGCGTGAATTTTAATGGGCTTATATAGTTTGTAATCTCACGCTTTCTTTTTACTAATGACAACAACTATTTAAGTGGGCTTGACTAAAAACTCAATGGTCCTCAACCACACCCTCTTTTTGCTAACAACAACCAAAATGGAAATGGACCCAATTCTAATGGGCTTGTATATTAAATTTCAACCTCCCCCTTTTACTAATAACATTAACACTAAAATGGGTTTAATTAAGACCTTAATTATCATTATTGAAATAGTTTTCCATTTTTGAATTGCATGGGCCATTGGCCAACATGCTTCGCGAATGACTTTATGGGTACATGAGTCTTTCTAAATTAGAAAGTCCCATTCCCTTTAATTAAAATACACCCCCTGATCGTCTTGGATAAAGATGGGCCATCAGATACTGTTGTACCATCTTTAATTAAACATTTCTTCTATTTTAAATCTTGAAAGTATAATCGTCGCGGTAGGGCAAATTTGGGGTACGACAGCTGCCCCTATTCAATTATCTTCCAATCGAATAGCATGAGAATACACGAGTCTTGCGCCTTTTGATTGGCAGTTTATTGAATACTTGGAATATCCAAAATTTGTCCGACAAACATAAGGCTACACTGATATAGCATACCCTTACGAGTCTTAAAGAAATAGGAAAAGTTGATGATATATCGCTTACTAGGGTTTGATGAGGGGGCATATAGTCTTGAGCTCGAGAGAGCGATCTTGTATGTCTTGGTTTTGCTTTATCTTATTCATCCATTTGGCGGATGAATAAAACAATAATTGATGATGCATGGCTGCTTGGAGACTGAGGCCATGGGTTATGTTCACGAATCGCTGCATGACGTCTTAGGCAATAAGCTAAATTTTGTTTTGTTTTGAGCATCGCTGCATGAAGTCTAAGGCGATGGTCTATGGTGCGGAATAAGGAAACACACTGCTGCATGAAGACTTAGGCAATGGGTTAGGTTCGCAAATTGCTGCGTGAAGTCTGAGGCGATAGGCTAGATTTTGTTTTCGAACATCGCTGCATGAAGTCTTAGGCGATGGTCTATGTTGCGGAATAAAGAAGCACATTGTTGCATGAAGCCTTAGGCAATGATCTATATTACCTAACAAGGAACCGCACTGTTGCGTGAAGTCTTAGGCAGTGGGTTAGGGTCGCGAATTGCTGCATGTCGTCTTAGGCGATAAGCTAGATTTTGTTTTCTGAACGTTGGTGCATGTCGTCTTAGGCGATGGTCGGTGTTACAAAATAAAGAAACACATTGTTGCACGATATCTTAGGAAATGGTCTTTATTATGGAACAAGGAACCACACTGATGCACGATGTCTTAGGCAGTGGGTTAGGTTGCATTATTGCCCGCGGTCTTAGGCAATGAACCAGGTTTTAGTTTCGAACATCGCTGCATGTCGTCTTAGGTGATAGTCTACGTTGCAGAATAAAGAAGCACATTGTTGCACGACGTCTTAAGCAATGGTTTACATCACCGAATAAGGAACCACACTGCTGCACGATGTCTTAGGCAGTTGGTTAAGTTGCATTTCTTCCCACAGTCTTAGGCAATGAACTAGGTTTTGTTTCCGAACATCACTGCATGTCGTCTTAGGCGATGTTTAGGTTACGGAATAAAGAAGCACATTGCTGCATGACGTCTTAGGAAATGGTCTTTATTACGGTGTGTTGCACCCCAAAATTTGCCCTCCCATATTCCCCAAGATTTGTCAAGAATCAGTCAAACAAAATTTTTCTTGTAAGTCTAGCCAAATTAGGGTTTTCATGAACTTTTGATACAGTTCAAACAAATTACTAAGGTTTGGTTGGGTTTGGTTCAAAGTTTGATCAGATAGGCGTTGCTTTGGTGTCAAGTCAAAAATCAGGGTTTTGTGCGCATATTTCTCAGAAAGAATTAATTCTATCAGTGCTTCTCTATTTACTCTGAGATATGGACTGAGGCTGTTGATTGAGAATTTGCAGTGTTTGGATTTAATCAGTGAAAAGAGGACATGTGGACGTTTGTTGTTTAGCTGTGCAATGCTTTGATTATTCGGAACCCCAGTTGTTTATTGATTATTTATTTGTTCTAAATTAGAATAGTTGGGATAAATTCCAGTTATTATAATTTAAGAAATATGAATAATTAAATAAATAATTGAAGAAGAATTAAAAGAAATATCAATAAAAAGACTTTTATTCATTTTTAATTATTTGTACAATTGTTATTTAAATACAACAATTATTTACAAGTATTTATAATAATAATGGTTACAATGATTAAAATTGAAATAAAATTGAAACCTAAGTTTTTCTAAATCTTCATCCTCCAGTTGCTGCTCCCCATTGCTCAGTTGATGGTCATCTGCAAAACAAAGAAAAAAAAGAAAAGTCAAAAGCAGATGAAATGAAATTAAAGAGCAGACAGATAAAAAATGAATTCATCATTAAAAGTAACTGGCCGGAATCAGTTGTCCCCCTCTCTACAAATCACGAGATTTCTCCCGGTTCACAAAGAGGGATGGAATATGCTTGCAATTAAAGAATGAAATGCATAAATTTATAAATTGCACAAATTCAAAGTTTGTCAAACATACTGCATAAATCCAAAATTCCAAACCAAGGATAAAAGGCAAACTGAATAGCAAACTAAACTGTCCAGAATTGCAACACATGCCTAACCAAGGTCACAATTTCAAACTAAGCCAAAGTTGTCAAAGCAACTGTCCAAAACTGTCAAAGGTACAAGAGCCACCAAAAAGGCTATCCAAAAGTTGTCCAAAAGATATAGAAAGATATCAAGAAGTACAAAGTATGCAGAGGAAAATATGCATTGCAAGCAACATCAAATATCATCATTTCCCAAAAGCCAGTTACTTTTTCAGCATAGGACAAACATAAGCAATATTAAATGCTTTAATCTGTCAAGAGAGAGAGAGAGAAGAGAAAAAAAGAAAGTCTTACAGGGTTTAGGCTTAAGATATAAAGAAAGTACACCAGAACAGTTTCAAGGGAGGGCAGATTACATAACAAGAAAATAACACAAACTGAAGAAAAGCATCCAAGACTGCCTCTCAACTTGTGCTCCCAAAAGAAATCAGAACATCAAGACTGCATCCAAGACTGCCTCTCAAAGCATACCAAACCTCTAAGCCTGCAAACATTCAAAACATCAAACCTGCCTGAACTGTCAAGCCTAAGCTCCAAACCTCACAAAAGCCTTAACCAAGCTCATTGCAAACTGAAGCCTGCATCAAAAGCCTTAAAGCAAGACCCTGTAACAAAAATCCTTCACCTGTCCTAAACCAGTACATAAAACCAAAGGCCAGCAAACTGGTATGTTTTGAAACATACAAAGCCATGCAAAACTGAAGCTCACTAAAAGCCTTCACCTGCTAAACTGCATCAAGACCAAAACAAGCTTAACCTGTCCAAGCCCAAAATCACAAACCTATACAAGCAAAAGCCTTCACCTGCTAAACTGCATCAAAACCATACAAGCATGTACCTTGGTTCAACTCAGAAAGCCATAGCCTTAAACATACAAACTGAGACAAAATTCAAACAAGCCAAAAGCCTGTCAGCTAACAGCCATACAAGCCAAGCCTTGAAACCTTTCACAATCAAAACAACAAACCGTGTCCAAACAAACCCTCAGAGATAACCTCATCATAGGGGCAAGTATACAAGGCAACTCAAGCATATCAAGCAAAATCAACATATCAAGCAATCAAGGCAACTGAGGTAAACGGTGGAAGAGGAAAAGAAGTGTTCAGAAGCTGTAAGCCAACAAATCTCAGAAGCTCAAATAAGCAAGCGTTTCATATAAGCACACAAGCATACAGAAGCAAGTGGACAGAAGAGGAAAAGAATTTAAAGCAAAGGTTTTCAGAAGCTCATCACAAAACCTAAAAGGCAAAAATAAAGATACCAGGAAGCAAAGGTTCAGAGCATCACGCGTATCCCTCCGTCCGGCCACCCTGAGCGCCTCCAGCTCCGTCCTCCTCCGTCTCCAACAAAGGTATAATTTTCTTTTCTTTTCATACACCTCAAATAGCAAACAGATACCAACACATCAAAATCAGAATACGAAAGTAACACGTAAAATCTTGAAACCCTAACACGATAGAGACAGAAATCACTACCTTTTAACTATTGCCTGGATGATCCATGGAGGGAAGAGGAATGGATGATGGCGCTGGTTGTCCTTAGGCGAAGAGGAGGTGTTCAGACGCTTGGCATGAGAACGAACGAAGAGGAGAAGACAGCGAAGAGGACGAACGGCGCCGAGCCTCTGTAACCCTAGTTTCCCAAATGAACACCACACTGAAACCCTTACAAAAACGTGTAAAACGCCCTGGGCCTTGCCCCATTCCACACGCTTAAGCCCAAATGCATTTCAGCGTGCATACCCTCCCATTTCTTTTTTTGCTTTTTTGTTGTTTGGGCCCAAACCCCCTTTAGCCCATTTCAATCCTTTTTCTTTTTATTTAATACTCTTTTATTTTTTTACATTAAATTTTATTAACCATACCCTTTTTTTATTATACTCAAAATATGTGGATCTTAGGTTTTTTAGGTTTAAACATTTTATTTTATTAAAACTTTTTTTTAGTTTACATAAGAAAATATTAACTAAATGCATAAATATTGATTTTCTTGAAATTAAAACATCTCTTTTTTTTTAGTTAAAACTTTGTACATAAAAAGATATTAATATAAAACATTAATACATAGAACTTAAAATATTTTCTTTTTCTTAAACTTAAAAGACCTTTTCTTTTATTAAAACTTGTTTTGTTTGTACATAACAAAAATACAAAAAGAATAATAAATACTTAATGTTCTCATTAAGTTAACAATACTTAATAAATACATTTACCACTTGTAAATAATTACATGCACTTACACAAATACAATACACATTTGCTTATCTTTGTACATTGATACATATTACATTTGAGATCGATTCGATTTGGTTGTAATTTATTTGGACACTACTCTCCTATTAAAGTCTCATCCCCATTTGTAAATAATTGTACCTCCACTCCCGGATACTTATTTGTAATAGCGTAGACTTTAAATTCCCGCAATTTATCGCTTTCAAATATACCATGTTTAGACCTAGGGTTTGCATGTACATAAAATCAAACGCTAGATAACCTAATACAAGACAAATGCATGAAATCAATACACTATTCACACTTGCACCCCTAGGGTAATCCCACACGTTGCCTTCCAAAATGGGCCATGCTTGCACGTTGAGTATCTTTGGCAAAACAATTCAAAAATGATCATAGTCCCTCGATGACGCTTTCGAAAGTTGCCTAATCAAAATGATCATAGTCCCTTCAAGCAAAATTGCCAAAGATACTTGGCACCATTGCATTCATGGTCCATACGATGACCTGCGCCTGTCCCGTTAACATCCTAACACAAGATTGTCCACCAAATACAATGGTGGAACAAAATTGTTAAAAGGGTTAAAACATGAGAAAAACCTTTGAGTAAATTTAGGGGTAGACAACTCTTAGTTACTTGATCAAACTTGCAAAACACGCTTGCCTACTTTTCAAAACCACACTTCACAAACACAATTTCCAAACAACTTTCAAAAACATTTGAAACATCTTTTCGAAAAGATACACACCTTTGTATATACTCAAACACGAGTCATTACAATGGTTGCCTAGACAAGGCCTCTTTTTCAAAACATTTTCAAAACACACACACACACCACAATTTCAAGCAATTGAAAATCAAGGCAAGTGATCTAAAACAAGTAACTAAGAGCCCATGGATAACCATGGATGAAAAGGGTGCTAATACCTTCCCTTTTCATAATCTACCCCCCGAACCCACGAAATATCTCAAAAGGTTTTTCCTGTGCTTTTTAACCTTTCCTTTAGGATAAAATAAAAAGTCGGTGGCGACTCTTGCTAAACCGAACAAGTGCGAATACAAACGCAAAACCTGAAGTCAGTTCTCCCACCGTATCACAGAACTGGCGACTCTGCTGGGGATAACTTAAAAGTGGGGTTACCTTAGGATTAGACCACTCTTGTTTTCAATTGCTTGCTTTGTTTGCTTTTATATTTGTGGGCTTTGCATCGGATTTTCATAGATCCTAACCCGGATCTGGGGAAAACCCTTTAGGTAGCATAAGCTGTGAGGGACCTGTCTGGCATAGACCGACATGGGTGAAGCGATGGCTACATTGGTGTGACACCTTGGTCTGTACCGATATCCCTTGTGTTGCAACGAGGAGAATATCGGTTTTCTGAGGAGTCATTAAGCACCAACCGACCTTAGAACCCTAAATTTACCCAACTTGGCCATATAACGGTAGCAGTATGCTACACTCATTGAGGCTAAACTCTCGCGATGGTTCTGGCCGCAAGAAAAGATTGCGATGCTGGAGTTATGACCGATTAAGGGTAGTCAGTGATATTGAGATCCTCTAGAACCCGGTTACTTCTGATAGGACAAGTCTTAACCAACGAAACTTCAAGAGGGTACTTACCTACAAACCCCATGCAAGCCTAAAACTAAGGACTTGTTTGCTTTGTGTGAATATGATTGTCTGTATATACACTCACTTGCTTTTGCATACATGTACATAACATCATAACATCATACCATAGCATTTTCAATAAACCATTTCAAGGATCTCGAGGTTTCTTTTGATGCAGGGTTACGTTGAACCATACGTCTACCAAAGGGCAAGAGGTTTTCTCCTCTAAACAAATGCCATCAAAGATCAAGTGCAACAACTTGAATCAGGGGCTATGACCCACTTGACATGGTGAGCTTGATTCTCGTGGAAAGACATCCACCGGTGCAAGGTTCTCCAATCAAAGATCAAGTGCAACAACTTGAATCAGGGGCTATGACCCACTTGACATGGTGAGCTTGATTCTCGTGGAAAGACATCCGCCGGTGCAAAGTTCTCCAATCAAAGATCAAAGTTCAACCTCTAACATTCTCTTGTGTTTACCCCAAGAGATCCTTGAAAGCATGCATTCACATATCATGCATTGCATCATAACAGTTTTTCCTTTTCAGGTTTCCTTACTCTCCTACTGTTTATTTCAGTAAGAGATGGCCCTAGAGAGGACTGTCAAGGATATCCAGGACCAGACTGCTCAGCTGCAGGAAATGTTCTTGAACCTGTCACTGGGGCAAGAAGAAGTGAAAGCTCTCCTCACAACGGGCATGGTCCAGGGGAATTCAAACAATGCCAAGAGCGATCAGTTGGAAGCCCTGCAGTCTGAGCTGACAACAATGAGGATCCAGATGACGGGGCAACTGGTGGGCCAGATGGCTCTCATCCAGGACTTGGCTCAAAGACAAGAGGAACTCAGAGTTCTCGTCAACCAACTGCTTCGGAACAACCAACTGGGGCAGACATCTCAGGTTGAAGAGCAAGTCACCACTCAACCCCCCTCCGGACAAGAAGACAAGGGGAAGGCTCCTCTGCTTGCTTCAGGGTCACAAGCCCAACAACAACCTCGTCAGCGTCAACGGGGTAACCGGCGTAATCAAAATACGTCGGAAAGACAGTTCACTGAGACTGACATACCGTCATCTCTAATACTAGAACGTTTGTTGGAGGTCAATCTGACTGCTTTAAGGGATCCTATCCGGAAGCCCAATACCTCCGCTCCTAACTATCATCCCGATGCATTTTGTGTTTACCACTCCTACAGCCCGGGACATGACACCGACGACTGTTGGGCCTTGAAGAACAAGATTCAAGATCTGATTGACATTGGAGTGCTGAGGTTCATGCCAGACGGCGAGATGAAAATCTTCCGTTAAGGAGTTCTCCACCTGAATTGACAAAGCTCAAACTGAGATACTTTTACTTCATTTGAATTTTCAAAGTTGTAATTTCTTTTGTTATTCAAACAATTAACTGTTAATGTCAAACTCTGTTTCATTAATGCATTGCATATGTTTGTCTTGAATTCATCCATTAGTTTTCACTACTCTTATGCTTTCTTTATGATATTTAAACTCTTGATAAAAAGCTGCAAGCCTTTAGAGGGAGGATGACGAAACAATACCATAATCTCATACAGTATGCTTTTGAACAGACCTTGCTGATGATGTACAGGCATTTCTTTCAATTCCCAAACACTGGAGTTATAAGGAAGATAATCCCTAGTCAACCCCTTCGAGCCAAATAAGTAGGAGTTTTCTGTTCTAAACAATCAAAACCTTTGATATAAACCTGGGGCAGGGTAGTATCTCAGTTAATTCAAAAAGGTGCGCATTAAAGTCGCAAACTCTCAATTCGTAATACAACGAATGACATCAAAAAAACATTCCTTTGGAATCAAAAGACAAGGGTGGTTCCCTATCACATAGGAAGTCAATCTCTCAAAAAAGAAAAAAAGCCCACCAAGCTAAAACTTGTAAAGAAGGCTTAAGAAAGCTGGGGCATCCCGCTGACTGTAATCTCGAAAACGGGAGCAGCAAGGCAAAAGTTAGGGATCAAAATCAAAAGAAAGAGGTCATTAAAAATCCTCAACAACATGAAAAATGTTGCAAAGAAAAAAGGAGATGATGACTGCCTCCCAAATTCAATTGGTGAACCATCACCCAAAAAGTCGTTCCAAACTCGAATGGAGTTTGACGCACAAATTAACTGAGCTTAGGGTTGAAGAACATCACGAAGAGCGGGTGGGTACAAATATACTTTGAGCCTTTATCCTTTGTTTCTTAAACCGTGAACCAAGCCACGTTACAATCCTTCAAAAGTCCTAATTGAAGCACAGGTTAGTTCGAGAGCATACTGTTACAAAGGTATCCTGACTCCTGTAAGGCTTTGCTCTAAAATCTTGTGTTGATTTTGTCTTATGAAAAGTTTTCTGCTAAAAAACGCATTCTTCAAAACTTAGAGACAAACATAAACTTTGCATTGCTTGAATATCACTGTTTGCATTTGACTATTTGTTTGACAGCAAAGAAATTCATATAGCGAATGTTCGGAGGAACGAAAACTCTCTCAGTGAATAAAATCACTTCAAAAGGATGACACTTCCATTACAATCTCCTATCAACAAGGGGTATGACATGTCACTATCCAGCACGCCTGGGGCAGTCCAGTCAAGGTTTCAACAGATCTTTCAAAGTTCAGTTAACCTGGGGCAGTCCAGTCAAGATTTCAAGAAATCTCTCAATTCGCAGAGTAATCTGATTCAAGACTCCTTCATCATCACTTGGGGCATTCGAATGTCAAAAGTGTTCAACAATTCCTTCATCACCTGCTGGAAGTTACAACCACCCACAGAATAACGGATAATTAAAGCTCCCAATTTCTGACCCTTAACAAAATCAAGATCTAGAGATAGTTCAGATGTGACCCAGGTTTGGCGACATTCTGTAACTTATTCCAGATTTCCTTCTATATATATAGTTCAAGATGTGACCCCAGAGTTTGGCGACATTCCGTAACTTATTCAAGATTTGCTCCCATAAATAGTTCAAGATGTGACCCAGGTTTGGCGACATTCCGATACTTATTCCAGATTTTCTTCTAAGATAGTTCAAGATGTGACCCAAGATTTGGTGACATTCCATAACTTATTCCATATTTCATTCCAGAAATAGTTCAAGATGTGACCCAAGATTTGGCGACATTCCGTAACTTATTCAAGATTTCATTCTAGAGATAGTTCAGATGTGACCCAAAGTTTGGCGACATTCCGTAACTTATTCAAGATTTGCTCCCAGAAATAGTTCAAGATGTGACCCAGGTTTGGCGATATTCCGATACTTATTCCAGATTTGCTTCTAGAGATAGTTCAAGATGTGACCCAAGATTTGGCGACATTCCATAACTTATTCCAGATTTCATTCCAGAAATAGTTCAAGATGTGACCCAAGATTTGGCGACATTCAGTAACTTATTCCAGATTTCCTTCTAGATATAGTTCAAGATGTGACCCAAGATTTGGCGACATTCCGTAACTTATTCCAGATTTCCTTCCAGAAATAGTTCAAGATGTGACCCAGATTTGGTGACATTTCGTAACTTATTCCAGATCAACACCTGCAGCGATCAAAAGATTCTTGCAATCCCCAGCCAGAGAGCCTTCCAGAAGCTAACTCCCCTCAGAGTCAAGTTTCAAAATCCCTAGTGGAGCCAAAACTGTCAATCCCCAGTGGAGCTAAAACTTCCAACTATCAATCCCCAAGCAGATTGAAGACTCTCATTCTCAGGTCCTCACAGAATATTCGAATATTCTCCAGTGAAGATCTCCTCAAGACAAGAATCCCCAGTAGATTGGCATACAACCCAAGCTCCGGTTTCCCCAACAAAGGTCCCAGGATTTCTCACTTTCAACAATCAAAAGATTCTCACCCTCCCCTGCAGCAGTCAAGGATTCACTTTCCTCGACAACAGTCAAGATTCTTTTATCCCCAGCGGAGTTCATCAAATTCCCCAACATAACTTATCAGTGGAATCCCCAGCGGAGTTCTCATCAAAACCTCAGCGAAGTATCTCTTCCCATAGAGTAATTCCCCGCAGAGTAATCTCTCCAACAAGTTTATTCCCCAACGGAGTCATCTTCTCCTACCGGTTTATTCTTGCAACCATCATCCCCAGCGGAAGCGAAAAACTCTACTCTTCAACATCAGCCCAGGGTTTGAACTCCCGGCAGTCGTCAAGGATTTATTTTCCTAGGCAAAAATACATTCATCACATTATCATACACCATGATACATGCATATACGCATCATATCACACGATCTCCTTTATTTTTGAGAACATCATGACATCATGCATCTCATACATCATGACATTGCATACAACTAATGTTTTGCCTTTTCCAGAAAAGGTCAATCGAAAGATGATTACTATCAACTATCGCAATTCCAGATTCGACACCTGTATCTAGCCAGGGCATATCTGTGAGTGATTGTAGATTCGATACCTGTATCTAGCCAGGGCATATCTGCATGAAGAGTTTAGAGATTCGATACCTGTATCCAGCCAGGACATATCTGTAGACGACAAATTCCAGATTCGATACCTGTATCTAGCCAGGGCATATCTGTAGACGAGAAATTCCAGATTCGATACCTGTATCCAGCCAGGGCATATCTGTAGACGACCATTTCCAGATTCGATACCTGTATCCAGCCAGGGCATATCTGTAGACGATAAATTCCAGATTCGACACCTGTATCTAGCCAGGGCATATCTGTGAGCGATTAATTATAAATTCGATACCTGTATCCAGCCAGGGCATGTCTACATGAAGAGTTTAGAGATTCGATACCTGTATCCAGCCAGGGCATATCTGTAGACGACAAATTCCAGATTCGATTCCTGTATCCAGCCAGCGCATATCTGTAGACGACCAATTCCAGATTCGACATCTGTATCTAGCCAGGACATATTTGTGAGTGATTGTAGATTCAATACCTATATCTAGCCAGGGCATATCTGCATGAAGAGTTTAGAGATTCGATACCTGTATCCAGCCAGGGCATATCTGTAGACGACAATTTCTAGATCTGATACCTGTATCCAGCCAGGGCATATCTGTAGACGACAAATTCCAGATTCGATACCTGTATCCAGCCAGGGCATATCTGTAGACGACAAATTCCCGATTCGATACCTGTATCTAGCCAGGGCATATCTGCATGAAGAGTTTGAAGATCAACCCCTGTAACAGGCCAGGAAATTATCTTTCTTTCTCAGGTACGCAAGTTCTCGCTAAAGAATCTCTTACGCGATCGACACCCCCGATGGCATCTTTAAGCCCATCTCCACAACTATCCATTACACTTCCAAATGGCATCTATAAGCCCATTCCCGACAAGGTTCTGTCACATCTCCAGATGGCATCTATAAGCCCATCCTCCTATCCATCATCTCTCCAAATGGCATCTATTAAGGCCATTCCCGACATCACATTGCTGATACTCCACTATGCGAGTGCAAATTTCTGGGCACTTAGTGTTCAATCATCTTCCACCTTCGGATCACGAAAGGCACGTAAGCCAATCTACATCCTCGGGTCTAAGAAGATTGAACAGGGGCAACTGTTGTACCCCAAAATTTGCCCTCCCATATTCCCCAAGATTTGTCAAGAATCAGTCAAACAGAATTTTTCTTGTCAGTCTAGCCAAATTAGGGTTTTCATGAACTTTTGATACAGTTCAAACAAATTACTAAGGTTTGGTTGAGTTTTGTTCAAAGTTTGATCAGACAGGCGTTGCTTTGGTGTCAAGTCAAAAATCAGGGTTTTGTGCGCATATTTCTCAGAAAGAATTAATTCTATCAGTGCTTCTCTATTTACTCTGAGATATGGACTGAGGCTGTTGATTGAGAATTTGCAGTGTTTGGATTTAATCAGTGAAAAGAGGACATGTGGACGTTTGTTGTTTAGCTGTGCAATGCTTTGATTATTCGGAACCCCAGTTGTTTATTGATTATTTATTTGTTCTAAATTAGAATAGTTGGGATAAATTCCAGTTACTATAATTTAAGAAATATGAATAATTAAATAAATAATTGAAGAAGAATTAAAAGAAATATCAACAAAAAGACTTTTATTCATTTTTAATTATTTGTACAATTGTTATTTAAATACAATAATTATTTACAAGTATTTATATAATAATGGTTACAATGATTAAAATTGAAATAAAATTGAATCCTAAGTTTTTCTAAATCTTCATCCTCCAGTTGCTGCTCCCCATTGCTCAATTGATGGTCATCTGCAAAACAAAGAAAAAAAAGAAAAGTCAAAAGCAGATGAAATGAAATTAAAGAGCAGACAGATAAAAAATGAATTCATCATTAAAAGTAACTGGCCGGAATCAGTTGTCCCCCTCTCTGCAAATCACGAGATTTCTCCCGGTTCACAAAGAGGGATGGAATATGCTTGCAATTAAAGAATGAAATGCACAAATTTACAAATTGCACAAATTCAAAGTTTGTCAAACATACTGCATAAATCCAAAATTCCAAACCAAGGATAAAAGGCAAACTGAATAGCAAACTAAACTGTCCAGAATTGCAACACATGCCTAACCAAGGTCACAATTTCAAACTAAGCCAAAGTTGTCAAAGCAACTGTCCAAAACTGTCAAAGGTACAAGAGCCACCAAAAAGGCTATCCAAAAGTTGTCCAAAAGATATAGAAAGATATCAAGAAGTACAAAGTATGCAGAGGAAAATATGCATTGCAAGCAACATCAAATATCATCATTTCCCAAAAGCCAGTTACTTTTTCAGCATAGGACAAACATAAGCAATATTAAATGCTTTAATCTGTCAAGAGAGAGAGAAGAGAAAAAAAGAAAGGCTTACAGGGTTTAGGCTTAAGATATAAAGAAAGTATACCAGCACAGTTTCAAGGGAGGGCATATTACATAACAAGAAAATAACACAAACTGAAGAAAAGCATCCAAGACTGCCTCTCAACCTGTGCTCCCAAAAGAAATCAGAAACACAAGCTCTCAAAGCATACCAAACCTCTAAGCCTGCAAACATTCAAAACATGAAACCTGCCTGAACTGTCAAGCCTAAGCTCCAAACCTCACAAAAGCCTTAACCAAGCTCATTGCAAACTGAAGCCTGCATCAAAAGTCTTAAAGCAAGACCCTGTAACAAAAAGCCTTCACCTGTCCTAAACCAGTACATAAAACCAAAGGCCAGCAAACTGGTATGTTTTGAAACATACAAAGCCATACAAAACTGAAGCTCACTACAAACAAAAGCCTTCACCTGCTAAACTTCATCAAGACCAAAACAAGCTTAACCTGTCCAAGCCCAAAATCACAAACCTATACAAGCAAAAGCCTTCACCTGCTAAACTGCATCAAAACCATACAAGCCTGTACCTTGGTTCAACTCAGAAAGCCATAGCCTTAAACATACAAACTGAGACAAAATTCAAACAAGCCAAAAGCCTGTCAGCTAACAGCCATACAAGCCAAGCCTTGAAACCTTTCACAATCAAAACAACAAACCGTGTCCAAACAAACCCTCAGACATAACCTCATCATAGGGGCAAGCATACACGGCAACTCAAGCATATCAAGCAAAATCAGCATATCAAGCAATCAAGGCAACTGAGGTAAACGGTGGAAGAGGAAAAGAAGTGTTCAGAAGCTGTAAGCCAACAAGTCTCAGAAGCTCAAATAAGCAAGCGTTTCATATAAGCACACAAGCATACAGAAGAAAGTGGACAGAAGAGGAAAAGAATTTAAAGCAAAGGTTTTCAGAAGCTCATCACAAAACCTAAAAGGAAAAAATAAAGATACCAGGAAGCAAAGGTTCAGAGCATCACGCGTATCCCTCCATCCGGCCACCCTGAGTGCCTCCAGCTCCGTCCTCCTCCGTCTCCAACAAAGGTATAATTTTCTTTTCTTTTCATACACCTCAAATAGCAAACAGATACCAACACATCAAAATCAGAATACGAAAGTAACACGTAAAAGCTTGAAACCCTAACATGATAGAGATAGAAATCACTACCTTTTAACTATTGCCTGGATGATCCATGGAGGGAAGAGGAATGGATGATGGCGCTGGTTGGACTTAGGGGAAGAGGAGGTGTTCAGACGCTTGGCATGAGAACAAACGAAGAGGAGAAGACAGCGAAGAGGACGAACGGCGCCGAGCCTCTGTAACCCTAGTTTCCCAAATGAACACCACACTGAAACCCTTACAAAAACGTGTAAAACGCCTTGGGCCTTTCCCCATTCCACACGCTTAAGCCCAAATGCATTTCAGCGTGAATACCCTCCCATTTATTTTTCTGCTTGTTTGTTGTTTGGGCCCAAACCCCCTTTAGCCCATTTCAATCCTTTTTCTTTTTATTTAATAGTCTTTTATTTTTTTACATTAAATTTTATTAACCATACCCTTTTTTTATTATACTCAAAATATGTGGATCTTAGGTTTTTTAGGTTTAAACATTTTGTTTTATTAAAACTTTTTTTTAGTTTACATAAGAAAATATTAACTAAATGCATAAATATTGATTTTCTTGAAATTAAAACATCTTTTTTTTTTAGTTAAAACTTTGTACATAAAAAGATATTAACATAAAACATTAATACATAGAACTTAAAATATTTTCTTTTTCTTAAACTTAAAACACCTTTTCTTTTATTAAAACTTGTTTTGTTTGTACATAACAAAAATACAAAAAGAATAATAAATACTTAATGTTCTCATTAAGTTAACAATACTTAATAAATACATTTACCACTTGTAAATAATTACATGCACTTACACAAATACAATACACATTTGCTTATCTTTGTACATTGATACATATTACATTTGAGATCGATTCGATTTGGTTGTAATTTATTTGGACACTACTATCCTATTAAAGTCTCATCCCCATTTGTAAATAATTGTACCCCCACTCCCGGATACTTATTTGTAATAGCGTGGACTTTAAATTCCCGCAATTTATCGCTTTCAAATATACCATGTTTAGACCTAGGGTTTGCATGTACATAAAATCAAACGCTAGATAACCTAATACAAGACAAATGCATGAAATCAATACACTATTCACACTTGCACCCCTAGGGTAATCCCACACGTTGCCTTCCAAAATGGGCCATGCTTGCACGTTGAGTATCTTTGGCAAAACAATTCAAAAATGATCATAGTCCCTCGATGACGCTTTCGAAAGTTGCCTAATAAAAATGATCATAGTCCCTTCAAGCAAAATTGCCAAAGATACTTGGCACCATTGCATTCATGGTCCATACGATGACCCGTGCCTGTCCCGTTAACATCCTAACACAAGATTGTCCACCAAATACAATGGTGGAACAAAATTGTTAAAAGGGTTAAAACATGAGAAAAACCTTTGAGTAAATTTAGGGGTAAACAACTCTTAGTTACTTGATCAAACTTGCAAAACACGCTTGCCTACTTTTCAAAACCACACTTCACAAACACAATTTCCAAACAACTTTCAAAAACATTTGAAACATCTTTTCAAAAAGATACACACCTTTGTATATACTCAAACACGAGTCATTACAATGGTTGCCTAGACAAGGCCTCTTTTTCAAAACATTTTCAAAATACACACACACACACACCATAATTTCAAGCAATTGAAAATCAAGGCAAGTGATCTAAAACAAGTAACTAAGAGCCCATGGATAACCATGGATGAAAAGGGTGCTAATACCTTCCCTTTTCATAATCTACCCCCCGAACCCACGAAATATCTCAAAAGGTTTTTCCTGTGCTTTTTAACCTTTCCTTTAGGATAAAATAAAAAGTCGGTGGCGACTCTTGCTAAACCGAACAAGTGCGAATACAAACACAAAACCTGAAGTCAATTCTCCCATCGTATCACACGGTGCAAGGGACCTCACTGCTGCACGATGTGTTAGGCAGTGGGTTAAGTTGCATTACTGCCCGCAGTCTTAGGCAATGAACTAGGTTTTGTTTTCGAACATCGTTGGATGTCGTCTTAGGAGATGTCTGGGTTGCAGAATAAAGAAGCACATTTCTGCATGATGTCTTAGGCAATTCTTTATATTACCGAACAAGGAACTGTACTGCTATGCGACGTCTTAGGCAGTGGGTTAAGTTGCATTGCTGCCCGCGGTCTTAGGCAATGAACTAGGTTTTGTTTCCGAACATCGCTCCATGTCGTCTTAGGCGATGTCTGGGTTACGGAATAACGAAGCACATTTATGCACGACGTCTTAGGCAATGGTCTTTATTACGGTGTAAGGGACCTCACTACTGCACGATGTCTTAGGCAGTGGGTTATGTTGAGGAGAATACATTGCGGCGTGGAGGCAATGTATCGAGATTCGTACATTACTGCATGGAGACTTAGGTAATGGACTACTTTGTAAGGAACTCATCACTGCATGGAGACTTAGGTGATAGGCTGAACGCGTCATGGCATGGATACTTAGGTGACAGGTGGAATCATATGAGAAGTGTTTTGTTGATTGAACCTTAGATGATTAAATCGAGGGTGAGGTCGTTTGTTTGTTATGTGATACAGGCATATGTTGTATGATATTGAGATGGAACCCTAGGTGTATGTGTGTTGAATTTTTGTATGTATGTAAAATGTGTGATGATTGATATTGATGCTTTCACCTCTTTTTGCCCCTTGGATAGGTTCAAAATCATCTCTTGAAGTTGAGCGTTTTGAGCCTGGATGTCTTTGATAGTCTGCTCTAGAGCCATCTCTATTGAAATAAACAGTAGGAAGATAAGGAGAACTGTATGGGAGAAACCTGTCATGATATGATGCACGATATGTGGGTGCATGTTTTCAAGGATCTCGCGGGGTAAACACAAGAAAAAGTTAAAAATTGAACTTCAATCAACAGCTTTGATTGGAGAACTTTGTATCGATGGATGTCCTTCCACGAGAATTAAGCTCACTATGTCAAGTGGGTCATAGCCCTTGACTCAAGTTGTTTGTACTTGATTTTTAACGGCGTTTGTTTAGTGGAAAATAAATCCTCTTGCCCTTTGGTAGACGTCTGGTTCAACGAGACCATGCATCAAATACCCTCGAGATCCTTGAAATGGTTATTAAAAATGCTATGGTATGATGTTATGATGTTATGTACAGATATGCGAGGTAAGCAAGTTGATATACAAATAAACATATTCACACAAAGCAAACAAATCCTTAGTTTTAGGCTTACATGGAGTTTGTAGGTAAGTACCCTCTTGAAGTTTAGTTGGCTCAACCTGTCCTAGTTAATAGTAACCGGGTTCTAAGGGGTCTCAATATCACTGATCTTTCTCCCAAGCTTCTTTCAATAGGCGATTAACTCACAACCAAACAAAACTCAAGAGTCAAACCTCAATGAGTGTAGCATCGAGTATCAACCAATTTTCAGCTTTACACCGAAACCGACTATCTCACTACTTCCTAATGGCCAAGTTTGTCAAGTAAGGTTCTAAGGTCAGTTGATGCTTCACGACACCACGCGGAGGCCCCGTACTCTCCTTGACTGACTCAAGGGTTACCGGTACCAACCAAAGTGCCACATCAATGTAGCTACTGTTTCAACCATGTCGGTATACGCCGCACAATTCCCTCACAGTTTATTGCTACTTACCTAAAAGGTGTCCCCAAATCCGGGTGTAGGATTTAAAACAAACCCAAATAAGGAACCAAAATGTAAAACAAACAAATCAAACAAATGTAAGCAAGTAAAGGTGATCTAACCATAAGGTAACCCCACTTTTAAGTGATATCCCCAGCAGAGTCGCCAGTTCTGTAATACGGTGGGAGAAATAACTTGATGTTTTGCGTTTGTGTTTGCAAATGTTGCAGTTAGCAAGAGTCGCCACCGACTTTTCTTTTATCCAAAAAGAAAGGTAAAAAAGCACAGGAAAGACCTTTCGAGATTATTTCTCGGGTTCTGGGGGTAGATTTTGAAAAGGGAAGGTATTAGCACCCTTTTCATCCATGGTTTTCCATGGGCTCTTAGTTACTTGCTAGATCACTTGCTTTTGTTTGAATGTGCTTGTGGTGTGTGGTTTTTTGAAAGTATTTTGAAAATGTAACTTTGTAATGATTCTCGTTTCTATAAGAATGTATACAAAGTGTTTGTTTTGAAAATAGTTCAAAGATGTGTTTGTGAGATGTGTTTTTGAAAGTATTTTGAAAATGTAAATTTGTAATGATTCTCGTTTCTATAAGAACGCATACAAAGTGTTTGTTTCGAAAATGTTTTTAAGAAAGTGTTGGTGCATAAAATGTTTTTGTTGCGAGCAAGCGAGTAACTAAGAGTGAACCTACCTACTCAAAAGGTCTTAGATGTGCTTTTCTTCCTCCTTTAAATGTCGCTATCATACCATTGATTTGATAAGAAGCCCCATCGTTGGATGTGAAGGGACGGGCGTTGGGACGTTTGTATAGTTATAGAAGGCAACATATGGGACGTTTTAGCAATGTTGTTTTAGGGACTAGATCGTTTACCGAAGGCAACATCAAGGGTCATCGAGGGACTACGATCTTTTATCGAGGGTCTTTGCTAAAACGCCCGTGCTCGAGGGACATGACTATTTTCCGATAGGCAACAAGTGGAATTACGTTAAGGATGTAAGTGTGCAAATGTGTTTTATTTACATGCGTTTAGTCATTGATTAGGGTGGCCTATTTGTTGGTTTTATCTTACCATACATCCTAGTTACTAACATTTGTATAAAGCAATAAAAATGTAGGAAATAAATATCCTACACTATTGAAACCATATTGAAAGACAAGAAAATGTAAAGGCAAAAACAAAATAAAAGAAAATAAAATGAGCTCTTCGACCCAGGAAGTAGCACCCTTCGACTTGTATTCTGTTGGACTCCTTCAATTGGGGCTAACACTAGTGAGGTCCTGTCCTTCGATTGGCCTGGAAGTTAGTGTATGGCGAAGCCTTCTGGTTCTGCCTTGTTGTCTTCTTCGACTGGAGGTTGAAAGCAGTGAGGGAATGACTTTCGACTGAGCCTGGAATCAGTGAAGGCATGATTTTCTTCTGGGCCTGCAAGCCAACATGGTTTGCCTTGTGGTTGTCTCTTTCGTTTGACCTGGAGAAAGAGGGTAGAAGCCAGAAGCTTCGTTTCCTATCTCATGTTTCCTATTTCTTTCATTTAAAGCATTAAATGGTAACATGGCCTGAGGCCATGCTAGTATTTGTCTTGTAAACAATTTAATAGTTAAAGCAAGTTCAGGTAAACAGAAAGCAAAACCAAAGGGTTAGCTCTGAAAAATATGTTAAAAGGGTGGAATCAAAAGGAACAGTGATATGTACATGTTTCAAACGAAAGGGAAAATTACTATGCCATGAAACAAAAAGTTCAAAGGTAAGAATAACTTACCTTGCTTCAGGCCTGGAATGGATGTGGGACCTTGAATGGAGGCCCATGATGCTAGATTCGAAAGAGGGGGTCAATAGTTGTGCTTGGAACGCTGGATTCGAAGGAAGAGAAAAAGCAAGTGTAATGCTTCTTTGATTTGAAGGAGACTGAAGTGTGGTTGTTCTTCAGAATTGAAGGAGATGAATATGATTCTAGGCTTTTTGTGATTTCTCAAGTGTTGATGAACTTGAGAGTTTTGTTGTGTTTGAGAAAATTTGGGGGATTCGTTCCTCTGGTCCAAAGATCCTCCCCTAACTTTGCAAATGTTCTTCTATTTATAGAGAAAAGAATGGACATATTTGAAGTAGACAGCCTTGCAAAATAATAAAATAATAGGTAACGTGAAAGGTACAAGTGGGGGGCTTGTTGGCAGTTGATTAGACTTGTGCCTCTGGCCCTGCTTTTCATTCAGACGAAATTCAGGTGGAAAGTTGCTTTCGTGATAAAAGTACTTTCTATGAAAAGAAAGGGTATGTAGCCTTTAACCAAAGATAGTATTATCCAAAAGACAAAGTTTAAAACCCTTGTACAATCCTCTGATTATGTAAAGATTCATAAGCAACATAGTCTGGCAAATGAGATTTGGTCTTGAGTCGAATGAAAGAATGAGATCGAAGCGCGCTTGTTCGAAGGAAGCCTTTGCCTTAGTCGAAGCTTGTTGTTGAAACAAGCTTACTCGAAGGAAGCTAATGCCCAGTTGAAGCTTGGATCGAAACAAACATATTTCCCAATCGAAAGCTCGTGTTTGAAGGAAGCGTGTTTCCCAATCGAAGCATGTGGATCGAAACAATCATAAAGGGAGTCATTTCCTTTTAGCGTGAGGGAAGTTCCTGGCTTCTGAATCGAAGGGTGTTCCTTCAAGGGAAGCAAGAACTTAGTCAAATCTTGTATGAAGATATCTCTTGGCTCAAACGAAACTTGTGAGAGGCAAAGTCTGCAAGAGGCTTTGGTGCAAGTGGATTCGAAGGAGGTTTCAAATCCAAACGAAGGATGTACCCAAGTTACATTCGAAGGAGGTTTCAAATCCAAACGAAGGATGTACCTAAACTTGCATTCGAAGGAGGCTTTAAGTTCAAATTGAAGGACAAACCCAAGTTGCATTCGAAGGAGGCTTTAAGTTCAAATTGAAGGACAAACCTAAGTTGCATTCGAAGGAGGCTCTTGCTTAAAACGAAGGATGTAATCCAAGTTGCATTCCAAGGAGGCTCTTGCTCAACTGAAGTTTGCATACAGGAACACAGAAGGTGAGTGCCCAAACAAAGACTTGCATGCAGGCACTTGTGTCCAAATGAAGACTTTTCCTTGCAGGGGGTACATGTGGCCATAGGTCATGGCTTTCGATTGCAAGCATGCAGGCAACAAAAGACACAAATGAAGCCTATAACAAGAAGTCACATGCTCAGGCGAAAGAGGCACGCTAGAAGCCATTTTGAGCAATCGAAGAAGGCCAAGAGTCAATCGAAGGGTGTTGAATCGAAAGAGACCTATTTTCCTCCAAATTTGTCAAAATGTTACTTTTATCTGTTTTCTCCCTTTTGACAGTTTCCTTTTAATTTTGGTATTGGAAACTCCCAGTGCACTTGTTCAAGCTTGAACCTTGAAAATCATTGTAAGAAAAGCCTTGAGAATGAGAGGGAAAATTTTGGGGTACAACAGCTGCCCCTGTTCAATCTTCTTAAACCTGAAGAGTTAGATTGGCGAGTTCTGCCATTCGTGACTCAAAGGTGGAATATGATTGGACACTAGAGTGCCTAGAAATTTGAAATCGGTGTTGCGATGATAGGAGGAATGGGCTTAAAGATGCCATTTGGAGAGGTGATAGAAAGTTGTTGGAGATGGGCTTGTAGATGCCATCCAAAAGTGATTTCCGAATCTGAAAGAGAAACTGAATGAGTATCAGAATGGTATCCGTATCTGGAGCGTATTTGAACTGTATCTGAAAGTTTGATCTGAATGAGTATCAGGATGGCATCCGTATCTGGAGCGTATCTGAACTGTATCAAAAGGTTGTCTTTAAATGAGTATCAGGATGGCATCCGTATCTGGTGCGTATCTGAACTGTATCAAAAGGTTGTCTTTGAATGAGTATCAGGATAGCATCCGTATCTGGAGCGTATCTGAATTGTATCAAAAGGTTGGATCTGAATGAGTAACAGGATGGCATCCATATCTGGTGCATATCTGAACTGTATCTAGAAGGTTGGGTTGTTTGAGCTGGTCAAGTAGATATTTTTCCTGTCTGGTTTCAGGTATTAATCCTTGATTTGAGAAAGATAGTTTTCCTGGCTTGTTACAGGTGTTAATATGGAACTTGAAAAGGTTGGTTGACGAGATAGTTGTGTTGTCTGGTTTCAGGTATTAATCTCTGACCTTAGAAAGAAAGATAATTTTCCTGGCTTTCTACAGGTATTAATCTACAATCAGTCGTCCACAGATAGTTTTCCCAGCTTGCTACAAGTATTAATCTGGAACTTGAAAAGGTTGGTCGACGAGATAGTTGTCCTATCTGGTTTCAGGTATTAATCTCTGACCTGAGAAAGCAAGATAGTTTTCCTGGTTTGCTACAGGTATTAATCTTCAATCTCTTCATGTAGATAGTTTTCCTGGCTTGTTACAGGTATTAATCTATAATCAGTCGTCCACAGATAGTTTTCCTAGCTTGCTACAGGTATTAATCTGGAACTTGAAAAGGTTGTTGGCAGCCATCTGTTGATTGACCTTTTTTTTCTCTCTGAAAAAGGTAAAACGTTAGCTGTATGCAATGTCATGATGTATGCATTATGTAATGATGTTCTCAAAATAAATTAGATTTGTGTTATATGTATTTTGTATGCATATTCTATAAATGTTGTTGAAATGTAATTTTGTCTTAGAGAATAAATCCTTGACAAGTGTTGGGGAGTTATTAAATCCTGGATTATTGTTGAAGAGTTGGTGTTTCTTCAAACATTGCTTAAAATGTTTCCACCAGGGATTCCTGTTTGTTTGAGGAGAACTCCGCTGGGGAATATTGAAAACTCTGTGGAGAGTGTTGATCCATGCTTGGAGAAAAAGGTTTAGGAGTCTCGGTTGTTTGTTGCTCTACTGGGGAGTCGAAGTTGAACTGACATCTGGTTGGGTCCAGGTTTCACAGTAACTTGCTGGGGATTGTAGAGTAGTCTACTGGGGAAGAGGAGTTGTGGTCCTTTGATTTGTAGTAGTCGGAAAGGCTACCTCAAGCTGGGGAATATTGTCGTTTGTTGAGGAAATAAACCCTGTTGCTTAGTCTGTTGGAGAGGCGGCGAATTTACTGGAGAAAAATCCTCGAGGATTCTTGAGGTCGACTTAGCTGGGAAGAGGTTATCAGAGATTGAAACTCTGGCTGGGAGTCATCCTATGAGAAGGATTTTGGGGAGATTTGTCACTGCCCCTAGTAGCGAGTGTTTATGGATTTGCCAGGAAATGTTTGACTATACGTAACACTTTGCCAAGATTGGTGTTCAATGACCCAAGTAATGGAGATGGAGACCTGCCCCTGGTTATTCTGTAATTCTTGAGAGATTTACTGGAATCTTGACTGGACTGCCCCAGGTGTGTTGGATAGTGACATGTCATGTCCCCTTGTTGATAGGAGATTTGTCAATGGAAGTATCATCCTTTTTGAAGTAATTTTGTTCACTGAGAGGGCTTTCGTTCATCGGATATTCGTTGTGTGAATTTCTCTACTGTCAAACAAATAGCCAAATGCAAACAATGATATTCAAGTAATGCAAAGTTTATGCTTGTCTTGAAGTTTTGAAAAAAATGCATTTTTAGCAGGTAAAGAAGTTTGTAATTCAACTCTGGATTTAGAGTAAAGCCTTACAGGAGTCAGGATACCTTTTGTAACAGTATGCTTTCGAACTAACCCATGCTTCAATTAAGACTTTTGAAGGGTTGTAGCGTGGCTTGGTTCACAATTTAAGAAACAAAGGATAAAGGCTCAAAGTGTATTTGTACCCACCCATTCTTCGTGATGTTCTCCAGTCCTAAACTCATTTAATTGTGTGTTTTGAACTCCAATTGAGTCTGAAATGACATTTTAGTGATGGTTCAGACAAGTTAAGTTTGTTGGAAGGCAGTCATTTTTGCAACATTTTTTTTCATGTTGTTGAGGATTTGTAGTGACCTCTTTGTTTGATTTGTTATCCCTAATTATGTATGATTGTTCTTGTTTTGAGATTACAGTCAGCGGGATGCCCCGGTTCTCTTAAGTCTCCTTTGTAGGTTTTGACTTAGCGGGCCTTTTTTTTGAGAGATAATGACTGCCTATGTGATAGGGAACCATCATTGTCTTTTGATTCTAGAGGAATGTTTTTTATGTCATTCGTTGTATGAGAGTTTGCGGCTAAACACGTATTTGAATTAACTGAGAGACTACCCTGCCCCAGGTTTTGATTAAATGTTTCAATTTGTGTTAAAACATAAAACTTCTACTTCTTTGGCTCGAAGGGGTTGACCAGGGATTATCTTCCTTATAACTCCAGTGTTTAGGATTTGAAAGAACGCTTGTACATCGTCAACAAGGTCTGTCCAAAAGCATACTGTATGAGATTATGGCATTGTTTTCGTCATCCTCCCTCTAAAGGCTTGTAACTTTGAATGTCATAAAGAGAGTAAAAAGCATAGTTTAAATATAGTGAAAACGAAAGGATGAATTCAAGACAAACATATGCAATGCATTAATGAAACAGAGTTTGACATTAATAGATAATTGTTTGAATAACAAAAGAAATTATAATTGAAAATTCAAAATGAACATAAGCCTCTTTGTCTGGACTTGTCACTTTAAGTGGCGAGCCTTTGAAGGATGACAGAAGAACTCAGTCTGACCATCTTGTGTGAACTACAAATCTCCCTCGTCGATCAGGTCTTGAATTTTATTTCTCAAAGTCCAGCAGCTATTGGTGTCATGTCTAGGGCTGTTGGAGTGGTACACACATCTTTCATTTGGATTGTACCTTGGGGAGGCTGTGTTGGGATTATGAGGAGGGTCCCTTAATACAACCAACTTGGCTTCCAACAGGTGTTGCAGTGCTTGATATAATGACATGTCAATTTTGGTGAAGCGTCTTTCAGATGTATTTCGCCTACGCCGATTACCCTGTTGTTGTTGGCGAGGTTGTTGTTGGGCTCGTGACGCGAAAGCAAATTGGAAAGGTGCACTCTCGGTTCCTTGTCTCATGGGAGACTAATCGATGATTTGATCCCCAATCCTGGGTGTTTGCCCCAATTGGTTACATTCATCCCGACGAAGCTTGTTGATGAGGACCCTCAGCTCTTCTTGTCCTTGTACCAGATTTTGGATAAGAGTCATCTGGCCCACCAGTTGTCCCATCAATTGGACCTTTATTATGGCTATCTCGGTTTGTAGCCGTTCCAACTGGTCATTTTTGTTGTCATCAGGATTCCCCATGGTCGTACCCCTAGTGAGGAGAGATTTCACCTCTTTTTGCCCCTTGGATAGGTTCAAAAACATCTCTTGAAGTTGAGCGTTTTGATCCTAGATGTCTTTGATAGTCTGCTCTAGAGCCATCTCTATTGAAATAAACAGCAGGAAGATAAGGAGAACTGTATAGGAGAAACCTGTCATGATATGATGCATGATATGTGGATGCATGTTTTCAAGGATCTCGCGGGGTAAACACAAGAAAAAGTTAAAAATTGAACTTCGATCAACAACTTTGATTGGAGAACTTTGTATCGATGGATGTCCTTCCACGAGAATTAAGCTCACTATGTCAAGTGGGTCATAGCCCTTGACTCAATTTGTTTGTACTTGATTTTTGATGGTGTTTATTTAGAGGAAAATAAATCCTCTTGCCCTTTGGTAGACGTCTGGTTCAACGTGACCCTGCATCAAAGACTCTCGAGATCCTTGAAATGGTTATTGAAAATGCTATGGTATGATGTTATGATGTTATGTACAAATATGCGAGGTAAGCAAGTTGATATACAAATAAACATATTCACACAAAGCAAACAAATCCTTAGTTTTAGGCTTGCATGGAGTTTGTAGGTAAGTACCCTTGTGATACGGTGGGAGAACTGACTTGGGGTTTTGTGTTTGTATTCGCAAATATTTCGGTTTAGCAAGAGTCGCCACCGACTTTTTATTTTATCCTAAGGAAAGGTCAAAAAGCACAGGAAAGACCTTTGAGATGTTTTCTTGGGTTCGGGGAGTAGATTATGAAAAGGGAAGGTGCAAGCACTCTTTTCATACATGGTTATCCATGGGCTCTTAGTTACTTGTTTAGATCACTTGCTTTTCTTTTCAATTGTTTGAAATGGTGCTTTTCAATTGTTTGAAATGGTTCTTTGTGTATGGTTTTTGAAAGATGTTTTGAAAAGAGGTCATCGTTGTGGCAACCTTTGTAATGATTCTTGTTTGAATGTATACAAAGGTGTTTTTGTCTTTTTGAAAAGATTTCAATGTTTTTGAAAGTTTGATGTGGAAATTGTGTTGTGAAGTGTGTTTGAAAATAACAAGGATGTTTTGCAAGCTTTTGATCAAGTAACTAAGAGTTATCTACCCTTTTTTACTCAAAGATCCTTTCCTAATGTTTTTAACCCTTTTGACAGTGTTGTTTCACCATTGCATTTGGTGAACAACCTTGTGTTAGGATGTTAAACGGGATAGGCGCGGGTCATCGTATATACCATGATAGCAATTGTGTTAGGTATCTTTGGCAATTTTCTCGAGGGACTTGATCATTTTTGTTTATGCAACTCAGATAGCGTCATCGAGGGACTATGATCTTTTGTTTTGTTTTTGTTTTGACAAACTACTCAACATGCATACCATGGCCCATTTTTGAAGGCAACAAGTGGATTGTAACCCTAGGGGTGCAAGTGTGCATTGTGTTTGATTTTTCATGCATTTTTGTCTTTGATTAGGTCAAACTATTTGTTGATTTTGATTTTGCATACAAACCCTAATTCTCTAATCATGGCATAATTGAGAGCGTAAAGTGCGAGAATTTAAAGTTCTAAGCTATTACAACATGATTATGGGGATGGGGGTACAATTTTGAATAGGGGGTATTTGACAAGAAATTATAAACCCTAGATTACTATTACATCAAATTTGAATTACAAATGCATCAATATTTAAATATACAATATTTAAATAAACAAAATAAATAAATATTAAATAAAATGTATTATGCAAAAAGAAGTTTTTATTTGTTCATGTATGCAAAAGTATTTTTTAATGTAAAAAAAATATAAAGAAATAAATAAAAGATTAATTTTATTTGTTTTTAGGGTAAAACCCTAATTTCTTTAAGAAAAATAAATATAATATATTATTTATGTACACAAATATATTAATATGTGTAAAAAATGAAATATATCAAAAAAGTTATTTTTTAGTATAAATAATAATAAAAATAAAAATGTAATATTTTTGTATTTTTATTCTAAGCATTTACTAAAATAAAAGTATATATGTTTATTATGTGTATATTAATCAAATTAAAAATGTACAAAATAAAATAAAATTTGCACAAAAATAAAATATATTCAAGAAAATATTTTTAATATAAATAAAAGTAAAGAACAAAAATAAAAGTATAAAATGTAAATATTTTTTTAAGTCTTAATAATATAAAAGAATATTTAAATACTTTTTATGTTGGAAAAAATTAGAATAAAATGCCAAATAAATTTAAAAAAATATGAAAATATTTTTTGAGCATTTATTATATTTGGAAATAAAATAACAAAGTCAGAAAAGAAAACAAAAATTCAAAAATACAAAAAAAATAAGAAATTGGGCCAGGGGGTGTGAAACAGAAAAGAGGGGTGTTGGAAGCAAGCAAGCCAGGCCCAGCCCAAGACTTCATCTTCTTCCTCCAGACTTTGTATAATGCGCGCGCGCCTGGTTCAAAATGGATATCCTGCATACGAACTCCATTGCAAAAACACATAACACAAAACTTGTAGAGAATTTCAATACGATTCTAACCATATAAAGCATTAATCCTAACTCTCAAAGACCAGAGAGAATTTCTCTGGCCCCAAAATCTGACTTAGCTTTTTCAGCATGTTCATGGATGAAATTCTTCTAGCACACTTAATATAAATGAAAGCTGAGCATATGTATGGCTTCATGGCATTGAATACTACATTTTTCATTCATAAACCTAAGCCTAAATGTTCCTAAATAGAGAGATAGAAAGTGATGAAAAACCTGTTTCAGTTGGATTCGAGTAGGGCAATGCAGTGCTTCCCAATAAGTTTTGAGGTATCTGGTATCTTGCCTGAACTTCACTTGATCTTTTCTGTGATACGGTGGGAGAACTGACTTGGGATTTTGCGTTTGTGTTCGCAAATGTTTCGGTTTAGCAAGAGTCGCCACCGACTTTTTATTTTATCCTAAGGAAAGGTCAAAAAGCACAGGAAAGACCTTTGAGATGTTTTCTTGGGTTCAGGGAGTAGATTATAGAAAGGGAAGGTATTAGCACCCTTTCTATCCATGGTTATCCATGGGCTCTTAGTTACTTGCTTAGATCACTTGCTTTGCGTTTCAATTGTTTGAAATGGTGCTCTTCAATTGTTTGAAATGGTGCTTTGTGTGTGATTTTGAAAGATGTTTTGGAAAGAGGCCATAGTTGTGGCAACCTTTGTAATGATTCTTGTTTGAATGTATACAAAGGTGTTTTCGTCTTTTGAAAAGTTTTCAATGTTTAAAAGTAGGATTTTGAAATTGTGTTGTGAGGTGTGTTTTGAAAATAGCAAGGATGTTTTTTGGCAAGTTTGATCAAGTACCTAGGAGCTATCTACCCTATTTTTACTCAAAGATCTTTCTTATTTTTTTAACCCTTTTAACAGTGTTGTTTCACCATTGTATTTGGTGAATAACCTTCTGTTAGGATGTTAACGGGACATGCGCGGGTCATCGTATAGACCATGATAGAAATGGTGTCAAGTATCTTTGGCAATTTTTCTTAAGGGACTTGATCATTTTGTTTAGGCAACTCAAACAGCGTCATCGAGGGACTATGATCCTTTTGTTTGTTTTTGTTTTGCCAAAGTACTTGACATGTAACCATGGCCCATTTTTGAAGGCAACAAGTGGATTGTAACCCTAGGGGTGCAAGTGTGCATTGTGTTTGTTTTTCATGCATATTTATCTTGGATTAGGTCAAGCTAGTTGTTGATTTTATTTGCATACAAACCCTAAGTCTAAGTATGGCATAATTGGAAGCTTTTAAATGTGCGAGAATTTAAATGCTACACTATTACAACATGATATAGGGAGGGGGGTACAAAATTGAATTGGGAGTATTTGACAAGAAAATAAATTCTAAGTTATTACAACCATATTAAATGTATAGGTAATATTTAAATGTACAATAATTGAAATAAATACAAATAAATAAAAGTCAAATAAAATATACTATAGAAAAAAGAAGTTTTATGTATGTAAAAAGTATATTTTTTAATGTGAAATGCAAATAAATAAAAAAAGTCAATTTTTATTATTTTTGTTAATTAGGGCAAAACCCTAATTCTTAAATAAATAATATTATTTAATAATTATACATAATACTATATTAATTTATACAAAAAATAAAAGTATATTATAAAAATGATATTTTTAGTACAAAATATTAATAAAAATGAAAATATAGTATTTTTGTATTTTTGTCCTAATTTTTTAATAAAGTAAAAATATATAAGTATATATATATATATATATTAAATATATTAACTATGTAAAAAAAAGGAAAATAAAAATTAATTTATATATATATATATATATATATATATATATATATATATATATATATATATATATATATATATATATATATATATATATATATATATATATATATATATATATATATATATATATATATATATATATATATATATATATATATATATATATATATATATATATATATATATATATATATATATATATATATATATATATATATATATATATATATATATATATATATATATATATATATATATATATATATATATATATATATATATATATATGTGTGTGTGTGTGTGTGTGTGTGTGTGTGTATATTCAAGAAAAATGTTTTTAAGTATATAAAAAAAATAAATAAAAAATAGGTATATTTTTTATATTATTTTTGAGTTTTTAATAAAATAAAAATAAACTATTTATATATTTATACTAGTAAGATAAAAAATAAATATCAAATAAATATGAAAAATATAGAAAATAATTTTTTGGCATTTTTTATATTTAAACAAGAATTAATAAAGTCAGAATAAAAAATAAAAATTACAAAATGACAAATATTAAAATAAATGGGCCAGGGGGGTGTAAACTGAATAAAGGGGTGTCAAAAGCAAAAGGAACCAGGCCCAGCCCAGAATCCACTTCTTCTTCTTCGTTTGAACTACCTGCACGCGTGCTATGTACAAAACTGTAACTCCTGATTCTTTGATTTTTTGACAAAACTCATAACATGAACATTGTAGAGAATTAAACAATGAATCCAACCATATAAAAAACTTGGATTAACTCTCAAAGACCAGAGAGAATTTCTCTGGCCCTAATTTCTAACCTAGTTTTTTTCCAGAAAGTTCATGAGTGAAATTCTCTTAGCACGATTAATGTAAATGAAAACTAAGCATATGTATGGCTTCAGGGCTATGAGTACAACATATTTCATTCATAAACCTAAGCCTAACCATTCATAAATAGAGAGATAGAAGTCCATGAAATACATGTTTCGGTTAACTTCGAGCTGGATAATGTAGCAACCTTCAATGGTGTTTGAGCTTTTTTTGAGCTTGCCTGAGTTCCAAAGAAGATTTTCCAATGCTTGGCTTGTCTTGAAACAGCTTGAATCGTGCTGTAGAACTCAACCTGCAGAGCTTTGAAACAAAAATGGCAAAGTGTGTTAGAGGTGTTACAGCTTGCAATAGAGGCCTGGGATAGTTCAGGTGAGTTGATTGGAAGGTGTTGAAACTATCTTTGGACAAAACACACGATGGAATTTGGTTATGGCTTGCAAAATGCAGAACTTGCCCTGTTTTTGCAGAAAAACAGTGATTCTGTGTACAAGGGGGTTTGAGAGGCAAAGGGGGCGTGTTTTAGGCTTGTTGGGAGGTATGGAACTTGTCTACAATGTTTGTGTAAGCTGGTTTTCTCAGATGTGTGTTGTGGCTTATATTTTGCAAGTTTCTTCTACTTGAAGCAAAAGAATGGAAGTGATGTTATAGCCCTGTACATGCCCTCCTATCAACCTGCACATAACACTCTTGGCCCCTCTAATTCATGGATTTAGTTTGCAGTCTCAGATTTTGCTTAAGGCTCAATGCTTAGTATTTTGACATAAAGTAACTTTTGCAAAAATGGCAATATACCTTTTACCATTTAGGGCTTAATTTTGTATGTAATGTCCACATGAACAAGATAATCCCTTAACTAAATGGTTATGCATTAAATTATGTAGTACAAGTTGGTTTTGAGGCCTGCAAGCTAGCACCAAACATGCTGATTTGAAAATGCAAGTTTGTATGAACAAGCATTGGCCATGGACAAAAGTGAGTTTTTGCCAACTTCAAGCATTCGATTCTCTCTAACCACAAGGGTGTTTGAGGAGTTCTTGGACAATTTGGAAATCTTGGAACATGTACTATAATCCATCTTTGAAATGCAACTTGAAACTCCAAGTGGAACTATGTGAAAAGTGGCCAAGAAGATGGGTCAAAATCCTGCCTAGATTAGGGCAAATTTTCTCTAAGTAAAAAGTTTTAGGTACCCTTGTTCCAAAAATCATAACTTGAGATACAAGTTTCTTTTGAGAAAACTTTGTGAATCAAAGTTGTATACTTTGTGATGTAATACAACTTTCATGTTGTAAGTTTTATTTAAATCAATTTGCATCTTGGTGAAAAAATGGGACAAAGTTAGGAAAAAACTAAGAAAATTTCATAACTTAGAAAATTTCTAAGTTATGAAAATTTTCCATTTTAAACCCTAATTTGCATTTTTGGGTTTCTTGATGAACAAGTTTCATAATTTGACATTTCTTGATGAAAAATAACTCTTGGCACTTGATTTTGACCAAAAAGTCAAAGTTTGACTTTTCAGTGTACAATCAAATTTTGATCAGTTGACTGAAAAATTCATTTGTCAACCCTATGCATTTGAGATCTTTTGAACTTGTTGAATAGTTCAAGACAATTTCATTGAGTCCTTGAGTCCATATGTGAGCTTGGTTTGCCATTGGCTAGGTCAAACAGTCAAAAATTGCCTTTGTGCAGTCCAAACCCTAAAAATGACCATTTTGCCCTTTTGGTGATCTGATCAAATTTCTTATGGAATTGTGATCCAAACTTGGTCAAATGGTTCATATGAGTTCATAATGTTGAGGTGGGTCAAATTTCATGAGGTTTGACTATCAATTGGCCACAATTTACTTTTTCCCCAATACAGCTGATTTTAGGTCAACTGTCCAATTGACTGGGCAAAAATTTGAATCAAGGCTTGAAATTTGGTATGGACAAACTTGTGAATCCAACATGAAGTATGAAAGTCAATTTGGGAATTGTAGGTCAAAATATCCCTGTGCAAACTCAAACCCTAATTTGGGTCAACAGTGCAAGGATTTGTCTTGGGCAGAGCAAACCCTAACTTGATACTGAATTCCAAGAGTCTTGTGATGAGAAATATTGATGAGATGAGAGGGAAAATTTTTGGGGTACAACAGTTGCCCCGGTTCAATCTTCTTGAACCTGAAGAGTTAGATTGGCAATTTTTCCTTTCGCGACTCGAAGGTAAAAGAGGATTGGACACTAGAGTGCCCGTAAATTTGCACTCGTCAAAATATGCTGAGGAAATGGGCTTAAAGATGCCATTTAGAGATGGTAGAATATTTCCGGAGATGGGCTTAAAGATGCCATCCAAGAACGTTTGTTGAATTGCAATGTTGTAGATCAGAAGAATGAGCATCAAATGGTATTCGTGTCTGGAATGCATTTGAACTGTATCTGGAGACTGAGTCCGTGACTAGAGCATATCTGAGTTGTAACCGCATTTGAACTTTGAATGAATATCAGAATGAATTCCGTGTCTGGAGTGTATCTGTATTGTATCTGAAGTTGAGATCTGTATGAGTAGCAGACGACTTCCGTGGCGATTACACTGGGGAGAATCAAACTGTTGGTGTAAGGGCCAGAATGGCATCCGTGTCTGGAGCATATCTGAACTTGTGGTTGATAGTTGAATCTGAATGAGAGATAGAATGGCTGCCGTGTCTGGAGCGTATCTAGTCTGTATCAAACTGCTGAAGTCTGAATGAGTAGTAGAATGACCGCCGCGTATGGGGTGTATCTGTACTGTATTTTGAATTGAAATTGTGAATTAGTAATAGAATGACCGCCGCGTCTGGGGTGTATCCATACTGTATCTGAATAATTGTTAACAATAGCCTTTTAATCTTATCCTGAAAAGGGTAAAATGTTAGCTAAAAACATAAAGTTATGTTGCATGATATGTATGATGCAATGAATTGTTTTTCATCAATGTTTATGATATATAAATGTAATGGATGTGTATGTAATCTGATTAGCTGTCTTGTTGAGGAAAATAAATCCTTGGTAACTGGAGGTAATGAAATCTTTGATTGCCGTCGGGGGAAGTAAATCCTTGACCGATGATGTGGATTAACAAGGCCTCTGACAACTTTTGCGGGGAATGAGAATCCTTCATGTCCTTCCTAGGATATAAGGGAAACTCTGAAAATCTCTTCTGGGGAATTGAAGCCTTGGAGAAATGGGACCGAGAATCTTCGATCTTGCTGGGAGATAAATCTGTGGGGGGAAATACTCACCATTCTGGTTCCACTGGGGGAATAAGGTTTAGACTAATCTGGCTCCATTGGGGATCTTGAAGTTTAACTCCGCTGGGGAAATATACTCCGAATTTTAGCTTTGTTGAGGATCTAAATGATGTATCGTAGGGGATTCCTTCTGGAATAGCATAAAGATTTCTTCCCAATCCTATCAGTAATTATCCTTTTTCAATTTCGTCTTGTCTGTAAGCAGTGATTATATTCCAATGCATATGCCTATTTAACAAAACATTGGACGTTTTCAAATAAAACATAAGTGTAAAAAGAAAAGAGAGGCAAGCAAATTTCTGCATTTTGAAGTATATTTGTATTAACTTTTGTGAGTATTTTTGTACAAAGGAGACAGACATCCTAGTAAGAGAATGTTGTCGTAAAAATTGAAAAATTCTATACAAAAGAAAGATGGCTATGTGTAACAATTCCATGGGATTCCCATTCTGCTATAGCCTTCACAACTCTGAATATCTTGTCCATTCGCTGCTTCGTCCGCCGATGGCTAGATTGATCAGAAGCTTGGAGCTTGTTGGTGAAGAGATTGTTCTTAAAGTGATCCGACAAGACATAGTCATACGCTTTAAATTCCCTAACTTTTTCCTGGACCGCCCTTTCGGGTTTTCGATCCATCGGGAAACCCTTTTTTGCCCAAGTCGCCCTTTCAGGTTTTCAACTTGCCGGGTGTACAGATTTTTTTTGTTTTATCCCTAATTTTTGCCTGAACCGCCCTTTCGGGTTTTCGATTCATCGGGATGCCCATTTTTGCCCAAGTCGCCCTTTCGGGTTTTCAACTTGTCGGGTCGTTTTATGCATAGTATCTTTTGACTATGTCTGCGTTCGCAGGGTGCGACAAGTCATCGTCGTCCATGGTGGTCAGAATCATTGCCCCACCAGAAAATATGCTCTTAATTACAAATGGTCCTTCGTAAGTAGAAGTCCACTTGCCCCTGGGATCGCTTTGCGGTAAGATGATCCGCTTGATTACAAGATCTCCGACTTGATATACCTGATGTATGACCTTTTTGTTGAAAGCCTTGATCATCCTATTTTGATACGTCTGACCATGACAAACAGTAGTAAGTCGCTTCTCGTCGATCAAGTTAAGTTGATCAAGCCGGGTCTGAATCCAATCGTCTTCACTCAAACCAGCGTCCTTCATAATCCTTAAGGAAGGAATCTGAACTTCCATGGGTAGAACATCTTCCATGCCATATACCAAAGAAAATGGGGTTGCCCCTGTTGAAGTACGTGCTGTGGTACGATATCCATGCAGAGCAAACGGTAACATCTCATGCCAGTCTTTGTAGGTGACTGTCATCTTTTGAATGATCTTCTTAATATTTTTGTTCGCGGCTTTAACAGCACCGTTCATCTTCGGCCGATAGGGATATGAATTGTGATGATAAATCTTGAACTGTTCGCATAGAGCGGTGATCATAGTATTGTTCAAATTTGTACCGTTGTCTGTGACGATCCTGTCGGGGACACCATACCGGCATATGAGGTTCTTCTTGATGAAGCGGGCAACCACATTCTTTGTAACAGAGGCAAAGGAAGCTGCTTCAACCCACTTGGTAAAATAATCAATAGCGACCAGGATAAAGCGATGTCCATTAGACGCCGTGGGCTTGATCTCTCCAATCATGTCAATGCCCCACATTGAGAATGGCCAAGGAGCTGTCAGAACGTTGAGAGGAACAAGAGGAATATGTACCTTGTCGGCGTAGACTTGGCATTTGTGGCAAGTACGGGAATATTGGTGACAATCAGCTTCCATGGTATACCAGTAGTAGCCTTCCCTTAGAATCTTCTTAGCCATCGCATGTCCGCTCAAATGGGTGCTAAATGTACCACTGTGTATTTTAGTCATGATCAACTCTACTTCATCTTTGTCCACACAACGAAGTAAAACACAATCATGGCTGCATTTATAAAGGATGCCATTGCTTAGGAAGAACTTGGCAGCAAATCTCCTTAAGAAATTTTTGTCATTGACGGAAGCTCCTTCGGGGTATTCTCTAGTCTGGAGATACCTTTTGATTTCATGAAACCAGGGTTGTTCCACTACTTCTTCGGTATTAATCTCATGACAGTGCGCAGGTTCGTCTATTCGCTCGATGGTGATTTGGGGAGCCTCGTTATCCCAATTGATTTTAAACATGGAAGACATTGTAGCCAGAGCATCTGCTAGCTCATTCTCTTCTCGCGGGAAATGCTCGAAAGTAATCTGCTCGAAATGAGGCAACAACGTCAGGACATGTTCTTTGTATGGGATAAGATTAGGCTGTTTGGTGTCCCACTCTCCTTTGACTTGACTGATAACCAAATATGAGTCCCCAAATACGACCATAGATTTGATCCCCAAGTCTATAGCAGCCTTGAGACCAAAGATGCAAGCTTCATATTCGGCCATGTTGTTGGTACAGTTGAAACAAAGTTGGGCAGTGAAGGGTGTATGGTAACCTTTCAGAGAAATGAGTACCGCACCGATGCCATTGCCAAGTGCATTTGAAGCACCATCGAAGTACAGGGTCCATCAGGATCCTTGTTCAAGTCCGTCATATGGTCCGTTACCTTCGATGTTGTCCAAAGTCATGATGTCCTCGTCAGGGAAGTCGAATCTCATAGACTGGTAATCTTCGACGGCTTGATGAGCTAGATGGTCAGCTAGTACACTCCCCTTTATAGCTTTTTGGGTAGTATACTGGATATCATACTCTGTCAGGATCATTTGCCATCTAGCGATTCTTCCATATAAAGCAGGCTTCTCGAAGATATACTTGATCAGATCCATTTTGGAAATCAACAAAGTGGTGTGAGTCAACATATACTGCCTCAGCCGGAGAGCAGCCCATACCAAAGCGCAACAAGTTTTCTCGAGCAGTGAGTAGCGAGTCTCACAGTCGGTAAACTTTTTGCTTAGGTAATAAATGGCATGCTCTTTTCGGTCAGACTCGTCATGTTGGCCCAACACACACCCCATTGAGTTATCCAGAACAGTCAGATACATGATTAACGGCCTTCCTTCAACGGGTGGCATCAGGATATGAGGTTCTAGTATGTACTCCTTGATTTTATCAAAAGCAACTTGACAATCTTTGTTCCATTCAACTACCTGATCTTTCTTCAACAGTTTGAAAATTGGCTCACAGGTAGATGTCAGGTGAGAGATGAACCTTGCGATATAGTTTAAGCGTCCCAAGAACCTTGCGATATAGTTTAAGCGTCCCAAGAATCCCCTAACCTCCTTTTCAGTACGGGGGGCGGACATTTCTTGTATAGCCTTCACTTTAGCTGGATCAACCTCAATGCCTTTGTTGCTGACAATAAATCCCAGAAGTTTACTAGACCTAACTCCAAAAGTGCACTTGCTTGGGTTCAACCTGAGCTTATACTCCTTCAACCTGGAAAACAGCTTTTGTAAATGACCAAGGTGTTCTTCTTCTGTCTATGATCGAGCTATCATGTCGTCTACGTAAACTTCGATCTCATGATGTATCATATCATGAAACAAAGCTACCATGGCGCGTTGATAAGTTGCCCCTGCGTTCTTCAGTCCGAACGACATCACTTTGTAGCAGAAGGTACCCCATTGCGTGACAAAGGTAGTTTTCTCCATGTCCTCGGGGGCCATTTTAATCTGGTTGTAGCCCGAGAATCCATCCATGAAGGAAAAAACCTTGTGCTGAGTTGTGTTGTCAACCAAGATGTCGATATGTGGCAACAGAAAATCGTCTTTAGGGCTAGCCCTGTTCAAATCCCGATAGTCTACACGCATTCTGACCTTGCTGTCTTTCTTAGGCACGGACACAATGTTAGAAACCCATTGTGGATAGGTAGTAACAGCCAGAAAGCCAACGTTGAATTGCTTCATTACTTCAGCCTTAATCTTTTCAGACATGTCAGGCCTCATTCGTCAGACCTTTTGCTTGATCGATGGACAATCTTCTCTTGTAGGAAGACGGTGAACCACGATATCTGTGTCTAACCCCGGCATGTCTTCATAAGACCAAGCGAAGATTTCAACATATTTGTTCAACAACTGCACTAAGCGCTCCTTGACACTCGGTTCCAGGTTGGCACTCACTTTTACTTCCTTCCTGTCTTCCTCTGTCCCTAAGTTGATGGTTTCTAGCAACTCTTCATGAGGCAGAATGGCCCTCTCTTCTTGTTGTAGAAGTCTGGCTAACTCTCCCGGCACTTCACAATCTTCGTCAACTTCGTACTCAGCATGATTGACCAAATCTTCAGAGTTATCGAAGGCTAAAACAGAATAGTCACCCATGGAATCCGGAATGGATGGGTACCTGCATTTGTGAGTGTGGGTGTGTGTAAGGGATAGCCATCCTTAAGCAAACAAAAATGCAAAAGGAAAGAAAATGAACACAATAGTTTATAGATGAAAAACGTCCAATGATTCATTAAAACATGGCATATGATTATGAAGAAAATCAAACCCTTACAAATGGACCTACATGCCCCGGGCAAGGCATGAGGTGAAAATAGTGTGCGAATTGTTTTAGTAATTACAGACCATAAAAATGGGAAATTGTTCAAAGATAAAATTACTGGTTGATAAAGGTGATGGGAACAAAATCCTTTGCTTCCCAGTTGCTCAAACCCCCTTCGACGGTCAGAAAGATCCAATCTTCAAAGTTGCTCTCTTCATCTTCATCTTCTACATCATTAATTCCGTGATGAGTGATCCTTATGGGTGGCCCTCCAGTCTTGGAACGACGCATAGCCTTCTGTCCTGCAGCTATAAACCCTAGTCAAAATTTGTCCATCTTATGGGGAAAATCAGGCAATTTCCCCCATGTTGTACTCTTCCCTTCTTTGATCACCGCCTCTGCGTCCTTGAGAGACGCCATCCTAGATACATGCTTGGGAATAATAGGCACCTCAACCATTGTCTTCGCAACTGCTACCTCGGAAGAAACTTCCTCAAAATGCTGGAAAGGAATTTCGATGAACTCGCCATCCAGCTCCACATAACGGAAGGAGTTAAGGTGGCTTATCATGTACTATTCCTCGCCGTGCACCGTTATAATTTCACCTTTAATAGGATATTTCAGCATCTGGTGCAAAGAGGAGGTAACTGCCCCGGCATAATGGATCCACGGTCTTCCTAGCAAACACGAATATGACGGACGGATATCCATCACGTAAAAGGTTGAGATGAAGACTTCTGTGCCTATTTTGATAGGAATATCAACCTCTCCATGAATCATTCTCTTGGAACCGTCAAAATCCCTAACAATGATGTTACTAGGCATGAGAGTCAGTCATTCGCAGTCCAAGCGGTCTAAGGCTTTCTTTGGTAGCACATTCAAGGAAGATCCAGTATCAACTAAGACATGGGCGAGAGTGGTTCCCCGACATTCAATTGAAACATGTAACGCATCGTTGTGTTTCCTTCCTTTGGGAGTTAAGTCAGCATCGGAAAAGCCAAGGCCATTATTAGCAGTAAGACTGGCTACACATTCCTGAAACTGGTCAGCTGAAGTCTCTTGGGGAACATGTGTCGCCTTCAAGAATTTGATCAGGGCCTTAGCGTGGGCCTCAGAACAGAGCAGAAGAGCCAACATTGAAATTTTATAAGGGGTCTGCCCTAATTGTTCCACAACGTCGTAGTCTCTTTTTCTGATTATTTTCAAGATTTCATCCATTTCTTTCTGAGTGGTTTTGGGGATAACCACAACATGAGCCTTCGCCCTAACAGGCATTTCCAGCACCCCTTACCCTTGTCGGTATTATCAGCAGATGGTCTTACTTCAGGAGTATCCAATTCTTCAATCACTGGGCCTTGCACAGAGGGTCCAACAGGTGTAGAAGCTTTTAAGGGTCCGAAAACTGCTCGAGGGGGAGCAATCTCCGGAGAAAAGATCCGGCCACTGCGGGTTATCTTGCTTGTACCTGCGATGTTACCTATATCAGGGTCTTCTTCAAAAATCTCTTGGACTATTTCGATTTGTTTGATGTCGTGGTAGAAGATTTCTCCCCCATAGTTCCACGATATCATTTTGCTTGATTGGTACGGGACAGGTCCCGGTATGGCGATCTTTAAAGGTACACATTCAGAGTTGGGTGTAATCCTGACATGCCTTTTGCAAGCCTTGGGAGGATTGTCGGAAATGGTTATGATAGAAATATCGTTGGTTGAAGTATCACAAGTATCAGGAGTAATAGGATTGAAAGTGTCAACAGGGGTTTTCTGGAAAAGTATCTCTTGAGTATCCATCAGGCGTTGGACACCTGACTTCAACATTGGACAATCACCTTGAATGTTCAAACAAAAATAACAGTCTTTACCACAACCAGGAAAGATCCCGGATCGCAACAAATTTTCTTTAATCACTAACAATGGAGTCAACAGATCGGCAACATCAGTAACATTGAGGTTTTCCAAAACAGCATGCACATTGTGGCCGTGCTTGGGCATCGGAGCGGATATAACATTGGGCTTCTCAGGAGTGTCAAATTCAACCTCTTTGGCGTCAATTAAGTCCTGAATTTTGTTCTTAAGTGCCCAACAATTATTGGTATCGTGCCCAACACTGTCGGAATGGTAGGCACACTTGGCATTTGAGTGGTAGTATGGAGAGGAAGTGTTAGGATTCTTTGGCGCCTCCTTCAAACTGGTAAGATTCAACTTCAACAAATGGGGAAGTACCTGAGCGGGCGTCATGTTGATGCGGGTGAACTGCCGTTGTGGCCTTTCCACCTGTTGCTGATTAGGCCTCGACTGATTGCTATGAGGTTGATTATTTGACAAATTTTGAATCATCACATCCCCTACAGTCGGCCGGAGCTCAGTTCTTCCCGCTCCCTTTTGAGAATACACAGCAGATGCTTCCTTCTTGGCTGGGAAATGTTTCTTAACAACTGTGGATGCGGAAGCATCCTTTTGAATCTTTCCACTTTTAATACCGGCCTCCACCCTTTCGCCGATCAAAATCAGTTCAGTAAATCCTGCAGAAGAGATCCCGATTAGATGGTTGAAGAAGGGGCCAGACAGGGTCCCCAGAAACATGTCAACTAACTCCCTATCTTATAGCAGTGGTTGCACCCTTCCAGCCAGATCACGCCACTTCTGGGCGTACTCCTTAAACCCTTCATTGGAAGCTATCCCCATACTTTGTAACTGAGTACGAGTGGGCGCCAAATTAGAATTGTACTGATACTGACGATAAAAATCAGCTGCCAAGTCTTCCCAATTGTGAACCTCTAATCTCTCGAGCTGATAAAACCAATCTAACTGAGTGTCAGACAAGCTGTCTTGGAAAAAGTGTACCCAAAGATCTTTATCGGATGAATGAGGTTGGATCTTTCTAACATACGACCTCAGGTTCATCTTAGGGCAAGACAGACCGTCGTATTTGGAAAATGTTGGCACCTTGAACTTGGGAGGGATAACAATCCTAGCTACCAACCCTAGTTCCTCAAAATCCAATCCGGGCACCCTCTGCAACTCCATAGCTGCCAATATGTCTTCAAGGTTCTTATATTTGTCATCTGCTGGTGGATACTGTTGTTCGGAGTAGTCTTCGTCTTCTTCCTCTTCCTCCTCTTCTACCTCAGACTCAGAAGGTACAGTAACTCCTTTCCCCTTGCCAGCCCCTTCGTCAGACGTCGAAGGGAACTCAAGAGTCCTTCTAGCATCGCTCTCAAACCTTCTTCCGAAAGTGGCTACCCCCGATCTCTTTTTCTTTTTCTTCTCTTTATTCTTCTCCAACAGAACTTTGAGATCCTCTTGACCCTTTGCCAAGGTCATGAGGAGTTGCTGAAATTGTGAATTTTGTGCCTGTAGATCCTTTACTATTTGCTCCAAATCCATCTTGCTGAAATAAACAACAGAAAGATAAGGAAACCTGGCTTGAAGACCTGTTTATGCATATGATGAATTGTATGTTATTCATGTAATGCATTCAAGGGTTCAAAATTTCAAATTTGTTGCAAACAAAAAGAACGCGCGTCATATTAAGAAGAAATTTGTTAGTACATAAATGCCCCATGGGCGAAATATTACAAAATTCTTAATGTAAAAAGACATTGCGCATCCTCTTTGGTGCGATGTAGGTGTTGAGAGTTTCCTCCTCGTGAAGTCGGCGGGTGAGCTCCAAAACCTTCTTCTCACTGGCATAGAAGTTGGCTTCAAAAGTATCCAGTTCTTCTTTGAGTTGGATCCAACTCTTTTGCATTTCCTCCCATGATGTTGGCATATCAGGATGTAGGATGGTGTATGGAACCTCTCCTTCCATAATAAGCTCTTTGATCAAGGGGAGAATGTGAGGATATGGCATCATAAGATTCTGGGAGCAGATTCGTACCCACTTGAGGTAAGGCTCAAGGGGGATGGAATTCTTGTGCCCTAGTGTCTTACTATCCACCTTGTTAGGCATCCTCCAAGCTCTGATGAACCTTTGTCTAAGTCCTTGCGCATCATTGTCGAAGTCAAAAACTAGGTCAAGAATCAGCATGTTATGAGGGCCATCCCTCCGAGCATATCCAAATTGTCTCAAAGCTAGACAGGGGTTGTAGGTAATTCCTCCCTTAATGCCAAGTAATGGGACATTAGGGAATTCCCCACAACGATCAATGATGATGACATTTTCTCCAGACTGAGAACACCAATGTACATCAGAATGTGTGAGGGTCATCAATCGTTGTGACCACCTCAAACCCTGCTCATTCTTCAAAACTGCTTGTGGAAGGTGAGAAATAAACCACCTTGCTAAGAGATGGGTACAACACATGAGAACACCTCTTTTCCTCATTGTTCGTGTGTAAAATGAGTGCAGGATGTCCCCAAGCAATGTAGGTATGGGATTCTTGGACATGAAAATCTTGACAGCATTCACATCTATAAGTTGATCGGGATTTGGGAACAAAACCAACCCATAGATAAGGAGTGCCACAATATCTTCAAAGGCTTGTAGATCAAGAGAATTCCAACAGTCTTGTGCCTTCTCAAACAGAAACTTTGCCAAGAAGCCCTTAACACCACTTCTGGTTTCCTAATGCCCCTTGATGTCAGATGGTTGCAAGTATAATGCTTGAGCAACATCTTCAGGTTTTGGTTCTTTTTCCATACCGTTGTAGGGTAGTTGATAAAGAATGGGAATTCTCAGGAGTTGAGAAAATTCCTCCAAAGTAGGCACCAACTGATAATAAGGGAATGTGAAACAGTGGTGTAGGGGGTCAAAGAACTGGAAAAGTACTTTCACCATGTCTTCTTCAATGCTGGTGTTGACTAAGTTGAGGAGTCTACCATGTCTTTCACTGAAGAGAGAATTCTCTGGAATCCTGGAAGTAAGCTTCTTGAGTTGAGGAGGGATCCTCACAAGGCTGACTTGAATTGTTTTCCTGCGAAGAGATTCCATGACCTACAAAACAAGAACAAAGATGAAGATCTAAACCCTTGAAATGGTTAGTGGATGCATATGATGCTTTATGATGTTTATGATGTATGCACAAGCACATGTACAGGCAAGTCACACAAAACCCCAGTTTCAGGCTTGTATGAGGTTTCATAGGTAAGTACCCTCTTGAGTTTAGTTGGCTCAAAACCTGTCCTATAAATAGTAACCGGGTTCTAAGGAGCTCAATATCATTGGATTATTTTCTATGTTCATTGTTTTGGTTTAGCCACTTAACTAGCGACCAAAATATTCCAAGAAAACAACCCTCAATGAGTGTAGTATCGAGTATCTACCAACTTCGGACTGCACCAAAGTCGGTCATCTCACTACCCCTAATGAAAGGCCAAGATGGCCAAGTAAGGTTCTAGTTCATTAGTGCTTCATGACATCGCTCAGCGGCCCTGTATTCTCTTTGATTGACTCAAAGGCTACCGATACTCACAAATAGGTCGCACTAATATAGCTATTGGTTCAACCGTGTCGGTATACCCCGCACAGTTTCCACATCGTATTGCTATTTACCTATGAATATTTCCCAAATCCGGGTAGAGGATTTCAAGCCCAAACAAGAGAACCAAAATGTAAAGCAATCAAAGCAAACAATGATCATGCAAAGGGTGATCTAAGCCCTAAGGTTACTCCACTTTTAGAAAATTCCCCAGCAGAGTCGCCAGTTCTGTGATACGGTGGGAGAACTGACTTGGGATTTTGCGTTTGTGTTTGCAACTGTTTCGGTTTAGCAAGAGTCGCCACCGACTTTTTATTTTATCCTAAGGAAAGGTCAAAAAGAACAGGAAAGACCTTTGAGATGTTTTCTTGGGTTCGGGGAGTAGATTATAGAAAGGGAAGGTATTAGCACCCTTTTTATCCATGGTTATCCATGGGCTCTTAGTTACTTGCTTAGATCACTTGCTTTGTGTTTCAATTGTTGGAAATGGTGCTCTTCAATTATTTGAAATGGTGCTTTGTGTGTGATTTTGAAAGATGTTTTGGAAAGAGGCCATCGTTGTGGCAACCTTTGTAATGATTCTTGTTTGAATGTATACAAAGGTGTTTTCGTCTTTTGAAAAGTTTCCAATGTTTGAAAGTAGGGTTTTAAAATTGTGTTGTGAGGTGTGTTTTGAAAATAGAAAGGATGTTTTTTGGCAAGTTTGATCAAGTAACTAGGAGCTATCTACCCGATTTTTACTCAAAGATCTTTCTTATGTTTTTAACCCTTTTAACAGTGTTGTTTCACCATTGTATTGGGTGAACAACCTTATGTTAGGATGTTAACGGGACAGGCGCGGGTCATCGTATAGACCATGATAGCAATGGTGTCAAGTATCTTTGGCAATTTTTCTTAAGGGACTTGATCATTTTGTTTAGGCAACTCAGACAGCGTCATCGAGGGACTATGATCTTTTTGTTTGTTTTTGTTTTGCCAAAGTACTTGACATGCAACCATGGCCCATTTTTGAAGGCAACAAGTGGATTGTAACCCTAGGGGTGCAAGTGTGCATTGTGTTTGTTTTTCATGCATATTTATCTTGGATTAGGTCAAGCTAGTTGTTGATTTTATTTGCATACAAACCCTAAGTCTAAGCATGGCATAATTGGAAGCTTTTAAATGTGCGAGAATTTAAATGCTACACTATTACAACATGATATAGGGAGGGGGGTACAAATTTGAATTGGGAGTATTTGACAAGAAAATAAATTCTAAGTTATTACAACCATATTGAATGTATAGGTAATATTCAAATGTACAATAATTGAAATAAATACAAATAAATAAAAGTCAAATAAAATGTACTATAGAAAAAAGAAAGTTTTATGTATGTAAAAAGTATATTTTTTAATGTGAAATGCAAATAAATAAAAAAGTCAATTTTTATTATTTTTGTTAATTAGGGCAAAACCCTAATTCTTAAATAAATAATATTATTTAATAATTATACATAATACTATATTAATTTATACAAAAAATAAAAGTATATTATAAAAATGATATTTTTAGTACAAAATATTAATAAAAATGAAAATATAGTATTTTTTTATTTTTGTCCTAATTTTTTAATAAAGTAAAAATATATAAGTATATATATATATTAAATATATTAACTATGTAAAAAAAAGGAAAATAAAAATTAATTTATATATATAAAAAAATGTGTATATTCAAGAAAAATGTTTTTAAGTATATAAAAAAAAATAGGTATATTTTTATATTATTTTTGAGTTTTTAATAAAAGAAAAATAAACTATTTATATATTTATACTAGTAAGATAAAAAATAAATATCAAATAAATATGAAAAATATAGAAAATAATTTTTTAGCATTTTTTATATTTAAACAAGAAATAATAAAGTCAGAATAAAAAATAAAAATTACAAAATGACAAATATTCAAATAAATGGGCTAGGGGGTGTAAACTGAATAAAGGGGTGTCAAAAGCAAAAGGAACCAGGCCCAACTCAGAATCCACTTCTTCTTCTTCTTCCTTTGAACAACCTACGCGCGTGCTCTGTACAAAACTGTAACTCCTGATTCTTTGATTTTTTGACAAAACTCATAACATGAACATTGTAGAGAATTAAACAACGAATCCAACCATATAAAAAACTTGGATTAACTCTCAAAGACCAGAGAGAATTTCTCTAGCCCTAATTTCTAACCTAGTTTTTTTCAGAAAGTTCATGAGTGAAATTCTCTTAGCACGATTAATGTAAATGAAAACTAAGCATATGTATGGCTTCAGGGCTATGAGTACAACATATTTCATTCACAAACCTAAGCCTAACCATTCCTAAATAGAGAGATAGAAGTCCATGAAATACCTGTTTCAATTGACTTCGAGCTGGACAATGTAGCAACCTTCAATGGTGTTTGAGCTTCTTTTAAGTTGCCTGAGTTCCAAGGAAGCTTTTCCAATGCTTGGCTTGTCTTGAAACAGCTTGAATCGTGCTGTAGAACTCAACCTGCAGAGATTTGAAACAAAAATGGCAAAGTGTTTTAGAGGTGTTACAACTTGCAATGGAGGCCTGGGATAGTTCAGGTGAGTTGATTGGAAGGTGTTGAAACTATCTTTGGACAAAACGCACGATGGAATTTGGTTATGGCTTGCAAAATGTAGAACTTGCTCTGTTTTTACAGAAAAACAGTGATTTTGTGTACAAGGGGGTTTGAGAGGCAAAGGGGTCGTGTTTTAGGCTTGTTTGGAGGTATGGAACATGTCTACAATGTTTATGTAAGTTGGTTTTCTCAGATGTGTGTTGTGTCTTGTATTTTGCAAGTTTCTTCTACTTGAAGCAGAAGAATGGAAGTGATGTTATAGCCCTGTACAGGCCCTCCTATCAACCTGCACATAACACTCTTGGCCCCTCTAATTCATGGATTTAGTTTGCAGTCTCAGATTTTTCTCAAGGCTCAATGCTCAGTGTTTTGACATAAAGTAACTTTTGCAAAAATGGCAATATACCTTTTACCATTTAGGGCTTAATTTTATATGTAATATCCACATGAACAAGATAATACCTTAACTAAATGGTTATGCATTAAATTATGGAGTACAAGTTGGTTTTGAGGCCTGCAAGCTAGCACCAAACATGCTGATTTGAAAATGCAAGTTTGTATGAACATGCATTGGCCATGGACAAAAGTGAGTTTTTGCCAACTTCAAGCATTCGATTCTCTCTAACCACAAGGGTGTTTGAAGAGTTCTTGGACAATTTGGAAAGCTTAGAACATGTACTATAATCCATCTTTGAAATTAAACTTGAAATTCCAAGTGGAACTATGTGAAAAGTGGCCAAGAAGATGGGTCAAAATCCTGCCTAGATTAGGGCAAATTTTCTCTAAGTTAAAAGTTTTAGGTACCCTTGTTCCAAAAATCATAACTTGAGATACAAGATTCTTTTGAGAAAACTTTATGAATCAAAGTTGTAGACTTTGTGATGGACTACAAATTTCATGTTTTAAGTTTTCTTTGAATCCATTTGCATCTTGGTGAAAAAATGGGACAAAGTTAGGAAAAAATAAGAAAATTTCATAACTTAGAAAATTTCGAAGTTATGAAATTTTTCCATTTTAAACCCTAATTTGCATTTTTGGGTTTCTTGATTAACAAGTTTCATAATTTGACATGTCTTGATGAAAAATAACTCTTGGCACTTGATTTTGACCAAAAAGTCAAAGTTTGACTTTTCAGTGTACAGTCAAATTTTGATCAGTTGACTGAAAAATTCATCTCTCAACCCTATGCATTTGAGATCTTTTGAACTTTTTCAATGGGTCAAGACAATTTCATTGAGTCCTTGAGTCCATATGTGAGCTTGGTTTGCCATTAGCTAGGTCAAACAGTCAAAAATTGTCTTTGTGCAGTCCAAACGCTAAAAATGACCATTTTGCCCTTTTGGTGATCTGATCAAATTTCTTGTGGAATTGTGATCCAAACTTGGTCAAACGGTTCATATGAGTTCATAATGTTGATGTGGGTCAAATTTCATGAGGTTTGACTATCAATTGGCCACAGTTGACTTTTTCCTCAATACAGTTGATTTTAGGTCAATTGTCCAATTGACTGGGCATAAATTTGAATCAAGGCTTGAAATTTGGTATGGACAAACTTATGAATCCAACATGAAGTATGAAAGTAAATTTGGGCATTGTAGGTCAAAATATTCCTGTGCAAACTCAAACCCTAATTTGGGTCAACAGTGCAAGGAGGTGTCTTGGGCAGAGCAAACCCTAACTTGATACTGAATTCCAAGAGTCTTGTGATGAGAAATATTGATGAAATGAGAGGGCAAATTTTTGGGGTACAACATTTTCCAATAGCTAGCTTTCCTTGAATGTCCCTGAATCAGCTTCTAGAACTCAACCTGCATAAGCTTGAAACGAATATGGTGAACACTGTAAATGGAGTTACAATTGGCAATGGAGGTTTTGGATAGCTTGAGTGAGTTGAGTGGAAGTTGTTTGAAGCAAAAAGGAGCAAAACGCACGAGCCAAATGAGTAGTGGCACTCAAGTTGCAGCACCTGCCCTGTTTTGCCAAAAAAAATGTGATTTCTGGTTATGGGAGGTTTTGAGGCTCAAGTGCTCGTGTTTCTTGCTCAAAGGATTATGTGAAATATGTTTGCAATGTTTGTTTTAGCTAGCATGGACTGGTTTTCAAGTTGGCAAGTGTTTGGACAATTTCTTGTTTTTGAAGCAAGAATGTGTCTCCCCTCCATACAGGCATGTACAAGCCCTCAAGTATGCTGCACACAATCCTTTTGGTTGCTGGAATTTGTGGATTTGATTTGGCTTCTGAGATCTTGGCCCTATGCTTCAAAGATCATGTTTTGACATAAAGCATACCTTTTCCAAAATGGAAATGTACCTTTTTCTAATTAAGGCTTAGTTTTGTGTACAATGCCCAAATGGCCAAAACAAATGCTTAGACTGATGGATTTGCATTTAATTAAGGAGTGTGAATTGGTTTAGAGGCCTGCAAACTAGTACAACGCACACTGGTTTGAAAATGCCACTTGAGTGAACATGTATTGGCCATGGATACGAAGTGAGTTTTTGCCAACTTCAAGCATTCGATTCTACCTAACCACAAATGTGTTTGAGGAGTTCTTGGACAATTTGGAAAGCTTGCAACATGCTCTATAATACATATTTGAAATGAAACTTGATACTCCAAGTGGAACTATGTGAAAATTGGCCAAGAAGATAGGTCAAAATCCTGCCTAAACTAGGGCAAAATTTCTCTAAGTTAAAAGTTTTAGGGACCCTTGTTCCAAAAATCATAACTTGAGATCCAAGCTTATTTTGAGAAAACTTTGTGAATCAAAGTTGTAGACTTTGTGGAGGACTACAACTTTCATGTTGTAAGTTTTGTTTGAATTCATTTGCATCATGGTAAAAATGTGGGACAAAGTTAGGAACAATTAAGAAAATTTCATAACTTAGAAAAATTCTAAGTTATGAAAATTTTCAATTTCAAACCCTAATTTGCAATTTTCGGTTTCTTGGTTAACAAGTTTCATAATTTGACACATCTTGATGAAAAATGACCCTTGGCACTTGATTTTGACCAAAAAGTCAAAATTTGACTTTTCAGTGTACAGTCAAATTTTGATCAGTTGACTGAAAAATTCATCTGTCAATCCCATGCATTTGAGATCTTTTGAACTTGTTGAATAAGTCAAGATGATGTCATTGAGTCCTTGAGTCCATGGTTGAGCTTGATTTGCCATTGGCTAGGTCAAACAGTCAAAAATTGCCTTTGCACAATCAAAACCCTAAAAATGACCATTTTGCCCTTTTGGTGATCTGATCAAATTTCTTATGGAATTGTGGTCCAAACTTGATCAAATGGTTCATATGAGTTCATAATTTTGATGTGGGTCAAAACTTATGAGGTTTGACTGTAAATTGGCCACAGTTGACTTTTTCCCCAATACAGTTGATTTTTAGGTCAACTGTCCAATTGACTGGGAAAAAATTTGATACAAGGCTTGAAACTTGGTATGGACTAACTTATGAGTCCCACATGAAGTATGAAAGTCACTTTTGGAATTTTAGGTCAAAATATCCATGTGCAAACTCAAACCCTAATTTAGGTCAACAGTGCAAGGAGGTGTCTTGAGCAGAGCAAACCCTAGCTTGATCTTGAGTTCCAAGAGCCTTGTGATGAGAAATGTTGATAAAATGAGAGGGAAAATTTTAGGGTACAACAACCCTATTTAAGTTTAGTTGGCTCAACCTGTCCTAGTTAATAGTAATCGGTTTCTAAGGGGTCTCAATATCACTGATCTTTCCCCCAAGCTTCATTCAATATGCGATTAACTCGCAACCAAAAAAACTCAAGAGTCAAACCTCAATGAGTGTAGCATCGAGTATCAACCAATTTTCAGCTTTACACCGAAACCGGCTATCTCACTACTTCCTAATGGCCAAGTTGGTCAAGTAAGGTTCTAAGGTCAGTTGATGCTTCACGACACCACGCGGCGGCCCCGTACTCTCCTTGACTGACTTAAGGGTTACCGGTACCAACCAAAGTGCCACATTAATGTAGCTACTGTTTCAACCATGTCGGTATACGCCACACAGTTCCCTCACAGTTTATTGCTACTTACCTAAAAGTTGTCCCCAAATCCAGGTGTAGGATTTAAAACAAACCCAAATAAGGAACCAAAATGTAAAACAAACAAATCAAACAAATGTAAGCAAGTAAAGGTGATCTAACCCTAAGGTAACCCCACTTTTAAGTGATATCCCCAGCAAAGTCGCAAGTTCTGTGGTACGGTGGGAGAACTGACTTGATGTTTTCCGTTTGTGTTTGCAAATGTTGCGGTTAGCAAGAGTCGCCACCGACTTTTCTTTTATCCAAAAGGAAAGGTGAAAAAGCACAGGAAAGACCTTTCGAGATTATTTCTCGGGTTCGGGGGGTAGATTATGAAAAGGGAAGGTATTAGAACCCTTTTCATCCATGGTTTTCCATGGGCTCTTAGTTACTTGCTAGATCACTTGCTTTTGTTTGAATGTGCTTGTGGTGTGTGGTTTTTTGAAAGTATTTTGAAAATGTAACTTTGTAATGATTCTCGTTTCTATAAGAATGTATACAAAGTGTTTGTTTCGAAAATAGTTTAAATATGTGTTTGTGAGATGTGTTTTGAAAGTATTTTGAAAATGTAACTTTGTAATGATTCTCGTTTCTATAAGAATGCATACAAAGTGTTTGTTTCGAAAATGTTTTCAAGAAAGTGTTGGTGCATAAAATGTTTTTGTTACGAGCAAGCGAGTAACTAAGAGCGAACCTACCTACTCAAAAGGTCTTAGATGTGCTTTTCTTCCTCCTTTAAATGTGGCTATCATACCATTGATTTGGTAAGAAGCCCCATCGTTAGATGTGAAGGGACAGGCGTTGGGACGTTTGTATAGTCATAGAAGGCAACATATGGGACGTTTTAGCAATGTCATTTTAGGGACTAGATCGTTTACCGAAGGCAACATCGAGGGTCATCAAGGTACTACGATCTTTTATCGAGGGTCTTTGCTAAAACACACGTGCTCGAGGGACATGACTATTTTCCGATAGGCAACAAGTGGAATTACCCTAAGGGTGTAAGTGTGCACATGTGTTTTATTTACATGCGTTTAGTCTTTGATTAGGGTGGCCTATTTGTTGGTTTTATCTTACCATACATCTTAGTTACTAACATTTGTATAAAGCAATAAAAATGCAGGAAATAAATATCCTACACTATTACAACCATATTGAAAGGCAAGAAAATGTAAAGGCAAAAACAAAATAAAAGAAAAGAAAATGAGCTCTTCGACCCAGGCAGTAGCACCCTTCGACTTGCATTCTGTTGGCCTCCTTCGATTGGGGATAACACCGGTGAGGTCGTGTCCTTCGATTGGCCTGAAAGTCAGTATATGGCGAAGCCTTCTGGTTCTGCCTTGTTACCTTGTTGTCTTCTTTGACTGGAGGTCGAAAGAAATGAGGGAATGCGTTTCGACTGAGCCTGGAATCAGTGAAGGCATGATTTTTGTCTGGGCCTGGAAGTCAGTATGGTTTGCCTTGTGGTTGTCTCTTTCATTTGACCTGGAGAAAGAGGGTAGAAGCCAGAAGCTTCGTTTCCTATCTCCTGTTTCCTGTTTCTTTCATTTAAAGTATAAATTGGCAATATGGTCTGAGGCCATGCTAGTATTTGTCTTGTAAACAGTTTAATAGTTAAAGCAAGTTCAGGTAAACAGAAAGCAAAACAAAAGGGTTAGCTCTGAAAAATATGTTAAAATGGTGGAATCAAAAGGAACAGTGGTATGTACATGTTCCAAACGAAACGGAAAATTATTATGCCATGAAACAAAAAGTTAAAAGGTAAGAATAACTTACCTTGCTTCAGGCCTGGAATGGATGTGGGACCTTGAATGGAGGCCCAGGATGCTGGATTCGAAAGAGGGGGTCAATAGCTGTGCTTGGAACGCTGGATTTGAAGGAAGAGAAAAAAGCAAGTGTGATGCTTCTTTGATTCGCAGGAGACTGAAGTTTGGTTGTTCTTCATAATTTAAGGAGATGAATATGATTCTGGGCTTTTTGTGATTTCTCAAGTGTTGATGAACTTGAGAGTTTTGTTGTGTTTGAGAAAATTTGGGGGATTCGTTCCTCTGGTCCAAAGATCCTCCCCTAGCTTTGCAAATGTTCTTCTATTTATAGAGAAAAGAATGGACATATTTGAAGTAGACAACCTTGCAAAACAATAAAATAATAGGTAACGTGAAAGGTACAAGTGGGGGGCTTGGTTGCAGTTGATTAGACTTGTGCCTCTGGCCATGCTTTTCGTTCAGACGAAATTCAGGTGGAAAGCTGCTTTCGTGATAAAAGTACTTTCTATGAAAAGAAAGGGTATGTAGCCTTTAACCAAAGATAGTATTATCCAAAAGACAAAGTTTAAAACCCTTGTACAAGCCTCTGATTATGTAAAGATTCAGAAGCAACATAGCTTGGCAAATGAGATTTGGTCTTGAGTCGAATGAAAGAATGAGATCGAAGCGCACTTGTTCGAAGGAAGCCTTTGCCTCAGTCGAAGATTATGGTCGAAACAAGCTTACTCGAAGGAAGCTAATGCCCAGTTGAAGCTTGGATCGAAACAAAAATATTTCCCAATCAAAAGCTCGTGTTCGAAGGAAGCATGTTGCCCAATTGAAGCATGTGGATCGAAACAATCATAAAGGGAGTCATTGCCTTTTAGCGTGAGGGAAGTTCCTGGCTTCTGAATCGAAGGTTGTTCCTTCAAGGGAAGCAAGAACTTAGTCAAATCTTGTATGAATATATCTCTTGGCTCAAACGAAACTTGTGAGAGGCAAAGTCTGCAAGAGGCCCTTGGTGCAAGTGGATTTGAAGGAGGTTTCAAATCCAAACGAAGGATGTACCCAAGTTGCATTCAAAGGAGGTTTCAAATCCAAACGAAGGATGTACCTAAACTTGCATTCGAAGGAGGCTTTAAGTTCAAAATGAAGGACAAACCCAAGTTGCATTCGAAGGAGGCTCTTGCTCAAAATGAAGGATGTAATCCAAGTTGCATTCTAAGGAGGCTCTTGCTCAACTGAAGTTTGCATACAGGCACACAGAAGGTGAGTGCCCAAACGAAGACTTACATGCAGGCACTTGTGTCCAAATGAAGACCTTGCCTTGCAGGGGGTACATGTGGCCATAGGTCATGGCTTTCGATTGCAAGCATGTAGGAAGCAAAAGACACAAACGAAGCCTGCAACAAGAAGTTACATGCTCAGGCGAAAGAGGCACGCTAGCAGCCATTTTGAGCAATCGAAGGAGGCCAAGAGTCAACTGAAGGCTGTTGAATCGAAAGAGATATATTTTCCTCCAAATTTGTCAAAATGTTACTTTTATCTGTTTTCTCCCTTTTGACAGTTTCCTTTTAATTTTGGTATTAGAAAATACGAATGCACTTGTTCAAGTTTGAACCTTGAAAATCATTGTAAGAAAAGCCTTGAGAATGAGAGGGCAAATTTTGGGGTACAACAATATGGAACCCTGAGTATATATGTATTGAATGTTTGTATATGCAAAAATTTATAATGTATGTATGCTTTGCAAATTGTATGTGTTAAATGTGTGTAAAATGCGTGTATGTCTTGAAGTGTTATGGAGACTATTTCTGGCATTCTCTCCTTTAAACCATTGGTTTTGAATTACCAATTCCCCGGTGTTGTATGTTGCATTGTCGTAGCATTGTTGAATTTGATTTGAATGCGGTGAAAGGTGTTAGCAAGATTTTGAGAATTGGTTTTGTTGTTTTTGTAAGCGCGGGCGTAAATGTAGACGTATGTGTAGATTTGTGTGTTGGCGTAAACGTAGGAGTAGACATGTGTATAGACTTTGTATTGTAGACGTAGGAGTAGACATGGACGTATACGTCGTTTTGTTGTTTTGTCAAATGCTTTTATTTTCTTAATTTCCCCGAAATGATTTCAAGACAATATTCACAAGTAATAATCGTATATTTTATAAACAAGTCTGAGAAAAGAAAAAACGCAATTTGAAAGATGCAAAGAAAGCAAATGTTTGATTGATATGCCTATGAATAGGAAAAAATACAAGATGTAATTCCTTGAAAGAGGTAATTATAGAAAGTTTTAAAACTGTAAATGGCAATGAAAAAAATGATAATTGTTGTTGTTGTTCTCCAATATCCTTTTAATGGTTCTTATCTCCTTTGCTTCTGAGTTGTATGATTCAGATCCATCTCTCCCTTCGTGGTTCGTAGTCATAGTTCTTAGATCGCAGTCTTTTTGTTCTTTATTTCTCTTTGAGTGATCCCTAACTTTTTCCTAGATTGCCCTTTCGGGTTTTCAATCCACCAGGACAATTTTTTATTATATGCCCCTAATTTTTCCCTAGACCACCCTTTAGGGTTTTCGATCCACCGGGACATTCCTTTTTACCTAATTCGCCTGTTTAAGGTTCGAGCTTAGCGAGATTCTTATACATAGTATTTTTTGAATGTGTCTGAGTTTGTCGGATGCGGTAGTTCTTCCCCATCCATTGTTGTGAGGATAACACCACCACCGAAGAATGTTGTTTTGACTATGTATGGACCTTCGTAGTTGGGTGTCCATTTAACACGTGAATTGAGGTGAGGTAGCAGAATCATCTTGAGCACTAGATCTCCTTCTTTAAATATTCGATGGAGAACTTTCTTGTCGTAGGCTCTCTTCATTCGCTTCTAATTTAATTGACTATGGCATAGAGTTGCCAAGCGTTTTTCTTCAATAAGGTTGAGCTGATTGAGCTGTGTCTGAACCCATTATGCTTCTCCAAACTCTGAGTAGTATCATATCGTAGTTTCTTTTGCATAGCACACTGTTACTCAGAAAGAAATTCAAGGCTAGTTTCCGGAGAGTTCGTTTGTCGATGATAGAGGCATTTTCTAGGTACTCCTTCTTTTCAAGGTACTTTTTTTGATGTCATAAAATCAAGGCTTGTTGTCTGGTCTTTTTTGATAGCAAGATAGTGTGCGGGCTCTTCGAAGTTTCTGATTATGATGCGTGGTTTGTAGTTTGGCCGAGTTACTTTGAACGTAGCTGATAGAGTTGCCAGAGCGTCTGCCATTTTGATTTTCTTCTTGTGGGACGTGACTGAAAGTGATCTTTGTGAATTCTGCAGCCAACTTTAAAACATGATCCTGATATGGAATCAGTTTTGGATGTTTAATATCCCATTTTCTGTTGACTTGATATATGACTAATGCAGAGTCCCTAAATACTTCGAGGTGTTTGATTCTTAGATCGATGGAATCTTCCAGTCCCAGTATGCAAGTTTCGTACTCGACGATGTTGTTAGTATAGTCAACACACAACCTTGCAGTATAGGGCTTGTGATAATTCTTTGGAGAAGTCAAAACTGCCCATATACCGTGCCCCAGTGCATTTGAAGCCCCGTCGAACGTGAATGTCCAACATGCCCCTGGCTTGGGTCCTTCGTCAGGTCTTGGTATTTCATAGTCAACCACAACCATGACGTCTTTGTCTGGAAAGCCAAAATTCATATGTTGATATTCTAGCAGCGGTTGGTGATCTAGGTAATAGTTGATCGACCTTTCTTTGACGCTCTATTCTAACATTTCCCCTAGCTTGATTCCTTCCTTTGTACCTAGATTAATGGTCTTAATATCTTCTCGATAAGGTTGTACATTGTCAGCCTTTCGCTCTATTTCCCTTGCCATTTCCTCAGAGAGTTCAAGATCTTCATCATCTTCCTCTTCAGCTTGGTTGATGGGAGCATAAAAATTATATCGGGTCACAGCAGTAACATTATCGGTGGTTTTGGGCATGGATCTGCACCTTTATTATGTTTTGGTGCATATTTTAGTAAATGAACTTTTGAAAAGGCATATGCAAAGAAAGTATTGCCATTTTGAAATTTAAGAGATAAATGTAAGAGAAAGACAAGGATCTTAATTTACAACAAAATATAACTTTTATTAATTATAAATATTTTCTAAAACAAAATGGGGGGAGCCCTTACAAGCAATCCCTATGCCTCGGGCTTGACATAGGTTCTTTCAAAAACAAGAAAAATTACTTAGGAAAGAAAAAGATCTCGGGAATCTCCACGGTAGTCCATCTTTTGAGTTCTTTTCCTGGGGCACATTCTCGGATGAAGTCAGTTGCCTTATTAGTGTTGACTTTGTTGGATATCATTGCCACATGTCTGCCATGCTCTATAAAGGTCTCTTGGATCGGAGGAAAACATGCTTTACCCTTCAAAGTAGCTTTATATTTTTCTTCAGGGTATGGTCTGAATTGGACTATCCCCTGATCCACTAGCTTTTGTAGCGTTCTCTCGAAGGCTTCATTATGTTCTAATAGGAACCCACATTCCAACAGATGTTCCTTCAACAAGTTGATTGGAGTTTTTGCTTGTCTGGTTGCCCCAAATTCTGTGACTATTTCAATCGCATTTATTATCGGCCCATCGTGCGGAAGCATAGGTTTTGATTTGATGTTAGGTTTCTCGAATGTGATGTCTTGAGATTCTAACAAATCTTGGACCTTATGCTTGAATGGACAACATTGTTCTATGGTATGTACAGGAGAATTAGCATGATACTCACATTTGGCGTTGGCATTATAATTTTGCGGGAGCGGACCGATGGGGGAGCCTGAGGCTTGAGTTCCACTAAGGATGCCTTGACCAGGTGTTGTAATAACTGGCTGGGTGGCATCGAAAGTGGCTCAAAATTTCTTTGTGGCCTTCTGCCTTGTTGTTGTCCTTGTGGGATCATTAACGGTTTTGGTGCCCTTGGTTGTGAGGCTACGACATTAATTTCTCCCTCTTGTCTTTTTGGGGAGTCTGAAGCTGGCCTTTTTGGATTGTGGGGTCCTGCTTCTGGCTCTTTTCTTAGTTGGTGACCGCTTGATGCACCAATTGTTTGAGCTAATTCTTTGAAAGCTACCCTGGGAATCTGGTCTTATTTGTCAATGAAGTTCTTTAGGGCTAGGGGATCTCCTTTAATCGAACTCACATCACCTTTGACTTGGTCTAGATCTTCCTTGAATGCAGTCTAGTTTTCCTTGATTTGTTCTAGGATTCTTTGTTGATAGGCCCTTGTTTGATATGGAGGCCAAGGAGGTGGTGATCTTCTACCCATGGCTTAACTGGAGAGATTTTTTTTTGTTGAAAAATCGAGATGAATTTTGATATGATATGCAGGTGTTTATGAATGCATGCATGCGTATGGCTATGTACGAATATGAGCGGGGTTAAATTTCTTATTCACTTGGGTATATATTTTTCTTTCGCTTATTTTTGTATTCAGTGACTAGCTTAAAAATAGGTACGTAAACGAGATATGGAAACAAAATGCCTTTATTGAAGGTAACATAATTCAGATATTGAATAATATTACAATCTAAAACCAAAACTTGTTTACACGAAATTGAACCAAGGGAAATAAGTCTTCTAGGTGCGCTTGCGGACTTCTACTCTTGAAATCATCCCCCATTGCTGGACAAAGCTTAAGAAAGTCTTCAGCACATTATTTCCCTTTTGTGGCTTTGATTTCAGACATGTTTGGCGCATTGACGCGGACATGTTGTTTCCTTTGATATCCATTTTTAAAGACAGTCACCGAGATCTTGATTTTATTATTATTTTTTGTACCCTGTGAATAAGACAAAAAAGAAACATGTGATGAATATATGAAATGTATAACGACTATGTGAAATGTATGAATGCATATATGTATTGCTGAATGACGGGGTTTTGTGACGGTAGCCTTAAAAGGTAGGTTCCTTAATTTTGACCTTCAGTTAGTCTATCCTCCCAAAAGGTGGTTTCCTTAGGGGTATCATGAATAACACCATAGGGAAAAAGCACAAGGACCTCCCTTAGGTGGAGCCTCTTTATGGATCGAAACTTTCGTCTCAAAGTCGTGAAAGGTCTCGTCATGAGATTTTAGGTTAAGGTCGTTAGAAAGAGTCATGGGTGTCCTTCCAAAGTCTTGCTCGTTAAGAGGATATCTCTCGATAAGTATTCCTTTTTGGAAGTCCACCGACTCTAGGCTAAGTCGTGACATAAACTCGCAAGGATGATGTATCCCCTAAGCTAATAGACGAACCTTCTTGCTAAGGGTTTATTTGAGAATATTTTTTTTTGAAATAAAAAACCCGCCACACAGTAAATATATGATGATAAGAAAAATTGATAATAAATAAATAAGTGTAATAAAATATATAAATGTAATAAATAAATAAAGAAAATAAAAACCCAAAAAAAACCTAAAACCTAAGGTTGAGGAGTCCCCAGCAGAATCTCCAGCTGTTGCGACTGATTTTTTTATCAGAGTCGCCACTATTAGTTTTTATCCTAGGGAAGGGAATCTAACAGAAAACCCTAATTCCCCGACAGAGATTCTAGGTTTCAGATTCTATTAGACGAAAGGAAGGTGTTAGGCACCTTTCATCCACCTTGTTCACAAGCATACTAGGTTTAGGTTTGGGGTAAACAGGGTTTTAAATTTTATTAGGAGAACTCGCCATGATTTTTGATCGTATGCCTACATATCCTCTTATGAGGAATCAGAGTCCCAATTCGTAGTTTGTATGGGGTTGGTGTTTTTTAGGGGTCGCAAATGTATTTTGAATTACCTCGCATTTTGACCGATTATAGTGATTGCGGGGATTTTGGCTAAATGTGCGATTAGTCAAAATCGTTTGAAACCCTTTTGCAAAAAACAGTTGTTTAGCTTAGTTGATTGCGAAAAATAGTTTGATAAAAAGATAAAACGAAAAAGTTGAGTGTTATTTTACCCCTTTTTTGCGATTTTTATGTTATGGATCTTGAAATACCGCGGGTTAATCCTCCTTCTTCTTTGTTGTTGCAGGTATCAGTAGAGGCGGTGATGGTGATGTCCGGCGGTGGGGAGGATAGCAACTAGGGTTTCAGATATCGAAACCCCAGTTGCCGAATTGTTCTTCTACAACCCTTTTATTCTTCGCGGTATTGTTTGGTATCCTAATCGTTCCCTTTCTGTCTCAAGCTTCGTCGTTTATGTCTTTTCTTTTTCTGTATCCCCCCCCAACTGTACTTTCTAGTTTGCTACTTATAGAGTTCAAGATTATTGCTGTTACTAAATTGTCTATTCTATATTTAGGATCTTTAGATCAATTAGGGATTTTGATTCAATTTATTTCTGACTTTATTATGTAATATTTGTACTGATATTGGATTTTCTGTTAATAAAGATTTGATTTGTAACAAGGATTCTGGGACCGGATTTGATGTTGCATTTTTTCTGTAATTTCATTGATTTTGTAGATTTGATTTAGTTTAATTGTATTGGTTTGGGGTTGTAAATCAATTTTGAAGATTTGTTTGTAATGATTTGTACAGTGATTGTTAATTGGTACAAAAACATGCGTTAATTTTGGCTTAACTGGTACAGTGTATGTTATTTGACAAATCTTGCGCATATTTCTCATTGATTAAAATAGTAACTGTTATTTTGAATTGGGCTTGTGCTGTATTAAAACATTTCCTTTAAACCCGACTGGGCCCAACTAACTTTTGTAGTTTGATCCAACAACATCCTTTTTATAAAACCCAAAACTCTTAATAACTTAAGTCTAATAAATCTAGCTTAAGAACTTTTTTCCTTAAATAATAAAACTAAATCTCTTACCAATCAAAAGAGAAAAAAAGAGTTTTAGAATAAAGCAGAACCTTTAAAAGGGCTGGTTAGAATATCTTAATAGGCCTGTAATGTTATAAGCAAACCCCCTTCTAAAAATGAAAATGTACTAGCGTGAATTTTAATGGGCTTCTAGTTTGTAATCTCACCCTTTCTTTTTACTAATGACAACAACTATTTAAGTGGGCTTGACTAAAAATTCAATGGTCCTTAACCACACCCTCTTTTTGCTAACAACAACCAAAACAAAAATGGACCCAATTCTAATGGGCTTGTATATTGCAATTTTAACCTCCCCCTTTTACTAATAACATTAACACTAAAACGGGTTTAATTAAGACCTTAATTATCATTATTGAAATAGTTTTCCATTTTTGAATCGCATGGGCCATTGGTCAACATGCTTCGCGAATGGGTTTATGGGTACATGAGTCTTTCTAATTTAGAAATCCCCATTCCCTTTAATTAAAATACACCCCCTGATCATCTTGGATAAAGATGGACCATCAGATACTGTTGTACCATCTTTAGTTAAACATTTCTTCTATTTTAAATCTTGAAAATATAATCGTCGCGGTAGGGAAAATTTGGGGTACGACACATGGTAGATAAGGCATTCGACAATTGATTTTCTTCCCTTGGGATATGTTCAAAGGTGATCTCTTCAAATTACGGGATCAAGGTTAGCACAAGTTCTTTGTAAGGGATAAGATTTGGATGTTTTTTTGCATCCCATTCTCCTTTAACTTGACTGATTACCAAAGTTGAGTCTCCATATGAATTTAAGAGTCTGATTCTTAGGTCAATAGCGACCTTAAGACCTAAGATGCACGCTTCGTATTCGGCCATATTGTTGTTACAGTCAAAGCAAAGTCTGGCAGTGAAAGGCGTATGGAAACCTCTAGGGGAAATAATCACAACACCAATTCTGTTACCCAGTGTGTTGGAAGCTAAAAAAAAAACCATAGTTCATCAGCATCCTTGCTTAGGTCCTTCATACAGTCCAGGCTTTTCACAATCTGTCACCAGCATGATACTCTCGTCCAGGAATTCAAAGTTCATAGATTGGTAGTCATCTACAGCTTAATGCGCCAAATGATCTACCAGTACACTTCCTTTGATTTTTTTAGTATTGTACTAGATATCTTATTCAGTTAAGATAGTTTACCACCGGGCTGTCCTTCCAGAGAGTGTTGGCTTCTCAAAGATGTACTTGATGGGATCCATCTTAGAGATCAACAGAGTAGTATGAGTCAACATATACTGTCTTAGTCGGCGAGCAGCCCATGCCAAAGCACAACAAGTTTTCTCGAGTAGTGAATGTCTTGTTTCACAGTCGGTAAACTTTTTTCTAAGGTAGTATATTGCATGCTCTTTTCGACCAGACTCGTCATGCTTCCCCAGCACACACCCCATTGAATTCTCTAAAACAGTTATGTACATGGTCAGAGGTCTTCCTTCAACTGGTGGCATAAGGATTGGAGGTTCCTGTAAGTATTCCTTGATTTTATCAAAAGATATTTGGCAGTCGTTGTTCCATCTGACTACTTGATCTTTCTTCAGCAATTTGAAGATTGGCTCACAAGTAGCAGTCAAGTGAGAGATGAATCGAGCAATGTAGTTTAGACGTCCCAAGAAACCTTTAACCTCATTCTCAGTACGGGGAGCTGGAATTTCTTAGATAGCTTTGACTTTAGCAGGATCAACTTCAATACCTTTGCCACTGACGACAAAGCATATGAGCTTACCAGACCTTACCCCGAAGGTGCATTTGTTTGGATTCAACCTCAGTTTTTATTTCTTCAGCCTCTCAAACAGTTTCTGCAAATGAACAAGGTGATCTTCCTTAGTTTTTGATCTCTCTATCATGTCATCAACATAGAATTCTATCTCATGATGAATCATGTCCTGAAATAGAGCCACCATAGCCCGTTGATAAGTTACACCTATGTTTTTCAGCCCAAAAGGCATGACCTTATAACAGAAAGTGCCCCACTGTGTGACAAACGTAGTTTTCTCCATGTCTTCGGGTGCTATTTTAATTTGGTTATAACTTGAGAAGCCATCCATGAAGGAGAATACCTTGTGTTGAGCAGTGTTGTCAACCAAGACATCAGTATGTTGTAGTGGGAAGTCATCTTTGGGGCTCACCCTATACAAATCCCTGTAGCCTACACACATATAGACCTTACCGTCTTTCTTCGGCACTGGAACAACATTTGCAACCCATTGGGGATACAACTTCAATTCCAAGAAACCTTTATTGAACTGTTTCATTACCTCGACCTTGATTTTCTCTGACATATCAGGACGCATGCGACAGACCTTTTGTTTGATCAGAGAACAACCCTCTTTCATTGGCAGACGATGAACCATGATATCAGTATCGAGCCCTGACATATCTTCGTATGACCAAGCGAATACCTTAACATAGTCGTGCAACATCTAAACCAATCTTCTCTTAATACTGACTTCCAGGTTGGCGTGAATCTTTACTTCTTTCTTATCTTCCTCAGTACCCAAGTTTATCACTTCAACTAGTTCTTCGTGCAGTTGGATAACCTTTTCCTCTTGTATCAGGAGTCTGGCGAGTTCTCTAGGTATGTCACAATCTTCTTCACCTTCATCTTTGGCTTGATAAATTGGATTTTCGAAGTCATAAACATCAATAACATAATTTTTGTCAATGAGATCCGGAGTGGATGTGGATCTGTAAATGTGTGTGTATGCATGTAAGGTCGCATGGCTATTTTGATAATGCAGTAAAGTAAAATAAAGACAAGGAGCGCAAAATTTTGAATGCAAAATCGTCCAATATTTTCATTAAATGAGCATATGATATATGAAATGACAACCCTTAACAAATGGACCATTGTGCCCCGGGTAAGGCACAAGGCTTAAAGTCATTATTTTAAAGGAAATTATAGACTAACGTCTTAAAGAAATAAAAATAGGAAATAACAATTACTCTTGGCTAAAGGAGATTGAGATGAAGTCTTTGGCCTTCCAATTGTTGAGTCCATCGTCAGTAGTTGGGAATATCTAGTTATCCAAGTCACCATCACTATCAGTGTCTCCCGGAGCATTGACCTTATTATTGCTAATACGGAGAGGTGGTCCTCCAACGCGAACACGACGAACCTATTTCTGAGCCTTTGAAGTGAAACTCGACCCAAATTTTTTAGATTTGCAGGGAATATTAGGAAGTTGTCCCCAGATAGTGCAACCTCCATCTTCTACAATAGCTCGAGCATCCTTCAGAGAGGCCATTCTTGGTGTATCCTTAGCAATATTAGGAGTAGCAGGAATAGCTTTAGCAACAACAATCATTGGAGGGATTACCTCAAATTCTTGGTAAGGAGTTTCAATGAATTCACCATCCATTTCGACATATTTGAAAGAATTCAAATGAATGGCCATATATTCTTCCTCTCCACAGACTGTGACAATCTTCCCTTTCACTGGGTACTTCAGCTTTTGATGTAATGTAAAGGTAACTGCACTTGCCCCATGAATCCATGGGCGTCCCAACAAGCAAGAATAGGTCGGGCGAATATCCATTACATAAAAATTTGAATTGAAAGCTTGAGTTCCCACCTTGATCGGAAGATCGACCTCTCTGTGGACCATTATTTTTTAACCATCGAAGGCCCTTACCATAATATCGCTGGGTTTCAGCACCACCCCACAACAATCCAGCCTATCCAAAGCACCTTTGGTTAAAAAATTTAAGGAGGACCCAATATCTACCAACACATGCACCAAAGTAGTGCATATGCATTCAATAGAGATGTGCAAAGCTTTGTTATGATTCTTCCCCACCAGAGTTAAGTCTGCATCAGAAAATCACAAGCCATTATCAGCAGTTAGGATCACAACATAATTCTCAAATTGATCAGCAGTGGTCTCTTGTGGTACATGGGCATTCTTCAGAAATTTCAACAAAGCTTGGGCATGTGCTTCAGAGCATAATAACAAGGACATCATGGATATCTTAGAGGGTGTCTGCCCCAATTTTTCAACTATTTTGTAGTCACTTTTTTGAATGATCTTCAGAATTTCTTCCATCTCTTGTCTTGAAGGGTCTTCAATTGTAACATCTTTGGATGGTGCCTCCGTTCGGGCATGCTCGGTTACTTTCTCTTTACCCTGGGTATCAGTAGTTGACCTAGCAGCAGGAATATGAATAGGTGTTGTAGCAGTTGTTGGAGGAGAGATCTCTGAAGAGAATAACCTTACTGTCCTAGTGACCTTACTAGTTTCAGCAATGTTTGTAATTTCAGGCTCTTCATTTTCAATAATCCTTTGTTCTTGCTTGACACCGTGATAATAAACTTCTGCCCCATAATTCCAGGGCACAACTTTGTCAGAGGAATATGGGACTGGCCCCAGTGCAATGATTATCAAGGGAGCCCCTCTTGGCTCAACAAGAATCCTTATAATTCCTTTAGAGGTGGTCCTAATAGGAGTATTGTAAATGCTGATTATGGAAACATCTTCAAGTCTTAGTTCTTGGAAAATACTTTCAGGTAAACTCTTCACGGACAGAGTTTTCTCGAACAAAATTTCATGGCTAACAATCAGGCGTTGGATACCTTTCTTCATCCACATATAACCATTAGTTTGGGAAGCACAATGGTAACAATTTTTAAGGCAGCCCAAAAATAAACCGGATCTCAACAGATTCTTCTTAACTATTATTAAGGGAGTCGTTAAATCACTGATGGTGGAGACAAAGGAGACATCATCAATAAAATTGACACCTTTACCATGACTGGGAATGGGAGCAGTGATCACATTAGGGATTTTTGGAGGGTCAAACTAATCACTTTGTTGTCAATCAAATCTTGAATCTTGTTCTTCAATGCCCAACAGTTGTTGTTGTCATGGCCAAGACTATTTGAGTGATAGGCGCATTTCACATTCGAATTATACTTGGGAGAGGAAGTATTGGGATTAGGATGAGGATCTCGCAGCATTACCAAATCTGCCTTCAACAGATGTTATAGAGCTTTAGATAATGGCATGTTGATTATAGTGAATTACCTCCTCTTGGCATCTGGCCTTTGCTGATTGTTTTATTGTTGTGCTCATTGAACTGGGGTCGGGTTTGAGATCAATACTGCTCCTACCAACTAATGATGATCATTCTTGATACGGCTCCTTTGTCCATAAACAACATTAGTTTCCTTCTTACCAACAAATGGTTTCTTTATAGCAGTAGAGGTTAGGGCCATTGGGATCTCCCCACTTTTGATTATGCTTTCAACTCGTTCACCATTCAAAATTAACTCAGTAAACCCTGAAGAAGAACTCCCAATCAGAAAATTAAAGAATGGGCCTATCAAGGTGCCCATAAACATGTCTACTAATTCTCTGTTAGTTAAAGGGGGTTACACCCTTCCAGCTAGGTCCCTCAATTTTTGAGCATACTCCTTAAAGCCTTCGTTTGAGCCCATAATCATATATTGTAATTGCACGCAAGTTGGTGCAAGGTCAACATTATATTGGTATTTTCTATAGAAGGCAGCAGCCAAATCCTCCCATGTGTGGATATTAGTCCATTCTAGTTGATAGAACCACTCCAACTGCGTCCCAAATAAGCTTTCTTGGAAGAAATGCACCCATAACTTCCTACCGGTGGTGTGCGGTTGAATCTTGCGGACATTAGACCTCAGATGCATCTTGGGACATGAGACCCCATCATATTTGCCGAAGACAAGGACCTTGAATTTGTGGGGAATGACCGCCCCAGGGACTAAACCTGAGTCTCCAAAGTCCAAACCAGACACTGTTTGGATCTCCATAGCCTTAAGTAGGTCTTCTAGTTGTTTGTATTTGTCATCCACTGGTGGGTACTTCTCATTGGAGTAGTCTTCGTCCTCTGAAATATGGTTATTTCCACCCTATCCCTGGTGCTTCTAACTTCCTCTTCTTTATTATCTTCTTCCTCAAAAGAAGCCTCTTCTATTTGAGCTAGTCGGGCGGGCCCCTTGAACCTTCTTCCCATGTTGAGGATAATAACCCATTTCTTGGTCTTCTTTTTGGTGGCCAGGAGTGCCATCATCTCTGGCTGTCCTTTGGATAGGTTGAGGAGAGTCTCTTGGAACTGTGCATGTTGAGTTTGCAGATCTTTGACGGTTTTCTCTAGAGCCATCTTATACTGAAATAAATATTAAAAGAATGAGGAAACATGTATCAGAAAATCTACTTATGAAATGATGCATGCTATGTGGATGCAATGTTTTCAATGACCTTAAGGAATTTAAATTTGCTATCCAAAAAGGAAAGAAACACAACAATTGTATTAATAAGTTCAAAAATTAAAATTGCCCCCTGGGCTTACAATGAAAAAGAAAAAGGGTGTCAAAAGACAACAAAATGAACTTCTAAAACAAAAGACTCAAGTATCCCATGGACACTTCCTCTTTGTGTTGATTTAGGCATTCAGGCTTTGCTCCTCGTGAAGTTTATTTGTGAGCTCTAACACTTTCTTCTCGCTTGCATAGAATCGAGCTTCAAAGGTGTCTCGTTCTCCCTTGAGTTGAATCCAAGATTTCTGCAATTCTTCGAGGTCTGTGGGCATGTCAGGATGGAGAGTGGTATAAGGAATATCCTCCTCGGCAACAGGCTCTACAATTATTGGTAGGATAGCTGGATATGGCATCATGAGGTTTTGAGTGCGAGTTCGCACCCATTTGAGATAAGGCTCCAAAGGAATAGAGTTCTTATGTCCCAAAGTCTTGCTACCAACCTTGTTCACCACGCCCCAAGCTCGTACAAACCTTTGACGATAACCTTGGATGTTGTTCTTGTAGATGAATATAATACCCTGGATAAGTGTGTTGTACCCCAAAATTTTCCCTCTCATATTTCTCAATACATGTCAAGTGAGGTCCTCAATTGCTCAAGGAGGTCCAAGAGTTGACCAGACAAACTCTCTCCTGAGATAGTCTACCTCAGATTAGGGTTTCATTTTTCATCAAGATGCTTGAGTCCAAAGGATCCCAAATGCTCACCATTGTCCTAATATGTTCTCAATATCATTCATGTCAAGTTTCAAGCCTTGCAGAGGAAGTTTGCTCAGTCAATTGCTCAAATACCTAGAAATCGACTGTGCTAGGTCAAAAGTCAATTGTGGCCCACATACAGTCAAACTTCAAGATGTTTGGTCTACATCCTCATTTTTAAGTATCATTCATCATTTTATCAAGGGTTGATCATGATTCATCAAGGATTTCTCACAATTCATCAAAGCCCAAAAGTTGCTAAATTAGGATTTTGCAGGAAAAGTCAACTCAACTTTGACCAAGAATAACTTTCTCATACTTTATAAAAAATGACCCATCCAAAGCTAATTTTTAATAGGATTCAATTCCCTACAATTCATCTTCAGCTCCCAAGTTCAAAATATGCACTCACAAAAAGATATGAATTTGGACATTATAGGTCATTTTGAAAAGTCAACAAAAACACCTTTTGGGTCAAGGCTTCGTACATGAACATGGAAGACTCAATTAAGATGATACCAAAAGGGTTACTTATAGGACACCCTAATCTTTCTAAAAAGTCCAAGAACACCTCTCTAGGGTCAAAATCGAGAGAGTTATGCATTGGCCAAGTTGACCTTTTTTGAAAAATTGCCAAAAGTCAAACATGCTCAAATTTGCATCTTTTGCTAAATGGGCCCAACTTTTTATGTTTTCATCTCATTCCTAACATAGTCCACGACCTATGGGACCCTCCATGCTTTATTTATTCATTTATTTAATTTATTTTGATTTTTATTCATTTAAAATTCAAATAAAATCAAATAAATCCTAATAAAATCATATATTGTATTTTAGGGATGATTTGTGCATTGAAAAAAGATCTCATATGCTGTCAATTGAAGATCAACTCGTGTAAAGGAAATTTGGTTTGAAAAAGATTGGATTTGAGCAAAATTGGAAGGGAATCATATGCATTGAAAGATCAAATCAAATCTCCATGATGAGTAAGATTGAGGTCATTTTTATTGACCTAATAGCTTGCATTACATATACAGAAGGATACCAAGGCATAGGGAGGTTAGAAGCAGTCGTGCAAAGAGAAAACAAAACTCAAAAAATTTCAAGAAAAGTGGTAATTTAATTTCCATATTAGAGACTGGATCGTGCCTTTCCCACGTTGCCAAAAGGTTGCTGGATGTTCCAAGAGTACATTCCAATCAAATTCAAGCCTTTTCACACATAGGATTGTAAGCTGCGGGTATCACGATTGGCTTCTAAACTCATTTTCATTTTCATCAATTTATACGCCATTTGCACATTTTCACTGCATATTCTTGTTCCTTAACATGTTTGCAAGCTAATCATCATATTCAATTGTGTTTTTTGGTGATTGTATGACAAACTGCCATAGCTAGGGTTTCAAGTTCTTGTTTAGGGGTTTGCAGGATAGGAAAAATTGGATATTGATTCTGGTACCATGAGACTCGTGAGGATGAGACGAGTTGATTGGTACCAGACATGGCCATTTATATTGCCTGTGGACAATTTTTTTGCACAGGATTGTAGCTACAGCGCCTTGTCTGTAGGTAAAGGTTCAGAGTTTTAAACAACGGTTCCAGGGAAGAAGACGATGGTGTGTCACAACCTTACCGGCTGGTTTAAATTCCGGCGCGTTCATTCTGGCCAGAAACTTGTTTTTCTGATATATTATTTGTTTTTATTATATTAACAAGTTAACATCCAGCACAGCCGGTCAGAAGAAGGAATTCAGAAACTCATGATTCTGGGTTCGATCCCAAGCATGAGCTTTTGGCATTTTCCCCTTTGTTTTCACCAGATCCAGCGCCTGCACTTTCGGAGGTTCTGCATCTTCTGGTTCCATCAGCCAGAACCAGATCAAGCATTCTCTAGTCATCTTCTGGATCCATCAGCCAGAACCAGATCAAGCGTTCTCTGGTCATCTTCTAGATCCATCAGCCAGGACCAGATCAAGCATCCTTTGGGCATTATATTCTAGATCCATCAGCCAGAGCCAGATCCAGCGCACCTCACTTTTTGAAGGTCATCATCTGCTGGATCCAGCGGTCAGAATCAGATCAGGCGCATACCATCTTCTGAGGGTCATCTTCTGGATCCATCAGCCAGAACCAGAGCTGCTGATCACAGGCCCATTATTCATTCCTTTTCTTTTTCTTTTTTCTATTTTATCTTTTCTTTAATTCATAAACTAATTATTTGTTTCACAAAAGACCCGTAAAATCAATAATTCATAAAATTAGGATTAGTATTTTTTATTTCATCAAAATTAATTTAATCTAGTTTAAAAATAGGGATATTATAATTTGTTTTCATAAATAAAAATCAAGAATAGAAATTAGGTTAACTTTTGATTTAATTTTATTTTGCTCTTTGTCCCAAATAAATAAAATACAAAAATAGGTCGTAGATTAAGTTAATTCATTTTTTTCTTGAAGTTAAAATTAATTAGAAGTAGGATTTTCTTTCTTTTAATTTAACAATTTCTTTATTTTCTTAAAATAACAAAATAAAACAAAAACATTTTCTTAATTAATCGCAACTAGGTCTAGGCAAGGGCCAAAACCCTAATTATCTCGTATTTGATTCATCGCGCGCATAATATTTTATTTTGTCAATATTATTGTAACTGTGCATGGTTTGTAATAGTTTAATCTTGGGTTTTTATTTATCGCTTTTTTCCCGGGTTTTTGGCTATGTAATTAATTCCCCTCCCCGAAGCCTTGTAATAGTTTAGATTTACTTTCTCGCATCTTAATTCCTGCAAATATTTAACTGTCTAGATGTATGTTAATAGGTTTGTATGACAAGATTACATGATAATTTAATACAATTAGAAAACCCTAATGTGCAAAGATAAATAACTGAAACAACTCACTCACACACATCACTCTTAGGGTATGCTCTCACTTCGGTTTCCTTCGGTAAACGATCATCAAGTATATGGTGTCTTAGTGGTTACCCTTCTATCTAAAAAGATCAGATGTCCTGTTCAGATGTTGCCTCAGAAATGTTGCCTCGAATATGATCTTAAGACTTTAGGGTTATTACTAAGACGTCCTAGCATTACTTTAGTGATCGTACGCCCCTTTCAAATTGACCTTTACAACTCCAACGATGGTGCTATCTATTTCTCAATAGTGGGATAGCACTGTCTAAAGAAAACGAGAATAGAAACAATCTTTTTTCGAGTAGGTAGATGCTAGTAAGTACTTGCTCAAATCAAAACTTTTCACACTTACACTTTTCGAACAAACTTTCAAAAAAACTTCGTCATACCTTTGAGGACAAATACAAGGGTTATCACGAAGTCAAACTTTTCAAAAACAAAGCACATACACAAGCATATTTAAAAAGATGAGCAAGTACCTAAGAGCCCATGGAAAACCATGGATAGAAAGGGTTCTAGTACCTTCCTTTTCTATAATGTACCCCCTGTACTCATAAACATCTCGAAAAAGGATTTTTTTCTGTACTTTTTTCCTTTCCGTTTGGATGAAATAAAAGTCGGTGGCGACTCTTGCTTACCGCGACATTTTGCGAACAAAAAACACAAAACGTAAACCAGCATTTCAAAACAGTCGGTTCTGCCACCGTATCACAAAGTGCATTATGGGGACCATCTCTTTGAGCGTAACCAAACTATTGCAGGGCCAGAGAAATGTTATAAGTAATAACTCCCCTGATTCCAAGGAGTGGAACATTAGGGAATTCCCTACATCGATTAGAGATTGTAACATCCTCCAGAGATCGGGAACACCAAAAGATATCCAAATGAGAGAGCGACATCATCCTTTGCGACCACCTCAAGCCTTGTTCATTCTTCAATACTGATCGGGGAAGGTGTGAAATAAACCACCTACACAGAAACTATATACAAAACATAAGAGCCCCTCTCCTCCTCATGTTGTGAGTGTGAAGATAATGAAGAATGTCTCCAAGCAAAGTAGGCACGGGATTACGAGAAAGGAAAATCTTGACAGCATTCATATCTATGAGTTGGTATAGATTAGGGAACAATACTAACCCATAGATTAGAAGAGCCAAAACTTCTTCAAAAGCTTGCAAATCCATAGCCTTCAAAAATAGTCGATCCTTCTCCAACAGAAACTTAGCTAGAAAACCCTCGACTCCGCTCCTTGTTTTCCAATTAGCTACAATGTCGGACCTCTTCAAATGTAAGGCCATGGAAATAACTTCAGGTTTTGGAGTTTCCTTTAAACCAGTGAATGGTATTTGATCAAGGATATGCACTCCTAATAGTTGAGAGAACTCCTCCAATATGGGCACCAATTGGTAATCGGGAAAGGTGAAGCAATGATGCACATGGTCTAAGAATTGAAAGAGCACACATATCATGACTTCTTCAAATCTTGAGGTAACCAGATTGAGAAGTCGACCATATCTTTTGGTGAAGGGAGAATCTTCAGGAACCCTTGATGCTAACTCTTTGAGTTGAGGAGGCACCCTTAAAAAGCTGATTCAGATGGTATTTTTGCGAGCAGAAGCTATGTCCTACAAAACAGAACAAAGATAAATACCTAGGCCCTTGAAATGATTGGTGAGAATGCTATGGCATGATGTAATGATGCCACAAATAAGTAATCAAAAACAAAACACACAAAACCTTAGGTTTAGGCTTGCATGGGGTTTATAGGTAAGTACCCTCTTGAAGCTTTAATTGGTTCAACCTATCCTAAAAATAAGTAATCGGGTTCTAAGGAATCTCAATATCATTAATATTTCTTTATCAGGCATTGTTTCAGCTCAAGCATTACAATGCGGCCAAAATATCCCGAAAGTATGATCTCAATGAGTGTAGTATCGAGTATCAACCAACTTTAGTCTGCACCAAATCCAGCTATCTCACTACTTTCTAATGACCAAGTAGTTCAACTAAGGTTCTACGGTCAGTTAGTGCTGCATGACACCACTCAGCGGCCCCGTATTCTCCTTGATTTAACTCAAGGGACACCAGTACCCACAAATGTGTCACACTAACGTAGCTATCGCTTCAACCATACCGGTCAACGCCATACAGTTTCCACGATCTATTGCCACTTACCTAAAATGCCCCAGATCTGGGTATAGGATCTATACCAGAAATAAACCCAAGCATAACCCATAAATGTAAAGGAAGCAAGACAAACAAGTAAAGAAAATAAAGGTGATCTAGCTCTTAATATAACCTCACTTTTAGTATCTCCCCAGCAAAGTCACCAGTTCTATGATACGATGGGAGAACTGACTTGGGTGTTTTGCATTTGATTTCAAATGTTGCGGATAGCAATAGTTGCCACCGACTTTTCTTTTATCTAATAAAGGAAAGGGTGAAAATAATAGGAAAGACCTTTTGATAATTTTCTTAAGTTCGAGGGGTAGGTTATGAAAAGGGAAGGTGTTAGCACCCTTTTCATTCGTAGTTATCTATGGCTCTTAATTTCCAGCTCACTTTGAATTGCTTTATGTTTTGTGTAAGTTTGAAAATATTTTGAAAACGCCTTCGTTCGGAAAACTTTACAATGATTCTCGTATCGTTGAGAATGTATACAAAGTGTTGGTTTTGAAAATATTTCTATGAAAAGGAGTGTTTGTAAAGATGCCAATGTAAGGCAATTTTGTAATGATTCTCGTATCGTTGAGAATGTATACAAGATGTTTGTTTGAAAAGTGTTTTGAAAGTGTGAGGTGTAAAGATTTGTTTTAGTTTGTGAGCAAGAAATTACGAGTAATCTACCTACTCAAAAAGTCTTTGTTCTTTTCCTCCTCATTTAGATAATGTTGCTTTACCATTGGTTGGTAGGGAGTCATACCATTGGATGTGAGGGACAGGCGTGGGTCATCGTACAGTCATAGAAGGAAAATTGTGAGATATTTTAGAAATTGTCGTAAGGGACTGTGATATGGTGGGACAACTGACTTGAGGTTTTGCATTTTGATTGCAATTGTGCGGATAGCAAGAGTCACCACCGAATTTTCTTTTATCTAAAAGGAAAGGTAAAAAAGTACAGGAAAGACCTTTCGAGATTATTTCTCGGGTTCGGGGGGTAGATTATGAAAAGGGAAGGTATTAGCACCCTTTTCATCCATGGTTTTCCATGGGCTCTTAGTTACTCGCTAGATCACTTGCTTTTATTTGAATGTGCTTGTGGTGTGGGTTTTTGAAAGTATTTTGAAAAATGTATTTGCAATGGTTCTCGTCTCTATAAGAACGCATACAAAGGGTGGTTTCGAAAAATAGTTCAAAGAGGAGTTTGTGTAATGTGTTTTTTGAAGGAGATTTTGAAAAGATGTTTTTGTAATGATTCTTGTCTCTATAAGAACGTATACAAAAAAAATTTGTCTTTTGAGAAAGGTTTTAATGTGAAAGTATTGGTGTAAAATGTTTGGTTGTGAGCAAGCGAGCAACTAAGAGCGAATCTATCTACTCGAAAGGTCTTAAATGTTCTTTTCTTCCTCCTTTATACGTTGTTATCTTAACATTGATTTGGTAAGAAGACCATCGTTGGATATGAAGGGACAGGTGCGGTACTTTTGTACAGTCATAGAAGGTAACTTGTGAGACGCTTTAGAAATTTTCATAAGGGACTAGATCGTTTTATCGAAGGCAACATCGAGGGACATCGAGGGACTACGACCTTTTTTATCGAAGGGGCTTTACCAAAGCATCTCATATTCGAGGGACATAACTGCATTTCCGAGGCAATGAGCGAGGTTACCCTAGAGCTGCGCGTGTGAAAAGGTGTGTTCATTTTAAGTTAATTTTGTTGAAATTAGGTTATCTAGCGATTGATTTTATATCTTGCCATGCACGCCTAATTTTTATACAGTATAAGGAAAAATAGTAAATTGCAGAAATTGAAATTCTATGCTATTACAAAGCTTCGGGAATGGGGGTACAAATTAATGAATAGGGATGAGTCAAATGCGATTACTAAGTTCAAATGGCAAACAATACAACCAAATCGAATTTTAACAACTTAACTAGAATTATAACAGTCTATGAAATAAAATTAACTGACAAAGTATAAAAATTTTTGGTATTTTTGTTTATGAGAAATTAAATTGATTTTTAAACATTTTTTTTGAATTGAAACTAAAAATTAATAAAATTAAATCTGAACTAAAAAAGTCATTTAAAGTAAATCTAATGTAATTTAAAAATCCAAATAAAATTAACCTAAAACAAGCTAATTAAAATAAATTAATTCTAAAGTTTATTGATTAAATCTAAATTAAGTTAAGTACAACTAAATAAAATTAACCTAAAACAAGCTAATTAAAATAAACTAATTCTAAAGTTTACTGACTAAATCTAAATTAAAGTTAAATACAACTAAATAAAATTAACCTAAAACAAGCTAATTAAAATAAATTCTAAAGTGTATTGATTATACCTAAATTAAGTTAAATATAAACTAAAGAAAATTAAACTAAAACAAGTTAATTAAAATAAATTAATTTTAAAGTGTATTGATTAAACCTAAATTAAGTTAAATATAAACTAAAGAAAATTAAACTAAAACATGTTAATTAAAATAAATTGATTTTAAAGTGTATTGATTAAACCTAAATTAAGTTAAATATAAACTAAAAAAAACAATTATCTCTCAAACTCTCAGTCTTCTTTCCTCCTCCAAACTTCCTCTCAACCAAAATGCGTATTCTTCCTCACTTCTCTGCCTCACAGACGCCGGATCATTCTACCATGAAACAAACTGCCTTAACTTTGTCGATTTAAACCTCTATCAACTTCTCTATGAAATCCTTCATTCGGCGGCTAAAACTAGAAAACCCTAACTTGCTTCAATTTCAAATTAAATTCTTCATTTTTATCAATCTTAACAGTGAGCATAGGGGTTTTGATCCTTGAACTATGAACTATAACATAGTATAAAGGAAACAAGAAAAAATATGAAGTCTTCGGATTTAACTGTGAGTCTAGGGTTTGCCTTGGTCGCGATTTGCGAAATGGAGGAGATGAGATCAAAGTTGAGGCTTTAATCTTCTAGGTATGGTGTCCGAATCTTCTTCTTTGTACTTTTTTTCCGATTTTTCTTTTGTATATTTGTTGATTCTGTTTGGTTTAAGACTAAGGGTTTGTAGATATTCTGGCCCAGTGTTGTTGCTCGAGATTGTTGGTTTTTGTGTTGTTTTTATGTATATTGGCTTAGTATTGTCTTTGGTTCTGTATACTTGCTAGCTATTTTGTATCTTGCTGTGAAAAAGGTGTGGTTGAGGCAGGTAGTTTTGGTAATGGTGTTTTCAATGATATTGTGTTGTAAAAAAATGGAAGGAGTTTGATGGAAATATATGAGTATCAATGATTTTTGTATGGTTTTCTTTTTGACCTCTCTCTCCTTGTTTTACTTGTGCCTCTCCCCCTCTATATTGACAATAGAATCGAAAAGAAAATGGGGGGAAACTATCAGCCATTTGAACACTTGTGGTATACTGTTCTGATGTTCTTTGTTGCAGTTTTTGGTTTTTGCCATTTTTGTACAAGTCTTGGGCAGGATTTGGATAGTTTTGTACACTGTTTTGGACAGTTATGCAGAGCTGTAGCAGAAGCAGAAGGGCTATTTGTTTTATGATAGTAGCTGGCTTCGTAATTTTGGGATTTCTAGTGGCCTAGGTGATATCTTTCTCTTTCCCTCTTCATATTTCTATGATACAAAGCTAACTTGCTTTTTCTTTACTCAAAATTTCTGAAGGGTTTGCTAGTTTAGGAAAATGATGAGGCCATGTTTTGACAGCTTGCTATGTTTTGCATTGCTGTTTGACTATATTTTTCCTATGTTGCTTCATGGACTATTGCTGATTTTGCTATTGGTTTGGCTTACTTTGTTTCTTTGCATTGTTGCATTGTTGTGTTGGAGCTGCTATTATTGTTGCAGGTTTTTGCTTTTGCTTTAGCAGCCTGCTGCTAATCTTACAGCTGCTGTTTGATTGTGGCAGTTTTTTTGGCTTGTTCCAGATTTGGTTTTGCTTTAGCAGCCTGCTGCTAATCTTGCAACTGCTGTTTGATTGTGGCAGTTTTGCTTTTGTTTGCATGCTTGTTGTGATCGGTGGAAGTAGAACTGACTGTTTTGGAATGCTGGTTCGCGAAATGTCGTGGTAAGCAAGAGTCGCCACCATCTTTTATGTTCTCCAATAAGGAAAGGACAAAAGCACAGCAAAATTCCTTTTCGAGATGTTTCTCGGTTCGGGAGGTAGATTTATAGAAAGGGAAGGTGTTAGCACCCTTTCTATCCGTGGTTATCCACGGGCTCTTAGGTACTTGCTCACTATGTTTTCAAAAATTGGTTGCTTTTCTTGTGTATGTGGGTTTTGAAAAAGTTTCGTTTTGAAAACTTCTAGGTAACTCTTGTATCAGTCCTCAAGAGTGTATGAATTGTTTGTTTGAAAACTTTTTGAAAGTGTAGGTGCGAAAAGATGTTTTTTGTTTTTGAAAGAGCAAGTACCCAGGAGAAATCTACCTACTCTAAGGAATTAAGCTGTGTAAGAGTCCTTTCGACAGTACTATCCCACTATTGAGAAGTAGGTAGCACCGTCGTTGGAGTTATTCGGGTCAATTCGATTATAGGGACATGTGGTCACCAAAGCAATAGTAGGACGCCTTAGCGGTAACCCTAATGTCCTAGATCCTTTTTTATCCGAGGCAACCGTTTCGAGGCAACTGGATCTTTAGACAGGAGGGCGACCTCTAAAACACCCTATACTCAATGACCACGTCGAGGCAACCAAGTGAGGCGTACCCTAGGAGTGGCATGTGCGAGTGTGTCAGGTTTAAATTTAATTATCTTTGCACATGTCATGGTGAGCTACGTTTTGATTTTATTTTGAGAATAAGTCTTGTCATGCATAGCAGTTAATAATTGTGCGGAAAGTAAATTGCGGAAAGTAAATCTACGCTATTACAAGGCGTCGGGTATTTACATAGCCAAAAGCAACCCTTGAAAAGATAAATGCGGGAAACTAAATAAAGCGATAAAAGTCCTAATTATCTATTACATCCTCGGAAACAGTTACATGAATATGATCAAAATAGGAATACGCGAAAAGAAATTGAATCGGGAAAAGTTTTAGGGTTTTGACCCTTTTTGAGAAAAGAATGGCATTTTGGTCCTTTTGCATTAAATTAAACCTAATTCTAATTAATTTAAAAGAAAAAAATATTTTTTAGTTTTTTAGGTCTTTAATGAAAATAAAATAAAAAGAAATTAAAAGTTGCCAAGAGAAAAACCCTAATTCTAATCTATTTTATTTATTGCAAAAATATTCAATATTAACCCTAATTAAACTAAATCAATTTATTAGTATTTATTTACAAAATAATAATTAATAGTGAAATTAATAAATAACAAAAATAAATAATATTTTAGGTTTCTGAATTTATTATGAAAATAATTATTTGTGAATTAATTAAATAATAATAATAATAGTTATTAAAAGAAAATAAAAAGAAAGAAAATAAGAAAATAATAAACCAGGGGGGTGTGTTGGCCCATTAGGAGGTTTGTCTGGAATTTCTGTGGCCCATCAAGCTATTCAACCATGTTGACCTTTGGAATTAGCTGTGCAAGCGTTGACTGAGGATCATGATGACTATTATCTCCTGGCCATTGGATTACTGCTTGTAGACACCTGGCGCCTGGGATGTGGGAGTCCATGGTGGAACGCCTTTAAACGCCTGCATGCAATCACGTTATGAAAAATAATATAGAGCTTTTGGGGGACCTGGGAATCGAACCCAGGTCCCAATGATTACCAGCCACCTCACTATCCACTGAGCCATGCGCCTACATTTGTTAGTATAATGAATAATGAAATTAATATATAGAAACAACAATTATGTTGGACAAAGCAAAAATTACGCGCGCTATTTGAATGGGCTAATCACATGCTAACACGTATTGTCTTCTTCCTTATGCCTACAACAAAACAAATTAGATAGCGTGGGTTTTTAACCCCCACAACCTGCAAGCACGAATAATAGTGATTAGGTCCCTGATGCACATAAATATTTCGCGAGGGTGGTTTTAGATTCGTCTGGTCTCAACGAATTCAACCATATGCATTAGAGGTTCCAATTTTTCCTGTATGGGAAAGCCCTAATTCAAGAACTCAAGAACCCTAGAATTCTCCAATGGCAACTTCCGATTCAATGCATAATAATTCAATTAACCTATGCCAAAAGCTTCCTGTGGATTCAAGCAATGCAAAACCAACAAAAAATCATATTAAATATGCATGAATCATGAGTTTCGATTATAAAAAAAAAAGTGCAAACCGTGGGTTCGTGTAGAGTGATTTCTCAAGCTTTAGCACGTGGTTTTGATTGCAATGTGTCCCTGAGACTTCCAGCAATGTGTTAGAAACAACCAAAGTCCTTGAATTGGCCTGGAAGATTGAAAACAGTTTTCAAGTTTCTTTGATTTTTTTCAATATTGGTTATGGCTTTCTTGCAGCAAAAATCACGTCCATGGCATTAGGTTTAGCTTGTGTACTTTTCGAGGAAGAGAATTAGGTTAAATCTTGGCCAAGAAATCCATGGAATTATGGTTTCAATATTTGATTAAAAATCAAATAATTTTCAATCTTTTTGATTGGAAAAACTTGCCAAACTTGGAGATTCTTGTCCCCTTGATGTGCACACGAGTTTGCCAGCTCTTTTAGGTCATATTTGCTTCATGAAAAGATTGAAAAACCTTATCTTGATATTTCCTACAATTTAAATTAATTAAATGAATTAAAATTGATTAAAAATTCAAATAATTAATAAAAAATAAGAAAATAAATCAATTTAAGCTTGATGGGTCGTGCATAGGCCTTGGATAAAGTTTCAAGAAGAAATTTGAGGCCCATTAGCAAAAATAAGGTATTTTGAGCAAAGTTGACTTTTGCAAATTCACAAAAATTTCCCAACTTCTCCAATGCATATCTTGCTCAATTTTGATCATATGAACATGTTCTTGGACATTTTGGAAAGGTCTTGAAGTCCTCTAATCAATGCCTTTGGTACCATGTCATTTGGATTTACCAATCTCAAGTTATGGTCTTTGACTTAAAGTGCATTTTTGTTGACTTTTGAAATTGACCTATAATGTAGAAATTGATAACTTTTTGTGAGAGCATTTCTTGGACTTGGAATGTGAAGATGAGTTGTAGGAAATGTAACCCCCTTCAAAATGAGGATTGGATGGGATTTTTCTGATGAACCATCAAAAAGTTATGCCTTGGTCAAGATACAGTTGACTTTTCTACTGTCCAAAAATAGTAACTTTTGCATCTTTGATGATTTTTGAGCCATCCTTGAGGAATCATGATCAAGACTTGATCAAATGATGATTCTGGACTCAAAATAAGATGTTGACCAAAAATTTTGACTTTTGACTGCAAAATGACCATTTTACCCCTGCAGTTGACTGTGGATCAAATAGGGCTTTTGACTGTGCAAACTAGCATTGTGAGTCTTGAAACTTGACATGTAGATGCTTGACAATGTATATAGGAATATGAGACTTGATTGAGCCATTGAAAACCTCAAATTCCTTGCAAGAACCAAAACCCTAATTTTGACTGGCTTAGGAGGCATTTGAACTGTGCAATCCTTGAGGAATCTTGAACCATTTGAAGATGATTCTTGACAAATCTTGAAGAATATGGGAGGGCAAATTTTGGGGTACAACAGTTTCCCCTGTTCAATCTTCTTAAACCTGAGGATGTAGATTGGCTTGCGTGCCTTTCGTGATCCGAAGGTGGAAGAGGATTGAACACTAAAGTGCCCAGAAATTTGCACTCGCATAGTGTGGTATCAGCAATGTGATGTCGGGAATGGGCTTACAGATGCCATTTGGAGAGATGATGGATGGGAGGATGGGCTTATAGATGCCATCTGGAGATGTGACAGAATCTTGTCGGGAATGGGCTCATAGATGCCATCCAGGGGTGTCGATCGCGTAAGAGATTCCTTAGCAAGAACTCACGTACCTGAGAAAGAAAGATAATTTCCTGGCCTGTTACAAGTGTTGATCTTCAAACTCTTCATGCAGATACTTTCCTGGCTAGATACAGGTATAGATCTACAATCAATCGCTCACAGATATACCCTGGCTAGATACAGGTATCGAATCTGGAACTTCAAAAGGTTGACCGAGATAGCTTTCCTGGATGGATACAGGCGTAGACCTCTAATCAGTCGCTCACAAATATGCCCTGGCTAGATACAGGTATCGAATCTGGAACCTTAAAAGGTTGTTCGAGATAGCTTTCCTGGCTGGATACAGGCGTAGACCTCTAATCAGTCGCTCACATATATGCCCTGGCTAGATACAGGTATCAAATCTGGAACTTTAAAAGGTTGGTCGAGATAGCTTTCCTGGCTAGATACAGGCGTAGACCTCTAATCAGTCGCTCACATATATGCCCTGGCTAGATACAGGTATCGAATCTTCAAAAGGTTGATCGAGATAGCTTTCCTGGCTGGATACAGGCATAGACCTCTAATCAGTCGCTCACAGATATGCCCTGGCTAGATACAGGTATCGAATCTGGAACTTCAAAAGGTTGATCGAGATAGCTTTCCTGGCTGGATACAGGCGTAGACCTCTAATCAATCGCTCTCAGACATGCCCTGGCTAGATACAGGTATCGAATCCGGAACTTCAAAAGGTTGATCGAGATAGCTTTCCTGGCTGGATACAGGTATAGATCTCTGACCTGAGAAATAAAGATGACTTCCTGGCTTGCTACAGGTATTGATCTTCAATCTCTTCATGTAGATAACTTTCCTGTCCGGTTTTAGGTATAGATCTACAATCAATCGCTCACAGATATGCCCTGGCTAGATACAGGTATCGAATCCGGAACTCAAAAAGGTTGATGGCGATCATCTTTGGATTGACCTTTTCCTGAAAAGGAGAAACATTAGTCGTATGCAATGTCATGATGTATGATGTCATGATGTTTTCAGGAATAAATGAGATTGTATGATATGATGCGTATATGTATGTATCATGATGTATGACAATGTGATGTTTATGAATGTATCTTCGTCTGGGAAAATAAATCCTTGATGAATGCCGGGAAGTTCGTTGAATCCTGGGCTAATGTTTGAAGAGTAGAGTTCTTCGTTTCTGCTGGGGATGATGATTGCAAGAGTAAACCGGTAGGAGAATATGACTCTGTTGGGGAATAAACTGATGGAGAGATTACTCTGCGGGGAATTACTCTATGGGGAGAGATACTTCGCTGAGGTTTTGATTATAACTCTGCTGGGGATTCCGTTGATAAGCTCTGTTGAGGGATTTGATGAACTCCGCTGGGGATAGGAAGAACTTCGCTGAGGACGACCTTTCCGTTGTAATTTACTGAGGATAACCCAGTTATAGGCTCTGGTGGGGAATAACCTTCTGAACATGGTTGGGGAGAGATATTTGTACTGCAGGGGATAAGCTTCCAGAATCTACTGGGGATAAGCTTCCAGAATCTACTGGGGATAAGCTTCCAGAATCTGCTGGGGGGAGATGATTCGACTCTCCTGGGGAAACCTTTTGGACTACACTGGGGAAATGGCTCCACTGGGGTGTCTGTATTCCGCCGGGGAACAATCTTATATTAAGACTGCCGGGGATGCTTGCCGAGGAATATCTGTACACTCTGCTGGAAAATATTGAGATCTTCTGGGGATACCCAACTTCCTTAGGGCTGACAGTAGCCTAACTCTGCTTGGGGAGAGCGTTGGTGACTTGCTAGGGATACTGTGCCTTTTCGGGGCTGCTGGGAGACCAACTCTGCTTGGGGAGAGTGTTACTGATTCTGCCTTACTCTGCGGGGAGTGAAGGTATCTTGGTCAAATTCTTCCACTGAATCTACCTTATACCTGGAGGTCAGAGCAGCTTATACAGTTCGGACAATTCTTATTGCCCCAGTATCTGTGGGAGAAGAAGGTACCTGTGGAGGTGTTTGACCACTGCCGATTGACAAATCTTCTTCTGGTAGGCAAGTGACGAGATGACGGGACATAGTCGTACGCTTTTGATCCCTAACTTTTTCCTGGACCGCCCTTTCGGGTTTTCAGTCCACCGGGATACCCATTTTTGCCCAAGCCGCCTTTTCAGGTTTTCGACTTGCCGGGTGTACAAATTTTTCATTTTCATCCCTTATTTTTGCCCGAACCCTTTTGGTTCGCCGGGAAGCCCTTATTTTTGCCTAGGTGTGTCAACCTAGCGGGTCTTTGATTATGCGTAGTATTTTCTCGACTATGTCCACGCTCTCAGGATGTAGGGAGTTGTCACTGTCAGTAGTGTTGTGTTGCCATACTACCAGAAGACGCCTGATCATACAAGATTCGTTGCTGGAATTCATGTCCAATGCCCCAATTGATTCAGATGGAGATCTGCCCCTGGCTATTTGGCATTTTGAGAGATTCCTTGAATCTTGACTTGACTTCCCCAGATGATGGAAAATGATCATGTCTGCCCTTGGTTGGGAGTGTTTTTTCCACTTGAGGTGACTCTTTTTACTGAGAAGGTTTTTGTTCACTAGATATTCGTCGTGCGAATTTCTCTGCTTTTTGAACAAATAGTCATATGCAAACAATGTTATTTTAAGAATGCAAAGCTTATGTCTGTCTTGAAGTTTTTTGAAAATGCAGTTTTCAATAAAACAAGTGAATTTTTGTAAAATGTGATGTCAACTCAGGATTTTATAGCAAGCCCTACAGGAGTCAGGATACCTTTTGTAACAGTATGATTTCGAACTAACCCATGCTTCAGCTAGGAATTTTAAGGGTTATAACGTGGCCTGGTTCACGGTTTAAGAAACAAAGGATAAGGCTCAAATTTTATTTGTACCCACCCGTTCTTCGTGATGTTCTTCGATCCTAAACTCAGCTAATCGTGCGTCTAGATCTTGTTTGAATCTTTGCTCTGATATTCTGGTGATGGTTCGGATATTGATAATTTATTTTGGATAGGCAGTCATTTCTTTTTTGTTGAGGGTTTGTAGGACCTCTTCCTTTTTGATTTTATTATCCCTGTTTTTTTGCCTGAACTGTTTCTTTGGTGATTACATTCAGCGGGATGCCCCAGTTTTGTAAGTCTCCTTCATAGGTTTAGACTTAATGGGCTTTTGTTTTTGAGAGATAATGACTGCCTATCTTTATGATTATTCGGAACCATCACTGTCTTTTGTTTCAGAAGGGCTTCTTTGATGCTATTCATTGCGCACCTGGATTAACTGAGAAAACTACCCTGCCCCAGGTTATGATTAAGGGTTTTAATTTTTGAAAAGAAAAACTCCAACTTCTTTGGCTCAAAGGGGTTGACGAGGGATTATCTTCCTTATAACTCCAGTGTTTAGGATTTGAAACAATGCCTGTACCTCATCAGCGGGGTCTGTTCAAAAGCATACTGTAAGGATTGTGGTATCGTTTTCGTCATCCTCCCTCAAAAGGCTTAGAGTTTTTAATCGAGAGTTGATCACCACAAATATGAAAGTAATTTAAATATAGTGAATATGAATGGATTTATTCAAAACAGACATATGCGATGCATTGATAAAGTAATAAGGTTTGCCATGACAACAGTTGTTTGAACAATCAAAAGAAAATTACAAATTTAAAATTCTAATGAACAAAAAGTCTTCTCATCTCAGGACTTGTAACTTCAAATGGTGAACCTTGGATGGATGGTAGAAGAACTCAACCTGACCATCTTGTGCAAACTCCAATGCTCCTTCATCAATCAGGTCCTGGATCTTATTCTTCAGAGTCCAACAGTCGTCGGTTACATGTCCAGGACTGTCAGAATGGTAGGCACATCTCACACTCGGGTTATACCTGGAAGAGGATGTGTTGGGATTCTTAGGAGGGTCCCTTAACATTACCATATTCAGTCTCAACAGACATTGTAAAGCTTGAGACGGCGACACGTTGAGCTTGGTGAATTACCTCCTAGGCTTGTCTGGCTTGCTCTGATCAACCCATTGTTCTTGGCGAGGTCGTTGTTGGACCTGTGAAGTAGTAGCAGCTTGGAGAGGTCCATTCTCTTGTCTTCTTGGAGGCTGATTACCGGTTTGATCCCCAGCCTTGACCGTTTGCTTCATGTCGTTGTCTTGACGAAGCTAGTTGACAATGGTTCTCAGCTCTGCTTGCTCCCAAGCTAAACCTTGGATGAGATCCATCTGTCCCAGCATCTGGGTCCTCATTGCTTCTACCTCAGCTTGCAGATGTTTCAGCCGTTCATCCTTACTGTCTTCTGGACTGTTCTTGACCAAATTCCCCATGAGGAGTGTTCTCAACTCTTCCCGCCCCTTGGATAGGCTTAGGAAGATTTCCCTGAACTGAGTGTCTTGAGTATGGAGATCCTGGTTGTCTTGTTGGAGAGCCATTGCTGAAATAAACAGCGAAGAAGATAAGCAACCTGTACTGGGAGACCTGTTATGCAATGATATGTATGGTATATGTATGCAATGTTTTCAAGGATCTCGCGGGGTAAACAAGGAAATTTGTTAGAAATTTGAATTTTGTAGCTTGATGGAAGGAACTTCATGTTGTTGAGAGTCCTTCTTCAAGAGTCAAGGCTCACCATATCGAGTGGGTCATAGCCCCTGACTCAAGTTATCGACCTTGGCTAGAGTAAAATAAATCCCCTTTGCCCCTTACTAGACATTTTGATTCATCATGACCTGCATCACAAACCCTTGAGATCCTTGAAATGGTTAAGGAAATGTTATGGTATGATGTTATAATGTGTATGATATGCGTGTAAGTAAGCCCTGCAATGAGTCCAAATTATTGGATAAGGACTGTAAGCAGAACCTGCAAGGAACCCATGTTGTCAGATAACAAGAATGTGCAAATAGTTCAAGTTGGAAAGCACACAAGTCACACAAAGAGCCCTTAGATTTTAGGCTAGCATGGAGTTTAGGTATTACCCTCTTGAAGTTAGTTTGCTCAAAATCTGTCCTATCAAAAGTACCCAGGTTCTAAGGAGCTCAATATCATTGGATTGTTTTCTATGTTCATTGTTTTGATTTAGCCACCGAACTGGCGATCAAAATATTCCAAGAAAACAACCCTCAATGAGTGTAGTATCGAGTATCTACCAACTTCGGACTGCACCAAAGTCGGTCATCTCACTACTCCTAAAAAGGCCAGGATGGTCAAGTAAGGTTCTAAGGTCAGTTGATGCTTGGCGACACCACGCGGCGGCCCCGTACTCTCCTTGACTTGACTCAAGGGTTACCGGTACTCACCAAAGTGCCACATCAATGTAGCTACTGCTTCAACCATGTCGGTATACCCCACACAGTTCCCTCACAGTTTGTTGCTACTTTTAAAGGGTATCCCCAGATCCGGGTTAGGATCTATAAAATTCTTATACAAACCCACAAAATTAAATCATATAAGGCATACAATTGAAAACATAGCGATCTAATCCTAAGGTACACCTCACTTATAAGATTCCCCAGCAGAGTCGCCAGTTCTGTGATCGGTGGAAATAGAACTGACTGTTTTGGAATGCTGGTTCGCGAAATGTCGCGGTAAGCAAGAGTCGCCACCGTCTTTTATTTTCTCCAACAAGGAAAGGACAAAAGCACAGCAAAATTCCTTTTCGAGATGTTTCTCGGTTCGGGAGGTAGATTATAGAAAGGGAAGGTGTTAGCACCCTTTCTATCCGTGGTTATCCACGGGCTCTTAGATACTTGCTCACTATGTTTTCAAAAATGTTTGCTTTTCTTGTGTTTGTGGGTTTTGAAAAAAAAAGTTTGTTTGAAAACTTCGTTTTGACTCTTGTATCAGTCCTCAAGAGTGTCATGAAGTGTTTGTTTGAAAACTTTTGTTTGAAAGTGTAAGTGCGAAAAGTATTTTTGTTTTTTTGAAAGAGCAAGTATCTAAGAACCTCTACCTACTCAAAGGAATTAAGTTGTGTAAATGTCCTTTAGACAGTACTATCCCACTATTGAGAAGTAGGTAGCACCGTCGTTGGAGTTATTCGGGTCAATTCGATTATAGGGACATGTGGTCACCAAAGCAATAGTAGGACGCCTTAGCGGTAACCCTAATGTCCTAGATCCTTTTTTATCCGAGGCAACCGTTTCGAGGCAACTGGATCTTTAGACAGGAGGGCGACCTCTAAAACACCCTATACTCAATGACCACGTCGAGGCAACCAAGTGAGGCGTACCCTAGGAGTGGCATGTGCGAGTGTGTCAGGTTTAAATTTAATTATCTTTGCACATGTCATGGTGAGCTACGTTTTGATTTTATTTTGAGAATAAGTCTTGTCATGCATAGCAGTTAATAATTGTGCGGAAAGTAAATTGCGGAAAGTAAATCTACGCTATTACAAGGCGTCGGGTATTTACATAGCCAAAAGTAACCCTTGAAAAGATAAATGCGGGAAACTAAATAAAGCGATAAAAGTCCTAATTATCTATTACATCCTCGGAAACAGTTACATGAATATGATCAAAATAGGAATACGCGAAAAGAAATTGAATCGGGAAAAGTTTTAGGGTTTTGACCCTTTTTGAGAAAAGAATGGCATTTTGGTCCTTTTGCATTAAATTAAACCTAATTCTAATTAATTTAAAAGAAAAAAATATTTTTTAGTTTTTTAGGTCTTTAATGAAAATAAAATAAAAAGAAATTAAAAGTTGCCAAGAGAAAAACCCTAATTCTAATCTATTTTATTTATTGCAAAAATATTCAATATTAACCCTAATTAAACTAAATCAATTTATTAGTATTTATTTACAAAATAATAATTAATAGTGAAATTAATAAATAACAAAAATAAATAATATTTTAGGTTTCTGAATTTATTATGAAAATAATTATTTGTGAATTAATTAAATAATAATAATAATAGTTATTAAAAGAAAATAAAAAGAAAGAAAATAAGAAAATAATAAACCAGGGGGTGTGTTGGCCCATTAGGAGGTTTGTCTGGAATTTCTGTGGCCCATCAAGCTATTCAACCACGTTGACCTTTGGAATTAGCTGTGCAAGCGTTGATTGAGGATCATGATGACTATCATCTCCTGGCCATTGGATTACTGCTTGTAGACACCTGGCGCCTGGGATGTGGGAGTCCATGGTGGAACGCCTTTAAACTCCTGCATGAAATCACGTTATGAAAAATAATATAGAGCTTTTGGGGGACCTGGGAATCGAACCCAGGTCCCAATGATTACCAGCCACCTCACTATCCACTGGTAGCTTGTTTGGCTTGTTGCAGATTTGATTTTCCCTGTTGTAGCTTTAGGAAGCTTGGTTGTTGCTGGCCTGCTGTTAGCTGCCTTGGGCAATTTTCTATTTGTAGTTTGCCCTTGGTGACTTGCTTGTTGTTTTCTTTGAACTTGCTTGCAAATTTCTCCTTTTTCCCCTTTTTGTGAACTAAGAAAGACAAACTCTTTTTTTTTTTTGTGATTTGCAATTGGGGGAAATGGATTGTGATGAAACAAAACATCTTTAAATCTGATTCCTACATCCAAACCCTAGTCATGAATTTTCCTTTCTTTGCATCACTTTTTTTTTGAATTGCTAACTTTCTTTTCTTTGTTTCAATAACATGAGGCGTGGATAGCAAGCGAGGACTAGATGGATAACTTGAAGATGAAGCAAAGAAGACTTGTAAAAATAGAACAAAAATCTCTTTCTTTGTATACAAAACAAAACTTGTAATTTATATTTTACTTGTAATGTAATGAATATAAAGTTTTTTTTTTGAGAAAATTTGTAAACGATGAAATTCATTGTGTAAATCTTGAATTTTGAAATTCTAATTTGAATGCTTTGAATGATACGCCTTGGTTTGGTAACTTGAACCTCAAGCCATTACGAATGAATTTGTAACTTGTATTCCAAGAAAACCATAAAATGATCAGATAAATCAAGTATTTTGTATTTTTAAACAAAATAAATGTTTAAGGGCTCAAATCTTTTTGACTAATGGACTTCATAATCATGGGTGTTTAAATGACAGCCTTAACCTTTACATCTTTCCCCAGTCAAGTTTGCATTCAAAAATGAACTCGCGTGCCATTCTCGATAAAAATATGGAATTTCAATGCCAAACAAACATGTTTCGAGAATATCTGTCAATCTTTAAACAAAACTGTGATTAAGAACATTCAAAATCAACAAATGGCTTGCGACGATTTGATAATTTTAAAATCTTCCAAACACAATTTTCCTCCAATTCTTTGAAGATAAACCCGTGAACGACATCACATATGACCATGACCAGAAATAAACGTCTTAGGGTCTTGTAATTTGAAGAAATCACAATTCTTAGAAATCAGACGACTATTGTTTGAAATTAGGTCAAAATTCATGATGCGACTTCTAACGCATTCAAATTTTGGTGATATTCTACGCGTAATCAGCTCTTGACATGTGAAGATAAATTTGAGATGGCATCAAGGCGAATCAAACGCAAGGAAAACCGCTAAAAAATATTGAATAATGAAGAATTTACGATCGTTTGAATTTGTTCTCGCAAAAAGAGCGATTTTTGGGTTGATGTAGTCGTTTTTAGTTATCTGGACCATTGATTGAGCAAATTTGCAATGCGAGGTTTGAAAATTGATTTAAACAACCTTGAGGAGATATGAAGACCTGTGAAGACCATTTGAAACCTTGAAGTCTCAATTTTCTTTGAGAAATGCAAAACCCTAATTGTTGACTTACTGCCTAGGAAGAGAATCTGTCCGATCAACTTCTGAGCCAAATTAGGTATTTGAGAAACCCTAGTATAGCATCTTGAATAAAAAAAGGGAGGGAAAATTTTGAGGTACAACAGATGCCCCTGTTCAATCTTCTTAAACTTGAAAAGTGAGATCGATGTGTTCGTTGTTCGTAGCTTGAAAGTGGAAGATGATTGAACACTAGAGTTCCCATAAATTTGCACTTGATGATGTGCTGGTTGATTGTGTAGGGAATGGGTTTAAAGATGCCATTTGGAGAAATGACAAAGAGTTGTTAGAGATGGGCTTATAGATGCCATCCAAAGGTGATTGTTTACATAAACTAGACTAAGTCTGAAATCGACTTCAACTTGGATTATTCTTGACTGGAAAGCATCAGAATAAATTTTGGTGCAATTTATCTGAACCAGAGAAAATTGTCGGTGGGGAAGAGTCAGAATAAATTATTTGAGAGATTTAAACTGAAACATCAGAAGTTCGGAGAAGAATCAGAACAAATCGCTGAGAAATTTATCTGAACTGGTAAGAATCTGGAGAAGAATCAGAACAAATCGTTAAGATATTTACGAATCAGAACTAATCATTGAGAGATTTATCTGAAACAGCAAAAATCTGGAGAAGAATCAGAACAAATCATTGAGAGATTTATCTGAACCAGTAAGAATCTGGAGACGAATCAGAACAAATCATTGAGAGATTTACCTGAAACAGCAAAAATTTGGAGAAGAATCAGAACAAATCGTTGAGAGATTTATCTGAACCAGTGAGTATCTGGAAACGAATCAGAATAAATCATTGAGAGATTTATCTGAAACAGCAAAAATATGAAGAAAATTCAGAACACATTATTGAGAGATTTATCTGAACCAGTAAGAATCTGGAAATGAATCAGAACAAATCGTTGAGAGATTTATCTGAAACAACAAAAATCTGGACAAGAATCAGAACAAATCATTGAGAGATTTATCTGAACCAGTGAGAATCTGGAAACAAATCAGAACAAATCATTGAGAGATTTATCTGAACCAGTAAGAATCTGGAGAAGAATCTGAATAAATCGTTGAGAGATTTATCTGAACCAGTAATAATCTGGAGAAGAATCAGAACAAATCGTTGAGAGATTTATCTGAACCAGTGAGAATCTGGAAACGAATCAGAATAAATCGTTCAGAGATTTATTTGAAACAGCAAAAATCTAGAGAAGAATCAGAACAAATCGTTGAGAGATTTATCTGAACCAGTAAGAATCTGGAAACGAATCAGAACAAATCATTGAGAGATTTATCTGAAACAACAAAAATCTGGAGAAGAATCAAAACAAATCATTGAGAGATTTATCTGAACTAGTGAGAATCTGGAAACGAATTAGAACAAATCATTGAGAGATTTATCTGAACCAGTAAGAATCTGGAGAAGAATCAGAATAAATTGTTGAGAGATTTATCTGAACCAATAAGAATCTGGAGAAGAATCAGAGTAAATCGTTGAGAGATTTATCTGAACCAGTAAATTAAAGGGAATATTGGCTATGTAGATGGTCGGCCAGCCTTTTCTTGGGAACTGATCTGTATTTGACTTGTTGAAAATATTTGTTTGTCGGAAATTTGTTGATGATAATTTCCTGTTGATTGACTTCTTCCTGAAAAGGTGAAGTTTAATTGCAAGCAATGCCATGATGTATGAAATGCATGGTATGATGTTGTTTTCTCAAAATAAATGAGATTGCACTGTATGTACTTGTGTTGTCAATGCTATGACGTATGAATGCAAATGTATGGACATATTAATTGTTCTGTCGCAGTGTTGCTGGGAATGCGGAGTGTAAGTCTCCATATTTGAAGTTGATGTGTTGGTGGATGTATTTCCATATTTTTTAGAGAAATAAACTCTATTGTGGAATGGGAACGTCGTGCATTGCTTGTGGACTTCGTGAAATCCTGCTGGGGAATCCTGAGAAGCTAGGCGAATTTCACTGGGGAACCTTTGGAGAGGTAACTGGAAGTTTAGCTCCGTCGGGGATGTGAGAGCATCGGATACCATTAGGCTGCATACTGGGAGTACGTTAGTGGTCTTGTAGTAGGATGTCTTTGTTTCCGCTCTTGCTGGGGAAAAATACCTACGGGGATTTTATGGAATAGCCTAAAGATATTATCCTGTTTCTTAAAGCCATTAGTGATTGTCTTTCTATCTTCTGTTTATTTGTAAATAGTAATCACGTTCAAATGCATATGTTCAAAAATAAATCATTGGACGTTTTTGTAAACAAAACAAACGAAATAAAGAAAAACGAATAGTTTTGCACTTTCAAAAGGGATATATTTGTATTAACTGGAATAAGTCATTTTTGTACAACAAGACGAGCATTCTAGTAAGAGAATGTCGTCGTAAAAAAATGAAAATTGATACGAAGAAAAAGAAAGTTATGTGAAGTAATCCCATGGGGTCCCCATTCTGCTATATTCTTCGTGTCTCTGAGTGTCTTATCTACTTGTCGCCTCGGCGAAGCTGATTGGATTGATTAGAATTGTTTGAGCTGATTGGTCGATGATGAAGATTGTCTGCAAGATGATCCAACGGGACATAGTTAAACGCTTTAACTCCCTAACTTTTTCCTGGACCACCCTTTCGTGTTTTCGATCCACCGGGATACCCTTTTTTGCATAAGCCGCCCTTTCAGGTTTTCAGCTTGCCGGGTGTACAGATTTTTTTTGTATTTTATCCCTAATTTTTGCCCGAACCTTTTGGTTCACCGGGATGCCCTAATTTTTGCCTAGGTCGGTCGACCTAGCGGGTCCTTGTTCATGCGTAGTATCTTTTAACTATGTCCATATTTATAGGGTGTGGGAGGTCGTCACCATCTATAGTGGTCAAGATCATTGCTCCACCAGAGAATATGCTCTTAATTACAAACGGTCCTTCATATGTAGGAGTCCATTTGCCCCTGGGATCACCTTGTGGCAAAATGATACGCTTGATTACCAAGTCACCGACCCGATATACCTGACGTTTGACCTTTTTGTTAAAAGCTTTAATCATGCGTTTTTGGTACATCTGACCATGATAGATAGCTGCAAGTCTCTTCTCATCGATCAAGTTCAACTGGTCAAGTCGAGTCTGGACCCAATCTTCTTCGTTCAACACCGCATTCTTCATGATTCTCAGAGAGGGGATCTGGACCTCAATAGGCAAGACAGCCTCCATGCCGTATACCAGAGAATAGAGTGTTGCCCCAGTTGATGTGCGAGCTGTGGTATGATACCCGTGGAGAGCGAATGGTATCTTCTCATGCCAGTCTTTTTATGTGACTGTCATTTTCTATGTGATCTTCTTAATGTTTTTTTTAGCAGCTTCTACAGCACCATTCATCTTTGGCCGGTAAGGGGAAGAATTGTGATGCTGGATCTTGAATTGCTCGCAAAAGGCGGTGATCATAGTGTTGTTTAGATTCGTACCATTATCAGTGAGGATTCTCTCTAGGATACCGCAACGACAAATGATATTCTGTTTGATGAACCGGGTGACAACATTCTTAGTAACAGAAGCAAAGGAAGCTGCCTCAACCCACTTTTTAAAATAGTCGATGGCCACTAAGATGAAGCGGTGTCCATTGGAGGTCGTTGGCTTGATTTCCCAAATCATATCGATTCCCCACATAGTAAAGGGCCAAGGAGCCATCAAGACATTCAGAGGAACCGGAGGGACGTGTACCTTATCAGCATAAATCTGACAATTATGGCAAGTCCTGGAGTGTTGATAGAAATATGTCTCCATGGTAGACCAATAATAGCCCGACCATAGGATTTTCTTTGCCATCGTATGCCCACTGGAATGGGTGTAAAAGGTGCCTTCATGTAATTCAGCCATGATCCTTTCAGCTTCGACTTTGTCTATGCACCGAAGTAATACAGAGTCATGATTGCGTTCGTACAAAATGTCGTTACTAAGGAAGAACTTAGCCGAGAATATTCTTAAGAATTTCTTGTCATTAACTGAAGCTCCTTCTGGATATTCCTGAGACTCGAGATACATTTTAACTTCATGGAACCAAGGTTGGTCCGCTACTTCTTCAGTACTGATCTAGTGATAGTAGGCTGGTTCATCCATCCGCTCAATGGTGATCTGAGGAGCCTCGTTATCCCAATTAAGTTTAAACATAGACGACATTGTAGCTAGTGCGTCTGCTAGCTGATTTTCTTCTCGCGGGAAATGCTCAAAAGTAATCTTCTCAAAATGTGGCAGCAATGTCAACACATGTTCTTTGTAAGGGATAAGGTTAGGGTGTTTGGTGTCCCATTCCCCTTTGATTTGACTAATGACCAAAGCGGAATCTCTGAACAACCAAATATTTGATCCCCAAATTTATGGCAGCTCTGAGACCAAAGATGCACGCTTCATATTCTGCCATGCTGTTTGTACAATTAAAGCAGAGTCTTGCGATAAAGGGAGTATGACACCTTTTAGAAGATACGAGTACATCACCAATACCATTTCCAAGTGCGTTGGATGCCTCATTGAAAAACAGGATCCATCGGGATCCTTGTTCAGGTCCGTCATATGATATAATCTCTTCACAATTGTTTACTGTCACGATGTCCTTGTTTGGGAATTCGAACTTCATGGATTGGTAGTCTTCCACAACTTGATGGGTAAGGTGATCAGCCAGTGCACTACCCTTTATTGCTTTCTGGATAGTATATTGTATGTCATATTCCGTCAGGATCATCTGCTATCTTTCTATTTTCCCAGAGAGAGAGCAGATTTCTCGAAGATGTATTTTATTGGATCCATTTTATATATCAACAAGGTAGTATGGGTCAGCATATACTATCTTAACCGGCGAGAAGCCCATGCCAGAGTGCAACAAGTTTTCTCGAGCAGTGAATATCTTGTTTCGCAGTCGGTAAACTTTTTGCTCATGTAATAAATAGCATGCTCTTTTCAGCAAGATTCGTCATTATTCCCTAGCACACACCCCATTGAGTTTTCTAAAAAAGTCAGATACAAGATCAATGGTCTTCCCTGGACGGGTTGTAACAACACAGGAGGCTCTTGTAAGTATTCTTTGATTTTGTCAAAAGCAATTTGGCAGTCATTCCATTTGAATACTTGATCTTTCCTCAATAATTTGAAGATTGGTTCACAAGTAGCTGTCAGGTGAGAAATGAATCTGGCAATGTAATTCAAACGTCCAAAAATTCCTCTGACTTACTTCTCAGTACAAGGAGAAGGCATCTCTTGTATTGCTTTAACTTTGGCAGGATTAACCTCGACACCTTTGTTGCTGACGATAAAGCCTAGGAGTTTACCAGACCGTACCCCGAAAGTACATTTATTTGGGTTCAACCTCAGCTTGTATTTCTTCAGCCTCTCAAACAGCTTATGTAAATGATCGAGATGCTCTTCTTCCATTTGAGATCTGGCTATCATATCATCCATGTAGACCTCTATTTCGTGATGTATCATGTCGTGAAACAGAGCTACCATGGCACGCTGATAGGTTTCCCCAGCATTCTTCAGTCCGAATGGCATGACCTTATAGCATAATGTGCCCCACTGTGTAACAAAGGTTGTTTTCTCCATACCCTCAGCGCCATTTTGATTTGGTTGTAGCCTGAGAAACCGTCCATGAAGGAAAACACTTTATGTTGTGTCGTATTGTCAACTATAATGTCGATATGGGGGAGAGGGAAGTCATCCTTGGGGCTTGCCCTATTCAAATCTATGTAGTCCACACACATTCGCACTTTGCCATCTTTCTTGGGCACGGGAACAACATTGGCAACCCATTGGGGATAAGAGGTGACAACCAAGAATCCAGTATTGAATTGCTTCATGACTTCTGCTTTAATCTTTTCTGACATATCATGCCTCATGCGGCGAACCTTTTACTTTACTGGAGGACAATCTTCTCTTGCAGGAAGACGATGTACCACAATGTCTGTATCAAGTCCCGGCATGTCTTCATATGACCAGGAAAAGACTTCAACATAATCGTGTAACAATTGAATCAGACGTTCCTTGACACTGGGTTCCAGATTGGCACCCACCTTGACCTCCTCTTTGTCCTCTTCAGTACCTAAGTTAACTGTTTCAACCGGCTCTTCGTGAGGCTGAATGGTCCTTTCTTCCAGTTGCAACAACCTGGCCAATTCCCCTGGCACCTCACTATCTTCCTCACCTTTGTCGTCGGCTTGGTAGATCGGATTTTCAAAGTCACAATAGGCCATAGCAGAACCGTTACCCATGGGATCCTGAGTAGATGTAGATCTGCATTTTAATATGTGAGTGTGTGTAAGAGCATAGCTACCTTTGAAAGAAATAAAATGTAAGAAAGAAAGACAAATAGCACAAAATTTGTATGCAAAAACGTCCATGATTCATTGATGACATATGAGAATGAAGTGACAACCCTCACAAATAGACCGTTGTGCCTCGGGAAAAACACAAGGTTTTAAAAAGTCTGAATTGTTTAAATATTACAAGCCTGAAAACATTAAAAGATAATTACTCTTGAATAAAAGTAATAGGAATGAAATCTTTGGCCTCCCAATTGTTGAGCCCTCCGTCGATGGTTGGAAAAATCCAATCGTCCATATCACAGCTGCCATCATTGTCTTCTACTGCATTGACTCCTTGATTGCTGATACGCAAAGGTGGTCCCCCGGTGCGAGAACTTCGAACAGCTCTTTGGGCTTCTGTAGTGAATCCCAAACCAAATTTGTCGGACTTGTAGGGAATATCTGGAAGCTGACCCCAGATGGTACACCCGCCTTCTTCAACTACTACTCTAGAATCTTTCAAAGAGGCCATCTTCAGTGGAGGTCTGGTAATCTTCAGGACTTTAGGAGTAGACTTGGTTGTCGCGACTGTTTCTGGAACCTCCTCAAAATTCTGACACGGAGTCTTAATGAATTCACCATCCATTTCAACATATCTGAAAGAGTTCAGGTGGCTAACCATGTACTCCTCCTCCCCGTGAACTGTGACAATTTTTCCTTTGATCGAGTATTTTAGCATTTGATGTAGGGTAGAAGTGACGACACCAGCACCATGGATCCAGGGTCGACCCAATAAACAGGAGTAAGACGGGCGGATGTCCATTACATAGAAAGTTGAATCAAAAGTCTGAGTTCCAACTTTTATGGGGATATTAACTTCTCCGTGCATTGTCCTCTTAGAACCATCAAAATCCCTTACTATGATGTTGCTAGGCTTTAAGGTGAGTCCCTCACAATCCAGTCGGTCGAGAGCGTTTTTGGGCAAGACATTCAATGATGAGCCGGTATCCACCAGAACATGGGCAAGTGTGGTGCCCTTGCATTCAATGGAAACATGCAAGGCATCGTTGTGCTTCCTTCCCTTAGAAGTTAAATCACCGTCGGAAAAGCCCAACTCGTTATCAGCAGTTAGATTGGCCACACAATTCTCAAATTGGTCGATGGAGGTCTCTTGGGGCACGTGGGCGGTTTTGAGAAACTTTACCAACGCTTTGGCATGGGCCTCAGAACATAAAAGTAAGGACAACAATGATATCTTCGAGGGGGTCTGCCCCAACTGTTCTACAATGTTGTAGTCACTTTTCTTGATTATCTTCAATATTTCTTCTATCTCCTTTCTAGAAGCTTCAAGGATGATCTCGGGACTCTCTCTTGCTTAGACAGGCTCATTCAAGACCTCTTTGCCCCTTGTCTCGGTAGCAGGGATAATAGTAGGAGTATCACTGGGAGTGTCGGTGGGAATGATCACAAGAGTAGCAACGGTCTTTGGAGAAATCTCGGGTGAGAAGACTCTTCCACTTCTTGATATCTTACTGGTCCCAGTGATATTACTGATGTCAGGATCAATATCTCTCGCAACTTCGTCTTTGACAGCCAACTAATCTTGCTTGACGCCAAAGTAATAAACGTCAGCCCCATAGCTCCAGGGAACAGCTTTATCTGAAGAGTATGATATTGGTCTTGGCATAGTGATGATTAGAGGTGCAGACCTTTGAGCAGATGTAATCCTGACGGGTCTTTTGGTGGAGACCCCGGGAGGAATGTTGGAAATGGTGATTATTGAGACATCTTGATAAGAAGTTCTGGTAAGAGGAATCTTTTCAAATAAGATTTCTTTGCTAGTCATCAGGCGCTGAACGCTTATTTTTAGTAACAAACGGCCATTTGGTAGAGACTTGCATAAGTGACAATTCTTATCGCAGCCCGGGGAAAGACCAGCTTGCAGCAAATTCTGTTTAATGGTCAACAGAGGAGTAGTTAAGTCATTCATGGAGGAGACAAAATGATCATCATCAATGGCGTTGATACCTTATCCATTGAAACAACGCGGCTGGAACCTGTCGTCTGGATGCTAATGAAACATCAATGAAGTCGCCACCGAATGTCTTTTATCCCACCAAAAGGGAAAGGTAAACATCGAGAAAACCTGAAAAGGGAGAAATCATGGTCTTTCGACCGAGAGATCGGGTAAGGGAGTCTGTTATGTGAGGGGAAGGTGTTAGCACCCCACACGCCCATAGTACTCTACGGTATCCACTCTTGTTGTCTAATCTAATGGGTGTGGTCAAAACCTATGTCTATGGCTTTAAACTGAAAAGGGAATGCATGCGAAAGAAAAAGAAAACAATGTAGGGAAAATAAAAGATGTGCTCGGTTGGGCCCTACCCCAATGCATACGTATCCCTTTTAAGGAATCAGAGCAGCCGTAGTTCGGCTTACATGTTTTGGTTGGTTTGTGTTTTTTAGTTAAGACAACAAAAACAATCAAGATGGCAAAACATCAAATAAAACAATCAAACAAAAGAGATGATAAAACATCGACTAAATAATAACAAAGTAACATGTCAAAGATGGCGAGACATCAAATGGTAAAATAACACACCCAACAGTGACATTGAGAGTCAAAGTTAGATAATCAAACATGTGCGATGGCGAAACATCGGCTTCAAAAAAAATGTGCAATGGCGAAACATCGGCTAAGAGATAATAAGATATCATGGTAAATATGACGAAACATCAATAAAACGGATGACAAAACATCACACCTAACAATGATATTGAGAATTAAAGTAGGATAAAAAACATGTGCGGTGGCGAAACATCGGCTCCAAACAAATGTGCGATGGCGAAACATCGGCTAAGAGATAATAAGGTATCATGGTAAAGATGACGAAACATCAATAAAACGGATGACAAAACATCACACCTAACAATGATATTGAGAATCAAAATAGGATAACAAACATGTGCAATGGCGAAACATCAGCTCCAAACAAATGTGCGATGGCGAAACATCGACTAAGAGATAATAAGGTATCATGGTAAAGATGATGAAACATCAATAAAACGGATGACAAAACATCACACCTAACAATGATATCGAGAATCAAAGTAGGATAACAAACATGTGAGATGGTGAAACATCGGCTCCAAACAAATGTGCGATGGCGAAACATCGGCTAAGAGATAATAAGGTATCATGGTAAAGATGACAAAACATCAATAGAACAGGTTTAAAAGCAAATCCAAGAGGCACATAAACTAATAGGATTTGTTTGTATCTTTTACTTTGAAGAAGGTTTTGAGTTTATTAGAGGTGTTCTTATGATTTGCCGAGAAAACAGTTTTTGTTTTAAGATGCAAAATGCAAAGAAAGGAAAAACAACTATGGGGGAACTAGCCTAGCACTATCCCTAGTGTTATCATATAATGGTTGACCCTAAGGTTGAGGTTAAAGGAAAATCCTATCCTATGTTAGCATACATGGATTCCTACTTTAATCAACATGTTAAAGGAAGCTTAACAGAACTATCCTATAGGGAACATGCAATGAGAGAGAAGTCGTGATCTCAATTTCTAAATTGAGTGACTCATCGATCAACAATTAAAGAAGAAAAGCAATAAACATCCTATAGGGAACATGCAATGAGAGCGAAGTCGTGATCTCAATTTCTAAATTGAGTGACTCATCGATCAATAATTAAAGAAGAAAAACAATAAACATCCTATAGGGAACATGCAATGAGAGAGAAGTCGTGATCTCAATTTCTAAATTGAGTGACTCATCGATCAAAAGCAAACACAACACATGTATCAAACAAAAAACCAGAGGGCCTCCTGACATATATTAGCAACAGAGGTCCCATCATGCAATCAGAGAACTATGAAAAATGAAAATGGGAGAAAAGAGATAGTGCAATACCAAATGGATAAATATCCATTGCAACTGAGCAAGAATAAAAGAAACCCAGAGAACTTAGAGCAAGCTGGCATCAGTAGACAAATCAAGTCAGGAATTACACCATCAGGATGTAAGTAATTTATCAGATATGAATAAATCCCAGGGGCAATGTGTAACATTCACAATCAAATGCATATATCCTGCATGGAATATCAAATATGCCAAACACAATAGCAGTGCCAACATAATAAGTTGTGTTTCACAAATAAAGTGAAACACAAAAGCCTCAGGTCAAAAGTGGAAACTTTCTCAAAGTACCTCGCACATTCAATAACCAAGTTAGTATTCCATAAGGTGAATGATGACTCATACAAGGGATGGATGCAACATGATGAAGTGAGAACAACATAATAACAATTATCAAACATTAGGCATGATAGACAAAAAGGAAACATACATATGCACAATTTGGCCAAAAGAATCAGAGGGATGTTGCTCCTTTCTATCACCATATTGAATTGATAATTGAATATCAATAAAGGATCATGGGAGCTTGGAAAGAATACAATTAAAGATCATGGAGGTCAGGGGAAAAGACATTTCAATCATGCACAATTAATTAAACCACAACTCATATGCACAATAGAAGGTGAATCCCACATAATGCATTAGAAGGTTCAAACATTCAAACATGAGGCATTTAAATGAAATGGCTTGAGTTAGCATGGACAATCAGAATCAACATGATCATTAGGTTCCCAATTATAGGCCTCACTCAAGTTTATTGGCCATCAAACAAATTGCAACAAGATATGCAAACATTAATTGGGTACCTTCACTTCAAAGTTACATAAAAAATGGAAATAAGGGTCCATAATTCACACCAAAAAAATATTAGCATATTTGAAAGGTATAGAAGTCAGAATGTAAGCCCTAATTTCATGAATGATTGAGGAGGAGACCAAATGAAGTCCAAAGTTCAAGGCTAGTTGGCAAAACTACCAAACTAGACAAGTTTTCAAAATAATTTGTGAAAAAAGGTCAAACCAAGTTGAAAAAAATCAAGATAGATGGTTTTCAAATCCTTAATACATTCATGAACCCTAATCAAGACTTGAATTCTATTGAAAATCCAGGGCATAGTGGTTTTGAAAATGAAACTTGCACCATAAGAAACAAAACCCTAAATTTTGACTTTTAATCTTAAATATTGATTAAGTAAGATCAAAATTCAAACAAATTAAATCAAGGTCATACCAATCACTAAGAAACCCTAAATGTCAAAAAATATATTTTTTACATTTTTTTGAATTAAAGAAAAGTCAAAAATGAAATTAAATTCAAACAATTAGTCAATTAACAAATATTCACATACCAAAATAATATTTAAATCAAAAAGTCATAAAAATGCCCAACCAAAATAATTTTCAAATATTAGAAATAAAAACACACATCCCTGATTTTTTGTGGAATTTTTGAATTAAAGGAAATATAAAAATAAAAATTAAACAAAACAAATAGAAATTAAACTATTTTTTAAGGGCAAAAATATAAACCCTAGCCAAAAATCATAAAAAGGTCAAAATAAAAATATATTCAGATTCTATAATTAAAAACAAGCTTACATGATTTTTTTTGAGAATTTTTGAATCAAAGGAAGTATTAAAGTAAAATTTAAACAAAACAATTAACAATTTAACTCTTGAAATTATATTCAATTATCAAAAATGAAAAGAAAAAAACTAAACAAATTTCAGAACCAAATTCCACATGATTTTATGAGTAAAAAATATTTTTTTGTGGAATTTTCCAAATCAAAGAAATATTAAAACAAAAATAAATACTAAACAAACAATTAATTAAACTCATCAATTTTTGAACCAATCAAAACATTTTCAAAAATTATCAAAAAAATACATAAGGTCAGAAATATTATTTTGAATTTGTAATAATTTTTTCATAATTTTTCAATCATTTTTTAGCAATAAATAAAATTATGGAAATAAATTTATAAAGCAACATTCAAATGAATTAAAGAAATAAGCCAGCCAACCAGAGGAGGCCACATAATCATCTTCAACCTCTGGCTAGGGCAAAAACGCGCGTATGATCCAGTTCATCATCTCATTTTCCAGTCAACATAACATGCTCAATTCTACATCATTTTCCACGAAATTTCGTGCAAATTCAAGCCAACATTTCATGCTTCAATATGCAATTCGAATCACAATAAATAATGAACCATGGATCAAGAACAGATCGTGCAAAATTGTCAAAAACTCACTTGAACAGAAAAATTCAGATGCATCATTCATGCATATCTCATCAAATTAAAAGCTCTGAAGCTTCAAAAACACTTAATGGACTTCAAACAACATGATTATGAACTTAAATCACACAATGCACGGCTAGAAATCAAAATTCAAAGTTGAGAATTCAAACCTTTGAGAAAAAATGGATCTACTATCTCCTTCACTCCAGTTGCAAACCAAGCCTCGATCTACAATCCTTATCACTTGGAGAAGAGAATGCAAGAAGAATTGACCAAAACGCGCAAGGGAGAGGGAAGAATCAAAGAAAAATGCAGAGCAACAAGCTATGGAGTTTTCTGATTTCAGGGATGAAATGAAGTACCAACCACACTCACTGAGGCTTGCTTCTCAATATATAGAGCATCAGGAGGAGGGTAGGATAGGTTTTTCGCGCTGAAAGCTCTTGGGAAGAATGAAATCTTCTTTTTGCCAAAATCGAGTATGAACATGCAGCCCTCCAATCCCTCGTGTGTGGGCTTGCTTTTTACGTGCATTTCAGTCCATTTTACCTCGGGAAGAGATTAGCAGCAAAATTAAGACTTAAATCCTTGTATTAAGCTAGTGTTGGTGATTAGGCAACCTCATGCCACTTTTTGCAAAATCACGAATTCCTTTTGCATTTGCCCATGTGCAGCTCAAGCTTTGGCATGATGGGCCTTGGTACATTGCATATTGGTCATGGGCCAAGTTTGAAGTGAAACAAAAGGCCACAAATCAAGTTATCAAGAATTTGCAATTTGCATGGCATGCATGAATTCAATGAAAAGCCTCAAAATTCCAAGGTCCACAACTTGCTCATACTTTAGAATTTTGATACAAATGAGCATAATTTGGAAAGTATTGAAAAGATCTACAATCCCTTAGTTTTGAGTTTTTGCAATTGAGTTCATTAATTTTCTCAAAATTGAGCTTGAAATTCACTAATTTTGGAAAATGACCTATAATTTTGTGATTTCAAAAGACCATAATTCTTGATTCCTTGCCAATTTGGACATGAGACCAAAAGGAGATGAAATATCATCCTCTTAGCTTTCCATTAATACTTCATTTGCATTTTCTTGATCAAAGGTGAATAAAATATGAATTTTTGAAATTAAGTCCTTATTTTCCAAAATTAGAAACTTTTAGGGTTTCTTCAAGAACAAGTTTCAACCCAAACCTTAATCTCTTTGATAAAATGACCAAAATGGACTTTAAATATGAAAAGTAAATCCTTGAATTGATGGTTGGCCAAAAATTCACTTGGTCAACCTTGACTTTGGCTGATTTTGACCAAAATGACCATTTTGCCCCTCTGAATCAATTGATCCACTTCCCTTCAAAATTGATGATCAAAACTTCAGACATATGATCTTCCAAATATATAGAGGCCATGTGCAAAGTTTCACTTCAAAATTCTCAAGAAATCCTGATAAAAACTCAAACCCTAATTTTGGTCAACACCTCAAGAAACTGATGAATCATCTTCAAAACCTCAAACCCTTTAGGCATCTTGACCAATCCCTTGTACAAAGACTTTTAAAATACCAATGAGATGTTGTAGCTTCCAAACCAAGAATTGTACATTGACCAATAGCCTTGCTCAAACAAAACCATAATTTGACTGGTGAATCAAAAGAGTGATTCTTCTTATAATCAAACACAAACTTCAATCCTCTGATGATCAAAAGAGATGGATGAAATATCTTGAGATATGCAATAACTTTTGAGCTTGAAAGATCCATAGGTCTAGATGATAAGATTCCACTTGAGCAACTTGTCAATGCAAACAACCTTCAAGGCTTGAGGAAGACTTGATAACCAAAGTACTTTGATCCTATCACAATGTATGAATGCAATGCAATATGATATTCATGATGAAACATAAGCCTAAATCAAGAGGGTAAATTTTGGGGTGCAACAACTGCCCCTATTCAAATATCTTTAACATGATAAGTGAGAAAAGTGACAACTTTCGAGCGTTCAGAGTTGAAGATGATTGAATACGAAAGAACCCGAAAATTTACACTCTTGAAGAAGAAAGAAAAAGAAGCAGAAAACCCCCAAGACATGCGTCAGAGTGGAGCTGTAACGCAGATTGAAACAGAACAAAAACAAAGAAGAGTAGACGCAACTAAACTTCCGGACAAAAGTTCCAGGGAAAAACTGGGCTTCAAAAAGGGTGAGATAAAACTCAAACCACAGAGTATAGGCGAAACTAAGCTTTGGGAAAGAAAACGTACGCGGGTTAGGAGACGAAACTCTGAGCTCGACCAAAAGCAAAAGTGGCTAGAGTGCGTGATTCTAGGAGCACTTGCTAATCTCAACTAAGATAGACAGTATGAAGGAACTGAAAGAATCCTAGAAAAGAGGAACAAAAGCGAGACGAAACTCGACTCGATAACCAGTTAGGCGAAACTAAACTAGATGAGCACCAGGACGAAACTGGATTTCACGCACGGGTAACGAGGCGAAACTCAACCCATAGCAAAGTGATGAGAGCGCATGTTTCTCAAAGCACCTGCTGGTCTCAGATCAATGGATAAATAGTGACCAAAACTGATAGAAGAATCCAGGGAACAAAAGAGACTGATCTCAAACCTGGGACGCAATACGAACACTGCACTCGGTAAATGAACACCGTCAAAGGGTCCAAGGTACGAAAGCAAAAACGAGATGAAACTCGACTCAATAACTAGTTAGGCGAAACTGAACTAGATGAGTACCAGGACGAAACTGGATTTCATGCACAAGGTGAGGAGACGAAACTCTGAGCTCAACCCAAAGCAAGGAGATTAGGGCGTACACCTAAAAACCTGTTGAAAGAGAATATCAGGATGAAACTGGTATTCAAAAGGTGCATCAATAGAAATTGGAATGAACCAGAGAGGGTAGTGAAGACTAAACCCGAGAAGACCGCGCCAGGGTGAAACTGAACTACGGTCAAGAGTAGACACTCAAAAAAACAAATGATCGACGCCAAAAGGATATTGGTATGGGGAGGAAACCAAGATAATGAGGATGAAGACCTCGTTGGGGATTTAATCCGAGGTATTAGCAAATTAACTGAGGACAACAGAAACAATAATGGCTTGTGTTCCGATGCATGTTTTGAATTCTTTTTATATAGCGCAATGCTCCATATAATGTAAATGCTACGCGTTTTGGTAGATGCAATGTAATGATGCATGTTTAAAAGTTTCACTGGGGAATGGCCAATTGAGAAGCCAATAACCAAGAAGTCATAATCTGACATGACTTGCAAAAATAAATTGCAAAATCCAAAGGAGAGGAGAAAATATGGGGATCTGCTGGAGAGGGAACCTCGAAGAGATGAAGCTTTGCAGGGAATAACAACAAAGCAACCAGTAGAAACGGGCCACAAACATTGAGAGGGGATGAAAAATAAATTGCAAACTCCTAGAGAAGATCAGATCGACACTGTAGCTTCTGGAGAAGATTAGACATTGAGGGAGAAGATCAGGGAAAGACTGTAATCTCTGGAAAAGACGGCGCGGGGCCGTGTTGAGGACGACACCAAGACAACAAACCTGACGTGAGGGGTGAAAACCTTTGCTAGGGGAACAAAGCTCTGCTGAGGAAGTGGGACTTTTCCGGGGACACAGAACTTTGTTGAAGATTTTTGTTGGAGAGAGATTTTCTTGGAATGCAACCTTTGGATGAATCATGCAGATAGTCACACAGTATCGTCCTCCCTGGGGATAAGGAAAGATCTTAACATAAAGATGCCCCAGTTAGCAAAACAACATGGAAGTGAGAGGTCAAGGCGAGGGATCTCTGTTGGCACTTCTTGTTGGGAAGTTGAAACTCCTCCAAAGTGGGAGTTCCCATTTAAACGACTCCACTGGGGATGTGTGACGTATCCAAACTTGAAGTCTTAGAATGAAGCTTTTTGAAAAAAGAAGATTCTTGGGGCAATAAAACTTCACTGCAGAGGCGAAACTTCACTGGGGATAAGAAACTTCACATGGGATAACTAGAGTCCTAATCATACATGGGCTCTGTCCAAAAAGAAGAAAGCCAAACATTCCCTTCCTGACAATCATTAAGCTCTTTACAGGTGTTCAATGTGTAAACTCTTTTTGATGCCAAGCAACTGTTTTGCATGCAGAAAGATGTTTATTTTGAGAATGACATACCTAATGCGATGATTATTTAAGCCTTGAAGTTGAAAACTTTAACAAAATGTCGCATCTCTGTTGTGAATGAATCATTGGCTAGAGTGCAAAAATTTCAAAACTTTTCTTCCCCTTTTTGAAAAACGAGTCAAGATGCGGGTGATAAGATACCAACACGACTATGCAACACATATTTGGGGAGTTTAGGAAATGTTATCCTGTTGTAGTATGCTTTCGAGTTAAACCCTTGTTTCAGTTAGGACTTTTAGAGGTTGTAACATGGCCTGGTTCGAGGTTTTTTAGAAAAAAAGTTTTTCAAGGCTCAAGTTATTTGGTGCCCACCCTCTTCGTGATATTCTCCTGTCCTAAGTTCAGCTGACTTATCTCAAGCATTCGTCTTTCAAAAGGATTTATAATGGTTGGGTGATCACGACGAATTCTCCAACATGATTGTCACTTAACTTATGCTGCTTTTATTATTTTTTGATATTACTGTTCCTGTTCTTTTGATGAAAATCTTATTGAATAATCTTTTTTCGGCCTTTTAGGCTCTCTTTTCCCTAACTTTTTCCTGGACAAAATCTTTTCAATTTTGGGTACTAGCGGGATGCCCCAACTTTTTCCTAAGCGACTTGTTTTCAAGTTTTGACTTAGTGGGGCTTTTTTTGTTTCTTTCATATTCATACTTTCCACTTCGAACAAGTCAATGTGACTTTAGGTCTTTGAACTTTTTTTCTTTCTCTTTCTTCTTTTTTTTGAAGAAAACAAATGCCGCAGTCCTTGGTCGGCGAGGGATATCCATTATTGTATCGATTCAATCTCGACCTCAGGACTTTGTGAGGAAATGAACATTGTGGCTTAGACACGCATTTCTTTTTTTTTTTCTCATGATGTGAAAGATAAAATGTAGTGATCCTCATATGGGACATTCCTTCTGAAATTTGAATGCTTGGGGAAAATCAACTGAACATCTACCCTGCCCCTGGTTGAAAAAGTTTTTTTATTTTTTTAACGGAAAAGAAACTCCTACTTCGAAGGCTCAGAGGGGTTAACGAGGTTCTAAATCCCTTATATCTCCGATGTTTGGGGATTGAAATAATGCCTGTACATCTTCAACGAGGTTCTACTCAAAAGCATACCACTACGGTCATTATTTTTAGCCAAACTCCTTCCTTAAAACGCTTGGCTAAGTAAAAGAATTTGCATAGTTGGTATCAAAATGCCCGAAAAAACAATTAGAGAGTGATACTGGATGGATTAAGTAAAATGAAACAATTTTTTCAAGGCAAAAAATATTCAACGCACCAACACTGACACTCGGCTATAAACAAAATCCTACAATGTAGACAATGCTAAAACAATCAATCAAGATAACACATGAAAGTGCGGAAAAGAAACGTAACAAAAACCATTAAGGGGGAGAAATGCTCCCAATTAGGCTCGCTGATCTTGCAGACTTGCCGCAATCTTGATATTACCCTGACCCACGACCTTTACCAACAACACGGAGCTTGTGAAACAAAAGGCACTTGGACAAAAGGAACTTCATCGGACAATTTGATATTAAGCAGGTGCGCGTACTCTTCTAGGGTGGGAACCAGTTGATAATCTTGAAAAGTAAAACACTGTAATTCCTTGTCATAGAACTGGAAGAGGAGGATCAAAGTCATTGGGTCAACTGGAGTGTTAATGACTAGTAACAAATTGCCATAATGTTTGTTGAAATTATTCAGAACATCACCCTTCAGATAAGAACTCAACCTCTTCAACTCGGCCACATCAAAGGTAGGAATCTGATAAGAGAAAGTATGTCTGGTGGGCTCTTAAACACGAACTGAATCAAACTCATCTGGAGGGAGGCCAGCCATTTCTGATAGAAAGAAGACTCTTGAATGTCCCTGGAATATGACATGCGCATGCTAGTTATTTTTTATACATCATTTTTTTAAGAAATAAATATGCTATGATGCAATATGACAGGATCAAAGTTTCACACTGGATCATGGCTGGACCATTACAGAACTGCACCTTTTGCAATTTAGTTTATTAAGTTTCTCAAAATTGAGCTTGAAATTCACTAATTTTGGAAAATGACCTATAATTTTGTGATTTCAAAAGACCATAATTCTTGATTCCTTGTCAATTTGGATATGATACCAAAAGGAGATGAAAGATCATCCTCTTAGCTTTCTAAGCATACTTCATTTGCATTTTCTTGATCAAAGGTGAATAAAATATGAATTTTTGAAATTAAGTCCTTATTTTCCAAAATTAGAAACTTTTAGGGTTTCTTCAAGAACAAGTTTCAACCCAAACCTCAATCTCTTTGATTTAATGACCAAAATGGACTTGAAATATGAAAAGTACATCCTTGAATTGATGGTTTTCCAAAAATTCACTTGGTCAACCTTGACTTTGGCTGATTTTGACCAAAATGACCATTTTGCCCCTCTGAATCAATTGATCCACTTCCCTTGAAAATTGATGATCAAAACTTCAGACATATGATCTTCCAAATATATAGAGGCCATGTGCAAAGTTTCACTTCAAAATTCTCAAGAAATCCTGATAAAAACTCAAACCTTAATTTTGGTCAACACCTTAGGAAACTGATGAATCATCTTCAAAACCTCAAACCCTTTAGGCATCTGGACCAATCCCTTGTACAAGGACTTTTCAAATACCAATAAGATGTTGTAGCTTCCAAACCAAGACTTGTACATTGACCAATAGTCTTGCTCAAAGAAAACCCTAATTTGACAGGTGAATCAAAAGAGTGATTCTTCTTATAATCAAACACAAACTTCAATCCTCTGATGATCCAAAGAGATAGATGAAATATCTTGAGATATGCAATAACTTTTGAGCTTGAAAGATCCATAGGTTTAGATGATAAGATTCTACTTGAGCAACTTGTCAATGCAAACAACCTTCAAGGCTTGAGGAAGACTTGATAACCAAAGTACTTTGATCCTATCACAATGTATGAATGCAATGCAATATGATATTCATGATGAAACATAAGCCTAAATCAAGAGGGTAAATTTTAGGGTGCAACAGCCATGTCTGGGCATTGACGCTATTATTACATTAGGCGTTTTCGGGGGATCAAACTCAATATCTTTCTCATCGATAAGGTGTTGTACCTTATTCTTCAAGGCCCAACAGTCGTTTGTATCGTGCCCTGGGCTTTCAGAGTGATAGGAACATCGAGCGTTCAGGTTGTAGCAAGGAGAAGCAATATTGGGGTTCTTGGGAGCTTCTTTTTAAGTTTCCAGATTGGTCTTCAAAAGGTGTGGAAAAACTTGAGACATGGTCATGTTGATCTGGGTAAATCGTCTCATGGGCGCTTCTGGCTTGCGCTGATAATATCGCTGTTGATTTGGCACAGGATTAGAAATCATAACAGCCCCAACCGCCGGGTGACGTTCATTTTTGTTTTGATTCCTATGGTCATATGCAGCACTGACCTCCTTCTTTCCAACAAATGGTTTCTTCATCATGCTCGAGGATGCATCTCTTTGAATTTTGCCATTTTTTATACCGGCTTCGACCCGCTCACCAGTCATGATTAATTCAGTAAATCCAGCTGAGGAACTTCCGATCAGGTGGTTGAAGAATGGACCTGATAAGGTGCCTAGGAACATATCCACTAATTCTCGGTCAGATAGAGTGGGCTAGACTCTGCCTACGAGATCCCTCCATTTTTGAGCATAGGTCTTGAAACCTTCACCTGCAACCATAGACATGCCTTGCAATTGCGTCCGAGTTGGAGCTAAGTCATCATTATACTAGTATTGTTTGTAAAAGGCGGCAGCCAAATCTTCCCAATTACGAATATTGGTCCCTTCCAACTGATAGAACCATTCCAACTGCGAACCTGACAAACTCTCCTGGAAAAAATGCACCCACAGATCCTTATCAGCCGTATGGGGTTGAATCTTTCTGACGTATGACCTTAAATGCAGCTTCGGGCAAGAGATACCGTCATATTTAGCGAAAGTGGGGACCTTGAATTTCTGCGGGATGACCACCCCTGAGACAAGTCCTAACTCTTCAAAATCCAATTCGGGTACCCTCTTGCCCTCCATAGCATTCAAACGATCCTCTAGCTCTTTGTATTTATTATCAGTAGGAGGATACTGTTCCTCAGAATAGTCAGGTTCTTCCTCTTCTTCAGATGTTGGGTTGTTGTTCACTTCCTTGGTCTTGTCTTCTTGATTATCTCCTTCACCCAATGATGTTGCGAAGTCTAAAGTTCGTCTGGATTGTCCTTGGAACCTTCTTCCCATGATCACAATACCGGGTGGTTTCTTTGCTTTCTTCTTCTTTTCTTTGGCTAGTAGAGTCTTCAACTCCTCTTGTCCTTTTGTCAAAGTCAAGAGAATTTGTTGAAACTGGACGTTTTGTGCCTGAAGATCTTTCATTGTCTGTTCAATATCCATCTCACTGAAATAAACAGTAGAAGGATAAGGAGACCTGTTGTAAGAAACCTGTATGATGTTATGATGAATGAAGATGCAATATGAAAATAATTTCAAGGAAATTAGAGACTTAAATTTGTTCAAACAAAAAGGAACACACGTTATATTAAATCCAAGTTTGGAGTACACCATGCCTATTTGGGCTTACAATCAAAGGAACAAAATACAACAAAAAATCCTAAGACAGAAAGGTTGAAGGCATCCTCTTTGGAGCGATGTAGGCGTTCAGATTCCGCTCTTCATGAAGCAGCTTGCTGAGTTCCAGAACCTTCTTCTCACTGGAGAAAAATTAGGCTTCAAAGTTGTCTCGCTCCTCCTTCAATTGAACCTAAGATTTCTGCAAGTCTTCGAGAGAGGTAGGCATGTCAGGATGAAGGGCAGTGTATGGGATGTCTCCTTCAACAATTGGATCTATGATAACAGGGAGGATGAAAGGATAAGGCATCACGAGTCTCTGAGCACGAGCCCGTACCCACCTAAGGTAAGGCTCGAGAGGGATAAAGTTTTTATGTCCCAAAGTCCTACTGTCCACCTTGTTCACCATTCTCTAAGCTCGTGTAAACCTCTGGCGGTAACCTTGGTCTTCTTTGTCATAGTCGAACACCAGACCTTGAATGAGCATCTCATGAGGGCCGTCTCTTCGGGCATACCTAAACTGTCGAAGAGCTAAGCAGGGATTGTAGGTGATACCTCCCCTAATACCAAGCAAAGGGACGTTAGGGAATTCCCCACAACGGTCAATGATAGAGACGTCTTCCAAGGATCTTGAACACCAACGGATGTCAGAATGGGTGAGGGACATCATCCTTTGAGACCATGTCAGTCTTTGCTCATTCTTCAATGCTGATTGAGGTAGGTGTGAAGTGAACCACTTAGCGAGTAGGGGATGCAACATAAGAGAGTACCTCTTTTCTTCATGGTGTGAGTATGAAGGCAATGCAAGATGTATCCCAGTAAGGTAGGTATGGGATTGCGAGAGAGAAAGACTTTGATGGCATTAACATCTATGAATCGATCCAAGTTGGGGAACATAACCAAACCATAAATGAGAAGAGCCAAGACATCTTCAAAAGCTTGGAAATCCATGTCGTCCCAGAATGAACGAGCCTTCTCCAATAAAAACTTGGCTAGGAAGCCTTTAACCCCACTTCTTGTCTCCCAATTGGCTATGATGTCGGCTCTCTTCAGATTCAAAGCTTCGGCGATGACTTCAGGTTTTGGAATCCCTCTAAACCGATGAATGGTATCTGATCAAGCACGGGTACCCCTAAGAGAACTCTTCTAGTGTAGGTACCAACTGATAGTCCGGGAAAGTGAAACAATGATGTACGGGATCAAAGAATTGGAACAAAACACACATCATCTCCTCTTGGAAACTGGATGTAGCCAAACTGAGGATTCAATCATATTTCTTGGTAAAAGGAGAATCCTCGGGCACTCTTGAAGTTGAGGGTGTGCTTTTACAAAGCTGATTCAGATGTTGTTTCTTCAGATGGAATTCATGACCTACAAAACAAAAACAAAGATAAATTTCTAAATCCTTGAAATGGTTAGTGAGCATGCGTATGAAGCTTATGATGTTTATGATGTTATGTACAAGTAAATATATACACACACAACAAACAAGTCCCTATGTTTTAGGCTTGCATGGGTTTTATAGGTAAGTACCCTCTTGAAGTTTAGTTGGCTCAACCTATCCTAGTAATAGTGATCGGGTTCTAAAGGATCTCAATATCACCGACCTTTCTCTTAGGCATTGTCTCAGCATAAAAAATCTTTTCTTGTGGCCGAGATATCCCAAAAGTCTAGCCTCAATGAGTGTAGTATCGAGTATCAACCAATTTTCAGCTCTACACCGAAACTGATTATCTCACTACGTCCTAATGGCCAATTTTGTTCAATTAGGGTTCTAAAGTCAGTTAGTGCTTCATGACGCCACTCAGCGGCCCTATATTCTCCTTGATTAACCACGAGGGATACCGGTACCCACAAATGTGTCACACTAACATAGCCATTGTTTCAACCATATCGGTCTACGCCGTACAATTTCTACAATCTAATGATATTTACCTAAAAAGGTGTCCCAGATCCGGGTGAAGGATCAAAGCAAGCCCAATACAAAGAAAAAAATGTTAAGCATGCAAAGAAACAAGTAAAAAGTGATTTAACCCTAAGGTAACCCCACTTTTAAATTTCCCCAGCAGAGTCGCCAGTTCTATGATACGGTGGGAGAACTGACTTTAGCTTTTGCGTTTTGATCGCAATTGTGCGGATAGCAAGAGTCGTCACCGACTTTTCTTTTATCCAAAAGGAAAGGTAAAAAAGCACAGGAAAGACCTTTCGAGATTATTTCTCGGGTTCGGGGGGTAGATTATGAAAAGAGAAGTTATTAGCACCCTTTTCATCCATGGTTTTCCATGGGCTCTTAGTTACTCGCTAGATCACTTGCTTTTATTTGAATGTGCTTGTGGTGTGGGTTTTTGAAAGTATTTTGAAAAATTTTTCTTTGCAATGGTTCTCGTCTCTATAAGAATGCATACAAAGGGTGGTTTCGAAAAATAGTTCAAAGAGGCGTCTGTGTATTGTGTTTTCTGAAAGTGATTTTGAAAAGATGTTTTTGTAATGATTCTCGTCTCTATAAGAACGTATACAAAAAGTTTTTGTCTTTTGAAAAAGGTTTTAATGTGAAAGTATTAGTGTAAAATGTGTGGTTGTGAGCAAGCGAGCAACTAAGAGCGAATCTAACTACTCGAAAGGTCTTAAATGTTCCTTTCTTCCTCCTTTAGATGTTGCTATCTTAACATTGATTTGGTAAGAAGCCCATCGTTGGATGTGAAGGGACGGGCGCGGGACGTTTGTACAGTCATAGAAGGCAACTTGTGAGACGCTTTAGCAATTTTTGTAAGGGACTAGATCGTTTTATCAAAGGCAACATCGAGGGACATCGAGGGACTACGACCTTTTTTATCGAAGGGGCTTTACCAAAGCATCTCATATTCGAGGGACATGATTGCATTTCCGAGGAAACGAGCGAGGTTACCCTAGAGGTGCGCGTGTGAAAAAGTGTGTTCATTTCAAGTTAATTTTGTTGAAATTAGGTTATCTAGCGATTGATTTTATGTCTTGCCATGCATGCCTAATTTTTATACAGTATAAGGAAAAATAGTAAATTGCAGAAATTGAAATTCTAAGCTATTACAAAGCTTCGAGAATGGAGGTACAAATTAATGAATGGGAATGAGTCAAATGCGATTACTAAGTTCAAATAGCAAACAATACAACCAAATCGAATTTTAACAACTTAACTAGAATTATAACAGTCTATGAAATAAAATTAACTGACAAAGTATAAAATTTTTTGGTATTTTTGTTTATGAGAAAATAAATTAATTTGTAATTATTTTTTGAATTGAAACTAAAAATTAACAAAATTAAATCTGAACTAAAAACGTCATTTAAAGTAAATCTAAACTAATTTAAAAATCCAAATAAAATTAACCTAAACCAAGCTAATTAAAATAAATTAATTCTAAAGTTTATTGACTAAATATAAATTAAGTTAAGTACAACTAAATAAAATTAACCTAAAACAAGCTAATTAAAATAAACTAATTCTAAAGTTTATTGAGTAAATCTAAATTAAAGTTAAATACAACTAAATAAAATTAACCTAAAACAAGCTAATTAAAATAAATTCTAAAGTGTATTGATTAAACCTAAATTAAGTTAAATATAAACTAAAGAAAATTAAACTAAAACAAGTTAATTAAAATAAATTGATTTTAAAGTGTATTGATTAAACCTAAATTAAGTTAAATATAAACTAAAACAGGTTAATTAAAATAAATTGATTTTAAAGTGTATTGATTGAACCTAAATTAAGTTAAATATAAACTTAAAAAAATAATTATCTCTCAAACTCTCAGTCTTCTCTCCTCATCCAAACTTCCTCTCAACCAAAACGTGTATTATTCATCACCTCTCTTCCTCACAGACGCCGGATCGTTCTACCATGAAACAAACTGCCTTAACTTTTTTGATTCAAACCTCTATCAACTTCTCTATGAAATCCTTCATTCGGCGGCCAAAACTAGAAAACCCTAACTTGCTTCAAGTTCAAATTAAATTCTTCATTTTTATCAATCTTAACAGTGATCATAGGGGTTTTGTTCCTTGAACTATGAACTATAACATGGTATAAAGGAAACAGCGAAAAAGATGAACTCTTTGGATTTACCTGTGAGGCTAGGGTTTGCGTTGGTCGCGTTTTGCGAAATAGAGGAGAGGAGATCAAAGCTGAGGCTTTAATCTTCTAGGTATGGTGTCTGAATCTTCTTCTTTGTACTTTTTTTTCGATTTTGCTTCTGTATATTTGCTGATTCTGTTTGGTTTGAGACTAAGGGTTTATAGATATTCTAGCCCAATGTTGTTGCTCGAGATTGCTGGTTTTGTGTTGTTTTTTTGTATATTGGCTTAGTATTGTCTTTGGTTCTTTATACTTGCTGGATATTTTGTATATTGCTGTGAAAAAGGTGTGGCTGAGGCAGGTAGTTTTGGTAATGGTGTTTTCAGTGATATTGTGTTGTAAAAAAATGGAAGGAGTTTGATGGAAATATATGAGTATCATTGATTTTCGTATGGTTTTCTTTTTGACCTCTCTCTCCTTGTTTTGCTTGTACCTCTCCCCTCTATATTAATAATAGAATCGAAAAGAAAATGGGGGGAAACTATCATCCATTTGAACAATTGTGGTATACTATTCTGATGTTCCTTGTTGTAGTTTTTGGTTTTTGCCATTTTTGTACAATTCTTGGGCAGGATTTGGACAATTTTGTGCACAGTTTTAGACAGTTATGCAGAGCTGTAGCAGAAGCAACAAGGCTGTTTGTTTTATGATAGCAGCTGGCTTGGTAATTTTGGGATTGCTAGTGGCCTAGGTGATATATTTCTCTTTCCCTCTTCATATTTCTATGATACAAAGCCAACTTGCTTTTTCTTTACTCAAAAATTTTGAAGGGTTTGCTAGTTTAGGAAAATGATGAGGCCATGTTTTGACAGCTTGCTATGTTTTGCATTGCTGTTTGACTGTGTTTTTCCTATGTTGCTTCATGGACTATTGCTGATTTTGCTATTGGTTTGGCTTACTTTGTTGCTTTGCATTGCTGCATTGTTGTGTTGGAGCTGCTATTATTGTTGCAGGTTTTTGCTTTTGCTTTAGCAGCCTGCTGCTAATCTTGCAGTTGCTGTTTGATTGTGGCAGTTTGTTTGGCTTGTTGCAGATTTGGTTTTGCTTTAGCAGCCTGCTGCTAATCTTGCAGTTGATGTTTGATTGTGGCAGTTTTGCTTTTGTTTGCATGCTTGTTATTTGGCAGCTTGTTTGGCTTGCTGCAGATTTGGTTTTCCCTGCTGTAGCTTTAGGCAGCTTGGCTGCTACTGGCCTACTGTTAGCTTACTTGGGCAGTTTGCTGTTTGCAGTATTCCCTTGGTGACTTGCTTGTTGTTTTCTTTGAACTTGCTTGCAAATTTCTCCTTTCCCCCCTTTTTGTGAACCAAGAAATACAAACTCTTTTTTTTTTGTGATTTGCAATTGGGGAAAATGGATTATGATGAAATAAAACATCTTTAAATCTGATTCCTACATCTAAACCCTAGTGATGAATTTTCCTTTCTTTGCATCACTTTTTTTTGAATTGCTAACTTTCTTTTCTTTGTTTCAATAACATGAGGCGTGGATAGCAAGCGAGGACTATATGGATAACCTGAAGATGAAGCAAAGAAGACTTGCAGAAAAAGAACAAAAATATCTTTCTTTGTATACAAAACAAAACTTGTAATTTATGTTTTACTTGTAATGTAATGAATATAAAGTTTTTTTTTTTGAGAAAATTTGTAAACTATGAAATTCATTGTGTAAATCTTGAATTTTGAAATTCTCAATTGAATGCTTTGAATGATACGCCTTGGTTTGGTAACTTGAACCTCAAGCCATCACGAATGAATTTGTAACTTGTATTCAAAGCAAACAACAAAATGATCAGATAAATCAAGTATTTTGTATTTTTAAACAAAATAAATGTTTTAGGGCTCAAATCTTTTTGACTAATGGACTTCACAATCATGGTTGTTTAAATGACAGCCTTAACCTTTACATCTTGCCCCCGTCAAGTTTGCATTCAAAAATGAACTTGCGTGCCATGCTCAATAAAAATATGGAATTTCAATGCCAAACAAATATGTTTCGAGAATATCTGTCAATCTTTAAACAAAATTGTGATTAAGAACATTCAAAATCAACAAATGCCTTGCGACGATTTGATAATTATAAAATCTTTCAAACACAATTTTCCTCTGATTCTTTGAAGATAAACCCGTGAACGACATCACATATGACCATGACCAGAAATAAACGTCTCAGGGTCTTGTAATTTGAAGAAATCATAATTCTTAGAAATCAGACGACTGTTGTTTGAAATTAGGTCAAAATTAATTATGCGACTTCTAACGCATTCGAATTTTGGTGATCTTCTACACGTAATCAACTCTTGACATGTGAAGATAAATTTGATATGGCATCAAGGAGAATCAAACGCAAGGAAAACCGCTCAAAAATATTGAATAATGAAGAAGTTACGATCGTTTGAATTTGTTCTCGCAAAAAGAGCGATTTTGGGGTTGATGTAGTCATTTTTAGTTATCTGGACCATTGATTGAGAAAATTTTCAATGCGAGGTTTGAAAACTGATCTAAACAACCTTGAGGAGACATGAAGACCTGTGAAGACCATTTGAAACCTTGAATACTCAATTTTCTTTGAGAAATGCAAAACCCTAATTGCTGACTTACTGCCTAGGAAGAGAATATGTCCGATCAACTTCTGAGCCAAATTAGGTATTTGAGAAACCCTAGGATAGCATCTTGAATGAAAAATGGGAGGGAAAATTTTGGGGTACAACAGGGACTAAGATCGTTTACCGAAGGCAACATCGAAGGGTCATCGAGGGACTACGATCTTTTAATCGAGGGTCTTTGCTTAAACATCCCATGTTTGAAGGACATGACTATTTTAATCCGAGGCAACAAGTGAGGTTAACCTTAGAGGTGCATGTGTGCAAGGCGTATTGATTTCAAGTATTTTATCTTGAATTAGGGTTTTCGCTAGGTTTGATTTTAAGTCTTGTCATGCAAACCCTAATTACTAACAATAATAAGGAAAATGATAAATTGCGGAATTTAAATGTCATACGCTATGGGGGGTAACAAGTTTGTGAATGAGGAGAATAAAGAAATAAAGCCCTAATTATCTATTACAAACCATTGAATATGAATAATAATAGAATGTACAAAATGTAAAGAGGAAGAAAGAAATTGTTTTTTAGAGTTTTTGATAGAAAGGTTTAAAGGTTAACTTAATCAACTAATTAATTTTGATTACAAGAGAAATTAATTAATTTTAACAAAACCTAGTGTCTAAGTTATTAAAAATAAAACCTAAGTCTAATTTAATTAAATTAAAACCTAAGTCTAATTTAATTATCTAAAACATAATTTTGTGAGGTTTTATTTGTTTAAAAAATAAAGTAAATAAGATAAAATAAAAAGAATTGAATTAAAATAATTAAAATCTAATTACTCAAGAAATTATTTTTTTTGTATTTTTGGTTTAAATAAAATAAATAGATAAATAAAAATAATGAAGAGAAATAAAATAAATAGGCTGGGTGTTAAAAAAGTAAAATGGGAGTTTAAAAAGAAAATGGAGTGTCAGGCCCAAAGGAGCTTTTTTTTTTGCTTAAGTCGGAAAATCAACTAAAAAATGTATATGGGCCTGCGCTAAAAAGTAATTTGCAGGGTGTATAAAAGCAAAAACAAAAAGGCCTAAACAAAAGTCCAACGCCTATCATAATTCCATGTGGCTGGTTTTAAAGGGTCCATGATGCACATGTGAGCCTGGAGCGTTTGATTTAAATTTATGATGATCATGTGGTGAGAGAATGAGGAACACCATGCGCTTCCTGTACTTGCATGCATATAATATTATAGAAACAAATATGAAAGAAATAAAAGGATACTACTGGGGCTCGAACCCAGGTCCCTATAGATCAATGCCTTAGCGCGCGCTTCTTTGCCACTGGGGTGGTTGTTTCATCGATAATAATGCAACTTCAACATAATATAAAATAAACCCGCTTCTGAGTTTGAAAATGACTTCATCTTCAACCTTACGCGCGCAGAGAAGAACACCACCATGGTTGAATTCTGAACTTGCTCATTTCTCAACCATTTTCAAAAATGTAAACATGAAAGTTGTTCAATTTTTCAACAGGAATTCAACCATATAAACATAAGTTATAAATCAAAGATGAATGAGAATTTTAATGGTACCAAATAAGAACCTATTTTTTTCAGAAAGTTCAACTTCAAAATTCACATCACTCAGGCAATATAAATGAAAACTATATGCATGGTTAGCTTCAGGGAAATGATGTCTACATTTTTCATTCATAAAGTATCCATTAATGATGCTTGTATAAGGAGTTCAAAGTTGAGAAAACTTACCTCAAAACTGGAAATAGTTTTTGGAGTTTGAGCACTTCTGGAGGTGTTGTGATGATCTGAGCAGCTTCATTGAACTCTTAGGAAGCAAATGCAACTCTTACTTTATGCTGAAAGTGCATGAATCTTCCTGGAAAAGTCAAGTTGCAGGTGGATGATTTTGAGTTTGGAGGATGATGAAGATGAAGTTACAGTTATGAAATGGGGCTTGGGATGAGTTCTAAATGAGGTATAGAAGCTTTCTTATTGATTTAGAGTGAAAACGCACAAGTGGATTATGAGTTTGATGTTTTTGGCTAGAAATTAAACTAATGGAGGTTTTGTGTACAATTCTGAGTTTCAGGGAGTTTGTGAGTGTTTCAAAGCTTTTCCATTCGTGATTTGGCTTGTAAGTAACCTCTCTATTTATAGAGGAAAGTTTTGAGGGAAGGAGAACGTCAGAATCAAAGGATCACATGTTATGGTTTTGAAACTTATTTTTGAAGCAAACATGAAATACATAGTTTCAATGCATAGTACAAACATGGTCTGAGTAGTTAGAGGCTCTAGACAAGTTGCTTCTGGCTTTGAGATTATGCGTGTTCGGAAGAAATAAGTGCAAAGCTCGAGGAGAGTGGACTTTATGATTAAAGCCACTTTTCCAAAATGGCAATGTTACCTTTGTGCCAAAAATGGATTAACCACTTGGACAATGGCTCGAGCATTTGGATCATAGCTCAATCAGTTGTGTAAACAATTAATTATGGAGTGATTTTCAAGTTAGAAGCCTGCAAAGTAAGATTTATGCAGCATGGCTTGAGATTGGATCATAAGTTTCATCATAAAATGACCTAAAATTCAAGCTTGTGATGCCATCTTCTTCTCTTCGAAACTTCTAGCTCAAGCATGATTTTTTCAAGTTCTTGGACATTTTGGAAAGCTTGAAACATTGTCTACAACCTTCATGTTGACCACTTTGGATAAGTCAACTTGGAACTTGATGAAAATTGGCCAAGAAGTTAGGACAAAAATCTGCCTAAACTTGTTGAAAATTTCACTAAGTGTTTATACAAAAATGTCATGACTTCATGGGCCTATATCTCTTAATCTAAGCACTTTTTGGACATCAACCCTCAAGGAAAAGGTTGTAGGATTCATCAAGATCTACAACTTTCATGTTGAAATTTTTCCTTGAAGCATCTTGCATCTTGGTGAAAATTTTCATGAAGTAGTGAAAATCTTGACATTTGTTGACTTTTCTTGACTTTCTTGATTCTTGATGATCAATTTTGATATTTTTTGAATGTCTTGATGGATTTTTATCTTTTAAATTCAATGTTGACCAAAAAGTCAAAGTTTGACTTTTGTGTATTAGTTGACTTTTCATCAGTTGATCCAAATTCAACTATCAATTCTTTGATCTTGAGAAATGATTTGAGCCATTAAATTAGGTCAATATATTGTGTTTGAGTCCTTGAGATCATGCTTCAATCAATTAGGTCATGTACTAGGTCAAAATTCAATGATCAGTCATTCCCAATCAAAACCCTAATTTTGACCCAATTTTGCCCCTTTGATGATTTGAATGCTTTCATTGAGGAATTGTGATCAACCCTTGATCAATTTATGAATATGACTCCAAAATGTTGATGTTGGTAAAAAATCATGAAGTTTGACTGTATGTTGACCACAGTTCACTTTTTGCCCAATATAGTTAATTTCCAGTCATTTGAGTAATTGATTGAGAAAATTTGTGGTGCAAGACTTGAAACTTGGTATGAGAATTCTTGGAGACCCTTTATGAATCATGAAAGTTACTTGAGGCATCAAAAGTCCAATTTTCCTTGAGAAAACCGAAATCCTAATTTGTGGACTCAATGCTTAGGAGGTGAGCTTGTTTGATCAACCCTTGAGAATCCTTGAGCAATTGAGATCTTTGGTGAGAAATGTATTGAGAAAAGAGAGGGAAAATTTTGAGGTACAACAATATGCGTGTGTCGTACCCCAAATTTGTCCTACCCCGTCGATTATGTTTTTAAGATAAAAAAAATATTAAGGATGTTACAGCAATATCTGATGGCCCATTCTTAAAATTTAAGTCAACCAGGGGGGATATTTTAATTCAGGAAAATGGGGTTTTCTAAATCAGAAAGACCCATTTATCCGTAGGCCCATTTACCAAGCATGTTGGCCAAGGGCCCGTGCGATTCGAATAGAGAAATTTATTTTAGAAATAATTATTAAGTTATTAAGCATATTTAAGTTTAAGTTGATGTTAGTAAAGAAAGTGGGTGTGGAATTTTGACTAAAGGTCCATTAAGGTTTTGGCAACCCATTTGGTATCTTGATGATATGTTGTTTTAAGAAAAAGAAGGTATTAGTATTAAAACTTTTTATTATAAGAATAAATAAATTAAATATATTTCTTTGTAAAAAAAACATAGTATATTTTTATTACTGATTTTATAATAATGTTTTCATATAATTCATTTATTAAAGATTGTTGTTTAGAAGAAAAGTGGTTGGATTATTCTTAAGAAAGCTTAAGAAATGTTTTATTTACTGTTATTATCCAAAGTTTTGTTTTATTAAATATGTTATCAGAGTTTGCAAAAAAAAATATTTGTGTAATAATGGACCGGTTGGGCCCAGTCTGTATAAAAAAATGTTCTTATTTGTAGTGTTGTTGTTTTTTGATAGACATGCTGAATTGGTTGCTAAAAATTATTAAAGTTGGATAAAATAATATAGCTATAGGCCTTTATGTTACAAAAAAAAGAAGAGCATTCTTGGCTGTAAAAAAAATGATGTTGGGCTAAGTGAGGTAACCATTAGCGCCAGCCCAAGTCTGATAAACAACAATTATAGCTATCTAACCAAAGATATGCGCCTAACATCTACTGTTCAGATTAATAAGGAAAACAATAAATCAAATCCTATTACAACATATCAAAATCAACTACGAATGAATCAATATATTTTCTAATTCAATCAACTACAAAATCAAAGCTCTTTTATTCCAAATCTGAAATTACAACGAAATTTGAAAATCATAAATTATATCCAGTTACAAATGATAGCAAATCTATTACAACTGCAAATCAGAATCAATCCCTAATTTCTATCTAAAGAAATCAATCTGTAACGACAACTCAAAACCCTAAAATTCCTAAGGATATAAATAAACAAAGTGAAGAAACAGAAAGGGGGGAAGGTTGGCTAAGGGAAGAGGTTGAACAGAACAAGAACAAAAAAAAAGAAAATTGGGAGACGGAGATGGTGACAAACTCGTTGCAATGAATATCCAGAGATGAAGGTGATTAGAGTTTCCAGATCGGAAACCCTAATCACCTTAGAGCGTCGCCACTGCCATGCCATCTTCTGCCACCACTAAACACTGCCATTCGACGTCACCTTCAATCAAAAAACATGTAAAACAAGGAAGGAGGAGAAGAGTTAAAGACCCAAATCGGAGCTTAGGAAAACCAGAAACCGCGAAAGGGGAAAGGACGACTTAGCTTGCGATTCGTTTCGTTTGAGGGTTGTATCAGGCTTGATGGATGGTGGAGATAGAAGTTGTGGTTAAGCCACCGCTGAGATTGGGGTTGGAGAAGACAGAGTTTAGGGTTGAAGGAGGTGACTGTATCGCGAGGGTTGTTGTAGGCAAGAGAGAGAGGACAAGTTTTATTCTGAAGAGCGTAACAACAAAAATGAAAATGAAACGATGAAAACAAAGTTATGTATTTCATTTGGATTGTATACCCACGCGTGCACCATAATATTATACTCCATCGCTTGGCATCCACGTGATCTCAATCAGGCGGCCATGAGGCCAAGCCCCACTATAAGATTTGTGCACCTTGCCTCACAGGATCATCTGACCCCTTCAATATCCGGGGTGGGCCTAAGCCCAACGCTACGCACACCCCCTTTCATGTCAATTTATAAATTACCACGCGCCATACACCCCCCTGCCCATCCTGTGTATTGGGCTTTATGTCAGTTTATTTTTTACACCCCCTGTTTTTACTCATCAACTAATAATGCACCCCCTAGGTTTTTGCTTAAACAATCTTTTTTTTATTATTTCTTTTATAGTTTTCATATATTGTATTTTATATATTTTATTTTATTTATATTATGTTTATTAATTATTTGTTAATAATTATTATTATTATTATTATTAATTTTATAACCACATATTAATAATTATTTATCGTACGTAAATATTATTATATGATAAAATAAATCATTTTCATGTAAAAATTGCACATATTATTTTCACGTATATTGCATTAAAATATTTATCATGTATTAATCAAGATTTTTGCAACTCATACAAATTAAAAAACATAAACAAACCTCAAACTATTTTCGCGAACAAACTAAGCTAATCAACAGTCTTTTTTCACAAATGGGTTTCGAACTAATTTTGGCTTACTGCGTGCTCAGTCAAAATTTTTGCAATCACTACTCCCGACCGAGTGCGAAGTAATTCAAAATATGTTCGTAAACCCTAAAAGACACCAAACCATACGAACTACGAATTGGGACTTTGATTCCTCATAAGAGGATACGTAGGCATACATAAAAAATCATAGCGAGTTCCCCTATAAAAAAATTTTAAACCCTTCCTCTTAATTAAAATTTAAAACCCTACTTTACCCGAACCTAAACCTAAAACCTAATATCCTTGTGAACAAGGTAGATGAAAGGTGCCTAACACCTTCCTTTCGTCTAATTGAGTCCGTAACCTAGAATCTTTGTCTGTGAATTAGGGTTTTCGGTTAGGTTCCCTTCCCTAGGATAAAAACTAATAGTGGCGACTCTTGATTAAAAAAACATGTTGCTACAGCTGGAGATTCTACTGGGGACTCTCCTTAACCCTAGGTTTAGGTATTTTTGGGGTTTATTATTTTTATTTGCTTTATTTAATTATTTGCACTAATTCTATTTATTGCGTTATTTATTTATTGTCAATTTCTCTTATTATCATATATATTTACTGCGTGGCGGGATTTCTCTATTTCAAAAAAATATTCTCAAATAACCTTAGCAAGAAGTTTCGTCTATTAGCTTAGGGGTTACATCATCCCTGCGAGTTTATGTGACGACTTCGCCTAGAGTCGGTGAACTTCCAAAAAAGGAATACTTATCGAGAGATATCCTCTTGACGAGTAGGAATTTGGAAGGTCACCCATGACTCTTTGTAACGGCCTTAACCTAAAATCTCATGAAGAGACCTTTCACGACTTTGAGACGAAAGTTTCGGTCTGTAAAGAGGCTCCACCTAAGGGAGGCCATTGCGCCTTTTCCCTCTGGTGTTATTCATGATACCCTTAGGGAAGCCACCTTTTGGGAGGGTAGATCAATTATAGGTCAAGACTAAGGAACCTACCTTATAAGGGTACTTATAACAAAACCCAGTCAATGAACCATACATCCCTACCTTATAGGGGTATTTATTACAAAAATCTTGTCATTCGACCCTACACCCATGCATTCATACATTTCAGATATTCGTCATGCATTTCATATATTCGCCACCCTACATTTGTCTTATTCATGGGGTACAAGAAAATAAAATCGAGATCTCGGTGACTGTCTTTAAAAATGGATACAGAAGGAAACAACTTGTCCACGTTAGTGTGCCAAACATGTCTGAAATCAAGGCCACAAAAGGGAAATAACATGCTGAATATTTTCTCATGTTATGTCCAGCAACAGTGGTTGGTTTCAAAAGCAGATATCTCAGGCACGCCTAGAATACTTATCTCCTTGTGGCCTGATTTCACGCAAATAAAGTTTTGGCTAAAGATTGTAATATTTTTCAATATCTGAATTACGTTACCTTCAACAAATGCGTTTTGTTTCCACATCTCGTTTGCGTATCTATTTTAAAGATAGTCGCTAAGTAAAATAATAAGCAAAAGACGGATACGTACCCAAGTGAATAGGAAAGTTAACCCCTTTCATATCCGTACACATTCATTCGCACACATGCACTCACAAACACTCGCATATCATATCAAAATTCATTTTTCCACAAACATCTCTCCAGTTGAACCATTGGTAGAAGAAAATCGCCACCTCCTTGGCCTCCGTACCAAACCAGGGCGTATCAATAAAAAGCAATGGAGAAAATCGAGGAAACTCAGGCTGTGTTCAAAGAGGATTGTAGCGGTGAAAATCGGAGATCAAGCTATTAATTAACTTGACTCACAAAAGCAAGAGTCTCCACCGCGCTTTATTATTTCCAAGGGAAAAGGGAAAAGAGCGAAACAAAACCCTAAAATATGCAATGTAAAGTAATACTTAAAAGTAATAAAAATACAATGCGTTTTTGAAAGAGATCGAGAGTTCGAGGGTTGGTTATACAATGGGAAGGTATTAGCACCCAGTGCATCTGCGGTACTCCGCAGGAACCTTTTGAAATATCTGTTTTTTGGTTAAAATTGTTTGTTTAGTTAAATGGGTACGGATGAGATTTTTGAAGATACGAAGACCTAGTGTCGAAGTTTTGACTTAAAAGGTGTGAGTTTAAAATTGAGTCTTTTGGGAAAATTATCTTAAGTTTGGCAAAATAGTAAACAAGCAAAAATGAATGAGGGTATTCGCATGATCGTATTAGATATTTGATGACATGAAGTTAACAAATTAATACTTTCCCTTGGATTAGACGCAAATAAAAATATAAAGATTAAATAATCGAAAAGAAATTAAACAACTAACAATTAATCAAAAATAAAAGAAAGACAATTGTAATATAATTTTTATGGCGTAAACAAAATATAAAGATCGAATAATTGAAAAAAAGGAAATTAAATAACTAACATTTAGTCAAAATAAAAGAAAGACAATTCTAATATAATTTTTATGACATTTTTTTTAGGTGAAAAATAATTATAAACCTATACTATTTTTGTATTTTTTCTGATTTTTTACTAACAACTAAAATTAACTAATTCAATAAATAAAAATCTAATAAAACTAAATTAAATAAATAAAAGTAATTAGATAAAACAAAACAAAAAAATCCAAACAACGCTAAATGATTTTGTGAAAGCTAAATAAGATAAAAAGAATTTTTTTTAACATTTATCTCCAACCAATCAATTAGTGACAAGTGGAAATAAAAACAATGATAAAAACTATACAGTAATATAAACATACAGTGAGTGTGAACTGAAATCATTTGCAACCTACAATCTCCCTTTCACCTTCTCCCTTTGTCCCTCTTTTCTGAACATCATTAAACAAAAACAAAAAAAAATCAAACTAGAAGTCAATTAGCAGATAACATACGAAATTAGATCCATGCCGTCGATGATTGTCAGAGCTTCTTTTGGCGCAGATTCAGTTATGTGGTTGCAGGGCGCGATTGGAGGTTCAGTTAGTGGCGGAAGGGAGTTAGCGATGGCGGTTGTTTGCCGGTTGACAGAGACGGTGGTCGACATCGGTTTCTATGATGTGAGTGGTGGTGGATATGGGTGGTGATAGTGAAGTGATAGAAGAATGGGTTTATGGATGAAGGGAGAGGAAGTTTGAAGGGTCACAGAGTGGGTGAGTCGCGGTTGGAATTAAAGAAGTGTGAGGTCGGTTATTGGCGAAAGAAGCCGTTATGGAGACATAGGAAGTTCTGAAATGGAAGTTTGTGACAGTTAGTGTGTGGACCGATTGGTTTGAAGCGGAACTGATAGAGGTTGGGTTGATGGTTTTCGGTTGGGTAGGAAGATCATAGTTTATCACCAAAGACACTTGCTGAACATCAATACCACGAGCCAAGAGGTCGGTGGTAATGAGAATTCTGGAAGAACCGAAGCGGAATTCACGCATGATGATATCACGAGTGATTTGGTCCATGTCTCCAAGGGTGGCTGAGACTGTATGGTCCCTGCCTCGCATCTTATCAGTGAGCCAGTCCACCTTGCGCCTTGTGTTGACAAAAATGACACTCTGAGTGATGGCCAGAGTCTCATAAAGGTCACATAATGTCTCTAGTTTCCATTCTTCCTTGTCAACATTCACATAAAACTGCTTAATACCCTCAAGGGTCAATTCATCACGCTTTACCAGAATTCTCACTGGCTTATTCATGAACTTCCTGGTGATCTCCAAGGCTTCTGGTGGCATTGTAGCAGAGAACACTCCAACCTGAATTTTAGGTGGCAGCAGCTGGAAGATATCATAGATCTGGTCCTTGAAACCACGAGAAAGCATCTCATCAGCCTCATCCAAAACGAACATTTTAATGATGTCGGACCGAAGAGACTGTCTTCGCAGCATGTCAAACACACGTCCAGGAGTGCCAACAACAGTATGGACACCAGTTTGTAGAATACGCTGATCCTCACGAACGCTAGTGCCACCAACACAAGCATGAACTTTAACACCAAGGTAATTACCAAGAGCTCTCATAACCTTCTCAATCTGCTGTGCAAGTTCCCTTGTTGGTGCCAAAACCAAAGCCTGGCACTGAACCAAACCATAATCAAGCTGTTGCAAAATTCCAGAACAAAAGGTTGCAGTCTTTCCAGTTCCAGACTGAGCCTGCTGAATCACATCTAGACCTTTGCAGAAAGGAACAATCCCCATTTGCTGGATTGCAGAAGGCTTCTCAAAACCATAAGCATATATGCCTCTCAGGAGATTTTCTTGCAATCCCATATGATCAAAAGTACCAAAGACTTCATCATAAGTGGTGATGAGTTCTTGTCCATCAGTGGAAAGCAATTCATTCATCTTAGTGTCATACTGCTTCGTATCAAATTGCGAACCTTCCGGAGCCAAACCTGCCATACATCGCGAACGCAGGTAGATGGTGGCTGGTGGGTTGTTCGACGAGGAGGTTAAGGGAGGGAGAAAAGGGAAGACGGGGAGGAAGCGGAGGGAGAAAAGGGAAGACGGGGAGGACCATGATTGGTTGGTATTGGAAGCGGAGAGAGTGGTGCCGGGGTTGACGGTGGTGACGACGGTGGTGAAGATGAGAAGAGTTGAAAATAGAAAGTGGGAATTAAGGTACATGTTTTGAGGTTGTTTGAATGGGATTTGTGTGAATGTGTTGTTGGATGCATTTGTAAGGTGTTTTTGGTTGTGTGTGTGTGGAAATTTAGTTTAGAGTGATGAATGATGATGGTGTTGAATTCAATGACGAGTGAAATGATGTGAAGAATTTCAAGGCTTTGATATTGTTTTCAGGTTTAATCCAATCCGTCCAAAATTATTAAATTTGCATCTATCCGTTATTTTTGCTAACAGCCAATAAGAATCAAGCACAGTGTAAATAATATTTTTTGTGACCAAATAGCCCTTAAATGATAAAAATAACCAAAAAGACTAAAAATATTAAAATTAACTCCATTTAAAATAATTTTTTTGAATCGTTTTTGAATAAAGAATAAAGACCCAAAATGACTAAAAACAATAAAAAAACGGAAGAAAATTTATCCGAAAAATTAATATGAACACATTAAAATAAACTACATGTCACAAAGATTAAATAAAAAATATTCAAAAAGTCGAAATCAAAATAAAATGATAATAAAAATATCGGGCTAAAACAGATGTTTACGGTTAAAAACGAGACTTCAAATTGTATCGAAAAAATAAAGCGAGCATACCGTCATAATCTACACGAAACGCAGATTCATAAAATGATCGGTAAAGGGTGAAAACTTGAAATATTTTTCTCGCTAATTTCCCGCATAGTGTCGAATCGCTTTTAACAGTCTGTCTATAAAACCGAAATATTTTTATTATCGACATATAAACAACTTGGAGCAATGCAAGAAAATAGTAAACAAATAAAAATGAATGAAATGAAATGTCGGGTATTTTACAACTGAAAGACGATGCAAACTTTGATTTAAACTGACTTTTTCTGGTCAACTTAAATATGACTAATGATGCAAAATGTGATGAATGAAGATATTTACTAATGATTGTGACCAAATGACAAAATATGGTATGAATGTGCGACTGAAAAAATTAGGGGCGAAATTTAGGGTGCAACAGTTGTGCCTTGATGAATCAGTCTTCCAGAATCAACAATCAACTGTACTTCGGGCTTGGGAGACTCAAAACTTTAATTGAGGCGCGACACCTAATTCTCTTGATTCAGACCTGTCTCTGCACATGACACAAAAGAAAACATGAACATACACCTTTGTATGCGATTAGAAATTAGTGATACATATGCTAAAAATGTTCAAAACACTTGACAATCTTCGCATAGTCAAAGCTCGAAGGTGAGACATTAAAACCGACCGTATTTCGTGACCTTGACTTATCTTTAAAAAAATGCAAAAACAAAAATGGGATCTTAGGTCAAAAATTGGGGTACAACAGCTGCCCCTATTTAAGTTTCTTCTATCTGGAGATATGAAGATTGGGATCTTCATTTCGACGAGATTGAAGGGACTTAAATATAGAATACACAATTTTTGGCCTTAAGATACCGCGATTATGCTCATGATATGATATGAATGTAATGCTCTGCATTTTATGGGGAATGACCCCATATGAGACAAACTATGCTGGAGAAACCAAGCATATTATACAGTAATCCTACAGAGGAAAAGGTGGTAACTCCACTGGGGGAAACAGAGTCATAGACTTCAAATGAGAGACTCTTGAATGATTTACATCAGTGTTGATACTGGAAAAGAAATGATTTACATCAGTACTGAGACTGGAAAAGCATATGATTGACGTCAGTACGGTGATTGGGAAAGGAAATGATGGACATCAGTACTGAGACTGGAAAACGATTGACATCAGCACTGTGGCTGGAAAACAAAATGATTGACATCAGCACTGAGACTGGAAAACAAAATGATTGACATCAGCACTGAGACTGGAAAACAAAATGATTGACATCAACACTGAGACTGGAAAATGATTGACATCAGCACTGTGGCTGGAGAATGATTGACATCAGCACTGTGGCTGGAGATAAACATCTCTGATTTCTGAATTTTACCAAGAACGGTAACACATTTCTTCTTTAACCAAGATATCGCTTCAAAAGGATAAAATACAAGCTTCCCCACGGGACTTTTCCGAAAGGGATGCCATTTGCTGAGTAGACATTATTGTTGGGGATACACAAGCTGCTCAAATAAAGAGGCCGCCACTTGCTTCCTTTCAAAGGTGTCAAAAACATACAAGCTGCTCATAAAGAAGCTGCCACTTGCTACTTATAACCCACAAGCTGCTCATGAAGAGCTGCCACTTGCTGCCTTCAAAGAATATCAAAGCATACAAGCTACTCATGAAGAGTCCGCCACTTGTTGCCAATAACCTACAAGCTGCTCATGAAGAGCTGCCACTTGCCATCTTCAAAGAATATTAAAGCACACAAGCTACTCATGAAGAGTCTGCCACTTGTTGCTTATAACCCACAAGCTGCTCATGAAGAGTTGCCACTTGCCATTTTCCGTACAAGCTGCTCATGAAGAGCTGCCACTTTCCGTTTTCCAAAGAAAAATAACGTACAAGCTACCCATGAAAGGACTGCCACTTGCTGTTTTTAAAAAGTGTTGATAACATACAAGTTGTCCATGAAGAGACTGCCGCTTGCTGTTTTTAAAAAGTGTTGATAACATACAAGTTGTCCATGAAGAGACTGCCGCTTGCTGTTTTTAAAAAGTGTTGATAACATACAAGTTGTCCATGAAGAGACTGCCGCTTGCTGTTTTTAAAAAGTGTCGATAACATACAAGTTGTCCATGAAGAGACTGCCGCTTGCTGTTTTTTTAAAAAGTGTTGATAACATACAAGTTATCCATGAAGAGACTGCCGCTTGCTGTTTTCTCAAAGATACCCATAAAATATCATGAAGATATTGCTGGAGGTGAGAATCAATAATTTCATCGAGGATGGACAAACTGCTCATGAAGAGACCGCCATTTGTCGTAGAGAAATCAGAAATAATCAAACTGCTCAAATAAATAGTCAGTCGCTTGTTGTCATGCCGATATTCCAGAAGAAGGTTGTGATAACACTACTGGGGAATAAAGTTCATCTTCAATGGGGAACCATGAATAAATCCTTCTTGAGGAGACCAAGTATTTATGTTGCAAAATAAATGCACTCTCCATCTAGGTTTCACAGCCTAGAGAGATCCACAGGGTATCGTTCACAAGAGACAAAACTCAATCCAGGAATAAACTGGAGAGAAAATAGTCAAACAAGACTCCACCCAATGAGGAAACAACTCAAATGGGGATTTATCCTATCCAGAGATGGAAAAGGAAAGCTAAAGCAAGGTTCTTCCACGAGAGTTAACTCAATGGGGAATTAGAAAGGAGGCGCACTTTCTGCTTAAGTTGACACTCTATTTGGAAAGATCAAATATGCTATTTGAATTGACATAACCAAGATATACGAACCTAAAGACATCAACAAATACAAATGTGCATGCATGATGCAAGTATGAATAAATAAATGCATGTCATGTATATGCTGACAAAACAAATAGAGAAGATAGACAAAAGATGATAGGACATCCCAGTACAACCCGACACTCGGCTAATCTCAACAAGATGGGAACATTACTGAAGATAGAACACAAGCCATCATTGAAGTAAAGTCCTTTTACAAGGCTTAAATCTCTCTGGAGAGGAAAGTATTTTCAGTAGAAAACCCAAAGTCCAGTCTTCTATCGCAAACAATCCATTGAAAGGATAACAACACAAACACTGTTTCAGCTAGAAAAAAGTCATGCTTAGCTGGAGATACTGGGAACACCACCCTCTGATAATGTGTGCAAAACATATCACATATATTAACAAATCTGGATTGCCCCTGGGACTAATTTTGGATGCCCCAAGTAAGCTGCGTGATGCATGACAATTCTTGCGAATAACTTCACTTTTAAAATGCCCCAAGCTATATGGTTGATGAGGAGAAATCGTCTCAAGAGGATTTTACAAAAGACCTGGCATTCACCATGCTCTGGTGTCTTCAAACTCTTAGAGAGATTCATCAAATCTCGACGTGATTGCCCCGGATTGACTGTAGTTGGCACATCAAAGTCTTCAAATTTTGCCCCAAAAGAGTAAACAAGTTGGGAAAGCATTAACTAGGAGAAGCAACATGTTCGTGCTTAAGGTCTTCATGTGACATGCCCCTGGATATGATTTTTTTCTTGAAATGATTCGCCAATTACTCAATCATAGTTTTAGGCCTTAAAAGAATAAACTCATCACTAGTGCTTATATGTGAGCTTCCTTGATATCAAACAAATGTTTTGCAGTTAGAAAAAGTTTATTATGAGAATGAAAATTCTAATGCAACAGTTATGTAAGTCTTGAAGATTTTGAAAAGATATCGCACAAACTTTGCGAGTTAGAGAAACATTTATTTTTGTATAGTAAAAGCATATGATACCAACATAACTATTTAGAACATTCATGGGAGTCAGGAACATTATCTCATTGAAGTATGCTTTCAAAATAACCTTGCTTCAATTAGGACTTTTGAAGGTTGTAATGTGGCTTAGTTCATGGTTTTTAGAAAAAAGATTTTAAGGCTCAAAATATTTGGTGCCCACCCATTCTTCATGATGTTCTCCAACCCTATGTTTAGTTAATTCAACATGAGTGTTCATCTCTCAAAAGGATTTTGTGACGGTCAAGGAAACGATGAGGCTTTCGGAGTAGAAATCACCCTCATGTCTTCGTGTTTGTAGTCACCAATTTGTTCTTTGCTGAGGAATTTTCTTTGTAGTCCTTTCTTTGCAATTTTTATTTTCCCTAATTTTTGCCTGAACTAATTTTTTGAATTGACAGTCCAGCGGGATGCCTTAATTTTGCCTAAGTCACACGTTTTCATGTTTTTTGACTTAGCAGGCTTTTTCTTTTTCTCGATTTTTGACTTTTTGAACAAAATGTGTGACATTAGCTTGTCTTTGCTTGTTGAGAGGATTGTGATTGCCTCGTTTCTTGATGAATGAGGGATAACATTGTGGTTCCACATCCTTTAGATTCATTATACATGAAGGATAGCCTTCGTAGTTTCTCTTCAAAAAACATCTTCCTTATGAATTTTGAACACTCAGTCATATTAACTAAAAACTACCCTGCCCCAGGTTAAAATTCAAGGTTTTTTCGTATAGAAAAGAAACTTCTGCTTCAAAGGCTCAAAAGGGGTTAGCAAGGGATTATCTTCCTTATATCTCCGGTGTTTAGGGATTTGAAACAATGCCTGTACATCATCAGCAAGATTTTATCCAAAAGCAAACAACCAGAGATTTTGTGTTCTTTAGATCATCATCCTCCCTTCAATCTCTGCCTAGGCAAGAGAATGAGCAACAATTTGGTATCATAGTGAAAAAGCAATTTAAAATTTGAAAACAAATATGAGTGAAACGAATGAATTTCTTCAAGACAAACATATTCATTGTATTAAGATAATCATTCAGATGCAAACAAGTTCTTACATGCAAACAATGTTTTGATAAACAAGAAAAATTACAACAAGCAGAAATAAGTTAATGATTGGGGAAGGCTTTCCATCTGGACTTGAATCACCAAAAACATCCTTCAAAACTCAAAGTGACCATCAATCGTGTTTACTCTTCGGCGCATGCTTGATTTGAACTTCAAAAACCAACGTCCTTGAATGACAAGATACCACTTCTGACCAACTTCTTAACCTCATTCTTCAAAGCAAAGCAACCCTCCAAGTCATGCCCAGGAGCACCTTGATGAAAAGTACCAATCAAATCAGCTTTGTAGTACCAATGTATCTTCTTAGGAACCTTCGGTGGAGGTCGGGTCTGAACCAAATTCCTCTGCATCAGGATAGGGAACAACTCTGTATAGGTAATTGGAATTGGATCAAACTGGGTTTTCCTCTGATTAGGAACTTTCCGATTCTGTTGATGAATAGGAGAAACATGATGATTCTGACGATGATTATTTCTTCCTCTGGTTCTCTTCTTGGAAAAGTTATTATCAAACTTCTTCACACAATTAGCTGAGCTACCATCTTCATATGAACATCCCTTCCCAACATCTCCTTTTAGACGCACTCCCACATTCACCTTGTCAGGAAGGTCATTAGGTGCATTAACCATCACCTTCTCATGAGAGAATGATTTTAGAGTTTCAGTGAATACTTTTATCATCGCTTCCTCCATCTTAGAAGGATTGACTTGGGCGGTGACCAAAATTTCAACCCAAAACAGTCGAGTGATCCATACCAGCTTTCAAAATAGTCATCTCTCTACGGAGTTCAGAAACCTGTTGCTTGATATTCTCCATTGTTCTCTTAGCGCGAGTGTTGTACTGGTGAGACCAAAGGAAAAATAAGACTCGAAAAAAGACCTTTGAAAGTGAAACAAAAAATGTAGAATGATGTATGATATGCAAAAGAGAGTTTTTATCTAACTTTCAAGGAGCTCAAGATATTAAGTTGTAAACATCGAAGCATGAAGATTGGATCAAAGCGTTGATCAAGTTATCATCAAGATCAATCATCCATTTTGGTGGATTAGGGTTTTCACCCTATCGACACCCAGGATCCATTGAGATTGACGAAACTTGTGATGTTTACAAAGAAAGACCTCCAAATTCCTTGAAAATAAAGTGAAAAGGGTTTTATGGATGCATGAATGCATGGCTATGCAACAACCACAAGCAAGGTCACAAATAAAGTCGAAAGGTTCAACGTCACGAGCATGGAGTCAAGGTAAGGAACACCCCCAAGGTAGGTACTAACGGTTTAATCACACCTGTAGAGCAAGGTTCTAAGAGTTCCCGTAGTCTACATTCCTCCTTCGGATATTACCAACGTCTTGATTACTCAATAATCAGCAATATTCTCAAGAGAAACTCATCCGAGCATAGCATCGCGTAACAATTACTTCCGGATTACTCCGTTATAATCTCCGCGCTACACCTAAAAGGCCAAGATGGGTTAGGGTTCTACGGTTCTCAGCTTCTCTGGCTCCCAGGTCGAAAATAATAATGTCTTCCCAATTACTCGGTAAATAAATATTACGTTCAAAAGGGCCTTCCACTGAGTGGGGGATCTCATGCCTCCTTCTTCGGGATTACTCCCTCAAAGTTAACATGACTATACCGCCCGTCGTATTCCTAAGTGTAACTTAGTCCGGGTATAGGACTTGTCCTTTGTAAATATTATCAACACCCATATAATCATAATATATACATATGATCAAACAATCAAATAATGATAAAACAGATAAAACAAATTAGGCTTAACCCACTTAGGGATGGACCAGCAATAGGTCAATCTTTCCCCAGCAGAGTCGCCAATTCTGTAGCGGTGAAAATTGGAGATCAAGCTATTAATTAACTTGACTCATAAAAGCAAGAGTCGCCACCGCGCTTTATTATTTCCAAGGGAAAAGGGAAAAGAGCGAAACAAAACCCTAAAATATGCAATGTAAAATAATACTTAAAAGTAATAAAAATACAATGCGTTTTTGAAAGAGATCGAGAGTTTGGGGGTTGGTTATACAATGGGAAGGTATTAGCACCCAGTGCATCTGCGGTACTCCGCAGGAACCTTTTGAAATATCTGTTTTTTGGTTAAAATTGTTTGTTTAGTTAAATGGGTACGGATGAGATTTTTGAAGATACGACGACCTAGTGTCGAAGTTTTGACTTAAAAGGTGTGAGTTTAAAATTGAGTCTTTTGGGAAAATTATCTTAAGTTTGGCAAAATAGTAAACAAGCAAAAATGAATGAGGGTATTCGCATGATCGTATTAGATATTTGATGACATGAAGTTAACAAATTAATACTTTCCCTTGGATTAGACGCAAATAAAAATATAAAGATTAAATAATCGAAAAGAAATTAAACAACTAACAATTAATCAAAAATAAAAGAAAGACAATTGTAATATAATTTTTATGGCGTAAACAAAATATAAAGATCGAATAATTGAAAAAAAGGAAATTAAATAACTAACATTTAGTCAAAATAAAAGAAAGACAATTCTAATATAATTTTTATGACATTTTTTTTAGGTGAAAAATAATTATAAACCTATACTATTTTTGTATTTTTTCTGATTTTTTACTAACAACTAAAATTAACTAATTCAATAAATAAAAATCTAATAAAACTAAATTAAATAAATAAAAGTAATTAGATAAAACAAAACAAAAAAATCCAAACAACGCTAAATGATTTTGTGAAAGCTAAATAAGATAAAAAGAATTTTTTTTAACATTTATCTCCAACCAATCAATTAGTGACAAGTGGAAATAAAAACAATGATAAAAACTATACAGTAATATAAACATACAGTGAGTTTGAATCGAAATCATTTGCAACCTACAATCTCCCTTTCACCTTCTCCCTTTGTCCCTCTTTTATGAACATCATTAAACAACAAAAAAAAAATCAAATTAGAAGTCAATTAGCAGATAACATACTGAATTAGATCCATGCCGTCGATGATTGTCAGAGCTTCTTTTGGCGCAGATTCAGTTCTGTGGTTGCAGGGCGCGATTGGAGGTTCAGTTAGTGGCGGAAGGGAGTTAGCGATGGCGGTCGTTTGCCGGCTGATAGAGACGGTGGTCGACATCGGTTTCTATGATGTGAGTGGTGGTGGATATGGGTGGTGATAGTGAAGTGATAGAAGAATGGGTTTGTGGATGAAGGGAGAGGAAGTTTGAAGGGTCACAGAGTTGGTGAGTCGCGGTTGGAATTGAAGAAGTGTGAGGTCGGTTATTGGCGAAAGGAGCCGTTATGGAGACATAGGAAGTTCTGAAATGGAAGTTTGTGACAGTTAGTGTGCGGACCGATTGGTTTGAAGCGGAACTGATAGAGGTTGGGTTGATGGTTTTCGGTTGGGTAGGAAGATCATAGTTTATCACCAAAGACACTTGCTGAACATCAATACCACGAGCCAAGAGGTCGGTGGTAATGAGAATTCTGGAAGAACCGGAGCAGAATTCACGCATGATGATGTCACGAGTGTTTTGGTCCATGTCTCCATGGGTGGCTGAGACTGTATGGTCCCTGCCTCGCATCTTGTCAGTGAGCCAGTCCACCTTGCGCCTTGTGTTGACAAAAATGACACTCTGAGTGATGGCCAGAGTCTCATAAAGGTCACATAATGTCTCTAGTTTCCATTCTTCCTTGTCAACATTCACATAAAACTGCTTAATACCCTCAAGGGTCAATTCATCACGCTTTACCAGAATTCTCACTGGCTTATTCATGAACTTCCTGGTGATCTCCAAGGCTTCTGGTGGCATTGTAGCAGAGAACACTCCAACCTGAATTTTAGGTGGCAGCAGCTGGAAGATATCATAGATCTGGTCCTTGAAACCACGAGAAAGCATCTCATCAGCCTCATCCAAAACGAACATTTTAATGATGTCGGACCGAAGAGACTGTCTTCGCAGCATGTCAAACACACGTCCAGGAGTGCCAACAACAGTATGGACACCAGTTTGTAGAATACGCTGATCCTCACGAACGCTAGTGCCACCAACACAAGCATGAACTTTAACACCAAGATAATAACCAAGAGCTCTCATAACCTTCTCAATATGCTGTGCAAGTTCCCTTGTTGGTGCCAAAACCAAAGCCTGGCACTGAACCAAACCATAATCAAGTTGTTGCAAAATTCCAGAACAAAAGGTTGCAGTCTTTCCAGTTCCAGACTGAGCCTGCTGAATCACATCTAGACCTTTGCAGAAAGGAACAATTCCCCTTTGCTGGATTGCAGAAGGCTTCTCAAAACCATAAGCATATATGCCTCTCAGGAGATTTTCTTGCAATCCCATATGATCAAAAGTACCAAAGACTTCATCATAAGTGGTGATGAGTTCTTGTCCATCAGTGGAAAGCAATTCATTCATCTTAGTGTCATACTGCTTCGTATCAAATTGCGAACCTTCCGGAGCCAAACCTGCCATACATCGCGAACGCAGGTAGATGGTGGCTGGTGGGTTGTTCGACGAGGAGGTTAAGGGAGGGAGAAAAGGGAAGACGGGGAGGAAGCGGAGGGAGAAAAGGGAAGACGGGGAGGACCATGATTGGTTGGTATTGGAAGCGGAGAGAGTGGTGCCGGGGTTGACGGCGGTGACGACGGTGGTGAAGATGAGAAGAGTTAAAAATAGAAAGTGGGAATTAAGGTACATGTTTTGAGGTTGTTTGAATGGGATTTGTGTGAATGTGTTGTTGGATGCATTTGTAAGGTGTTTTTGGTTGTGTGTGTGTGGAAATTTAGTTTAGAGTGATGAATGATGATGGTGTTGAATTCAATGACGAGTGAAATGATGTGAAGAATTTCAAGGCTTTGATATTGTTTTCAGGTTTAATCCAATCCGTCCAAAATTATTAAATCTGCATCTATCCGTTATTTTTGCTAACAGCCAATAAGAATCAAGCACAATGTAAATAATATTTTTTGTGACCAAATAGCCCTTAAATGATAAAAATAACCAAAAAGACTAAAAATATTAAAATTAACTCCATTTAAAATAATTTTTTTGAATCGTTTCTGAATAAAAAATAAAGACCCAAAATGACTAAAAACAATAAAAAAACGGAAGAAAATTTATCCGAAAAATTAATATGAACACATTAAAATAAACTACATGTCACAAAGATTAAATAAAAAATATTCAAAAAGTCGAAATCAAAATAAAATGATAATAAAAATATCGGGCTAAAACATATGTTTACGGTTAAAAACGAGACTTCAAATTGTATCGAAAAAATAAAGCGAGCATACCGTCATAATCTACACGAAACGCAGATTCATAAAATGATCGGTAAAGGGTGAAAACTTGAAATATTTTTCTCGCTAATTTCCCGCATAGTGTCGAATCGCTTTTAACAGTCTGTCTATAAAACCGAAATATTTTTATTATCGACATATAAACAACTTGGAGCAATGCAAGAAAATAGTAAACAGATAAAAATGAATGAAATGAAATGTCGGGTATTTTACAACTGAAAGACGATGCAAACTTTGATTTAAACTGACTTTTTCTGGTCAACTTAAATACGACTAATGATGCAAAATGTGATGAATGAAGATATTTACTAATGATTGTGACCAAATGACAAAATATGGTATGAATGTGCGACTGAAAAAATTAGGGGCGAAATTTAGGGTGCATTAGTTGTGCCTTGATAAATCAGTCTTCCAGAATCCACAATCAACCGTACTTCGGGCTTGGGAGACTCAAAACTTTATTTGAGGCGCGACACCTGATGCTCTTGATTCAGACCTGTCTCTGCACATGACACAAAAGAAAACATGAACATACACCTTTGTATGCGATTAGAAATTAGTGATACATATGCTAAAAATGTTCAAAACACTTGACAATCTTCGCATAGTCAAAGCTCGAAGGTGAGACATTAAAACCGACCGTATTTCGTGACCTTGACTTATCTTTAAAAAAATGCAAAAACAAAAATGGGATCTTAGGTCAAAAATTGGGGTACAACAGCTGCCCCTATTTAAGTTTCTTCTATCTGGAGATATGAAGATTGGGATCTTCATTTCGACGAGATTGAAGGGACTTAAATATAGAATACACAATTTTTGGCCTTAAGATACCGCGATTATGCTCATGATATGATATGAATGTAATGCTCTGCATTTTATGGGGAATGACGCCATATGAGACAAACTATGCTGGAGAAACCAAGCATATTATACAGTAATCCTACAGAGGAAAAGGTGGTAACTCCACTGGGGGAAACAGAGTCATAGACTTCAAATGAGAGACTCTTGAATGATTTACATCAGTGTTGATACTGGAAAAGAAATGATTTACATCAGTACTGAGACTGGAAAAGCATATGATTGACGTCAGTACGGTGACTGGGAAAGGAAATGATGGACATCAGTATTGAGACTGGAAAACGATTGACATCAGCACTGTGGCTGGAAAACAAAATGATTGACATCAGCACTGAGAGTGGAAAACAAAATGATTGACATCAGCACTGAGACTGGAAAACAAAATGATTGACATCAGCACTGAGACTGGAAAATGATTGACATCAGCACTGTGGCTGGAGAATGATTGACATCAGCACTGTGGCTGGAGATAAACATCTCTGATTTCTGAATTTTACCAAGAACGGTAACACATTTCTTCTTTAACCAAGATATCGCTTCAAAAGGATAAAATACAAGCTTCCCCACGGGACTTTTCTGAAAGGGATGCCATTTGCTGAGTAGACATTATTGTTGGGGATACACAAGCTGCTCAAATAAAGAGGCCGCCACTTGCTTCCTTTCAAAGGTGTCAAAAACATACAAGCTGCTCATAAAGAAGCTGCCACTTGCTACTTATAACCCACAAGCTGCTCATGAAGAGCTGCCACTTGCTGCCTTCAAAGAATATCAAAGCATACAAGCTACTCATGAAGAGTCCGCCACTTGTTGCCAATAACCTACAAGCTGCTCATGAAGAGCTGCCACTTGCCATCTTCAAAGAATATTAAAGCACACAAGCTACTCATGAAGAGTCTGCCACTTGTTGCTTATAACCCACAAGTTGCTCATGAAGAGTTGCCACTTGCCATTTTCCGTACAAGCTGCTCATGAAGAGCTGCCACTTTCCGTTTTCCAAAGAAAAATAACGTACAAGCTACCCATGAAAGGACTGCCACTTGTTGTTTTTAAAAAGTGTTGATAACATACAAGTTGTCCATGAAGAGACTGCCGCTTGCTGTTTTTAAAAAGTGTTGATAACATACAAGTTGTCCATGAAGAGACTGTCGCTTGCTGTTTTTAAAAAGTGTTGATAACATACAAGTTGTCCATGAAGAGACTGCCGCTTGCTGTTTTTAAAAAGTGTCGATAACATACAAGTTGTCCATGAAGAGACTGCCGCTTGCTGTTTTTTTAAAAAGTGTTGATAACATACAAGTTATCCATGAAGAGACTGCCGCTTGCTGTTTTCTCAAAGATACCCATAAAATATCATGAAGATATTGCTGGAGGTGAGAATCAATAATTTCATCGAGGATGGACAAACTGCTCATGAAGAGACCGCCATTTGTCGTAGAGAAATCAGAAATAATCAAACTGCTCAAATAAATAGTCAGTCGCTTGTTGTCATGCCGATATTCCAGAAGAAGGTTGTGATAACACTACTGGGGAATAAAGTTCATCTTCAATGGGGAACCATGAATAAATCCTTCTTGAGGAGACCAAGTATTTATGTTGCAAAATAAATGCACTCTCCATCTAGGTTTCACAGCCTAGAGAGATCCACAGGGTATCGTTCACAAGAGACAAAACTCAATCCAGGAATAAACTGGAGAGAAAATAGTCAAACAAGACTCCACCCAATGAGGAAACAACTCAAATGGGGATTTATCCTATCCAGAGATGGAAAAGGAAAGCTAAAGCAAGGTTCTTCCACGAGAGTTAACTCAATGGGGAATTAGAAAGGAGGCGCACTTTCTGCTTAAGTTGACACTCTATTTGGAAAGATCAAATATGCTATTTGAATTGACATAACCAAGGTATACGAACCCAAAGACATCAACAAATACAAATGTGCATGCATGATGCAAGTATGAATAAATAAATGAATGTCATGTATATGCTGACAAAACAAATAGAGAAGATAGACAGAAGATGATAGGACATCCCAGTACAACCCGACACTCGGCTAATCTCAACAAGATGGGAACATTACTGGAGATAGAACACAGGCCATCATTGAAGTAAAGTCCTTTTACAAGGCTTAAATCTCTCTGGAGAGGAAAGTATTTTCAGTAGAAAACCCAAAGTCCAGTCTTCTATCACAAACAATCCATTGAAAAGATAACAACACAAACACTGTTTCAGCTGGAAAAAAGTCATGCTTAGCTGGAGATACTGGGAACACCACCCTCTGATAATGTGTGCAAAACATATCACATATCTTAACAAATCTGGATTGCCCCTGGGACTAATTTTGGATGCCCCAAGTAAGCTGCGTGATGCATGACAATTCTTGCGAATAACTTCACTTTTAAAATGCCCCAAGCTATATGGTTGATGAGGAGAAATCGTCTCAAGAGGATTTTACAAAAGACCTGGCATTCACCATGCTCTGGTGTCTTCAAACTCTTAGAGAGATTCATCAAATCTCGACGTGATTGCCCCGGATTAACTGTAGTTGGCACATCAAAGTCTTCAAATTTTTCCCCAAAAGAGTAAACAAGTTGGGAAAGCATTAACTAGGAGAAGCAACATGTTCGTTCTTAAGGTCTTCATGTGACATGCCCCTGGATATGATTTTTTTCTTGAAATGATTCGCCAATTACTCAATCATAGTTTTAGGCCTTAAAAGAATAAACTCATCACTAGTGCTTATATGTGAGCTTCCTTGATATCAAACAAATGTTTTGCAGTTAGAAAAAGTTTATTATGAGAATGAAAATTCTAATGCAACAGTTATGTAAGTCTTGAAGATTTTGAAAAGATATCGCACAAACTTTGCGAGTTAGAGAAACATTTATTTTTGTATAGTAAAAGCATATGATACCAACATAACTATTTAGAACATTCATGGGAGTCAGGAACATTATCTCATTGAAGTATGCTTTCAAAATAACCTTGCTTCAATTAGGACTTTTGAAGGTTGTAATGTGGCTTAGTTCATGGTTTTTAGAAAAAAGATTTTAAGGCTCAAAATATTTGGTGCCCACCCATTCTTCATGATGTTCTCCAACCCTATGTTCAGTTAATTCAACATGAGTGTTCATCTCTCAAAAGGATTTTGTGACGGTCAAGGAAACGATGAGGCTTTCGGAGTAGAAATCACCCTCATGTCTTCGTGTTTGTAGTCACCAATTTGTTCTTTGCTGAGGAATTTTCTTTGTAGTCCTTTCTTTCCAATTTTTATTTTCCCTAATTTTTTCCTGAACTAATTTTTTGAATTGACAGTCCAGCGGGATGCCTTAATTTTGCCTAAGTCACACGTTTTCATGTTTTTTGACTTAGCAGGCTTTTTCTTTTTCTCGATTTTTGACTTTTTGAACAAAATGTGTGACATTAGCTTGTCTTTGCTTGTTGAGAGGATTGTGATTGCCTCGTTTCTTGATGAATGAGGGATAACATTGTGGTTCCACATCCTTTAGATTCATTATACATGAAGGATAGCCTTCGTAGTTTCTCTTCAAAAAACATCTTCCTTATGAATTTTGAACACTCAGTCAGATTAACTAAAAACTACCATGCCCCAGGTTAAAATTCAAGGTTTTTTCGTATAGAAAAGAAACTTCTGCTTCAAAGGCTCAAAAGGGGTTAGCAAGGGATTATCTTCCTTATATCTCCGGTGTTTAGGGATTTGAAACAATGCCTGTACATCATCAGCAAGATTTTATCCAAAAGCAAACAACCAGAGATTTTGTGTTCTTTAGATCATCATCCTCCCTTCAATCTCTGCCTAGGCAAGAGAATGAGCAATAATTTGGTATCATAGTGCAAAAGCAATTTAAAATTTGAAAACAAATATGAGTGAAACGAATGAATTTCTTCAAGACAAACATATTCATTGTATTAAGATAATCATTCAGATGCAAACAAGTTCTTACATGCAAACAATGTTTTGATAAACAAGAAAAATTGCAACAAGCAGAAATAAGTTAATGATTGGGGAAGGCTTTCCATCTGGACTTGAATCACCGAAAACATCCTTCAAAACTCAAAGTGACCATCAATCGTGTTTACTCTTCGGCGCATGCTTGATTTGAACTTCAAAAACCAACGTCCTTGAATGAAAAGATACCACTTCTGACCAACTTCTTAACCTCATTCTTCAAAGCAAAGCAACCCTCCAAGTCATGCCCAGGAGCACCTTGATGAAAAGTACCAGTTAAATCAGCTTTGTAGTACCAATGTATCTTCTTAGGAACCTTCGGTGGAGGTCGGGTCTGAACAAAATTCCTCTGCATCAGGATAGGGAACAACTTTGTATAGGTAATTGGAATTGGATCAAACTGGGTTTTCCTCTGATTAGGAACTTGCCGATTCTGTTGATGAATAGGAGAAACATGATGATTCTGACGATGATTATTTCTTCCTCTGGTTCTCTTCTTGGAAAAGTTATTATCAAACTTCTTCACACCATTAGCTGAGCTACCATCTTCATATGAACATCCCTTCCCAACATCTCCTTTTAGACGCACTCCCACATTCACCTTGTCAGGAAGGTCATTAGGTGCATTAACCATCACCTTCTCATGAGAGAATGATTTTAGAGTTTCAGTGAATACTTTTATCATCGCTTTCTCCATCTTAGAAGGATTGACTTGGGCGGTCACCAAAATTTCAATCCAAAACAGTCGAGTGATCCATACCAGCTTTCAAAATAGTCATCTCTCTGCGGAGTTCAAAAACCTCTTGCTTGATATTCTCCATTGTTCTCTTAGCGCGAGTGTTGTACTGGTGAGACCAAAGGAAAAATAAGACTCGAAAAGAGACCTTTGAAAGTGAAACAAAAAATGTAGAATGATGTATGATATGCAAAAGAGAGTTTTTATCTGACTTTCAACGAGCTCAAGATATTAAGTTGTAAACATCAAAGCATGAAGATTGGATCAAAGCGTTGATCAAGTTATCATCAAGATCAATCATCCATTTTGGTGGATTAGCGTTTTCACCCTATCGACACCCAGGATCCATTGAGATTGACGAAACTTGTGATGTTTACAAAGAAAGACCTCCAAATTCCTTGAAAATAAAGTGAAAAGGGTTTTATGGATGCATGAATGCATGGCTATGCAACAACCACAAGCAAGGTCACAAATAAAGTCGAAAGGTTCAACGTCACGAGCATGGAGTCAAGGTAAGGAACACCCCCAAGGTAGGTACTAACGGTTTAATCACACCTGTAGAGCAAGGTTCTAAGAGTTCCCGGAGTCTACATTCCTCCTTCGGATATTACCAATGTCTTAATTACTCAATAATCAGCAATATTCTCAAGAGAAACTCATCCGAGCGTAGCATCGCGTAACAATTACTTCCGGATTACTCCGTTATAATCTCCGCGCTACACCTAAAAGGCCAAGATGGGTTAGGGTTCTACGGTTCTCAGCTTCTCTGGCTCCCAGGTCGAAAATAATAATGTCTTCCCAATTACTCGGTAAACAAATATTACGTTCAAAAGGGCCTTCCACTGAGTGGGGGATCTCATGCCTCCTTCTTCGGGATTACTCCCTCAAAGTTAACATGACTATACCGCCCGTCCTATTCCTAAGTGTAACTTAGTCCGGGTATAGGACTTGTCCTTTGTAAATATTATCAACACCCAAATAATCATAATATATACATATGATCAAACAATCAAATAATGATAAAACAGATAAAACAAATTAGGCTTAACCCACTTAGGGATAGACCAGCAAGAGGTCAATCTTTCCCCAACAGAGTCGCCAATTCTATAGCGGTGAAAATCGGAGATCAAGCTATTAATTAACTTAACTCACAAAAGCAAGAGTCACCACCGCGCTTTATTATTTCCAAGGGAAAAGGGAAAAGAGCGAAACAAAACCCTAAAATATGCAATGTAAAATAATACTTAAAAGTAATAAAAATACAATGCGTTTTTGAAAGAGATCGAGAGTTCGGGGGTTGGTTATACAATGGGAAGGTATTAGCACCCAGTGCATCTGCGGTACTCCGCAGGAACCTTTTGAAATATCTGTTTTTTGGTTAAAATTGTTTGTTTAGTTAAATGGGTATGGATGAGATTTTTGAAGATACGACGACCTAGTGTCGAAGTTTTGACTTAAAAGGTGTGAGTTTAAAATTGAGTCTTTTGGGAAAATTATCTTAAGTTTGGCAAAATAGTAAACAAGCAAAAATGAATGAGGGTATTCGCATGATCGTATTAGATATTTGATGACATGAAGTTAACAAATTAATACTTTCCCTTGGATTAGACGCAAATAAAAATATAAAGATTAAATAATCGAAAAGAAATTAAACAACTAACAATTAATCAAAAATAAAAGAAAGACAATTGTAATATAATTTTTATGGCGTAAACAAAATATAAAGATCGAATAATTGAAAAAAAGGAAATTAAATAACTAACATTTAGTCAAAATAAAAGAAAGACAATTCTAATATAATTTTTATGACATTTTTTTTTAGGTGAAAAATAATTATAAACCTATACTATTTTTGTATTTTTTCTGATTTTTTACTAACAACTAAAATTAACTAATTCAATACATAAAAATCTAATAAAACTAAATTAAATAAATAAAAGTAATTAGATAAAACAAAACAAAAAAAATCCAAACAACGCTAAATGATTTTGTGAAAGCTAAATAAGATAAAAAGAATTTTTTTTAACAATTATCTCCAACCAATCAATTAGTGACAAGTGGAAATAAAAACAATGATAAAAACTATACAGTAATATAAACATACAGTGAGTGTGAATTGAAATCAAATTAGAAGTCAATTAGCAGATAACATACGGAATTAGATCCATGCCGTCGATGATTGTCAGAGCTTCTTTTGGCGGAGATTCAGTTCTGTGGTTGCAGGGCGCGATTGGAGGTTCAGTTAGTGGCGGAAGGGAGTTAGCGATGGCGGTCGTTTGCCGGCTGACAAAGACGATGGTCGACATCGGTTTCTATGATGTGAGTGGTGGTGGATATGGGTGGTGATAGTGAAGTGATAGAAGAATGGGTTTGTGGATGAAGGGAGAGGAAGTTTGAAGGGTCACAGAGTTGGTGAGTCGCGGTTGGAATTGAAGAAGTGTGAGGTCGGTTATTGGCGAAAGGAGCCGTTATGGAGACATAGGAAGTTCTGAAATGGAAGTTTGTGACAGCTAGTGTGCGGACCGATTGGTTTGAAGCGGAACTGATAGAGGTTGGGTTGATGGTTTTCGGTTGGGTAGGAAGATCATAGTTTATCACCAAAGACACTTGCTGAACATCAATACCACGAGCCAAGAGGTCGGTGGTAATGAGAATTCTGGAAGAACCGGAGCGGAATTCACGCATGATGATGTCACGAGTGTTTTGGTCCATGTCTCCATGGGTGGCTGAGACTGTATGGTCCCTGCCTCGCATCTTGTCAGTGAGCCAGTCCACCTTGCGCCTTGTGTTGACAAAAATGACACTCTGAGTGATGGCCAGAGTCTCATAAAGGTCACATAATGTCTCTAGTTTCCATTCTTCCTTGTCAACATTCACATAAAACTGCTTAATACCCTCAAGGGTCAATTCACCACGCTTTACCAGAATTCTCACTGGCTTATTCATGAACTTCCTGGTGATCTCCAAGGCTTCTGGTGGCATTGTAGCAGAGAACACTCCAACCTGAATTTTAGGTGGCAGCAGCTGGAAGATATCATAGATCTGGTCCTTGAAACCACGAGAAAGCATCTCATCAGCCTCATCCAAAACGAACATTTTAATGATGTCGGACCGAAGAGACTGTCTTCGCAGCATGTCAAACACACGTCCAGGAGTGCCAACAACAGTATGGACACCAGTTTGTAGAATACGCTGATCCTCACGAACGCTAGTGCCACCAACACAAGCATGAACTTTAACACCAAGGTAATTACCAAGAGCTCTCATAACCTTCTCAATCTGCTGTGCAAGTTCCCTTGTTGGTGCCAAAACCAAAGCCTGGCACTGAACCAAACCATAATCAAGCTGTTGCAAATTTCCAGAACAAAAGGTTGCAGTCTTTCCAGTTCCAGACTGAGCCTGCTGAATCACATCTAGACCTTTGCAGAAAGGAACAATCCCCCTTTGGTGGATTGCAGAAGGCTTCTCAAAACCATAAGCATATATGCCTCTCAGGAGATTTTCTTGCAATCCCATATGATCAAAAGTACCAAAGACTTCATCATAAGTGGTGATGAGTTCTTGTCCATCAGTGGAAAGCAATTCATTCATCTTAGTGTCATACTGCTTCGTATCAAATTGCGAACCTTCCGGAGCCAAACCTGCCATACATCGCGAACGCAGGTAGATGGTGGCTGGTGGGTTGTTCGACGAGGAGGTTAAGGGAGGGAGAAAAGGGAAGACGGGGAGGAAGCGGAGGGAGAAAAGGGAAGACGGGGAGGACCATGATTGGTTGGTATTGGGAGCGGAGAGAGTGGTGCCGGGGTTGACGGCGGTGACGACGGTGGTGAAGATGAGAAGAGTTAAAAATAGAAAGTGGGAATTAAGGTACATGTTTTGAGGTTGTTTGAATGGGATTTGTGTGAATGTGTTGTTGGATGCATTTGTAAGGTGTTTTTGGTTGTGTGTGTGTGGAAATTTAGTTTAGAGTGATGAATGATGATGGTGTTGAATTCAATGACGAGTGAAATGATGTGAAGAATTTCAAGGCTTTGATATTGTTTTCAGGTTTAATCCAATCCGTCCAAAATTATTAAATCTGCATCTATCCGTTATTTTTGCTAACAGCCAATAAGAATCAAGCACAGTGTAAATAATATTTTTTGTGACCAAATAGCCCTTAAATGATAAAAATAACCAAAAAGACTAAAAATATTAAAATTAACTCCATTTAAAATAATTTTTTTGAATCGTTTCTGAATAAAAAATAAAGACCCAAAATGACTAAAAACAATAAAAAAAACGGAAGAAAATTTATCCGAAAAATTAATATGAACACATTAAAATAAACTACATGTCACAAAGATTAAATAAAAAATATTCAAAAAGTCGAAATCAAAATAAAATGATAATAAAAATATCGGGCTAAAACATATGTTTACGGTTAAAAACGAGACTTCAAATTGTATCGAAAAAATAAAGCGAGCATACCGTCATAATCTACACGAAACGCAGATTCATAAAATGATCGGTAAAGGGTGAAAACTTGAAATATTTTTCTCGCTAATTTCCCGCATAGTGTTGAATCGCTTTTAACAGTCTGTCTATAAAACCGAAATATTTTTATTATCGACATATAAACAACTTGGAGCAATGCAAGAAAATAGTAAACAGATAAAAATGAATGAAATGAAATGTCGGGTATTTTACAACTGAAAGACGATGCAAACTTTGATTTAAGCTGACTTTTTCTGGTCAACTTAAATACGACTAATGATGCAAAATGTGATGAATGAAGATATTTACTAATGATTGTGACCAAATGACAAAATATGGTATGAATGTGCGACTGAAAAAATTAGGGGCGAAATTTAGGGTGCAACAGTTGTTCCTTGATGAATCAGTCTTCCAGAATCCACAATCAACTGTACTTCGGGCTTGGGAGACTCAAAACTTTAATTGAGGCGCGACACCTGATGCTCTTGATTCAGACCTGTCTCTGCACATGACACAAAAGAAAACATGAACATACACCTTTGTATGCGATTAGAAATTAGTGATACATATGCTAAAAATGTTCAAAACACTTGACAATCTTCGCATAGTCAAAGCTCGAAGGTGAGACATTAAAACCGACCGTATTTCGTGACCTTGACTTATCTTTTAAAAAATGCAAAAACAAAAATGGGATCTTAGGTCAAAAATTGGGGTACAACAAGGATCTCGACCAAGTAAAGGGATAAGTAAGGTCATTGAAAGGAGATTTAATTCAAGTTCTTCTGGCTTTGAAGAACATTATTGACAGGCGAGACCAAATTCCCAGGGTAGCTCTCGAGGAAGTAGCCCAGACTATTGGTGCATCAAGCGGTCACCAACTAAGGAAAGAATCAGAGGCAGGACTCCAGAAGTCTGACATAGCTCAACAAGAAGAGGAAACTGAAGGGTTTGTCCCGCCGCCACCAAAAGCATGGGGCATCTCGTACCCTACAAATTCCGACCAATGACGCAGACAATTACTTGGACCGACAATACGAACATCACAACCCAGAGGATGCCAACCAAGTTCCCTTAAAGACGGCTGGTAGTCATGTTATTAATAATCCATTTGGGATGAATCAGTACCAAGCCTTGGAAGAGAGGTTCAAGGCTAACAATAAATGCAGTCAAAGTAGCCACTGACTCTAGGGCAAGCAGGCAAGCAAAGGGCCCGATAAACTCACTGAAAGAATATAGGTTGGGATATGGACTCTCGCTAGGACACCATGAAGCTTCCAAAAGAGCTCCACAAAGACTAGGGAACCAGGGGATAGTCCAGTTCGGACAATACACTGAAGAACAATATAAATCTGCTTTGAAGGGCAAGCACATTTTCCTCCGACCCAAGAGACCTTTGTCGACAATGGAGTAATGCATGGCAGACATATGGCGAAGATATCCAATAAGGCCAACACCAAAGGGGAAACTAAAGTCATCCAAGAATGCGCCCCTGGAGGAAAACTCAAAAGATGGACGACCGTGGAGATTCCTGAGATCTCTTTCTTTCCTAAGTAATTTTTCTTGTTTTTTGAAAGAACATATGTCAAGCCTGAGGCATAGGGGTTGCCTGTAAGGGTTCCCCTGTTCTGTTTCAGACAATATTTACAATTAATAAAAGTTATATTTTGTTTTAAATTAAGATCCCTTTCTTTCTCTTGCATTTATATCTTAAATTTAAAAATGGCAATACTTTCTCTGCATATGCATTTTCAAATATTCATATACTAAATTTGCACCAAAACATGATAAAGGTACAAATTCATGCCCAAAACCACCAATAATGCTACCGTTGCAATCCGATATAATTTTGATGCTCCTATCAACCAAGCTAAATAGGAAGATGATAAAGATCTTGAACTCTCTGAGAAAATGGCGAGGGAAATAAAAAGAAAAGCTAACAACAATATGCAACCATTTCAATAGGATATTAAGACCATCAATCTGAGTACAGGGGAGGACCCAGAAGAAACCAAGCTAAGGGGAGATGTAAAGAGAGGAGAGACAAAGAAGTTGATCAAGTTATTGCGCATATCTATGAAAATAGGCTAAGGGAAAATACAGACAGTGTTGTAAAAATAAGCGACTATGAAATACCAAGACTTGACGAAGAACCTGAGCCAGGGGAAAATTGGACACTCGTGTTTGACGGGACTCCAAATATACCAGGGCACAATATATGGGCAGTATTGACTTCTCCAAAGAATGCTCATAAGCCATATACCAAGTAAATGGTGGACGGGATACTAAACATCCAAAAAATGGTCCCACATTGGGATCATGTTTTGAAAACTGATTGCGGAATTCACAAAGATCACTTTCACTCATCCCACGAAAAGGAAATCAAATGACACACGCCTTGACAACTATATCATCTATGTTTAAAATAACTTGGTCTAACCACGAACCATGCATCACAAGAAGACACTTCAAAGAGCCTGCACATTGCCTTGCTATTAAAAAACGACAATATAACAAGCCTTGGTTTCATGACATCAAGAAAAGCCTCAGAAAACAAGAACATCCAGAAAATGCCTTTAGCATCGCCAAGCGAACTCTATGGAAATTAGCCTCAGAATTCTTTGAGTAACAGTATACTACATGAGATGGACCATGACATGGTCTAGTGCTCCAAAATATTCTGCTAACTCGCCTCGACTCACGTGGTAAATGGACCCCTAACTACGAAGGTTCATACATAGTCAAAACAACATCCGCCGGTATTAGTCTTATCCCAACAACAATGGATGGGGAAGAACTACCTCTGTTCTACCCCAAAGTTTTCCCTCTCATTTTACTCAATACATGTCAATTGTGATCCCCAAGTTGCTCAAGGAAGCCCAAGAGTTGACCAGACAAACTCTCTCCTAAGGCAGTATACCTCAAATTAGGGTTTCCTTTTTCATCAAGATTTGTGAACTTCAAGGGAATAAAATGATCTCCATGGTATTAATATGTTCACAAGATCATCCATTCCAAGTTTCAAGCCTTGCATAAGAAGTTTGCTCAGCCAACTGCTCAGATGCTTGAGAATCGACAATATTAAGTCAAAAGTTAATTGTGGCCCACATACAGTCAAACTCCAAGATTTCTGGCCAACATCATAATTTTGAAGTGTTATCCATCATTTGATCAAGGGTTGATCATGATTCCCCAAGGAATGCTCCAAATTCATCAAAACCCAAAAGTTGTTAAATTAGGGTTTTGCAGGAAAAGTCAACCCAACTTTGACCAAGCATAACTTCTTCATGCTTTATCAGAAATTTTCCATCCAAAGCTCATTTTTAAGAGGATGCAATTCGCTAAAATTTATTTTCATCTCACAAGTTCAAAATATGCACTCATAAAAGATATGAGTTTTGACATCATAAGTCCTTTTGAAAGTCAACAAAAACACCTTTTGGGTCAAAGCTTCATACATAAACATGGAAGACTCAATTGAGATGATACTAAAAGGGTTGCTTAGGGGACATCCTAAGATTTCTTAAAAGTCCAAGAACACCCTCCTAGGGTCAAAATTGAGAGAGTTGTGCATTGTCAAAGTTGGCAATTTTTGGAAAATTGTCAAAAGTCAACATTGATCAAATTTGCATTTTTTCAAAGGGGCCCAGGTTTTCTTGCCTGAAACATGTTTCTAATAGGACCCACGACCCCTGATCTCATTCACCTCTTATTTTATTATTTTTATCTTTTATTTTGATTTTTTATTCATTTAAATCAAAATAAATCAAATTAAATGGTAAAATAATGAAAACAAATCAAATCTTGAGATTTTAATGCATATTCTGAGTCCATGTACAGCTAGTATGCCAGCCAAGTCGTGCAAGTTTCATTAGGGTTGAAAAAGATTGGATTGAAGCAAGTTTTGGAAAGAAATCATACATGAAGCAAATCAAATCCAATTTCCATAATTCTCAAAGATTTGATACAAATTTGTTAACCTAATTCAGTCTACTATAAGTGCATAATAATTCCATATCAAAAAAAGAGGATTGGAGGCGTGAAACTGCAAGAAGAAAACTTAAAAATTTCAAAGAAAAGTGTGAGACATATCTTCTTCCACAGGCCAATTCGAACCATTCCAAGGCTTCTAATCCATTCCTGAACATCTCAGGAAGCTAATAGAATTGTTTTCCAACCTTGAAGCATCCAGAATCATCACATTACGACCTCACGGTTTGCACAAAAAACTCAAACTCGATTTCAATGTTTTACGCATCCTAAATGCATGTTATCCATATATTCTTGTTCATAATCATGATTGCAAGCTTTATGTATACGGTAATTGTACTAATAGTGCTTGAATCCATATTCACCATTGTTAGGGTTTAAGAGCTCGATTTGGGGATTTTTGTTATAGGGAAAATTGGACCATGAATGGGGTACCATGACACTCGTGAGACCAAGACGAGTTTATTGGTACCATTATAATTGATTTATATTGCATGTACAGGATTTTTGAGATGGACAGGTTTGTAGCTACAGACCTTTGTCCGTAGGTAAAAGTACCAGAGCCTAAGACGATGGTCCAAGGAAGAAGATGATGTGTGCCAAAGCATGGTTGGCCAATTCAAACTTGGCGCACGTTTTCTGGCCACTAACTTGTTTTCCCATATATTATATGTTCATTATTATATTAACAATTGAGAAATCCAGCGCAGTTGGTCAGAGGAAGGAAGTCAGAAGCTCGTGTCCTGGGTTCTATCCCAGGCGTGAGCTTTTGGCATTTTCTCCATTATTTTCACCAAATCCAGCATACTTCACCTTCTGAGGATCATCAAGCGCCCTTTGATCTCATCCTCTGGATCCATCTCCATCCAGATCCAGCACACCTCACCTTCTGAGGATCATCAAGCGCCCTCTGATCTCATCCTCTGGATCCATCTCCAGCCAGATCCAGCATACTTCACCTTCTGAGGATCATCGTGCGCCCTCTGATCTCATCCTCTGGATCCATCTCTGGCCAGATCCAGCATACTTCACCTTCTGAGGATCATTAAGCGCCCTCTGATCTCATCCTCTGGATCCATCTCCAGCCAGATCCAGCACACCTCACCTTCTGAGGATCATCATGTGCCCTCTAATCTCATCCTCTGGATCCATCTCCATCGAGATCCAACACCAGCATACGCAGTTCCACCATGAGTCCCCAGAAGATGGTCTCATTGGATCAGGCGCCAAACTCTGGGTCATCCTTCTGGGTGTCAGAAGTTCAGCATTCACCCCCTGATTTGCTATTCAACACAGGCCCAATTCTCAATCTTTCTCTTTTTTATTATTTTGTTCTTTTCAATTTACTTATTTATTTTATTTTTAAAATCAGTTTTCTTTTTATAAAATCATAAAAAAAATCAAAAAGTCATAAAAATTATAATTAGGTTTTTTTATCAAGTTTAATTAATATAATTAGCTTATTTAATTTAGGAAACTTTAACTTATTTTTTTGTAATTAAAATCAATTAGAAAACTAGGTTTAACTTTTTGATTTAATTATTTTCTTTTCTTCAAACAAACAAAAAAAACCAAAAATGTGTGATTTACTTATTTAAATTAATTAGTAGTTAGGTTTTTTATTATTCCTTATTTTCTTAAATAATACAAAAAAACGACAAAAATAATTGTTTTTTAATCAATTGTAATTAGGTTTAGTCAAGGGTCAAAACCCTAATTGCTCCCGTATTTAATTTGCCTCGCGCTTGAAATTATTTTTACCATTATTTTGTAACTGTTTCGAGCTTGTTATAGTTTTAATTAGGGATTTAAATTCTGCACTTTTATTTCCTGTCAAGATAATGATGTAACTGTCAAAGCCTTGTAATAGCTAGGTTTATTTTCTCGCACTTTTAAATTCCTGAAAATATTTAACTGTCTAGATGTATGCTAATAGGATTGTATGGCAAGAATGCATGAAAATTAAAACAGTTAGAAAACCCTAATGTGCAAAGATTAAAATAACTTAAACAAATCACTCGCACATATTCACTCCTAGGGTTTACCTCACTTCGGTTGCCTTCGGTAAACAATCATTAAGCATAGGAGATTTTAGTGGTTGCCCTCCAGTATAAAGAGATCAAATTGTCCCATTCGAATGTTGCCTCGGAAATGTTGCCTAGGAAACACTGCCTCGGAAAGATCTTAAGACTCTAGGGTTATTACTAAAGTTTTCTAACTATTGCTTTAGTGATTGTACTTGTCCCTTTCGAATGTCCCTTACAAATTCCAATGACGGTGCTACCTATTCCTTAATAGTGGGATAGCACTGTCTAAAGGAAATAGAACAGAAACGATCTTCTTTCGAGTAGGTAGATGCTAGTAGGTACTTGCTCAATGAAAACTTTTCACACAAACACCTTTCAAAACAAATTTTCAAAACAAACTTCGTCACATCCTTGAGGACTGATACAAGGGTTATCACGAAGTAAAAACATTTTCAAGACAAACTCACACAAGCAATTTGAAAAATGAGCAAGTACCTAAGAGCCCGTAGATAACTATGGATAGAAAGGGTGCTAACACCTTCCCTTTCTATAATCTACCCCTCGTACTCAGAAATATCTCGAAAAAAGGTTTTTCTGTTCTTTTTCCTTTTCCATGATAGGATGAAATAAAATTCGGTGGCGACTCTTGCTTACCACGACATTTTGCAAACAAAAAATGCAAAACACAAACCAGTAAAAACAGTCGGTTCTGCCACCGTATCACAGAATTGGTGACTCTGCTGGGGAGTATAATAAGTGGGGTATACCTTAGGATCTAAGTTATTAAATTGCTTCTCTTAATTGCTTTATTTTTTTAGGGTTTGTTTGGGGGTTACTATAGATCCTACACCCGGATCTGGGGTACTCATTAGGTAAACAGCAATAGATCGTGGAGACTGTATGGCGTAGACCGATATGATTTAAGCGATGGTTGTGTTAGTGTGGCACTTTAGTTGGTACCGGTATCCTTCGTGGGGAAACGAGGAGAATACGGGGCCGCCGCGTGGTGTTGTGAAGCACTAACGGACCTTAGAACCTTAGTTGAACAACTTGGCCATTAGAAAGTAGCGAGATAGCCGGCCTCGGTGTAGAGCTGAGAACTGGTTGATACTCGATGCTACACTCATTGAGATCAGACTTTCGGGATATTTTGGCTGCAAGAAAAGATTGAGAGCTGAAATAATGCCCGATAAAGGATGGCCAGTGATGTTGAGAATCTCTAGAACCTGGTGTTGTACCCCAAAATTTGCCCTCCCATAATCTTCAAAGTTTTTCCAAGCGTCACCTCCAATGGTTCAAAGACTACTCAAGGGCTACACAGTCAACCATCCTCCTAAGGCAGGCAAAATTAGGGTTTTGGTTCTTGCAAGGAAGTTGAGGTTTTCAAGGGCCCAATCAAGTTCCATATGCTCATACACATTGTCAAGCATCTACATGTCAAGTTTCAAGGCTCACAAGGTCAAGTTGCACAGTCAAAAGCCCTAATTGCTCCACAGTCAACTGCAGGGGTAAAATGGTCATTTGGCAGTCAAAAGTCAAAAATTTTGGTCAACATCTTATTTTGAAGCCACAATCATCATTTGATCAAGTCTTGATCATGATTTCACAAGAATGGCTCAAAAATCATCAAGATGCAAAGGTTTCTATTTTTGGACAGCTCAAAAGTCAACTGTAACTTGACCAAGGCATAACTTTTTCATGGTTCATCAGCAAAATCCCATCCAATGCTCATCTTGAAGGGGAGGACATTTCCTACAACTCATCTTCACACTCCAAGTCCAAGAAATGCTCTCACAAAAAGTTATCAATTTCAACATTATAGGTCATTTTCAAAAGTCAACAAAAAGGCACTTTAAGTCAAAGACCATAACTTGAGATTGGTAAATCAAAATGACATGGGACCAAAGACATTGGTTAGAGGACTTCAAGACCTTTCCAAAATGTCTAAGAACATGTTCATAGCTTTAAAATTGAGCAAGATATGCATTGGAGAAGTTGGGAAATTTTTGTGAAATGGCCAAAGTCAATTATCCTTGAAACTTCATTTTTGACAAAAGGGGCCCACTTTTTCCACTTGTTTCAGCTTGGCCATGCCTCCCACGTGTCCCACAATTTATTTCAAGATTAAAAATTAATTTTCTCATTTTTATTTAATTTTATTTGATTTAATTCATTTTAAATCTTTAAAATTCAAATGAAAATCAAGAAAATTAATTAAAGGATATATTTTGTATTGAAATGCTTTGATACACCATCACTCACCTTCCAAATTCGTGCAAGGCCTAATCCAAGCAAGAAATTCAAATTTTGACACAAAAGGCAAGTTGTTTCAATGTTGGTTATGGAGGAAATCAAGAACTTCAATGCAAAGCTTAATGACCATAATTCTGATTGAGATTCATTACATAACACATGTGCAAGCTTTCAGAACAACATTCACGACCTAGAAACCCTCGAAACGGCCAAACACATTTCAAACTTTCAAGAGAAAAAAGCAAAACTGAAAACCTATTTGCAGCCTATTCCAAGCCTCCATTTCAATCCAAATACACTCCTTGTATCCCTAGGAACCTTTGGCAATCAGAACCAAGTGCAATCACTCAAGGAATCATCCCATACAACTCACTCGGTTTGCTTCATTTCTCAAAACTGTATATCATATTTCATGAGCATTTGATCCATTTTTTTGATTGGTTTGTATTGTTAGGGGCCTTCTGAAGCTAATGGAATAATCTAATTGCATTCTAACGCGTTAAATCATGATTTACCATTAAAGCATTTTAGGGTTTTCAAGGTTTAAAATTGGGGGTTTCACCATACTGTAAAATCAGGGCTCCAAACAGGCATGGACGAATTCAGCTGGACAAGACGAACAAAATGGACCCATCGCGCCTTTTTTATGTTGCCCCAATTTCTATTCGTTATTTTTCGCCATTGCACTTAGTGGGGGTTAAAAACACCCGCTATCTCATTTCTTTTTTGCAGGTATGAAGAAGACGACGATGACGTGTCCATATGCGTCTGGTTAATTTAAATTGAAGCGCGTGTTTTTTTTATTGCCAGCATATAATGCAGTTATTCTATATAATATTTCTTTTCCATATTACTAACAAACGCGTATGAGTGCTTCAGTGGTTAGGGACGTGGCCAAGCATCCTTGGGACCTGGGTTCGATTCCCAGGTCCCCTTATAATTTCCATATTATTTTCTTCAATGTTTTCCTGTGCAGATTCCAATATGAGGTGCATCATAAGTCTCACCCATCCAACAAGCCAAGTGTCATTGGAGGCAGATCCAAGGGTCAAAAGTGTAGAACACCATATTCTGGAGTTAGCGCAGGCGTAGGATATCCAAGAAAGTCAAACGAGCCTGCTTCAATGGGCCAAGATTTCAGCCTTAAACCTCCATTTCAGCCCACACCCCCCCCCCCCCCCCCCCCCCTTGGTTTTACTTCTTTTTTTCATTTCATTTTGTTTTTCTATTATTTTAATTTCTAACCTTTCTTTTTATTTTATTATTATTAACAAATTAATCAATTAACACATTTTCATAAAATAAAATAAAATAGAATTAACATTATTATTATTATTTTATTTTGTAAATAAACATTAAATAAAATAGTTTAATTAGGCCATTTTAATTCCTTTCTAAAAAATTTAAAATAGATCTAGAATTAGGTAAAGTTAACTTTAATTTTATTCCATTTCTTTTATTTCATAAAAACATAAAAAACAAAAATATTTTCTTTTAATTAAATTAATTAATTAGTCATCAATTAGTTTCTAATTTCCTTTAATTACAAAAAAAAGACAAAAAAAATCAATTTCTTTTCTAAAAAGGGTCAACACCCTTAAGACCTTCCCGATTCTTTCTTTCGCGCGCATTTCAGTTTTAATTCCTTATTTCTGATTATTATGTACTGCCTTCGGATGTAATAGTAATTATGACTTTTAATGTTTTTATTTACTTTCCATACTTATTTACCAAAAAACGGGTCTTTGTATTTTTGGCGATGTATAGACCCGCGCCTTGTAATAGCATAGGATTTATGTTTCCGCAATTTACTTTCCGCACCCCCTAACTGTTAAATGCATGAAAAAATGTACGGTAAATAAAAACAACTCGTAGCTCACCAATAACATGTACAAAAACATTAACTGAATACAACACACAATGCACACACCACTTCTAGGGTACGCCTCACTGGTTGCCTCGAACGTGGTCGTCAAGTATAGGGTGTCTTAGAGGTCGCTCTCCTGTCTAAGATCCAGTTTCCTCGAAATGGTTGCCTTGGATAAAAAGGATCTAGGACATTAGGGTTACTTCTAAGGTGTCCTACCGTTGCTTCGGTGACCATACTGTCCCGATAATCGAATTGACCTGAATACCTCCAACGACGGTGCTACCTATCTCTCAATGGTGGGATAGCACTATCTAAAGGACTCTTACACAGCTTAATTCCTTAGAGTAGGTAGATTCTCTTAAGTACTTGCTCTTTTCAAAACAAACAAAAACAACTTTTCGCACTCACACTTTCTAAAAGTTTTCAAACAAATTTTTCATACACTCTTGAGGACAGATACAGAGTTACTTAGAAATTTTTTGAACGAAACTTTTTTTCAAAACCCACACACACTTGAAAAGAAAACAAATTTTTGAAAACATAAGAGCAAGTACCTAAGAGCCCGTGGATAACCACGGATAGAAAGGGTGCTAACACCTTCCCTTTCTATAAATCTACCTCCCGAACCGAGAAACATTCTCGAATAAGGAATTTTGATGTGCTTTTGTCCTTTCCATGTTGGAGAACATAAAAGACAGTGGCGACTCTTGCTTACCGCGACATTTCGCGAAACCAGCTAAAAATAGTCAGTTCTAAATCCACCGATCACAGAACTGGCGACTCTGCTGGGAACATTATAAAAGTGAGTTGTACCTTAGGACTAAGATCACTTCTGTTTTCAATTGTCTGAATTGTTTGCTTTAATATTGTTGGGCCTGTCTTGGGAGTTCTATAGATCCTAACCCGGATCTGGGGGATACCTTCTTAGAAAGTAGCAACAAGGCTGTGAGGGAACTGTGTGGGGTATACCGACACGGTTGAAGCAGTCTGCTACATTGATGTGGCACTTTGGTGAGTACCGGTAACCCTTGAGTCAAGTCAAGGAGAGTACGGGGCCTCCACGTGGTGTCGTGAAGCATCAACTGACCTTAGGAACCTTAATTGAACCATCTTGGCCTCTTTAGGGTAGTGAGATAACTGACTTTGGTGTAGTCCGAAGTTGGTTGATACTCGATACTACACTCAGTTGAGGGTTGTTTTCTTGGGATATTTTGATCGCCAGTTCAGTGGCTAAATCGAAACGATGAACACAGAAAACAATCCAATGATTGAGCTCCTTAGAACCCGGTTACTTTGATAGGACAGGTTTGAGCCCACTAACTTCAAGAGGGTAGCACCCCAAACTTCATGCTGGCCTAAACTCTAAGGGTTGTGGTGTGACTTGTGTGCCTTATCATGTTTGCTTTTGTGAATACTTGTGGTGTGCTCTTATCATAACATCATACAACATCATATGCATCCACTAACCACTTCAGGGGTTCGAATCTTCATCTTTGTTCTTGTTTTGTAGGACATGGAAACTATCCGCAGAAAGACAACTCAGGTCAACCTTGTAAGGGTCCCTCCTCAGCTTAAGTAGCTTACATCCAGGATTCCCGAGAACTCTTCTTTCAGTGAGAAACATGGAAGACTCATCAGCTTGGTCAACACCAACATTGAGGAAGATATGATAAAGGTCCTCTTCCAGTTCTTTGACCCTCTGCACCACTGCTTTACTTTCCTAGATTATCAACTGGTGCCTACATTGGAAGAGTTTTCCCAGCTTCTGAAGATCCCTATCCTCAGTCAACTACCCTACAACGGTACGGAAAGGGAACCAAAACTTGAATAGGTTGCTAAAGCATTATGCCTACAACCATCTGACATCAAGGGACATTGGGAAACCAGAAGTGGTATCAAAGGGTTCTTGGCAAAGTTTCTGTTTGAGAAGGCCCAAGAGTGTTGGAATTCCCTTGACCTACAAGCCTTTTAAGAAGTTGTAGCCCTCCTTGTCTATGGGTTGGTGCTGTTCCCTAAGCCAGATCAGCTTATAGATATCAATGCTGTCAAGATCTTCATGTCCAGGAATCCTATACCTACGTTGCTTGGGGACATCCTTCACTCATGTTACACTCGAACCATGAGAAAAAGAGGTGTTCTTATGTGCTGCACTCCTCTCCTGGGAAGGTGGTTTATTTCGCACCTTCCACAATCAGTTTTAAAGAACGAGCGGGGTTTGAGATGGTCACCACGATTGATGACTCTTACGCATGCTGATATACATTGGTGTTCTCGGTCCAGAGAAGACGTCACTATCATTGATCGTTGCGGGGAGTTTCCTAATGTTCTTTTACTTGGAATCAGAGGAGGTATTACTTACAACCCATGCTTGGCTTTGAGGGAGTTTGGATATGCTCGGAGGGATGGCCCTCATGATATGTTGATTCCTGACATAGTTTTTGACTTCGACGATGATGCACAAGGACTTCGCCAGAGATTTATCAGAGCTTGGAGGATGCCCAACAAGGTAGACAGCAAGACACTGGGGCACAAGAACTCCATCCCCCTGGAGCCTTATCTCAAGTGGGTACGAGCCCGCTCCCAGAAGTTGATGATGCCATACCCTCACGTTCTCCCTGTGATCAAAGAGCCAGCCTTGGAAGGAGAGGTGCCCTACACTATTCAGCATCCTGACATGCCTACATCCTGGGAAGAAATGCAGAAAAGCTGGATCCAACTCAAGGAAGAACGGAATTCTCTTGAAGCCAATCTACATGCCAGTGAGAAGAAGGTCTTGGAGCTCACGCGTCTACTGCACGAGGAAAAGACTCTCAACACTTACATTGCTCCAAAGAGGATGCGCAGTGTCTTTTGGGATTAATTATTTTGTAATGTTTTGCCCATGGGGCCTTGATGTACTGAATAATTCATTTCCTAATAAAAAGTGTGTTCTTTTTTGGCTACAACGAATTTGAACTTTCGAACCCTCGAATGCATTGCATAAATAGCATATCATGCATTATGTGTACAACAGGTACCCTTTTTCTACAGGTTGCTTAATCTTCTTCGCTGTTTATTTCAGCACTCAAGCATCGTGAATCCTGAACTCACTACCGAGCAAGCTATCAAGGCCCTCTAGGCCCAGAATGCCCAATTCCAGGAGATGGTCATGAACTTGGCCCAGGGACAACAAGAGCTGAAGGCTTTGCTCCTGAAGAAGAATAAGAAGAAGAAAAGGACTGTGATGTTCAACACTGGGCGCAGACTCGGGAATACGCTGCAAAATGAAGCTGAGAGGACTACTTTGTCTGTGGGGGAAGGCAGTCACCAAGGGAGAGAGGTCCCTAGTCCTGTGGTTTCTGACACTGAGACAGACTTCAATGATGAACAATACCCCCCTGCTGAGGACCGGTACAAACAACTGGAGGACCGGATGAATGCTATGGAGATTCAACGTGTGCCTGGGTTGGATTTCAGAGACTTGGGGTTATCTTCTGGGGTGGTGATCCCTCACAAGTTCAAGGCGCCTGCCTTTGTGAAGTATGACGGGGCTTCCTGTCCTAAGATGCACCTCCGTTCTTATGTAAGGAAGATCCAGCCCTACACAGCAGACAAGAACTTATGGATCCACTTCTTCCAGGAGAGTCGTTCAGGGACTCATCTCGAATGGTTCTATCAGCTGGATGGAACCAACATTCGTAACTGGGAGGATTTGGCCACTGCTTTTTATAAGCAGTATCAATATAATTCTGACCTCGCTCCTACGCGTACCCAACTCCAGGGTATGTCGCTAGGATCGGGTGAAGGTTTTAAGGAGTACGCACATAAATGGAGGGATCTGGCTGGCAGGGTGCAGCCACCATTGACAGATCGTGAGCTAGTGGACATGTTCTTGGGGACCCTATCCGGTCCATTCTTCAATCATCTCATTGGTAATTCCTCTGTTGGGCTTACTGACCTGATCCTGACTGGGGAAAGGATCGAAGCTGGTATAAAATCAGGGAAGATACAGAAGGGTGCCTCCTCAAATGCTAAAAAGAAGCCCTTCAAGAAGGAGGCCAGTGCTGTGTATGGTCCAAGAAAGCAGAACAAACCGGAACGCCACCAAGCTGTCAACACGGTGGTTATTTCTAAGCCTGCTGTTGCTCCTCAGCAATACAACCAGCCAAGAGCTGAGAGGCCTAAAAGGTAGTATACTAGGCTCAGCATGACTCTCTCTGAAATCCTGCCGCAACTGCTGTCAACCAGCCTGGTAACAGTCAAGGAAGCTCCGAAGATGGTAAACACAGCATCTCCGAAGTACAACCCCAACGCCCATTGCGCGTATCACTCTGATAGCCCGGGACATTCTACTGACGATTGTTGGGCCCTGAGGAATAAGGTTCAGGACCTTATTGATGCCAAGGAAATACAGTTCGAGGCGCCCGAAAGGCCAAATGTTGTGACCGCTCCCATGCCCCAGCATGGAGTGAACGCTGTTGAGGAGGATTTGTATGTAGCTTCTGTGGATGATGTTGCTACTCCGCTACTGACCGTCCAGAGGAACCTGTTGCTGGCCGGTTTATTTACGGGATGTAGTAAAGGTTGCCCTTTATGTGCTGATTCCCCTGCTGGTTGTTCTTTGCTGAAATCAGGCGTCCAAAACTTGATAGATAGCAAAGAGATCTTGGTCAAGAAGATTGTTATCCCTGCTGTTCCTGCTGCCCCTGTTGAAGAAGTTTCAATTGTTACCATTTTCAACAACCCTTCCAAGGCTCCTTCAAAGAAGCCTGTCCAAATTTTGCCTGTTCACAATATTGCTCCTATAACCATTACTGTTCCGGGGCCCATCCCCTACAAGTCTGATAAAGCTGTGCCATGGCACTATGGGGAAGATGTTTATGTTCTGGGAGTGAAGCAAGAGTTCAACACTGGTACCGGTGTCACCAATATCACCGGGCCTGCTAAGGTCACTCGTAGTGGAAGACTGTTCTCACCAGACATGGATCCTCCAGCCATTCAGAGGCCTCTTGTCATCACACCTGCCAGTGTGCCTGTTTCCCCCCTGATCAAGTTTCTACCCCTGCTGCCGAGTCATCTGACGCTCGGGGTAAGGGAATTGCTACTGATGTGCCTTCCCGGACGGAGGCACCGAAGACCACTGTTGAGGCTTCCAAGCAAGAGATGGAAGAGATCCTCAAAATTATAAAGAAAAGTGATTTCAACGTCGTTGAACAGCTGGGGCACACCCCACCCAAAATCTCCATGCTATCACTATTGCTGTGCTCAGAGGCCCATGCCAAGGCCCTGATTGCTTTCCTGAAGACGGCCCACGTGCCCCAAGAAATGTCTGCTGATCAATTCACCGACTGTGTGGCCAACTTAACCGCTGATAATGGTCTGGGTTTCTCTGATGCTGATCTGACGGCCAAGGGGAAGAACCATAATAATGCCCTGCATGTCTCCATTGAATGCAAGGGCATTACTTTTGCTCACGTGATGGTTGACACGGGTTCTTCACTAAACATACTACCCAAGAAGGCCCTAGACAGGCTGGACTGTGAAGGTTTAGAGCTCAAACCAAGTAACATTGTTGTTCGGGCCTTTGACGGGTCCAAAAGGATGGTACATGGTGAGGTTGACATCCCAATCAGGGTTGGGTCACAGGTCTTTGATTCAAAGTTCTATGTGATGGATATCCGTCCGTCCTATTCTTATTTGCTGGGTCGTACGTGGATCCACAAGGCTGGAGCTGTGACCTCCACTTTACATCAAAAGCTCAAATACCCGGTCAGGGGGAAGATCGTAACAGTGCAAGGGGAAGAGGAATACATGGTCAGCCACCTCAACTCCTTCAGGTACGTAGAAATGGATGGGGAGTTCATTGAGACACCCTTTCAACATTTTGAAGAGGTTCCACAAACATTGGCAGCAGCAGAAACAGTGACTGAAGAGGGTTCTCCTTTGAAGATGGCTTCCTTGAAGGATGCCCGGGCTGTGATTGAAAAAGGTGAATGTGCAAACTGGGGCAGGCTCCCTGATTTTACTCCTAAGACTGACAAGTTTGGGCTGGGTTTCACTGTAGAGGCTCAGAGGGTTGTACGCAAGGCAAGGATTGGAAGACCTCCTGTGCTCATCACCAATCCAGGAGTGAATGCTATTGGGGATGAAGACGAAGTGGACGAATCCGAATTCGACAGCTGGATCTACCCGACAACCAACGGTGGACGTAGCAACTGGACTGCCAAAGACTTTACACCTATTACTTTTGTCGCCCAGTAATGAACTTCTTTGTTTTGGATTTGTAATAAACAATAATTTGAAACTTTATGGCCCGATGTCTTACCCGGGGCACCGTGGCTTCATTTGTGAGGGCTTTTGTTTGTCACTTCCATATATCATGAATAAAAGCATTGGACGTTTTTCACATTTCAAATCTTACGCTCCCTTTCTTTCTTTATATACTGTAAAACAGCTATATTTACACACACTCACTCATACAGGTTCCAATCCACTCTGGATCTCACTGGTAACGACTCTGCTACTGCCAATTATGACTTCGAAAATCCGATCGACTTAGCCGAAGACGAAGGTGAAGATGATTGCGAAGTGCCTGGCGAACTTGCAAGACTGCTACTCCAGGAAGAGAGGGCCATTCAGCCACATGAAGAGCCAGTGGAAACGGTAAATCTGGGTACTGAGACAGACAGAAAGGAAGTCAAGATTGGTGCTAATCTAGAGCTCAGTGTGAAACAACGTTTGATTCAGATGTTGCATGAATATGTGGAAATCTTTGCCTGGTCTTACAAAGACATGCCTGGGTTGGATACCGACATTGTGGTTCATCACCTGCCTACCAAGGAAGACTGCCCTCCGGTTAAACAAAAGGTCCGCCGTATGCGTCCAGAGATGTCCGAGAAGATCAAAGCTGAGGTTATGAAGCAATTTGACGCCGGTTTTCTTGCAGTGACTTCTTACCCTCAGTGGGTTGCCAACGTGGTTCCAGTGCCGAAGAAAGATGGTAAGGTCCGAATGTGTGTTGACTACATGGATTTGAATAGGGCAAGCCCCAAAGATGATTTCCCTCTGCCTCACATCGATGTTCTGGTTGACAATACTGCTCAGCACAAGGTGTTCTCCTTCATGGACGGCTTTTCAGGTTATAATCAGATCAAGATGGCTCCTGAAGATATGGAAAAGACTACCTTTGTTACTCAGTGGGGCACCTTCTGCTACAAGGTCATGCCTTTTGGGTTGAAAAATGTTGGGGCAACCTACCAACGTGCCATGGTTGCTTTGTTTCATGACATGATCCATCATGAGATTGAAGTGTATGTCGATGATATGATTGCAAGGTCTCAAACTGAGGAGGAACACCTTGACCATCTACAGAAGCTGTTTGACCGGTTGAAGTTGTACAAGCTGAGGTTGAACCCGAACAAGTGCACCTTCGGGGTAAGATCTGGGAAGTTACTAGGCTTCGTCGTGAGCGACAAAGGTATTCAAGTGGACCCTGCCAAAGTGAAAGCCATACAAGAGATGCCGGCTTCCAAGACAAAGAAAGAAGTCCGAGGCTTTCTAGGACGTCTGAATTACATTGCCCGATTCATCTCGCACCTAACTGCTACCTGTGAACCAATCTTCAAGCTGCTGAAGAAAGATCAAGTAGTACGTTGGAATGATGAATGTCAGGCCGCTTTCGACAGAATCAAAGAGTATCTCCAAGAACCACCCATTCTTATGCCACCGGTTGAAGGGAGACCTTTAATACTATACCTGACAGTACTTGACAACTCAATGGGGTGTGTGTTGGGGCAGCATGACGAGTCTGGCCGAAAAGAGCATGCCATTTATTACCTTAGCAAAAAATTTACCGACTGTGAGACCCGATACTCACTGCTCGAGAAAACTTGCTGCGCTTTGGTATGGGCTGCTCGCCGGCTGAGACAGTATATGCTGACTCACACTACTCTGTTGATTTCAAAAATGGATCCAATAAAGTACATATTCGAAAAGCCTGCTCTGTCTGGAAGAATAGCGAGATGGCAGATGATCTTGACAGAATATGACATCCAGTACACGACTCAGAAAGCAATCAAGGGAAGTGTATTGGCAGACCACTTGGCACACCAGGCAGTAGACGACTACCAGTCAATGAACTTCGAGTTTCCAGACGAGAGCATCATGATAGTGACTGATTGTGAAGTACCTGGACCGGATGAAGGACCTGAGGAAGGATCCCGATGGTCTATGCACTTTGACGGAGCCTCCAACGCTTTGGGTAACGGTATCGGCGCTGTAATCATATCCCCTCAAGGCACTCATACTCCACTTACTGCCCGGCTATGTTTCAACTGCACTAACAACATGGCGGAGTATGAGGCATGCATCATGGGTCTTCAAGCTGTGATTGACTTAAGGATCAAGTTTCTGAGTGTCTTCGGAGATTCCGCTCTCGTGATCAATCAGATCAAAGGCGAGTGGGATACGAAACACCCAAACCTTATTCCTTACAAAGAATGTGTGTTGACATTGATCCCCCATTTCACAGAGATAACTTTTGAACACTTCCCAAGAGAAGAGAATCAGTTGGAGGACGTGTTAGCTACGATGTCTTCCATGTTCAAAGTCAAGTGGGACAATGAGGCTCCCCGGATCACTATCTGGAAACTGGACGAACCGGCACATTGCTGCGATCTTGAGACTGAAGAGGTAACTGAAAGACCTTGGTATCATGAGGTGAAAAGGTATCTGGAAGCTCAAGAATACCCTGAAGGTGCATCTATCAATGATAAAAAGTTTCTGGGAAGGTTCGCTGCAAAGTTCTTCCTCAGCAATGGCATTCTGTACAAGCGAAACCATGATTCGACTTTACTGCGCTGTGTGGATAAGACTGAAGCAGAAAAGATCATGGAAGAGATGCATGAAGGTACCTTCGGAACATATTCCAGTGGACACACCATGGCAAAGAGAATCCTTCGGGCAGGATATTTCTGGTCCACTATGGAAGCTGACTGTTACCAACATTCTCGGACATGTCATAAGTGCCAGATTTATGCAGATAAGGTGCACGTTCCTCCAGTTCCTCTGAACGTCTTGATAGCACCTTGGCCTTTTGCAATGTGGGGCATTGATATGATCGGCGAGATTAAACCTACGGCATCCAATGGGCATCGCTTCATCCTGGTAGCGATTGATTACTTTACAAAGTGGGTTGAAGCAGCTTCTTACGCTACCGTGACCAAGAACGTCGTGGCACGGTTCATTCGGCACAACCTGATCTGTCGATACGGCGTCCCGGAAAGGATCATTACGGACAATGGTACCAATCTTAATAACAAGATGATCACTGAGCTCTGTGAGCAATTCAAGATACAGCACCACAACTCTTCTCCTTACCGGCCGAAGATGAATAGGGTTGTAGAAGCAGCGAATAAGAATATCAAAAAGATTGTGCAGAAGATGACAGTGACCTATAAAGATTGGCACGAGATGTTACCGTTTGCTCTTCATGGGTACCGTACCTCATCAAGAACGTCAATCGGGGCAACTCCTTTTTCCTTGGTCTACGGCATGGAGGCAGTCTTGCCAATTGAAGTCCAGATACCCTCTCTCCGGATAATGAAGGATGCAGATCTGAGCGAAGATGACTGGATCCAGACTCGACTTGATCAGTTAAACCTAATTGACGAAAAGAGACTCACTGTTATTTGTCATGGTCAAACGTATCAAAAACGAATGATCAGGGCATTTAACAAGAAAGTCAGACCACAAGAGTATCAAGTTGGGGACCTGGTAATCAAACGTATCATTCTTCCTCAAAGTGATCCCAGGGGCAAATGGACCCCTACGTACGAAGGGCCGTTTATGGTTAAACATGTGTTCTCAGGAGGAGCCATGATTCTAACCACCATGGATGGTGACGACCTTCCTCACCCCGCCAATGTAGACATAGTAAAAAGATACTACGCATGATAAAAGACTCGCTAGGTTGACATACCTAGGCAAAAATTAGGGCTTCCCGGCGAACCAAAAGGGTTCGGGCAAAATGAGGGATGAAATTAAAAAAATCTGTACACCCGGCAAGTCGAAAACCTGAAAAGGCGGCTTGGGCAAAAATGGGTATCCCGGTGGACTGATTACCCGAAAGGTCGGTCCAGGCAAAAGTTAGGGATTAAAGCGTAATACTATGTCTCATTGGATCACCTTGCATCCAGAATCTGGTATCAACATCAAGTTCAGACGGCATCGACCAGTCAGCTTCATCTTCAACTGAGCAGCCAAGTGATGAGACGCTCGAAGATATAAAGGCGATAGCAGAGTTGGAACCCAGTGGGATCATCTTTTCACATAGCTGTTTTGTTTTCTTTGTACAAAGTGTATAAACTCTGTTGTTCGGCAGTGTTCTCTTACTAGGACGTCAGCCTCTTGTACATAAACGCCTATTTACGGGCAAATTCAAAAATCAATACAAATTCACTTTTCAGACCAATTTCCAATCATTTTTCCTTTTTCTGTTTTGTTTTGCGAAGAACGTCCAATGTTCAATTGTGATATATGCATTTGACACTAATTGCTAACTCATAAATATTTGCATACGAAACAAAGGATTAATTACAGGTAACATCAGAAACAGGGGCAATAATGAGTTGTCTAAGCAATCTAATTGCTCTGTCCACCAAGGTACCAAGGTAAGTTCGGATGAAGAATGTAACCCAGATACCTTCACTCCCCGCTGAGTAAGACAAGATTCAACAATTCTCTCCCAAGCAGTTGGTCTCCCATAAACCCTAACAAGGCACAATATCTCCAGCAAGTCAGTAACGCTCTCCCCGAGCAGAGTTATACTCAGCCAGCCTTAAGGAAGTTGGATTATCCCCCAGAAAATCTCAATATTCCCCGACGGAGTATACAAACATTCCTAACAAGCATCCCCAACAATCTTGATCTAAGATTGTTCCCTGACGGTATACCAGACATCCAGTGGAGCCACTTCCCCAATACAGTCTCAGAAGTCTCCCCAGAAAAGTGGAATCCATATCCCCAACAGGTCTTGAAGTTTATCCCCAGTAGATTCTGGAAAGCTTATCACCCGCATAGCACGAACGCGTCTCCCGTACTTTTTATTCAGAGGTTATTTCCCCACCAGGATATAATTGGGTTATCCTCAGCTAGTTGCCACGGAAAGATCGTCCCCGACGAAGTCTTCCTATCCCCAGCGGAGTTCATCAAAACTTCCAACAGAACTTAACAATGGTATCCCCAGCGGAGTTATCATCAACCTCAGCAAAGTATTTCTCTCCCCACAGAGCATTCCCCGCGGAGTAATCTCTCCAGCAAAGTTTATTCCCCAACGGAGTCATCTTCTCCTACCGGTATTCTTGCAACCATCATCCCCAGCGGAAACAAAGAACTCTTCTCTTCAACATCAGCCCAGGATTTGACTTCCCGGCACCCGTCAAGGATTTATTTTCCTAGACGAAAACATACATTCATAAACATCGCATCTTCATACATTATAGGATGCACATACGCATCATGAACATACAATCTCATTTTTTTGAGAACATCACGCATTTCATACATCATGACATTAACTAACGTTATGTCTTTTCAGGACAAAAGTCAATACAAAGATAATTACTATCAACTGTCGTGATTCCAGATCCGATTCCTGTATCTTGCCAGGGTGTATCTGTTGACGACTAATTCCAGACTCGATTCCTGTATCCTACCAGGGCACGTCTGAAGAGTTTGAAGATCTGATTCCTGTATCTTGCCATGGTGTATCTGTTGACGACTAATTCCAGACTCGATTCCTGTATCTTGCCAGGGCACGTCTGAAGAGTTTGAAGATCCGATTCCTGTATCTTGCCAGGGTGTATCTGTTGACGACTAATTCCAGACTCGATTCCTGTATCCCGCCAGGGCACGTCTGAAGAGTTTGAAGATCTGATTCCTGTATCTTGCCAGGGTGTATCTGTTGACGACTAATTCCAGACTCGATTCCTGTATCTTGCCAGGGCACGTCTAAAGAGTTTGAAGATCCGATTCCTGTATCTTGCCAGGGTGTATCTATTGACGACTAATTCCAGACTCGATTCCTGTATCTTGCCAGGGCACGTCTGAAGAGTTTGAAGATCCGATTCCTGTATCTTGCCAGGGTGTATCTGTTGACGACTAATTCCAGACTCGATTCATGTATCTTGCCAGGGCACGTCTGAAGAGTCCGAAGATCCGATTCCTGTATCTTGCCAGGGTGTATCTGTTGACGACTAATTTCAGACTCGATTCTTGTATCCTGCCAGGGCACGTCTGAAGAGTTTGAAGATCCGATTCTTGTATCTTGCCAGGGTGTATCTGTTGACGACTAATTCCAGACTCGATTCCTGTATCATTCCAGGGCACATCTGAAGAGTTCGAAGATCCGATTCCTGTATCTTGCCAGGGTGTATCTGTTGACGACTATTTCCAGACTCGATTCCTGTATCCTGCTAGGGCACGTCTGAAGAGTTTGAAGATCCGATGCCTGTATCTTGCCAGGGTGTATCTGTTGACGACTAATTCCAGACTCGATTCCTGTATCCTGCCAGGGCACGTCTGAAGAGTTTGAAGATTCGATTCCTGTATCCAGCCAGGGCACATCTACATAAAGAGTTTGAAGATTAACACCGGTAACAGGCCAGGTAATTATCTTTCTTTCTCAGGTACGCAAGTTCTCGCTAAGGAATCTCTTACGCGATCGACAACTAGATGGCATCTATAAGCCCATCCACTTACCAACAGTTCCAAATGGCATCCATAAGCCCATTCCCGACAAGGTTCTGTCACATCTCCGGATGGCATCTATAAGCCCATCCTCCTATCCACCATCTCTCCAAATGGCATCTGTAAGCCCATTCCCGCTATCACACTGCTGATACTCTACTATGTGAGTGCAAATTTCTGGGCACTCTAGTGTTCAATCATCTTCCACCTTCGGATCACGAAAGGCATGCTAGCCAATCTACATCCTCAGGTCTAAGAAGATTGAACAGGGGCAACTGTTGTACCCCAAAATTTGCCCTCCCATAATCTTCAAAGTTTTGCCAAGCATCACCTCCAATGGTTCAAAGACTACTCAAGGGCTACACAGTCAACCATCCTCCTAAGGCAGGCAAAATTAGGGTTTTGGTTCTTGCAAGGAAGTTGAGGTTTTCAAGGGCCCAATCAAGTTCCATATGCTCATACACATTGTCAATCCTCTACATGTCAAGTTTCAAGGCTCACAAGGTCAAGTTGCACAGTCAAAAGCCCTAATTGCTCCACAGTCAACTACAGGGGTAAAATGGTCATTTGGCAGTCAAAAGTCAAAAATTTTGGTCAACATCTTATTTTGAAGCCACAATCATCATTTGATCAAGTCTTGATCATGATTTCACAAGAATGGCTCAAAAATCATCAAGATGCAAAGGTTTCTATTTTTGGACAGCTGAAAAGTCAACTGTAACTTGACCAAGGCATAACTTTTTCATGGTTCATCAGAAAAATCCCATACAATGCTCATCTTGAAGGGGAGGACATTTCCTACAACTCATATTCACACTCCAAGTCCAAGAAATGCTCTCACAAAAAGTTATCAATTTCAACATTATAGGTCATTTTCAAAAGTCAACAAAAAGGAACTTTAAGTAAAAGCCCATAACTTGAGAATGGTAAATCAAAATGACATGGGACCAAAGACATTGGTTAGAGGACTTCAAGACCTTTCCAAAATGTCCAAGAACATGTTCATAGCTTTAAAATTGAGCAAGATATGCATTGGAGAAGTTGGGAAATTTTTGTGAAATGGCCAAAGTCAATTATCCTTGAAACTTCATTTTTGACAAAAGGGGCCCACTTTTTCCACTTGTTTCAGCTTGGCCATGCCTCCCACGTGTCCCACAATTTATTTCAAGATTAAAAATTAATTTTCTCATTTTTATTTAATTTTATTTGATTTAATTCATTTTAAATCTTTAAAATTCAAATGAAAATCAAGAAAATTAATTAAAGGATATATTTTGTATTGAAATGCTTTGATACACCATCACTCACCTTCCAAATTCGTGCAAGGCCTAATCCAAGCAAGAAATTCAAATTTTGACACAAAAGGCAAGTTGTTTCAATGTTGGTTATGGAGGAAATCAAGAACTTCAATGCAAAGCTTAATGACCATAATTCTGATTGAGATTCATTACATAACACATGTGCAAGCTTTCAGAACAACATTCACGACCTAGAAACCCTCAAAACGGCCAAACACATTTCAAACTTTCAAGAGAAAAAAGCAAAACTGAAAACCTATTTGCAGCCTGTTCCAAGCCTCCATTTCAATCCAAATACACTCCTTGTATCCCTAGGAACCTTTGGCAATCAGAACCAAGCGCAATCACTCAAGGAATCATCCCATACAACTCACTCGGTTTGCTTCATTTCTCAAAACTGTATATCATATTTCATGAGCATTTGATCCATTTTTTTGATTGGTTTGTATTGTTAGGGGCCTTCTGAAGCTAATGGAATAATCTAATTGCATTCTAACGCGTTAAATCATGATTTACCATTAAAGCATTTTAGGGTTTTCAAGGTTTAAAATTGGGGGTTTCACCATACTGTAAAATCAGGGCTCCAAACAGGCATGGACGAATTCAGCTGGACAAGACGAACAAAATGGACCCATCGCGCCTTTTTTATGTTGCCCCAATTTCTATTCGTTATTTTTCGCCATTGCACTTAGTGGGGGTTAAAAACCCCCGCTATCTCATTTCTTTTTTGCAGGTATGAAGAAGACGACGATGACGTGTCCATATGCGTCTGGTTAATTTAAATTGAAGCGCGCGTTTTTTTTATTTCCATCATATAATGCAGTTATTCTATATAATATTTCTTTTCCATATTACTAACAAACGCGTATGAGTGCTTCAGTGGTTGGGGACGTGGCCAAGCATCCTTGGGACCTGGGTTCGATTCCCAGGTCCCCTTATAATTTCCATATTATTTTCTTCAATGTTTTCCTGTGCAGATTCCAATACGAGGTGCATCATAAGTCTCACCAATCCAACAAGCCAAGTGTCATTGGAGGCAGATCCAAGGGTCAAAAGTGTAGAACACCATATTCTGGAGTCAGCGCAGGCGTAGGATATCCAAGAAAGTCAAACGAGCTTGCTTCAATGGGCCAAGATTTCAGCCTTAAACCTCCATTTCAGCCCACACCCCCCCCCCCCCCCCTTGGATTTACTTCTTTTTTTCAATTTGTTTTGTTTTTCTATTATTTTAATTTCTAACATTTCTTTTTTATTTTATTATTATTAACAAATTAATCAATTAACACATTTTCATAAAATCAAAAAAAAAATAGAATTAACATTATTATTATTATTATTATTTTATTTTGTAAATAAACATTAACTAAAATAGTTTAATTAGGCCATTTTAATTCCTTTCTAAAAAAATTAAAATAGATCTAGAATTAGGTAAAGTTAATTTTAATTTTATTCCATTTCTTTTATTTCATAAAAACATAAAAAACAAAAATATTTTCTTTTAATTAAATTAATTAATTAGTCATCAATTAGTTTCTAATTTCCTTTAATTACAAAAAAAAAGACAAAAAAAAATCAATTTCTTTTCTAAAAAGGGTCAACACCCTTAAGACATTCCCGATTCTTTCTTTCGCGCGCATTTCAGTTTTAATTCCTTATTTCTGATTATTATGTAACTGCCTCCGGATGTAATAGTAATTAGGACTTTTACTGTTTTTATTTACTTTCCGTACTTATTTACCAAAAAACGGGTCTTTGTATTTTTGGCGATGTATAGACCCGCACCTTGTAATAGCGTAGGATTTATGTTTCCGCAATTTACTTTCCGCACCCCCTAACTGTTAAATGCATGAAAGAATGTATGGTAAATAAAAACAGCTTGTAGCTCACCAATAACATGTACAAAAACATTAACTGAATACAACACACAATGCACACACCACTTCTAGGGTACGCCTCACTGGTTGCCTCGAACGTGGTCGTCAAGTATAGGGTGTCTTAGAGGTCGCTCTCCTGTCTAAGATCCAGTTGCCTCGAAACGGTTGCCTCGGATAAAAAGGATCTAGGACATTAGGGTTACTTCTAAGGTGTCCTACCGTTGCTTCGGTGACCACACTGTCCCGATAATCGAATTGACCCGAATACCTCCAACGACGGTGCTACCTATCTCTCAATGGTGGGATAGCACTATCTAAAGGACTCTTACACAGCTTAATTCCTTAGAGTAGGTAGATTCTCTTAAGTACTTTCTCTTTTCAAAACAAACAAAAACAACTTTTCGCATTCACACTTTCTAAAAGTTTTCAAACAAATTTTTCATACACTCTTGAGGACAGATACAAGAGTTACTTAGAAATTTTTCGAACGAAACTTTTTTTCAAAACCCACACACACTTGAAAAGCAAACAAATTTTTGAAAATATAAGAGCAAGTACCTAAGAGCCCGTGGATAACCACGGATAGAAAGGGTGCTAACACCTTCCCTTTCTATAAATCTACCTCCCAAACCGAGAAACATTCTCGAATAAGGAATTTTGTTGTGCTTTTGTCCTTTCCATGTTGGAGAACATAAAATACGTTGGCGACTCTTGCTTACCGCGACATTTCGCGAAACCAGCTAAAAATAGTCAGTTCTAAATCCACCGATCGCACCTGGCTACTTTTTAGGACAGGTTTGAACCAACTAAACTTCAAGAGGGTACTACCTTTAACCTCATGCAAGCCTTAAACCTAAGGACTTTGTGTGATTTGACTGTGCTTACTATACCTGTGTTTTCTATACATGTGGTTTATCATGACATCATGCATCATAACATGGTGTTGTACCCCAAAATTTGCCCTCCCTTTTTCTCAACATTTCCCATCACAAAGCCCTTGAAGCTCAGGATCCAGTTAGGGCTTCATCTGCTCAAGACTCCTCCTTGCACTGCTAACCCAAATTAGGGTTTGTGTTTGCACAAAGATGTTTTGACCTAAAGTGCCCAAGATGACTTTCTTGCTTCATATTGGCCTCCCAAGTTTATCCATACCAAGTTTCAAGTCTTGATTCCAAGTTTTGCCCAGTCAATTGGACAGTTGACCTAGAAATCAACTGTATTGGGGAAAAAGTCAACTGTGGCCAATTGACAGTCAAATCTCATGAAATTTGATCCACATCAACATTATGAACTCCTAGGAATCATTTGATCAAGTTTGGACCACAATTCCATAAGAAATTTGATCAGATCACCAAAAGGGCAAAATGGTCATTTTTAGGGTTTTGACTGTACAAACGCAATTTTTGACTGTTTGACCTAGACAATGGCAAACCAAGCTCATATATGGACTCAAGGACCCTATGGAATTATCTTGACATGATCAACAAACTCAAAAGATCCCAAGTACACAAGATTGACAGTTGAATTTCCCAGTCAATTGATCAGTTTTGACTGTATACTGAAAAGTCAAACTTTGACTTTTTGGTCAAAATCAAGAGTCAAGATTCATTTTTCATCAAAACATGCCAAATCATGAAACTTGTTCACCAAGAAATCACAAAATGCAAATTAGGGTTAGAAAATGGAATTTTTCATAACTTAGAATTTTTCTAAGTTATGAAAAACCCTAATTTTTTCCCAACTTTGCCCCACCTTTTCACCAAGATCCATTTGGATTCAAACAAAAGTCAAAACATGAAAGTTGTAGCTTGTTGCATAATCTACAACTTTTATTCACAAAGTTTTCTCATTTGAAGCTTGTATCTCAAGTTACAATTTTTTGAATAAGGGCACTAAACCATTTTTAACTTAGTGAAATTTTAACCTATTTTGACAAGGTTTTCTACCCCACTTCAAGGCCATTTTTCATACTCTTACACTTGGAATTTCAATTTTCATTTCAAAGATGGATTGTAGTACACATTCCAAGCTTTCCAAAATGTCCAAGAACTCATCAAACAACCTCATAACTTGAGAGATTCGAATTTTACAAGTTGGCAAAAATTCACTTTTTGTTCTTAACCAAAACATGTTCATAATCTTGCAATTTGAACTCAGCATGCTTTAGGATAGATTACAGGTCCTTAAACCAAGTTACACTCCATAATTTAATGCTTGTTCATTGTGCCAAAGTGTTGTTCCATGAGTTCAAGCATTGTACACAAGATTGATCCATTTTTAGATAAAGTGAACTTTCCATTTTTGCAAAAGCTTGCTTTATGTCAATTGGTAAATCAAAGAAGTACATTGAAAATCTGAATGGCACAAGTTTATGAGCATAACACTCTGATCAATGAGGGATTATGAAGCACATTAGGAGGCCCCCTACATGCCTAGAAAGCCAAGTTGCATTTTGTTGCTTAAGAAAGAAGAAAGTCCCATAACTTGTAACAACTTCCATCTCAGCATTAGCACACAAGAACAAACTGATCAAACACCTTCCAAAGAACATAACCAAGCTGAGACACGACCCTTGCACCTCAAAAACACCCTCCATCTCAGAATCATCCTCAAACTGCAAAAACAGAGTTGCCTCTGCAGTTTGAGTGCCAACTCCCATTTCCCTCGAGCATTCTTACCAAAATCAATTCATACACATTCCCTAGCATGTATGCAAGCTAACCATGACCTAAAACCTGACCTGTAATCCCTCTAACAGCTTCCACCATTTTCATTTTTTCCTTTTGCAGTTGAAGTTCCACAGCTCGATACAAGAAGTTTCAAGACAAAGTAAACATTGGAATAGCATCCCTGGACCTCAAGGAAGCTTCTCCAATCATCCCCTTGCACTGAAAGTTCCTCATTCTCCAGATAGAAGTTCAACTGAATAGGTAAAACTTTGAACTCGTATCTCCCTTATTATGCATCTTTAGTCTTAGGTTTGTGAAGAAACAAGGTTCTACTCATAGCCCTGAGCATGTACATATCTTTACATTTCATTTCTTTTGCCTGAGTTGAGAGAATTTAAGCTTTGAAAATGGCAGAAAGTTTAGGTCAAGATTTGGGATTGATAAAATTCTCTCTCATTTCTGAGAGTTAGGATGAGTTTTTTATATATTTGGAATCGTGATTCAATGCTTGACATGTTTTGTGTTGAAAGCTTGTGCAAAATCTCAAAGAATCAGGATGTTTGAATCTCTGTAACAAGGCGCGCGTTTTGGCCAAAGGTTGAAGAAGAAGTGGATTGGGCTGGGCCTGTATTATTTTGCTATCCACACCATTTTTTCTGTTTCACACCCCTGAGCCCATTTGCTTCATTTTTTAACATTTTTGACCTTTTCCTTTTTATTTGACTCATTTATTTTTTCTCAACATATTAAAATTTTGAAAATATTTTTCTCATCATTTTTTGATTTTTATTTGGTTTTTATTTGATTTTCTTTTGATTTATATATAAATAGATATATATTATTACTTAGAATAAAATAGAAAAATATGTAAAAAATACTTCTATTTTTATTTTTATTTTATATTACCCTCTGAAAATATTTCATATAAAAAAAATACTATTTTCTAAAAAAATTGAATATTATTATTATTTGTATATAATACATATTTAAAATAATATAAGTATATATATATATATATATATATATATATATATATATATATATATATATATATATATATATATATATATATATATATATATATATATATATATATATATATATATATATATATATATATATATATATATATATATATATATATATATATATATATATATATATATATATATATATATATATATATATATATATATATATATATATATATATATATATATATATATATATATATATTATTTTATTTTTAAATATTTAATACTAAAAAATGACCTTTTTTACAAATATACTATATTTTATTTTATTTTTGTATGTAAATAATAAATATTATATGAATTAAGTAATTAATATCCATTTTAATTGAAATTAGGGTTTTTGCCCTAAAAGTTAAAAATACTCAAAAATAATACCCTTTTTATTTTCTTGTTTTATTTTACATAAACCATACTTTTTTCATACATATAAAAACTTTCTTTTTGCATTTTGCATATTTACTTCATTTCCATTTAATTATGCAATTTATTTACCTTGCAAATATTCAAAAATGATGTAATAATTTAGATTTAAATTCTTGTCTAAATATCCCTCATTCGTAAATTTGTACCCCCCTCCCTATATTATTATGTTGTAATAGCGTAGGAATTTAAATTTCGCACTTTATACGCTTTCTAATTATGCCATGTTAGAATTAGGGTTTGCATGCGAAAAACGATAAAAAATAGTTTGACCTAATACAAGATGAATGAGCATGAAAATAAACAACACATCTCACACTTGCACCCCTAGGGTACTCCACTTTGTTGCCTTCAAATGATTGGGCCATATTGCATGTTGAACTTCTTTGGGTAAAAAACAAACAATCAAATGATCATTGTCCCTCGATGACGCTTTCGAAAAGTTGCCTAAAATGATCAAGTCCCTTTCAAAGAGAAAATGCCCAAAGATATTCAACACTATTGCAACTATGGTCTAAACGATGACCCGCGCCCGTCCCTTTCATCTCCTAAGACAAGATTGTCCACCAAATGCAATGGTGGAACAAATTTGTCAAAAGGTTTAAAACATGACAAAAATCTTTGAGAAAACTTTAGGGTAGATAAACTCTTAAGTACTTGCCAATTTGCCAAGAAAACACTTGCCTAATTTCAAAACCCACTTCACAAACACTTTCAAAATCAACTTTTCAAACTCTTGAAACATCTTTTCAAAAAGACAAACACCTTTTGTAAAACATTCGAGTAAAGAATTGTTACAAGGGTAGCCTATACAAGGCATCTTTTTTAACCTTTTCAAAATCACACACAAAGCACCATTTCAAACAATTGAAAAATAAGGCAAGTTGATCTAAGCAAGTACCTAAGAGCCCATGGATAACCATGGATATAAGGGGTGCTAATACCTTCCCCTTCTATAATCTACTCCCCGAACCCAAGAAAAATCTCAAAGGTTTTTGCTGTGCTTTTTAAACCTTACCTTAGGATAAAATAAAAAGTCGGTGGCGACTCTTGCTCAACCGAAACATTTGCGAAAACAAACGCAAAACCCTAGTCAGTTCTCCCACCGTATCTCACATGGCATCCATTCTTATTGCACTAACCATTTCAAAGACCAAGGGAATTTATCTTTGTTCTGTTTTGTAGATTATGGCTTCCGTTTATAGAAATACCATCCGAATCATCTTTGTGAAGATACCTTCTGGAACCACCCGGCTGGAACCTGTCATCTGGATGTAATGAAACATCAATGAAGTCGCCACCGAACGTCTTTTATCCCGCCGAAAGGGAAAGGTAAACATCGAGAAAACCTAGAAAGGGAGAAATCACGGTCTTTCAACCGAGAGATCGGGTAAGGGAGTCTGTTACGCGAGGGGAAGGTATTAGCACCCCACACGCCCGTAGTACTCTACGGTATCCACTCTTGTTGTCTAATCTAATAGGTGTGGTCAAGTCCTATGTCTATGGCTTAAAGATGGAAAGGGAATGCGTGCGAAAGAAAAAGAAAACAATATAGGGAAAATAAAAGTTGTGCTCGGTTGGGCCCTACCCCTTTGCCTACGCATCCCTTTTAAGGAATCAGAGCAGTCGTAGTTCGGCTTATATATTTTGGTGGGTTTGTGTTTTTTAGTTAAGACAACAAAAATAATCAAGATGGAAAAACATCGAATGAAACAACAAACAAATGAGATGGTCAAACCACGACTAAATAATAACATAGTAACATGTCACAGATGGCGAAACATCAAATGATAAAACGGATGACAAAACATCACAACTAACGATGATATTGAGAATCAAAGTAGGATAACAAACATGTGCGATGGTGAAACATCAGCTTCAAACAAATGTGCGATGGCGAAACATCGGCTAAAAGATAACAAGATATAATGGCAAAGATGGCAACACATCAATAAAGCAGATGACGAAACATCACTCCTAACAATGAAATTGAGAATCAAAATAGGATAACAAACATGTGCGATGGCGAAACATCGGCTTCAAAAAAATGTGCAATGGCGAAACATCGGCTTCAAGATAGTAAAGTATCATGGCAAAGATGGCAATACATCAATAAAACAGATGACAAAACATCAAATCTAACAATGATATTGAGAATCAAAGCAGGATAACAAACATGTGCGATGGCGAAACATCAGCTTCAAACAAATGTGCGATGGTGAAACATCGGCAAACCAGGTTTTAAAAAAAAAACAAAGCCAAGAGGCGCACAAACAAATGAGATTGATTTGTATCTTTTAACTTGAAGAAGGGTTTGAGTTTGTTAGAGGTGTTTTATGATTTGCCAAGAAAACAATTTTTGTTTTAAGATGCAAAATGCAAAGGAAGAAAAACAACTAAGGGAAGTTAGCCTAGCACTATCCCTAGTATTGTCATACGATGATTGATCCTAAGGTTGAGGATAAAGGAAAACCCTGCCTTAATTAACATGTTAAAGGAATCTTAACAAAACTATCCTATAGGGAAAATGCAATGAGAGCAAAGTCGTGATCTCAATTTGTAAATTGAGTGACTCATCGATCAACAATTAAACAAAACAATAAACATCCTACAGGGAACATGCACTGAGAGCGAAGTCGTGATCTCAATTTATAAATTGAGTGACTCATCGATCAAAAATTAAATAAGAAAAGCAATAAACATCCTATAGGGAACATGCAATTAGAGCAAAGTTGTGATCTCAATTTCTAAATTGAGTGACTCATCGATCAAAAGTTAAAGAAACAAACACAACACATGTATCAGATAAAAAACCAGAGGGCCTCCTGACATGTATCAGCAACAGAGGTCCCATCATGCAAAATAGAACTATGAAAATAGAATAAAGGAAATAGTGCAATACCAAACGGATAACTATCTGTAACAACTGAACAAGAATAAAAGAAACCCAGAGAACTTCAAGCAAGCTGGCATCAGCAGACAAATCAAGTTAGAAATTACGCCATAAAGATGTAAGTAATGAGATTATCAGATATGAACAAATCCCATGGGCAATGTATGGCATTCATAATCACATATACACATCCTGCATAGATTATCAAATATGCCAAGTACAAGAGTAGTGCAAACATAATAAATTGTGTTCCACAAATAAAGTGAAACACAGTAGCCTCAAATCAAAAATGGAAAACTTTTCTCAAAGTACCTCGCACATTCAACAGCCAAGTTAGTATTCCATAAAGTGAATGATGACTCACATAAGGGATGGATTAAACATGATGAAGTGAGAAAAACATGATAATAATTATCAAAGCATTAGGTATGGTAGACCAAAATAAATAGGCATATGCACAATTAGGTCAAAAATTAGAGGAATGGTGCTCCTTTCTATCACCATATTGAGTTGACAATTGAATATCAATCAAGGATCATGGGAGCTTGAGAAGAATACAATAAAAGACCATGAAGGTCGGTAACAAACACAATTCAATCATGCACAATTAATTCATCACAACTCATAAACATAATAGAAAAGGAATCCCACACAATGCATCAAATGGTTCAATCATTCAAGCATAGGGCATTAAGTGAAATGACTTGAGTTGATGTGGATAAACACATCCAACATGATCATTAGGTTCCCAATTATAGGCTTCACTCAAGTTCATTGGCCATCAAACAAATTGCAACAAGATATGCAACATTAATTGGGTACCTTCACTTCAAAAAATACATCAAAAATAGAAACAAGAATCAATAATCCAAACCAAAAATTTCTTAGCATCTTTGAAGTGTGTATAAGTCAGAAAGTAAGTCTTAAGTTCATGAATGGTTGAGGAGGGGTTCAAATGAGGCCCAAAGTTCAAAGCTAGTTGGCAAAACTACCAAAACTAGACAAGTTTTCAAAATAATTCCTGGAAAAATATCAAACCAAGTCAAATAATTCAAGAAAAATGGTTTTCAGATCCTCAATACATTCATGAACCATAATCAAGACCTAAATTCCATTGAAAATCCAGGGCATAATGGTTTTGAACATGAAACTTACACAATAAGCAACAAAACCCTAATTTTTGACTTTTAATCTTAAATATTGATTAGCCAAGACCAAAATTGAAAAAAAAACATAACAAATATACATCAAACATGAAAAAACGCAAAAGGTCAGAATACCTATTTTTCCATATTTTTCGAATTAAAGAAAAGTTAAAAATGAAATCAAATTCAAATAATTAATCAATTAAACAAATAATCACATCTCAAAATAAAAACTCTAATCAAAAATCATAAAAATATCCAACCAAAATCATATTCAAATATTAGAATTAAAAACACACATCCCTGATTTTTTGTGGAATTTTTGAATTAAGAGAAATATTAAAATAAAAATCAAACAAACAATTAACAATTAAACTATTATTTAATGGCAAAAATGTAAACCCTAGCCAAAATTCACAAAAAGTCAAAATAAAATTATATTCAGATTCTATGATTAATAACAAGCTTGCATGACTTTTTTTGAGGATTTTTGAATTAAAGGAAGTATTAAAACCAAAATTATGAAACAAATATTTCAAATAAACTTTTGAAATTAAATTTCTAATCAAAAATAGAAAAAATGCTATAAAAAAATCAGAATCAATTTCTAAATCATTTTATGAGTCCAAAATATTTTTTGTGGGATTTTTAGATCAAAAGAACTATTAAAATAAAAATAATCTTTAAACAAACAAATATTTAAACTTATGAATTTTTAAAATAATCAAAACATTTTTAAAAATTCCAATAAAATTACACAAGATAGTAGAAATTATTTTGGACTTGTGATAATTTTTTCATAATTTTTTAAATTTGTTTGATCAAGAAATAAAAATCAGAAAATCAATTAGAATCAAAAAATATGAAATGCATTAAAATTTGAATCAAGCCAATCACAACGCGCCACCTCACTTCATCTTCAACCTCCAGCATAGGGAAAAACGCGTGCAACACCACAGGTCATGAGGCTATGTTCAAATCCATCAAACATGCTCGTTTCTCAACCAAAATCCATGAAATCAAGTGCAAATTAAAGCTAGCATATCATACTACATTATGCAATTTGAATCAAACTCAAAGATCAAGCATGGATCAAGAAATAAAGTCTCAAAAACTTAAAAAACTCACTGCAAACATCCAAGTCAGAAACACGATTTCAACAATTCTGCTTGAATCAAAGCTCAAATATACATCAATCCTAGTGATTGGCCAGCTAACAACTCAATGAACATGATTTACATCATCAATTCAAGCTGAAACACATAAATCAAAGTTCAAGAAACTCACATGGATGTGAAAACTGGAAACACGATTCCTTCACTCCAGAAGCAATCCAATAGTGCAGGCTTGTTCTCCTCACTTCACTAAAGCTGAATCACCAAGAATTTTGAAGAATGATCCAAGGAGAAGAGAGATTCAAAGCAATTTGTAGAGATGCTTGGAAATTTTTAGATTTGCAATGTAGAGATTATGAGCCTCCACCTTAACAACTGAGCATTGATTCTTGTTATATAGCACGAGGGTAAGAGGATAGAAGTGGTATTTGGCACTCAAAACTGTTGGAGGGCAAGTTTGGAAGTTTTGGCCAAAAATGAGGATGCACATGGAATTTGCGCTTCACTCGTGCATTTTCTTGCCTTTTGTGCGTTTTGTGAGCCAAATGAAGTAAGAATTACATGCCCAAAGTGCCAGCTCATGATTGTTTGAAATGAAAAAGTGTTGGTGATTTTGCAAAATTGAGCATGTTTTGTATTTTTTCATTCAAGCAAGTTCAGGAAGCACATGGGCACGAAATGATGAGTGTAATAGGCCTCATCATGTCACAAATTACCCATGGGTTTTATTAGAAGCAAAAGGAATGTCTAAAACTTGAGTTTACAAGAAATGGCCATTTTGCATATTTGTCAAAATTCAATAAAATGCCTCAAAATTCCAAAGTCCATAACTTGGTCATATTTTTGAATTTGGACACAAATGAGTACAATTTGGAAAGTTATTGAAAATATATACAATCCCTTAGTTTTGAGTTTTTGCAAATGAATCCATTAAGTTTCTCAAAATTGAGCTTGAAATTCACTAATTTTGGAAAATGACCTATAATTTTGTGACTTTCAAAGACCATAATTCTTGATTCCTTGCCAATTTGGACATGAGACCAAAAGGAGATGAAAGATCATCCTCTTATCTTTCCAAGCATACTTCATTTGCATTTTTTTTATCAAAGGTGAATAAAATATGAATTTTTGAAGTTAAGTCCTCATTTTCCAAAATTAGAAACTTTTAGGGTTTCTTCATGAACAAGTTTCAAACCAAACCTCAATATTTTTTATACAATAATCAAAATGGACTTGAAATATGAAAATTACACCCTTGAATTGATGGTTGGCCAAAAATTCACTTGGTCAACTTTGACTTTGACTGATTTTGACCAAAATGACCATTTTGCCCCTTTGAATCAATTGATCCACTTCCCTTCAAAATTGATGATCAAAACTTCAAACATATGATCTTCCAAACATATAGAGGCCATGTGCAAAGTTTCACTCCAAAATTCTCAAGAAATCTTGATGAAAACCCAAACCCTAGTTTTGGTTAACACCTTAGGAGACTGATGAATCATCTTCAAAACTTCAAATCCTCTGGGCATCTTGACCAATTTCATGTACAAAGACTTTTCAAATACCAATGAGATGTTGTAGCTTCCAAATCAAGACTTGCTCATGCATCAATAGCCTTGCTCAAACAAAACCCTAATTTGACTGGTGAATCAAAAGAGCAATTCCTCTTATAATCAAACACAAACTTCAATCCTCTGATGATCCAAAGAGATGGATAAGATACCTTGAGATATGCAATAACTTGAGCTTAAAAGATCCAGAGGTTTAGATGACAAGATTCTTCTTGAGCAACTTGTCAATGCAATCAACCTTCAAAGCTTGAGGAAGACTTGATAACCAAAGTACTTTGATTCCATCACAATGTATGAATGCAATGCAATATGATATTCATGATGAAACATAAGCCTAAATCAAGAGGGTAAATTTTGGGGTGCAACAGCTGCCCCTATTCAAATATCTTCAACATGATAAGTGAGAAAAGTGACAACTTTCGAGCGTTCAGAGTTGAAGATGATTGAATACAAAAGAACCCGAAAATTTACACTCTTGAAGAAGAAATAAAAAGAAGCAGAAAAATCTCCAAGACATGTGTCAGAATGAAGCTGTAACGCAGGTTGAAACAGAACGAAAACAAAGAAGAGTAAACGCAACTAAACTTCTGGAAAGAAGTGCCAGGGTAAAACTGGGCTTCAAAAAGTGAGATAAAACTCAAACCACGGAGTATAGGCGAAACTAAGCTCTGGAAAAGAAAACGTACGCGAGTGAGGAGGCGAAACTCTGAGCTCGACCCAAAGCAAAAGTGGATAGAGTGCGTGATTCTAGGAGCACTCGCTAATTTCAACTAAGATAGACAGTATGAAGGAACTGAAAGAATCCCGGAAAAGAGGAACAAAAGCGAGACGAAACTCGACTCAATAACCAGTTAGACGAAACTAGACTAGATGAGTACCAGGACAAAACTGGATTGCACGCACGGTTAACAAGGCGAAACTCGACCCATAGAAAAAGTGATGAGAGTGCATGTTTCTTAGAGCACCTACTGGTCTCAGATCAATGGATAAACAGCGACGAAAACTGATAAAAGAATCCAAGGAACAAAAGGAGACTGATTTCAAACCAGGGACGCAGTATGAACACTGCACTCGGTAAACAAACATGTCAAAGGGTCCAAGGTATGAAAGCAAAAACGAGGTGAAACTCGACTCAAAAACTAGTTAGGCGAAACTAAACTAGATGAGCACCAGGACGAAACTGGATTTCATGCACAGGCGACGAGGCGAAACTCGAACTCAACCCAAAGCAAGGGGATTAGGGCGTACATCTAAAAACCTGCTGAAAGCGAATATCAGGACGAAACTGGTATTCGAAAGGTGCATCAATAGACATTGGAATGAACCAGATAGGGTATTGAAGACTAAACCCGAGAAGACTGCGCCAGGGTGAAACTGAACTATAGTCAAGAGTAGATACTCAAACAAACAAATGATTGACATCAAAAAGATATTGGTATGGGGAGGAAACTGAGATAATAAGGACGAAGACCTCACTGGGGATTTAATCCGAAGCATTAGCACATCCACTGGGGATAACAGAAACAAAAATGGCTTATGTTCCAATGAATGTTTGAATTTCTTTTTTATAGCGCAATGCTCCATATAATGGAAATGCTACGCGTTTTGGTATATGCAATGTAATGATGCATGTTTAAAAGTTTCACTGGGGAATGGCCAATTGAGAAGCCAATAACCAAGAAGTCAGAATCTGACATGACTTGCAAAAATAAATTGCAAAATCCAAAGGAGAGGAGAAAATATGGGGATCTGCTGGAGAGGGAACCTCGAAGAGATGAAGCTTTGCAGGGAATAACAACCAAGCAACCAGTAGAAACGGGCCACAAACATTGAGAGGGGCTGAAAAATAAATTGCAAACTCCTAGAGAAGATCAGATCGATACTGTAGCTTCTGGAGAGGGACGCCATCTGAAGTTCAGACATTGAGGGAGAAGATCAGGGCAAGACTGCAATCTCTGGACAAGGACAGCGCGCGGCTGTGTTAAGGATGACACCAAGACAACAAACCCGACGTGAGGGGTGAAAACCCTTGATGGGGGGAACAAAGCTCTGCTGAGGAAACATGACTTCATCGGGGAGACAGAACTCTGTTGAAGATTTTTGTTGTAGAGAGATTCCTTGGAAAGCAACCATTGGACGGATCATGCAGATAGTCACACAGTACCGACCTTACTGGGGATAAGGAAAGATCTCAACATAAGGATGCCCCAGTCAGCAGATCGGCTGGGAAATGAGAGGTCATGGCGAGGGATCTCTGTTGGCAACTCCGTTGGGGATATGTGATATCCTCAAATCCGGAGTCTCAGAATGAAGCTTTTAAAAGAAGATTCCTGGGGCAACAAAACCTCGCTGCGGAAACGAAACTTCACTGGGGATAGGTAAAGTCCCATTCATACATGGGATCTGTCTAATAGAAGAAAAACCAAATATTCCCTTCCTGGCAATCATTAAGCTCTTTACAGGTGTTCAACGTGTAAACTCTTTTTTTTTATATCAAACAAATGTTTTGCATGCAGAAAGATGTTTATTTTGGGAATGACAGACCTGATGCAACGATTATTTAAGCCTTGAAGTTGAAAACCTTAAAAAGTGTCGCATCTCTGTTGTGAATGAATCACTGGCTAGAGTGCAAAAATTTCAAAACTTTTCTCCCTCCCCCCCCCCTTTTTTTTTTAAAGAAAAATGAGTCAAAATGCGGGTGATAAGATACCAACATGGATATGCAACACATATTTGGGAGTTTAGGAAACATTATCCTGTTGTAGTAGGCTTTCGAGTTAAACCCTTGTTTCAGATATGACTTTTAAAGGTTGTAACGTGGCCTGGTTCGAGGTTTTTTAGAAAGAAAAAAAATTTCAAGGCTCAAGTTATTTGGTGCCCACCCCCTTCGTGATATTCTCTTGTCCTAAATTCACCTGAATTGTCACAAGCATTCATCTTTCAAAAGGATTTATAATGGTTGAGTGATCACGATAAATTCTCCAACATGATTGTCACTTAACCTTTGCTGCTTTTGTTTTTTATATTATTGTTCCTCTTCTTTTAATGAAAATTTTATTGAATAATCTTTCTCTTTTTTTTTGGCCTTTTAGGCTCTCTTTTCCCTAACTTTTTCCTGGACAAAATCTTTTGAATTTCAATTTTGGAAGTCCAGCGGGATGCCCTAACTTTTTCCTAACCAACTTGTTTTCAAGTTTCAACTTAGCAGGCTTTTTGTTTCTTTCTTATTCATACTTTCCACTTTTAATAAGTCAATGTGACTTTAGGACTTTGAACTTTTTTTTCTTTCTCTCTTTTTTTTTGAAGAACACAAATGCCTCACTCCTTGGTCAGCGAGGGATAGTCATTATTGTATCGATTCGATCTCGACCTTAGGACTTTGTGAGGAAATGAACATCGTGGTTTAGACATTTTTCCTGATCTCATGATGCGAAAGATAAAATGTGGTGATCATCGGACGGGACATTCCTTCTGAAATTTGTATGCTTGGTCAAATTAACTGAACATCTACCCTGCCCCTGGTTTTAAAAAACAAGGTTTTTTGTTTTTTTGAACGGAAAAGAAACTCCTACTTCGAAGGCGCAGAGGGGTTAACGAGGGTCTAACTCCCTTATATCTTTGGTGTTTGGGAATTGAAATAATGCTTGTACATCGTCAACGGGGTTCTACTCAAAAGCATACCATTACAGTCATTGTTTTTTTTTGCTAAACTCCTTCCTCCAAACTCTTGGCTAAGCAAAAGAATTGGCACATTTGGTATCAAAATGCCCGAAAAAAATCGATTAAAGAGTGATACTGGATGGACTAAGTAAAATGAAACAATTTTTCAAGGCAAAAATATTCAACGCCTCAAAACTGACATTCCGCCATAAACAAAATCCTATATGCAGACAATGCTAAAACAATCAATCAAGATAACACATGAAAGTCCGGCCAAGAAACGTAATAAAAGCCATTATGGGGAAGAAATTTCTCCAACTAGGTTCGTTGATCTCGCCGACCTACTGTAATCTTGATATTACCCTGACCCGTGACCTTTACCAACATCACGGAGCGGTGAAACAAAAGGCAAGGCGTCCACCAGTAAAGTGAAAGAGAAATCCATCAACCATAGAACCAAACATGCCCCTTGCATGGTAGTAGTTGTGTTTGTTATCCGCATTTCAAGCGATCCACTAAACATGACTTGTATTACCATTTTCGTGTAAGGTCCATAAAGTTTATATGCACATGTTTATCAAAAAAATATTGGACATTTTTTTGCAAACAAAATAGTAAAAAGGAGAAAAGAAACGTATACGTATACTTGAAAGAAGATACTCTATTGATTTTGAGAAAACAGCCTGTGAAAAAGGCATTTACATTTAGAAGCAAGTAATTACAAAATCAAAACAAACAAGTGTTTACAAATGGCAATGTGAATGTGAATATCCATCAAGTCCCAACTCTGCTATGACTCTTACGATTCTTACACCTCCATCTTCCCGCTTTCAGACAGATCATTCTTGGATTAGCTTCGAGCTTATGCCAGGTGACAGAACGAAAGAAATAAACAAAGGGTCTCATGCTGAGCGTAGTCATTTGCTTTAAGTCCCTAACTTTTGCCTGAATCGCCCTTTCGGGTTTTCGATTCACCAGGACACCCTATTTTTGCCTAAACCGCCCTTTCGGGTTCAGTTTAGCGGGTTTTTATTATTTTTTATGCAAAGTATTTTTTAACTATGTCAGCATTCACAGGGAGAGGGAAGTACTCTCCATCCATAGTTGTGAGCATCATCGCTCCTCCAGAGAAAACTTTTCTGACCACAAAAGGACCTTCATAAGTCGGAACCCAGTTACCCCTGGGATCTCCCTGGGGGAGAATTATCCTTTTTAGCACAAGGTCACCTGGCTTGTAACACTGAGGCCATACCCTCTTATCAAAAGCTTTCTTCATCCTTTGCTGATATACCTGACTATGACATACAGCCGTCAACCTCTTCTCGTCAATAAGTTCCAACTGATCCATCCAATTCTGTACCCATTCACTTTCATCCAGCTCAACATCTCTCATGATCCTAAGAGAAGGAATTTTGACTTCTACCGGCAATACCGCTTCCATGCCGTAAACCAATGAAAATAGGGTTGCCCCAGTCGAAGTACGCACAGTGGCGATAACCATGCAAAGCGAAAGGCGGCGTCTCATGCCAATCTTTATAGGTTACCACCATCTTCTGCACGATCTTCTTAATGTTCTTATTGGCCGCTTTGACATCACCGTTCATCTTTGGTCGGTATGGGGAAGAGTTATGATGCTTGATTTTAAAGGACTCACACAGCTCCTTCATCATTTTGTTGTTAAAATTAGACCCATTATCGATAATGATCTTTTCAGGCACTCCGTAGCGACAGATAATATTGTGCTTAATGAAATGAGTTACCACCTATTTGGTGACATTGGCATAGGATGCGGCTTCGACCCATTTTGTAAAATAATCGATGACAACCAGAATGAAATGGTGACCGTTAGACACAGTCGGTTCAATTTTTCCGATCATATCAATTCCCCACATCGCAAACGGCCAAGGGGAAGTCAAGACATTCAAAGGTACTGGCGGCACATGCACTTTATCAGTATAGACTTGACATTTGTGGCAAACTCGCGCATGATTGTAACAGTCAGTCTACAAGGTGGACCAATAATAACCTGCTCGCAAAATCTTTTTAGCCATGGTATGCCCGTTGGAATGGGTCCCGAAATCACCTCCATGTATCTCTTCAATGATTCTAGCTGCTTCTTTCTTATCAACACATCTGAGCAGTAAACCATCATAATGCCTTCTATACAACACACCACCACTGAGAAATAACTTGGCTGAAAATCTTCTCAAGAACTTCTTATCTGTGACGGATGCCTCTTCAGGGTACTCTTATGTTTCAAGATATCGTTTAACATCATAAAACCAAGGATTACCATCTGGTTCCAAACTAGCCTCAAAACAGAAAGCTGGCTCACTCAAATTTCTGATAGTAATGGGAGGTGCCTCATTAGCCCACTCTACCTTGAACATGGAGGACAAAGTTGCCAGTGCATCAACTAGATTGTTTTCTTCTATGGGAATGTGCTCAAACGTGATCTCTTCGAAGTACGGAATCAGCTTCATAACATGCTCACGATAGGGAATTAGGTTCTGATGGTGAGTCTCCCAATCTCCATTAATCTGGCTGATAACAATATTGGAATCCCCGTAAACTTTCAAAAATTTGATGCGCAGGTCGATCGCAGCTTCAATGCCATAAATGCGAGCCTCATATTCGGCCATGTTGTTAGTGCAATTGAAACAAATACGAGCCGTGAAAGGAATGTGGTATCCCTCAGGGGAAGTGATAATAGCTCCAACACCGTTGCCCATGGCATTAGAGGCACCATCAAAAACAAGCGTCCAACGTGATCCCGGCTCGGGTCCTTCGTCTGGGTCTGGTATATTACAATCCTGGATATACATAATTTCCTCATATGGAAAATCAAACTTCATTGGTTCATAATCTTTCATGGGTTGATGAGCAAGATGGTCGGCCAGTACACTACCCTTGATTTATTTTTGAGTAGTGTATTGGATATCATATTCGGTGAGTATCATCTGCCAACGGGCTACCCTGCCTGTAAGAGTTGGCTTCTCAAAAATGTACTTGATTGGGTCCATTTTGGTTATCAAGTAGGTGGTTTGAGTTAACATGTATTTCCTCAAACGTTTGGCGGCCTAGGAAAGTGCACAATAAGTCTTTTCCAGCAATGAGTACCTCGACTCGCATTCCGTAAACTTCTTACTCAAGTAGTAAATAGCTTTCTCTTTCTTCCCTATCTCGTCGTGCTGACCGAGGACATAACCTATTGAGCTCTCTAACACATTTAGATACATGATTAGTGGCCTTCCTTCCACTGGCGACATGAGTATCAGAGGTTCCTGCAAATACCCCTTTATTTTGTCAAACTCCTTCTGACAATCCTCATTCCATTTCACTGTCTGACTTTTCTTCAACAATTTGAACAAAGGTTCACAGGTGGCTGTGAGATGAGAAATAAATCTAGAAATGTAGTTTAACCTTCCCAAGAAACCATGTACTTCCTTCTCTGTCCTTGGTTCAAGCATTTCCTGTATCGCTTTTACCTTGGTCGGGTCCACCTCGATACCTTTTTCACTTACAATAAAACCCAACAGCTTGCGGATCTCACCCCGAATGTGCACTTATTCGGATTCAATCTTAGCAAGAACTGCCTCAGTCTCTCGAACAATTTTTCCAGATGAACAAGATGTTCCTCTTCCGTGTCAGACTTAGAAATCATATCATCCACATAAACCTCAATCTCTTTGTGAATCAAATCATGAAAGAGAGTGACCATGGCGCGCTGATATGTTGCCCCGGCATTTTTCAAACCAAACGGCATCACTTTATAATATAAAGTTCCCCAAGGCGTGGTAAATGTTGTCTTCTCCATATCCTCCGAAGCCATCTTAATTTGATTGTAACCCAAAAAACCATCCATGAACGAAAACACTTTGGAATGAGCAGTATTATCGACCAACACATCAATATGCAAAAGAGGGAAGTCATCTTTAGGGTTGGCCCTGTTCAAATCCCTATAATCCACGCACATCCTGACCTTACCATCCTTCTTAGGCACAGGCACAATATTTTCAATCCATGGCGGATAATTGATGACCTTTAAGAAATTCGCGTCCAACTGCTTCTGGACCTCCTCTTTGATCTTCTTGGACATCTCAGGATGAGTTCTTCGGAGCTTTTGCTTGACAGGAGAACAACCTTATTTGAGCGGTAATCGATGCACCACTATGTCTGTATCCAACCCAGGCATATCCTCATAAGACCAAGCGAAGATATTAGAATACTCACGGAGTAGCTCAATCAATCTGACCTTTATACTTTCCTCGAGATCTTCCCCTATCTTGACTTCTCTTCTTACCTCTTATGTGCCAATATTCACCACCTCAATCGAATCCTGATTTGGCTGGATAACCTTCTCCTCTTGTTTTAACAATCTTGCTAATTCCTCAGGAAGATCACAATCCTCGTATGCTTCTTCTTCAGCTTGATAAATAGGAGTATCAAAGTCATATTGAGCCATAGAAGAGTCGTTATCAATATGATCGGTGGTGGAAGTGCATTCCTCAGCGCTTGAAACTTGGATAACATCCACAGATGTCCAATTGTTGAGTGTCTGGCCTGGAATACTTGGACGAATCCAATCTTCGATATTGTAGCCATCAACCCTATCATCGTCAACTGCATTGACGTGTCCTTCTTGAGCAGCACAAGGACGGGAAAACTTCACAGGAGTAGATAAACTAGATGCTCTGGGAGTTGCACTCTGTTGACCTGGGCTAAAACCAAGACAGAATTTATCAAATTTCGGGGTAACGTCCAGCACCTGACCCCAACCTTCAGGGTTACCATTTTCCACCACAGCTCTCGCATCCTTGAGAGAAGACATAACAGATTTCGGTTTCCTTTTCTGCTCTGGAGGAGGAAAATTGACAGCATGAACTGTCTCAAACGCCTGAAATGCAGTCTCATGTATCTCGCCTTCAACTTCAACATAGAGGAATGATGTCAAATGACTCACGATGAACTCTTCCTCGCCGCATACAGTTATCACCTTTCCTTATGTAGGATACTTGAGTTTCTGATGAAGAGTAGAAGTGACTGCCCCTGCTCTATGAATCCACGGCCGCCCTAATAAACAATAATACGTTGGCTGTATATCCATCACAAAAAATGTAGTTGTGAAGGTGCAAGGACCAACCTTGATTGGTAACTCTACTTCCCTAAATACTGACCTTCGAGACACATTAAACACCTTCACCATCAAATCAGTAAGGCGCGGCTCCAGTCCAGAATAATCAATCTTCATCAATGCTGACTTGGACAATACATTCAAAGATGATCATGTATCAACCAAAACCCGGGATAAAGTAGTGCCCATGCACTCCATTGAAATATGCAACGCTTTGTTATGGTCTGGCCCCTCCGGAGGAAGAATAAAATCTGTGAAGCCTAGACCATTCCCGGAAGATATGTTAGCACAAACATTCTTAAACTGATTGATTGTTATCTCATGTGGCACGAACGCATTCTTTAACAACTTCATCAAAGAATTTATGTGAGGTTCTGAACAAATCAATAGAGACAAGATAGACATCTTAGAAGGAGTATGTCTCAGATGATCAATTATGCTATAATCACTCTTTCTGATAATTCACATTAACTATTCAACCTCATCGGGAACTGAAGAAGCTTCTGGTATCGGAATTGGTTGAGTCATATTGGCTGGCCCCTTGGGTTACCAATCATCGCCTGTTGTTTTCCTTTTTCTCTTGCAGAAGCATTTGCCGCATCTTGCACATTGGAAGGACCAAATACTCTCCCACTTCTAGTCATTCGACCCATACCAGAAAAGTTATGAACTCCCTCCTCATTACCTTCAGCACGTTCTTCCTCAGACGAACGAGTACTTACTTCCTGCTTCACCCCATGGTAATAAACATCATCACCGTAATTCCATGAGATGGCCTTCTCACTGGTATACGGCATGGGACCAGGTACCGTAATCATCAAAGGAGGTGCCATAGATGGGGTAGGAATGCGCACAAGGGTGTAAGGAGTAGATACCACAGCAACATCTTCTTCGGTAACCTTACGGTAGCTCGGTTTTCTATCAAACTACAGGGAACCCTCCTTTATCAACAACTAGATATCAGCTTTTAAATCATCACAGCCCTTCGGTTGCTCTCTACACTTGGCACACTCTGAAGTACAACCCGGGAAAATATAATTGTCAAGCAAATACCTCTTAACATACCACAACGGAGTAGTTACTTGTTCCACATCCATGATTAAATTCAACATTTCACCATTATCATCAATCATATTAACAACACCCCCTATGTGCCTAGGCATTGGGTTCTGAGTAACATTCGGACCAGTCACTAGAGTAAATTCAATTGCCTTAGCATCCAACAAGTCTTGTATCTTGCACTTCAACGCAAAGCAATTGTCAGTAGAATGACCAACTCCGCCTGAATGGAATTCACATCTTGCATTAGCATCATAGTTAGGATGAAGTCTTGCGAGTGGTGGCGGCATATTTCTCAAACCGATCAACTTCAAATCGAGAAAATGGTGGAGTGCTTCAGTAAGAGATACTGGAAATGGATCGAATTTTCTCGGTTGTCTCTGTTGTTGATTATTATACTGACGAGGAGCATCTTGTTGTCTTTGTTGTTGAGGCATTGTATTCGGTCTCTGCTGCGAAGGAGCATTAACAGCAATAGAAGCAACATTGATTTGTTGGTGTTGACGATCCTCTCTTCTTCCTCTATGAGAGTAAACCGCGCTCGCGTCGCCTTCCCTTTTCTTAGGGTAAGTGTTAAATGGTTTCTTACTGCCCCCTGATGAGCCACTAGAACCTCCAACCTGAATTTTCCCCAATTTCAAACCTACCTCAATTCTTTCACCAGCCATAACCAAGTCTGCAAATCCTACCGAAGTACTTCCTATCATGTGCTCATAGAATGGCCCTTGCAGGGTACTCATAAACATATCAATGAGTTCTCTCTCCATGAGTGGAGGTTGAATCCTCGCAGCCAACTCACACCACCTTTGAGCGTATTCCTTGAACGATTCTCTTGGTCCCTGTGATAGATTCTGTAACTGAGTGTGATTAGGTGCCATATCCATATTGTACTGATAATGTTTGACAAAAGCCCAAGCAAGATCATTCCAGCAACGAATATGGGTTTTCTCCAACTTCATGTACCATTCCAGAGATTCCCCAGATAGGCTATCCTGGAAAAAGTGAATCAAAAGCCCCTGATCCTCAGTATACACCAACATCTTTCGGAAATAAGCAGTTGCATAAGTAACAGGACATGACGTTCCGTTGTACTTTTCAAATACAGGAGGCTTGAACTCTGGAGGAACTTTCACCCCAGACACCAACTCGAGATCATTAGCATCCATACCCAGGACTCCTTGCCCTTCCACAGCCTTCAAACGTTCTTCCAATAACCGATACTTCCTATCCTCAATCTGAACCTCCGACTCTGAACGCCGAACAGAAAACTGATCTTTATCCTGGTCAAAGTCATAATCCTGTTCTTGATAGCCCCTTACACCGCCCTGATTATCTCTTCTGTTCCCCACAAGACGAGGTTCCGGAGACGGGGGAAACATCCCTACGTTGCGCACAAAAGGATTTCCAGGCATCCCGTGAAAATTTCCAGCAGGCTGATCTTGCACATCCCCCAATCCTACAGAAATGTCCTGATAGAGCCCTTGATTTCCACCATCCCCTAGATAGCGGCGCTGGTTGTTGACAATGGCAGCCAGTTCCTCCTGTCGGCGATTCATATTGGTGATGACCTTCATGAACTGGGTCATCTGAGTAGCCATATGGGCCCTCATTTCAACGAGTTCAGATTGAACTTGTTCCATCTGTTTTGGAAAATTGTTTCTGGTGGAATACCGATGAGTAGTCGTCTTGAATTCTGAATAAGAAAAGCAGAAGAATAAGAATATCGTCTTGAGATAACCTGTAATGTTATGAAATGCATGATGTGCATGATATGTTTGTCATTTCCCGGTATTCAAGAGTCCTTTTATTCATCAATCATGGCGCGCAACCAAAGATCAAACATGCAATCAAAGGAAAAAAAGACAAAAAGATAAATACTTCAATTAATTACAAATAAAAGAAACGGCATTCGAGTGACTTCGGACATTTAAGAGTGTAATGGTAAACAACAAAATATGTGTTTCAAAGTAAACTTAACAAAAACTGAATAATAAAAACAAACAAATGGTCCCTTCCAACATTCCTGGGGGTGACCAAATACACCAAAGGTAAGTAACAAAAACTAAATCTCTGGAACAAGACATGCTTCAAGGTGCTAACAATACTCTTCAAGCCTGGCTTTCTCCTTTAAAAGTTGTAATACGACTACTTTACTTTCTTGAAATCGATCCTCTGCGACACGCTTCTGGGCTACTTCCTTCTTAAGCTGAGCATCTTTATCATTGAGTTGTTTCTCCAAGTTCTGAATCTTCTTCCTATAGTTATTCTCAGATACCTGAAGCTTTCGGCACTCTTGCTGGGTCTTACTCAACTCTTTTTGCATTTCAGCATGAGATCTCTTCCTAAAACTGGTTGCATCAGAAGTTTCCCCTTGAGCTTCTTTGAGTTTGCGAGCTAAGTCGGCCCTTTCTTGATCTATCCAATAAAGTTTCATCCCTGCCTCACGGCCTTTTGCACAAAGTTGAATGTTCTCAACATGAACCTGGGTGAACACCTCGGTAGGCACCGTGTTACTCAGAACAGTAGGAGGTTTCTCATATATAGGAGCCGACCTTGCAAATGGTAACCGTAAAATCTTAACCTTGGCTCTAATCCAATCTAAGTAAGGAACCCTAGCAATAGGAACCTTCTTGCCCAAAGTAGTTCTATCCTTCTTGTGAATTCCCTTCCAAGCACTCGTCACTCTTTTCAACATCACAGGATCACTTCCTCTAACAAAATACACTGATTCAGACACCTCCTCAACCTTTGGCGGTCCATCCATTGCATATCCCAATTGACGATAAGAAAGCACAGGATTATAGTTGATACACCCCTTAGTTCCTATGAGGGTAACATTAGGGAAATCTCCGCAGCTAGTGATAATACTTCGTACTTCCCCTATGTCATAATTCCACCGGATATCAAATGAAGTAAGGTTGACAAGTCTTGATGACCATTGGAGAGAATGTTTGGTATCCACAAAAGGGCCACTTACTGGTAGGTGCAACTTAAACCATTGATATAACATTGAATTACATAAGCTTACATTACCTCCTTTTCCATGCCTGGAATGAATTATGTAATGAGTATCTGCCAAGAGTGTTGGTACTGGGTTCTTATTTCTAAAAACACAAATAGCCGTCAAATCCACAAAATTTCTCTTGTGAGGGAATAGGACGATCCCGTATATCATGAGAGCAAACAGAGAGCTAAAGTCACTCTAATTCCCTTTCTTTGCCCAGTCTTCAGCTTTCTTCATTAGGAAATCCAAATAAAACCCTGTAGTATCCTAACTTGATTTCCAATTATTTTTCACCTCTTTCCAACTCAAATGAAGAATTTCAGCAATAACTTTGAACTTCAGCTTCTCTAGCACTTGGACAAAAGGAACCTCATCGGACAAATTGATATTAAGTAGGTACGTGTATTCTTCTAGTGTGGGAACCATTTGATAATCTTGAAAAGTAAAACACTGTAACTCCTTGTCATAGAACTGGAAGAGAGTGATCAAAGCCATTGGATCAACTGGAGTGTTAAGGATTAGTAACAAATTGCCATAATTCTTGTTGAAATTATTCAGAACATCACCCTTCAAATAAGAACTCAACCTCTTCAATTCGGACACATCAATAGTAGGAATCTGATAAGAGAATGTATGCCTGTTAGGCTCTTTAACACGGACTGAATCAAACTCTTCTGACGGGAGGCCAACCATTTCTGATGGAAAGAAGACTCTTGAATGTCCCTGGAAGATGACATGCACATGTTATTTATTTTTTATACATCATTTTTTAAGAAATAAATATGCTATGATGCAACATGACAGGATCAAAGTTTCACACTGGATCATGGCTGGACCATTACAGAACAACACCACTCAAGATCAAAAGAAAATCCCAAAGCTTCAAAAAATATCATGGGAACCTGAGTCACCTTTGCAACACAAAGTCACCAACAGTACCTGTACCTGTAAAAAAAGTTTTCCCGCCCCTCTCACGGGTGTAGTCTAGGTCAAGGCAAGGTTAAAAGCCAAACTAGAGTACAAGAGCTCGAATGTCGGTATCATCATACGATAACACCTATCCGAACTACCTCCAAAGTCATGGGTCTCATGGTCAGGTCTACAAAGCATCCGCTTCATAGCTTCCATGGCCACTCTATTCCTAGTTCTTATGGAATTCACTCATAGCCTGGGTATGAGGCTTTTTACCTCATGGAACAACCCACCCACCAAGAAATTCAGAATCCAAACAGTCCAGCCAAATCCATGATGCAGAAAGTAAAGCGCACATAGGATGCAATGCAAACAGATAAATATGCAAAGCGGTAAAATAAACACCTAAAAAAAATAAAAAAATAAAATAAAAAATAAAAAATAAAACAAATAAGAGTTAGGATCGACTCCGGGATGGACCAGCAAAAGGTCTACCTGTCCCCAGTGAAGTCGCCAGCTGGAACCACCCGGCTGGAACCTGTCATCTGGATGTAATGAAACATCAATGAAGTCGCCACCGAACGTCTTTTATCCCGCCGAAAGGGAAAGGTAAACATCGAGAAAACCTGGAAAGGGAGAAATCACGGTCTTTCGACCGAGAGATCGAGTAAGGGAGTCTGTTACGCGAGCGGGAGGTATTATCACCCCACACGCCCGTAGTACTCTATGGTATCCACTCTTGTTGTCTAATCTAATGGGTGTGGTCAAGTCCTATGTCTATGGCTTAAAGCTGGAAAGGGAATGCATGCGAAAGAAAAAGAAAACAATGTAGGGAAAATAAAAGTTGTGCTCGGTTGGGCCCTACCCCTTTGCCTACGCATCCCTTTTAAGGAATCAGAGCAGCCGTAGTTCGGCTTATATATTTTGGTGGATTTGTGTTTTTTAGTTAAGACAACAAAAATAATCAAGATGGAAAAACATCGAATGAAACAACAAACAAATGAGATGGTTAAACCATGACTAAATAATAACATAGTAACATGTCACAGATGGCGAAACATCAAATGATAAAATGGATGACAAAACATCACACCTAATGATGATATTGAGAATCAAAGTAGGATAACAAACATGTGTGATGGTGAAACATCGGCTTCAAAAAAATCTGCGATGGCGAAACATCGGCTAAAAGATGGAAACACATCAATAAAGCAGATGACGAAACATCACACCTAACAATGATATTAAGAATCAAAATAGGATAACAAACATGTGTGATGGCGAAACATCAGCTTCAAACAAATGTGCAAGGGCGAAACATCGGCTTCAAGATAGTAAAGTATTATGGCAAAGATGGCAATACATCAATAAAACAGATGACAAAACAACACACCTAACAATGATATTGAGAATCAAAGCAGGATAAAAAACATGTGTGATGGCGAAACATCGGCTTCAAACAAATGTGCGATGGCAAAACATCGGCAAACCAGGTTTTTAAAAAAACAAAGCCAAGAGGCGCACATAAAAATGAGATTGATTTGTATCTTTTACCTTGAAGAAGGGTTTGAGTTTGTTAGAGGTGTTTTATGATTTTCCAAGAAAACAATTTTTGTTTTAAAATGAAAAATGCAAAGGAAGAAAAACAACTAAGGGAAGTTAGCCTAGCACTATCCCTAGTATTGTCATACGATGATTGATCCTAAGGTTGAGGATAAAGGAAAACCCTACCTTAATTAACATGTTAAAGGAATCTTAACAAAACTATCATATAGGGAAAATGCAATGAGAGCGAAGTCGTGATCTCAATTTGTAAATTGAGTGCCTCATCGATCAACAATTAAACAAAAAATAAACATCCTACAGGGAACATGCACTGAGAGCGAAGTCGTGATCTCAATTTCTAAATTGAGCGACTCATCGATCAAAAATTAAATAAGAAAAGCAATAAACATCCTATAGGGAACATGCAATTAGAGCAAAGTCGTGATCTCAATTTCTAAATTGAGTGACTCATCGATCAAAAGTTAAAGAAATAAACACACCACATGTATCAGATAAAAAACCAGAGGGCCTCCTGACATGTATCAGCAACAGAGGTCCCATCATGCAAAATAGAACTATGAAAATAGAATAAAGGAAATAGTGCAATACCAAATGGATAACTATCCGTAACAACTGAACAAGAATAAAAAAAACCCAGAGAACTTCAAGCAAGCTGGCATCAGCAGACAAATCAAGTTAGAAATTACGCCATCAGGATGTAAGTAATGAGATTATCAGATATGAACAGATCCCATGGGCAATGTATGGCATTCATAATCACATATACACATCCTGCATAGATTATCAAATATGCCAAGTACAAGAGTAGTGCAAACATAATAAATTGTGTTCCACAAATAAAGTGAAACACAGTAGCCTCAAATCAAAAATGGAAAACTTTTCTCAAAGTACCTCGCACATTCAACAACCAAGTTAGTATTCCATAAAGTGAATGATGACTCACATAAGGGATGGATTAAACATGATGAAGTGAGAAAAACATGATAATAATTATCAAAGCATTAGGTATGGTAGACCAAAATAAACAGGCATATGCACAATTAGGTCAAAAATTAGAGGAATGATGCTCCTTTCTATCACCATATTGAGTTGACAATTGAATATCAATCAAGGATCATGGGAGCTTGAGAAGAATACAATAAAAGACCATGAAGGTCAGTAACAAACACAATTCAATCATGCACAATTAATTCATCACAGCTCATAAACATAATAGAAAAGGAATCCCACACAATGCATCAAATGGTTCAATCATTCAAGCATAGGGCATTAAGTGAAATGACTTGAGTTTATGTGGATAAACACATCCAACATGATCATTAGGTTCCCAATTATAGGCTTCACTCAAGTTTATTGGCCATCAAACAAATTGCAACAAGATATGCAACATTAATTGGGTACCTTCACTTCAAAAAATACTTCAAAAATAGAAACAAGAATCAATAATCCAAACCAAAAATTTCTTAGCATATTTGAAGTGTGTATAAGTCAGAAAGTAAGTCTTAAGTTCATGAATGGTTGAGGAGGGGTTCAAATGAGGCCCAAAGTTCAAAGCTAGTTGGCAAAACTACCAAAACTAGGCAAGTTTTCAAAATAATTCATGGAAAAATATCAAACCAAGTCAAATAATTCAAGAAAAATGGTTTTCAGATCCTCAATACATTCATGAACCATAATCAAGACCTAAATTCCATTGAAAATCCAGGGCACAATGGTTTTGAACATGAAACTTGCACAATAAGCAACAAAACCCTAATTTTTTACTTTTAATCTTAAATATTGATCCAAGACCAAAATTCAAAAAAATATACATCAAAACAAAACTCAAAAGGTCAGAATACCTATTTTTCCATACTTTTTGAATTAAAGAAAAGTTTAAAATGAAATCAAATTCAAACAATTAATCAATTAAACAAATAATCACATCTCAAAATAAAAACTCTAATCAAAAATCATAAAAATATCCAACCAAAATCATATTCAAATATTATAATTAAAAACACACGAATTTTTTTTATTAATAACCATGTATTAAAAAAATATTTCGCAAATAACCGGGTTTCGGAAAAAATTACGCAAATAACCATGTTTCAGATGGCTCCACAAAGGAGGAGCCATCTCATTTGGCGCATGCACCTAGGGTTTTGCCCTAGGCGCCATCTCACTTGGCGCCTCCCTTGGAATTTAGCCAAGTGAGATGGCGCATGCTCCTTAAAAAGAAGAGGAGGCGCCATCTCACTTGGCCCCTAGGGCAAAACTAGGGTTTTTTGCTGTTTTATAAATAATTCGTCCGTTTCTTTGAAATTTCTCACACTTTCTCGCACTGTATTTTTATTTTGTACTCCCTTATTTACGTAATGACGTCGCCTATGATTTTTAGCAGAGATGGTTACGTTATATTCTCCTCCACGAAACCTGCGATGAAAATGAAATTCTGGCACATTCACTCCATGGAGCGTCTGAAGCGGGAGTTGATGCGGTGGCTAGATGGAGACATCGCCGAGGGGGAAAAATTCGAAGGATCCAGCGAAAACGAACAACAACCTCGCATGCGACAGGAAGACCTAAAGTGTGGTTGGAGGAAGTCAAAACAGACAGTGATGTAATGCTGATGATGCATGGGTCAGATGAAATTGTGTTAACAGTTGTAATTTCCTAGATTGAATATCGTTAATCATTGTTGTACGCGAAAACCCTAATGTAATTTCCTATATTGAATTTCTTAAATTGTGTGAACAGTTTTATTAACGGAAAACCCATAATGTTTACAACACAAATATTGAAAAGATTTAATGTATTACAAAATTTATGTGGTCGAGCCAGACGCCCGATTCGGACAGTTTTTGCGATTGTGTCCGACCTGACGGCATAAACCACACTTTCTTTCCAACCTGTCAAGATCGTCCATTTCTGTTGTTATGCGCCTGCTTTTGGGACGACCCTTCTTGTTCCTTCGCATTTGGTCATTGTGCCAAACTATATCACCGTTGTATTCAGGCCAATAGTCCGGTTTTGCCACCAAAGGAAAGGTGTTGTTGTAAACAGTGAGCAACGTTTCAGATTTATAAACATTTGAGAGCAGTTGAAGTGCGTCTTGATGGGTATGCGCACAAGCGGCAATGACATGAGAGCAAGGCATACGAAAAGCTTGAAACCTGCCACAATCGCACCATTGAGAAGGTAAAATGACCCTGTATTCTTGTCTTGCCAGGCCTTCATTGTGGTCAATTGTCTCTTTCACAATGAAGTTGTGGCTATGGCGGTCAAACCGTGTAACCATGTGAGTGTTGGCTTTAGCACTTTCAGCCTTAATGTATTTCATACAGCTTTCACTCCATAGTTGTCCTGATTGCAAGACCGCATACCACATTTCACCTCTTTTGGAAAATAACGCAGCCATCCTAAAATACGTGGATTTCACCAAGGCAGTGATGGGGAGGTTTCGTATGCCCTTGAATACCCCATTCATTGATTCAATAAGATTTGTTGTCATATGCCCCCATCTTTGGCCATTGTCGTATGACCTAGTCCACTTTTCGACCGGTATATTGTCGATCCACGTACCGGCTTCTGGGTTAGACAAACGGATCTCGTTGCGATAATATTTGAATGTGGGCTGTGTCAGTGCGTATCCCGCATTCATCACCGCTTTCCTCAATGTTTTGTCCTTGACCTCCCTCGAGAAATTCTGGACGATATGCCTGACGCAATAAACATGCGTAGAAGGAGGGTCATGCCAACCATTTGCCGGATTATTATAGGCACTTTCAATGGAGGCATGTCTGTCCGAGATCAAACAGAGATCTGGTTGAGGAGCCACGTGTGTACGAAGATTTTTCAGGAAAAAGCTCCAAGCACCACCGGTCTCCCCCTCGACAAGGGAAAACGCAACGGGGAAAATGTTATTGTTGCCATCTTGTGCAACTGCCATCAAAAGCGTGCCTTTGTACTTCCCATACAACCAAGTCCCGTCTATTTGTAGAATTGGTTTTCATGAAGCAAACCCTGTGATGCATGGTTGAAATGCCCAAAAGACGCGACTGAATATTCCGTTGCCATGTCGTAGACTACCATCTTGGGCGTACGCTGGCAATGTTTCCAGAACATAAACACTACCTAGAGAATATGTCTTGAGTGCATTTAGGTAGCGTGGAAGTTCTCGGTATGACTCCTCCCAGTTCCCGTACACCCTTTCAATCGCCTTAGTCTTTGCTAACCACGCCTTACGGTAAGACGGAGTGTAGTTAAAAACCGTGGTGATGTGGGAGATGATTGTTTTCACCTTCAAAGAAGGGTCGTTGCTGACCAGGGGTAGGATTTCTTGACAGATTAGATCATGGTTGAGTTTTCGGTGGTCTTGTGATTGAGTGGAACTTACACAAGTATGGGTAGTCATGGAACCTATGACCCAGCAGTCACCCCTTAGTCTGTATGAAGCGGTCAGCTTGAACATACAGTCAGGGTGGACACACTTGATCTTGTACCTTTCCGGGTTTACACGATCCACCTTATAATCAACCGAGTTGAGCATGTGAAATTTTTTGATGGCCCTTATGCATTCCTCTCTATTACGAAACTTGTCCTTCTCTTTTAAATTTTCATCCGATTGCATATACGGTTGGAAAAACAAGTCCGTAGAAGGTTCATCTCCGCCCATGTTGAAGTTTGTCATGTGCGTAGGTGGTGTGTAGATTTTGTCGGTAGGAATACTTGGGATGCCATCATCGTCAGAATCGTCGTTCACCATTTCATCAAACTCTAACTCGTTATCTTCTTCTTCATCATCAACTGCATCCACCTCATCTTGCTCATTCTCCAAAGGATCAACCTCCTGTGTCACCAGAGGATCTACCTCCTGTGTCACCGGAGGCTCTTGAAACAGAACGTACAACTCAATAGAGTCGTTTCCAGAATAGACATGGCTGGAAATCATGTTCTGGAAATCCTCGTCATCTTGAATTGCAACCTTATAAAAAATAACTTGGTTGTTTCCAAAAAAGACTGGACTCTGATAAAATATCTGGGATACCGGGCCTCGTTCAAGTTTGGCCTCCAATCTTTTCTTAAAGTACGAGAAATTTGCTTTCCCGTTTAAGAGAAATCGGACATTGTCGGTGTTTCTAAACAAAAACCCAACTGTGGGACACATGTATGTCTCACCGTTGAAATGTGCTTTGACAACAAATTATGGTGAAGAGGCCATTGTGTAGAATTGTTTTAGGTATGAAGGTGGGAATGTTTTGGGTTCATTGATTGTATGAAGGTATGAATGCTGGAATGTTTGAAGGTTAGATGACTGATTCGAAGGTTGGAAAATTTTACAGTTTATGTGAATGAATGTTATGTTCAACGTAAGGCAAAAAATTTCAATTAAGTAAGTGATGCAACCCCCCAAGGCTGCCAATAATATTACATGCATGGGCTTATGCAGCCACCTAGCCTGCCACCCATCAACTCCAATGGCCTTGCATGCAACAAAGAAAGGAATCCCAAAGGCTTTCACGTAGCCTGAGCCAATGCTGTAAAACGTGACACCTCTTATTCGCCAAATGGGGTGGCGACACCATTCATTTTTGTACTATTTCGCCAAGTGAGATGGCGCCTCCCTTACTGTCCAATCGTGATACATGCATGGGCTTATGCTGCCACCTAGCCTAGCCCTATTCTGCACACATAAATGTTTTGTGTAAGACTCCACCCATCAACTCCAATGGCCTTGCATGCAACAAAGAAAGGAATCCCAAAGGCTGTCACGTAGCCTGAACCAATACTGTAAAACGTGACACCTCTTATTCGCCAAATGGGGTGGCGACACCATTCATTTTTGTACTATTTCGCCAAGTGAGATGGCGCCTCCCTTACTGTCCAATCGTGATACATGCATGGGCTTATGCTGCCACCTAGCCTGGCCCTATTCTGCACACATAAATGTTTTGTGTAAGACTCCACCCATCAACTCCAATGGCCTTGCATGCAACAAAGAAAGGAATCCCAAAGGCTGTCACGTAGCCTGAACCAATACTGTAAAACGTGACACCTCTTATTCGCCAAATGGGGTGGCGACACCATTCATTTTTGTACTATTTCGCCAAGTGAGATGGCGCCTCCCTTACTGTCCAATCGTGATACATGCATGGGCTTATGCTGCCACCTAGCCTGGCCCTATTCTGCACACATAAATGTTTTGTGTAAGACTCCACCCATCAACTCCAATGGCCTTGCATGCAACAAAGAAAGGAATCCCAAAGGCTGTCACGTAGCCTGAACCAATACTGTAAAACGTGACACCTCTTATTCGCCAAATGGGGTGGCGACACCATTCATTTTTGTACTATTTCGCCAAGTGAGATGGCGCCTCCCTTACTGTCCAATCGTGATACATGCATGGGCTGCCACCTAGCCTGCAAGAGTGACACCTTACATGTTTTGTAAATGCATGCATGCATATGTGTAACACCCTAAGCATGCAAATGTGACACATCGCAGGCATGCAACCACTACATCAAACTTATTTGACTATAAATACATACCTTATGAAACATCTCTCACACCCACACAACTCTCTCACTCTCTGCTACGAAATATTTCTTAAGTCTATCATACTCTCTATTTCTTCCTAAGTCTTTCATTCTCTCAAGCGTTCTGAACAATGGCCCTTCTAACAATGGGAGATACTCACAGAGGCACAAGGGAAAACATTGCTGCATTTGTAAGTCTCTTCTTTGGTTATACATTTTTCATACTTCAAATAACGTGTTGTTCATCTTAATTAATCTTACTCTTGTTTAATTATGATCTCAGGATACACAAAGATTCAGAATCCGTTCGCACAAATACCTTGCTCCCGACCCATTTATCGTCCCTTATCTGGAATATGCAGGTTTCGGACACGTGATAAAGATCTCCAACTGCACCATTGACTCCAAATTCATTCTTGCAATGTTGGAGAGGTGGAGACCGGAGACCCATACATTTCACCTACCAATAGGTGAATGTACCATCACTCTCGAAGATGTTTACATGCTACTGGGCCTCCCTATTGACGGTAAGGCGGTGAACGGGTCGGTTCAACAACCAAACTCACAGTGTGAAGAACTGTTGGGAAGGGACATGGTAGAAGGTGGTGGAGCAAGAGGGCAGGGAATACTACTCACTGACCTGAAACGGCATTATGCAAGTATGGAATTAAATGAAAATTCCTCAAAGAATGACCGAGTAGTAAAAGCCCGAACGTATATTATGATACTTTTTGGTACATTTTTATTTCCCGAAAGTACGGGAAATAGTGTAAATTTCATGTACTTACATTTACTAACAAATTTTGATAAAACTAGAAAATTTAGTTGGGGTTCTGCAGTATTAGCCCACCTGTACAGTTCCTTGTGCAAAAACGCAGTCAAGGAAAAATGTACATTTTATGGGTGCGCATTTTTACTACAAGCCTGGGGTTGGTGGAGGATGGAGTCCTTAAACCCCATCAACAACAACACTTTTGGTTTCCCTTACGCAACAAAGTAAGTCATTAAGTTATAGCATTTATAACTATTCTTCTCTTTCCAAAATATATGCTAAAAATAACATGTTTCTCATTTCCTTTAGGTACTGCGTGAGGGGTATGGATTACGGCAAGAATCCCAGATTCAATGTCGCACTCTACCGGAATCTGTTGGATCACTTAGGCCCAGATGACGTACGTCGTAGCTTTTAACTTTTGTTCATTTTAATTATTTATACATTACTTTTGCGCTTACCTGATTTAAATTTTATCGCAGTTCGTCTGGAGACCATATTTGGGTTTGGTAGATTCTCCAAATCCAGAGGATGCAGCAACTTGGACTGCAAAGACTGCACTCATTCGGTTCAACATTGTGGAGATGCACCACACCGACCGTGTGAAGATGAAGTTCGGAATGATCCAGGAGATACCAAGTGATCCAACAGATTTATCCCCCTGGCATCTAAAAAGGGTCGACGCCCAGTGGAATCTTACCAACTGGAAAGACTTTGCTCCAGAATGGTGTAAAATGTGGCAAAGGCGTCACTGCTACATCTTGCAATCCCCGGTTTTCCTTACTCAAGGTAACATGCGACACACCGATCAATATATGTCGTGGTACAGGTCGGTTAGTAACCCAGATATGCACGTGTCTCATCCGAGGTACTTGGTTGACCCACGCACACAATGGGCACAACCCTCGATTCCCCACCAACAAACCCAAAATCCATCAACCTCAAACCAACCCCCAAGAAGAAACAGACCAACAAACACACATCCACATTCCCCACCACAACACAACTACAACCAAATGTCGTACTACCAACCACAATCACCGCCAAACTACCAATACCCGGAAATGCCTCAAAGCCAACCACAATACCAACCCCAATACCAGCAAACCCACATACCCCATACACAATTTCAATCTTCCACATATCCCAATATGGCGCCCTCAACATCCAGCCTTAGCCCTGATATGGGAATGTCAGAAGATTATGACCAACCCGACCAAACCTACCATCAACCACCATATCACCAAACAACCCAACATCCACAATACCAAACACCCCAAGATCCATTTCCTTTCTACCCCCCATACTCAGACGACCAATGCTACCGACCAACCATGGAACCCCACCCACCGCCAACACGACCAAACTTCGAGGGTATGGGTAACCGACTGTACCAGAGCGGATCTTCGAGATATGGAGATCTTACCGATTTTATGGATTCGGATCGCATTGACTTCGCTGGGCCATCGACCTTGCCGCAGCAGGAAACGAGACGGCACCCAACAAGAGAAAGGCGGGGGCGGGGATGCGGAACTGGGGGTCATTACCGGGTTCCTGGGGATCACTGATGTATCTTTTTTTTTCCCAGTATTTTTTTGTATCTATTTTTTTACTGTTCTTTAAATGTAAAACAGTTGAATGTAATTTTTTTTTTTAAATAAAAAATCCATTTTGTTTATCTCTGTCTAATACGCAACGCGCAGGAAAGAAAAAAAAAAATTTTTTTACCTAATTTTGTAAATAGGCGCCATCTCACTTGGCTTAGGGCTTGCCCTTTGCCCTTAGGCGCCAAATGAGATGGCGCCTCCCTTAAAAAAATAGGAGGATGCTCCAAATGAGATGGCTCTTCCTTTGTGGAGTCATCTCAAACATGGTTATTTGCGTAATTTTTTCCGAAACACGGTTATTTGCGAAATATTTTTTTAATACATGGTTATTAATAAAAAAAATTCAAAAACACACATCCCTGATTTTTTGTGGAATTTTTGAATTAAGGGAAATATTAAAATAAAAATCAAACAAACAATTAACAATTAAACTATTATTTAATGGCAAAAATTTAAACCCTAGCCAAAATTCACAAAAAGGTCAAAATAAAATTATACTCAGATTCTATGATTAATAACAAGCTTGCATGATTTTTTTTGAGGATTTTTGAATTAAAGGAAGTATTAAAACCAAAATTATGAAACAAATATTTCAAATAAACTTTTGAAATTAAATTTCTAATCAAAAATAGAAAAAATGCTATAAAAAACTTAGAATCAATTTCTAAATCATTTTATGAGTCCAAAATATTTTTTGTGGGATTTTTAGATCAAAAGAACTAGTAAAATAAAAATAATCTTTAAACAAACAAATATTTAAACTTATGAATTTTTAAAATAATCAAAACATTTTTAAAAATTCCAATAAAATTACACAAGATAGTAGAAATTATTTTGGACTTGTGATAATTTTTCATAATTTTTTAAATTGTTTTGATCAAGAAATAAAAATCAGAAAATCAATTAGAATCAAAAAATATGAAATGCATTAAAATTTTAATCAAGCCAATCACAGCGCGCCACCTCACTTCATCTTCAACCTCCAGCATAGGGCAAAACGTGTGCAACACAACAGGTCATGAGGCTATGTTCAAATCCATCAAACATGCTCGTTTCTCAACCAAAATCCATGAAATCAAGTGCAAATTAAAGCTAGCATATCATACTACATTATGCAATTTGAATCAAACTCAAAGATCAAGCATGGATCAAGAAATAAAGTCTCAAAAACTTAAAAAACTCACTGCAAACATCCAAGTCAGAAACACGATTTCAACAATTATGCTTGTATCAAAGCTCAAATATACATCAATCCTAGTGATTGGACAGCTAACAACTCAATGAACATGATTTACATCATCAATTCAAGATGAAACAAATAAATCAAAGTTCAAGAAACTCACATGGATGTGAAAACTAGAAACATGATTACTTCACTCCAGAAGCAATCCAATAGTGCATGCTTGTTCTCCTCACTTCACTAAAGCTGAATCACCAAGAATTTTGAAGAATGATCCAAGGAGAAGAGAGATTCAAAGAAATTTATAGAGATGCTTGGAAATTTTAAGATTTGAAATGTAGCGATTATGAGCCTCCTCCTTAACAATTGAGCCTTGATTCTTGTTATATAGCACGAGGGTAAGAGATAGAAGTGGTATTTTGCACTCAAAACTGTTGGAGGGCAAGTTTGGAAGTTTTGGCCAAAAATGAGGATGCACATGGAATCTGCGTTTCACTCGTGCATTTGCTTGCCTTTTGTGCATTTTGTAAGCCAAATGAAGTAAGAATTACATTCCCAAAGTGCCAGCTCATGATTGTTTGAAATGAAGAAGTGTTGGTGATTTTGCAAAATTGAGCATGTTTTGTATTTTTTCATTCAAGCAAGTTCATGAAGCACATAGGCACAAAATGATGAGTGTAATGGGCCTAAGCATGTCACAAATTACCCATGGGTTTTATTATAAGCAAAAGGAATGGCTAAAACTTGAGTTTACAAGAAATGGCCATTTTGCATATTTGTCAAAATTCAATAAAATGCCTCAAAATTCTAAAGTCCATAACTTGCTCATATTTTTGAATTTGGACACAAATGAGTACAATTTGGAAAGGTATTTAAAATATATACAATTCCTTAGTTTTGAGTTTTTGAAAATGAATCAATTAAGTTTCTCAAAATTGAGCTTGAAATTCACTAATTTTGGAAAATGACCTATAATTTTGTGACTTCCAAAGACCATAATTCTTGATTCCTTGCCAATTTGGACATGAGACAAAAAGGAGATGAAATATCATCCTCTTATCTTTCCAAGCATACTTCATTTGCATTTTTTGATCAAATGTGAATAAAATATGAATTTTTGAAGTTAAGTCCTCATTTTCCAAAATTAGAAACTTTTAGGGTTTCTTCATGAACAAGTTTCAAACCAAACCTTTTGAAGGGAAGTGGATCAATTGATACAATGATCAAAATGGACTTGAAATATGAAAAGTAAACCCTTTAATTTATGGTTGGCCAAAAATTCACTTGGTCAACTTTGACTTTGACTGATTTTGACCAAAATGACCATTTTGCCCCTTTGAATCAATTGATCCACTTCCCTTCAAAATTGATGATCAAAACTTCAAACATATTTCCAAACATATAGAGGCCATGTGAAAAGTTTCACTCCAAAATTATCAAGAAATCTTGATGAAAACCCAAACCCTAGTTTTGGTTAACACCTTAGGAGATTGATGAATCATCTTCAAAACTTCAAATCCTCTGGGCATCTTGACCAATTTCATGTACAAAGACTTTTCAAATACCAATGAGATGTTGTAGCTTCCAAATCAAGACTTGCTCATGCATCAATAGCCTTGCTCAAACAAAACCCTAATTTGACTGGTGAATCAAAAGAGCAATTCCTCTTATAATCAAACAAAAACTTCAATTCTCTGATGATCCAAAGAGATGGATAAGATATCTTGAGATATGCAATAACTTGAGCTTGAAAGATCCAGAGGTTTAGATGACAAGATTCTTCTTGAGCAACTTGTCAATGCAATTAACCTTCAAAGCTTGAGGAAGACTTGATAACCAAAGTACTTTGATCCCATCACAATGTATGAATGCACTGCAATATGATATTCATGATGAAATATAAACCTAAATCAAGAGGGTAAATTTTGGGGTGCAACACCTTCCCAACTCAAAGAGCTAGCATCAAGGGTTTCTAAAACTTCTACGTTCACTAAGAGACATGGTCAACTTCTCAACCTGGTTACTTCAAACTTTGATGAAAATATGATGAGTGTACTCTTTCAGTTTCTTTGATCCCAAGCACCACTGCTTCACCTTTCCAGATTATCAGTTGGTGCCTACCTTGGAAGAATTCTCTCAACTATTGGATATACCTATTCTTGAACAGGTACCCTTCACAGGTCTAGAAGAAGTTCCTAAGCCATAAGTCATTGCCTCAGCTTTACATCTGAAATGGGCTGACGTGGTACCCAATTGGGAAACTAGAAGCGGAGTCAAGGGTTTTCTAGCTAAGTTTCTGATAGACAAAGCCCAGCTGTTTTGGGATAATATGGATTTTCAGGCTTTTGAGGAGGTCTTGGCTCTTCTTATTTATGGTTTAGTTCTCTTTCCTAATCCGGACTCATTCATAGATGTCAATGATATCAGGGTCTTTCTCTCTCGCAACCCGGTGCCTACTTTGCTCGAAGATATTTTACACACTCTCCATACTCGTACCATGAGGAGAAGAGGGATTCTCGTGTGCTGCATGCCATTGTTGTTGAGGTGGTTTATTTCTCACCTCCCTAATTCCATACTTAAGAATGAAGAAGGTATGGTTTGGTCACAAAGGATAATGTCACTCGCTCATACAGATATTCTTTGGTGTTCTCGATCTATGGAAAACATTACTATCATTGACCGCTGCGGGGAGTACCCTAATGTCCCATTACTTGGTATCAGAGGGGGTATAACCTACAATCCTTGTTTAGCTCTGTGACAATTTGGTTACGCTCGAAGGGATGGTCCCCATGAGTTACTTATCAAGGGCATTATATTCAACTATAAGGATGACATTCAAGAGTATCGCCGGAGGTTCATACGAGCTTGGGGCATGGTAAATAGATCAAGCGCCAGGGCTTTTGGGCCTAAGAATTCCATTCTAATGGAACCTTATCTACAATGGGTACGAGCTCGTGCTCAGCAGCTTATGATGCCCTACGTGGTTGTTTTGCCAGTGATTGTGGAACCCACTACTGAAGAAGGCATTCCCTACAGGGTTCTTTATCCTTACATGCCCATTGATCTTGGGGAATTAAAAAGGTCTTGGATTGAGTTGATGAAAGAGAGGGATACTTACAGGGATCAGTTCCATGCTCAAGAGAGGAAGGTCTTAGAGCTCACAAAGCAGTTACATGAGGAAAAAAGACTGAATGATTATCTTGGCGCAAAGAGGAAGCATCCATGGGACTTTTGATTTTTCTTTCTAGTTTTAGATTTATTTTTAATTGTAACGCCTTAAAGGCCTTTGAACTTCAATTTTAGCTAATAAAGTTTTTGTTTATTTTTGGTTCGCAAATTTAAATTTTCCGAGGTCTTTGAAATCATTACATGTGCATCCCATTATCATATACATCATTACAGGTACCATTACAGGTTTCTCATCTTCTTCGCTGTTTATTTCAGCAGAAATGTCTTCCGAACAAAGCATTAAGGACCTGCAGGCACAGAACGCCCAATTCCAACAAATGTTCATCAGTCTGGAAAAGGGGCAGGAGGATCTGAAAGCCCTCATTCTGAAAGAGAGGAAGAAAAAGAAGAAGGTTGCTGGTATTCTGAACATGGGCCGAAGGTTTGGAGAGCGGTTGAAGCAATAGGTCGACCTGACCTCTTCATCTAAGGAAGGGGAGAACCAAGAAGGAGAGAAGGACCCCAGTCCTGCAGTGTCTGACAATGATACTGATTACAATGATGAACAATATCCTCCTGCTGAGGATAGATACAAAAAGTTGGAATATCGTCTGAGTGCCATGGAAGTTCAGAGGATACCTGGACTGGATTTCAAAGAATTGGGATTGGTGTCGGGAGTGGTCATCCCGCAAAAGTTCAAAGCTCCAGTTTTTGCCAAGTATGATGAGGTGTCCTGCCCAAAGCTCCATCTTCGCTCTTATGTCAGAAAGATCCAGCCCCACACAGCTGATAGAAATCTGTGGGTTCACTTCTTTCAAGATAGTCTGTCAGGGACTCAACTTGAATAGTTCTACCAACTGGAGGGGACCAATGTCCGCAACTGGGAAGATCTGGCTGCTGCTTTCTACAAGCAGTATCAGTATAATGCCTACCTTGCTCCTACTCGTACTCAACTCCAGAGTATGTCCATGGGTGCAGGTGAATGTTTTAAAGATTATGCATAAAAATGGAGACTTGGCTGGGAGAGTTCAACCCCCGTTGTCTGATAGGGAGTTGGTTGATATGTTTCTGGGGACGCTATCTGGTCCGTTTTTCAATCATTTGATCGGTAGTTCATCAGCTGGTTTCACCGAGCTGATCCTAACTGGGGAAAGAGTAGAAGCCGGAATTCGAAGCGGCAAAATACAGAAGGGTGCCTCTTCAAATTCAGTAAAGAAGCCTTTTGCTGGTAAGAAGGAATCCAGTGACATCTACATCCCAAGGGGCCAGAATAGGGCTGAACAATGTCAGATAGTAAGTGCCATAATGATACCTAGACCTGCAGTTGCTCCACAATGCAACAATCAACAAAGGGTGGAGAGACCGCAACGGCAGTTTACCCGTATCAACATGACATTGGCAGAAGTTCTACCTCATCTGCTGAAATCTAACTTGGCAACCTTGAGAGATTCTCCCAAGAATCCAAATACCACATCTCCCAGATATGATCCGAATGCCCGGTGTGCCTATCATTCTAAGAGTCCTGGTCATGATACAAATGATTGCTGGGCTCTGAGAAACAAAATATAAGACTTGATTGAAGCTAAGGAGATAGATTTTGATGCTCCGGAGAAGCTAAATGTCATAACTGCTCCCATGCCTAAGCACGGCCGTGGAGTTAATGTTATTGATACTGATTTGTTTGTTACCTCTGTCGACGAAGTTTCTACTCCTCTCTTGACTATAAAGAAGAATTTGTTGTTGGTCGGTTTATTTTCGGGTTGTGGTGAAGGTTGCCACGTGTGTTCGCTTTTACCTTCTGGTTGCCGTTTGCTGAAATTAGGTGTCCAACGCCTGATGGATAGCAAAGAAATTATGTTTGAGAAAACTATGATCCATGTTATTCCAGTTGAAGACATTGCCATTATAACCATTTCCTCCAATCCTTCCATGGTTTCCTCGAGAAGACCTGTTAGGATTACACCTGTTCCAAGAATTGCTCCACTGATAATCACTGTTCCTGGTCCTGCCCCGTATGTCTCCGATAAAGCTGTCCCCTGGCATTATGGTGCCGATGTGTACTATCATGGCATCAAACAAGATCTGAAAGATGAAGAAGATGATCTTGATATTGAAAATATTGTCGGAACCATTAAAATCACCCGAAATAGAAGGTTATTCTCTCCCGAGATTTCCCCTAAGACTGTTAACAAACTTATTGTCATCCCATCTATTGTTCCTGCTAGTACATCAACTACAGTTCCTGTTCTTACTCCAGTCGGCGAATCATCTGATACCCGCGACAAAGAGGTTGTAGGTGAGCATGCCCGAACGGAGGCGCCTAAGAAAATTGTTGTGGAGGCCTCTAAGCAAGAAATAGAGGAAATACTGAAAATCATTAAGAGGAGTAACTACAATGTGGTCGAGCAGCAGGGGAAGACCCCATCCAAGATATCCATGTTATCTCTACTGTTGTGTTCTGAAGCCCATGTGAAGACTTTGATTGCATTTCTCAAGACTGCGCATGTGTCGCAGGAAACTTCAGCTGATCAGTTCAAAGATTGTGTGGCCAGCCTGACTGCCGATAATGGGCTGGGCTTTCAGATGCGAATTTGACACCAAAGGGAAGGAAGCATAATGATGCACTGCATGTCTCGATTGAATGCAGGGGCACCACTATGGCTCATGTGTTGGTAGATATTGGGTCTTCACTGAATGTTCTTCCGGAGAAGGCGTTGGACCGTTTGGATTGTGAGGGTCTAACTCTAAAGCCTAGTAACATTGTGGTAAGGGATTTTGACAGATCGAAGAGAATGGTGCACGGGGAGGTGGACATCCCTGTCAAAGTGGGTTCTCAGACTTTTGGGTCCACTTTCTATGTGATGGATATCCGGCCATCGTATTCTTGTTTGTTGGGTCGTCCTTGGATCCACGAGGCTGGGGCAGTAACCTCCACACTCCACCAAATGTTGAAGTATCCGGTAAAAGGAAAAATCGTCACAGTGCAGGGTGAAGAAGAATATATGGTGAGTCACCTCAACTCCTTCCGCTACATAGAGATGGACGGGGAATTCATTGAAACTCCTTGTCAGAATTTTGAAGAGGTCCCTCAAATCTTGGCATCAACTGAAACTACCAGCAACAAACCTCCTTTGAAGATAGCTTCTCCCAAGGACGCTAGGGCTGTGGTTGAAGAAGGTGGGTGTGCCAATTGGGGTCAGCTCCCCGATTTCACTCATAAAACTGATAAATTTGGTTTGGGCTTTACTACAGGGGCTCAAAGGGCTGTTAGACGCGCTCGGGCTGGAGGACCTCCCCTACGCATCAGCAATCGAGGGGTTAACGCCATTGAAGACAGTGAAGAGGAATCAGACATTGACAACTGGATCTACCCAACTACCAACGGTGGACCGAGTAACTGGACGGCTAAGGACTTCATAGCTGTTTCTTTTATTCCATAGTAATTGACCTTTTTGTTTTAAGATTTGTAATAGACAATTTGAAACTTTATGGTCCGATGCCTTTCCCGAGGCACCTTGGCTTTGCTTGTGAGGGCTATTATTTATCATTTCATAATCATAAATAAAGCATTGGATGTTTCTTGCATACAAATTTTGCGCTCCTTGTTTTTCCTTTCTGCTTTTCACTTTATCAAAATAGTTATTCTCTTACACACACTCACTTATCATAATGCAGATCTGTATCCACTATGGATCCCATTGATAACAGCTCTGTTATTGTCAGTTATGACTTCAAAAATCTGATCAACCAAGCCGAGGACGAAGGTGAGGATGATTGTGAGGTGCCTGGAGACCTTGCTAGACTATTACAGTCAGAAGAGAGGGCCATACATCCTCATGAAGAACCGGTTGAGACAGTGAACTTGGGTACTGAGGAAGACAGAAAAGAGGTTAAAATAGGTGCAAATATGGAGCTTAGCATCAAACAGAGGTTGATACAGATGTTGCACGATCATGTTGAGATCTTTTCCTGGTCCTATGAAGACATGCCTGGTTTAGACACTGATATTGTGGTACATCGTCTGCCGACTAAAGAAGACTGTCTTCTGTTTAAACAGAAGATTCGTTGTATGCGCCCTAAAATGTAAGAGAAGATCAAGGAAGAGGTCATGAAATAGTTCGATGCAGGATTCTTAGCTGTCACTTTGTATCCACAGTGGGTTGATAACGTTGTTCTGGTACCTAAGAAGGATGGTAAGGTACGGATGTGTGTGCATTACAGAGATCTGAACAAGGCAAGCCCCAAAGATGACTTCCCACTCCCTCACATCGATGTTCTAGTCGACAACACCGCACAAGATAAAGTCTTCTCCTTCATGGATGGTTTCTCGGGCTAAAACCAGCTCAAGATGGCTCCTGAAGACATGGAGAAGACAACCTTTGTCACACAGTGGGGAACCTTCTGTTACAAGGTGATGCCTTTTAGGTTGAAGAATGTTGGGGAAACTTATCAGCGTGCCATGGTCGCTTTGTTTCACGATATGATTCACCATGAAATCGAAGTGTATGTTGATGACATGATAGTTAGGTCTCAGACTGAGGAAGAGAACCTTGATCATCTCCAGAAATTGTTTGACAGGTTGGAGACATATAAGCTGAGGTTGAATCCGAACAAGTGTACCTTCGGAGTAAGATCTGGTAAGCTTCTGGGTTTTGTCGTCACTGATAAGGGTATTTAGGTAGAGCCTGCAAAGGTAAAGGCCATACAAGAGATGTCGATTCCCTGCACAGAGAAAGAGGTTAGAGGTTTCTTGGGACGTCTGAATTACATCGCCCGATTCATTTCACATCTGACTGCTACTTGTGAGCCAATCTTTAAGCTTCTGAAGAAAGATCAAGTGGTAAAGTGGAATGATGAATGCCAGAATGCTTTCAAAAGAGTCAAGGAATACCTTCAAGAACCACCAATTCTGATGCCTCCAGTGGAAGGAAGACCTTTAATATTATACTTGACAGTGCTAGACAATTCAATGGGGTGCCTGCTGGGACAGCATGACGAGTCTGGTCGAAAAGAGCATGCCATTTATTACCTTAGCAAAAAGTTTCTCGGCTGTGAGACCCGATAATCATTGCTCTAGAAAACTTACTACGCTTTGGCATGGGCTGCTCGCCGACTGAGACAGTATATGCTAACTCACACTACCTTGTTGATATCGAAGATGGATCTGATCAAGTATATTTTCGAGAAGCCCGCTCTCTCCAGAAGGATAGAAAGGTGGCAGATGACCTTAACTGAGTACGACATACAATATACAACCCAAAAATCTATAAAGGGGAGTGTATTGGCTGATCATTTGGCTCATCAGGCTGTGGATGACTACCAGTCCATGAATTTTGAGTTCCCGGATGAGAATATCATGTTGGTGACTGACTACGAAGAACCTGGACCGGATGAAGGACCTGAGGAAGGATCCCGATGGTCTATGTATTTTGATGGAGCCTCGAACGCACTGGGTAACGGCATTGGCGCTGTGATCATATCTCCCGAGGGCTGCCATACTCCGTTCACCGCCCGATTATGTTTCAATTGCACCAACAACATGGCAGAGTATGAAGCGTGTATCATGGGACTTCGAGCTGCTATTGACCTGAGGATTAAGTTTTTAAGTTTATTCGGGGATTCTGCCATGGTGATAAGTCAGATCAAAGGCGAGTGGGATACGAAGCACCCGAATCTCCTTCCTTACAGAGAGTATGTACTGACATTGCTCCCACACTTTGAGGAGATAACCTTTAAACACTTCCCACGAGAAGAGAACCAGTTGGCAGATGCGCTAGCTACCATGTCTTCTATGTTAAAAGTTAGGTGGCACAATGAAGCTCCCCAGATTACCATTGAGAGGTTGGATGAACCAGCACACTGCTGTGAGATTGATACCGAAGAAGTGAAAGACAAACCTTGGTTTCACGAAGTCAAAAGGTATCTCGATGCTTGAGAATATCCCGAAGGGGAATCTGTCAATGATAAGAAGTTTCTGAGAAGGTTCGCTGCAAAGTTCTTCCTCAGTAATGGAATCCTATATAAACTCAACCATGACTCCACACTACTACGGTGTGTAGACAAGAGCGAAGTAGAGAGGATCATGACAGATCTACATGAAGGAACTTTCGAAACCCATTCAAGTGGACACACAATGGATAAGAAAATCCTACGGGCAGGATATTACTGGTCCACTATGGAAGCCGGTTGTTATCAGCACTCTCGAACTTGTCATAAGTGCAAAATCTATGCTGATAAGGTGCATGTGCCTCTAGTCCCCTTAAACGTCTTGACAGCTCCGTGGCCCTTTGTGATGTGGGGTATCGACATGATCGGTGAGATCAGACCTACTGCGTCTAATGGACATTTTTTCATATTAGTGGCTATTGATTACTTCACGAAATGGGTTGAGGCAGCTTCCTTTGCTACAGTAACCAAGAATGTCGTGGCGCGGTTTATCCGACACAATCTGATCTGTCGATATGGTGTACCAGAGAGGATTATTACTGGAAATGGTACAAATCTCAACAACACAATGATCACTGAACTCTGTAAACAGTTCAAGATACAGTATCATAACTCTTCTCTCTACCGGCCAAAGATGAATGGGTTGTTGAAGCAACTAACAAAAACATCAAGAAGATTGTACAGAAGATGACGGTGACATATAAAGACTGGCATGAGATGTTACCATTCACTCTTCATGGGTACCGTACCTCAGCACGGACGTCAACAGGGGCAACACCCTACTCTCTGGTATATGGCATAGAGGAAGTCCTACCCATAGAAGTCCAGATACCTTCTCTCAGAATCATGAAAGATGCGGGTTTAAATGAAGACGACTGGATCTAAACCCGACTTGATTAGCTAAATCTAATCGATGAAAAGAGGCTTACTGCTATCTGCCATGGTCAGGCGTATCAAAAGAGAATGATCAAGGCTTTTAACAAGAAAGTCAGGCGTCAAGAATATCAAGTCGGGGATCTGGTGATCAAACGCATCATACTGCCGCAAGGTGATCCCAGGGGAAAATGGACTCCCACGTACGAAGGGCCATTTGTGGTTAAGAACATATTCTCAGGAGGAGCTATGATTCTAACCAACATGGATGGTGACGACCTCCCTCACCCTGTCAATGCAGACATAGTGAAAAGATACTACGCATAATCAAAGACCCGCTAGGTCGACTAGCCTAGACCAAAATAAGGGCTTTCCGGCGAACCAAAAGGGTTCGGGCAAAAGTAAGGGATGAAAATGAAAAAATTTGTACACCCAGCAAGTCAAAAACCCGAAAGGGAGGCTTGGGCAAAAAAGGGTATCCCGGTGGACTGAAAACCCGAAAGGGAAGTCCAGGAAAAAGTTAGGGATTGAAGCGTAACACTATGTCTCATTGTGAAATTCTGGCTGCAGATACTCAATGTCACGTTCAATGTTATGACACCGTATCTGACTTACTATATGACAGTAAATACAAAAGCAATAAAGAACACAGTCAATTGTTTACCCAGTTCAGTGTGCAACAACACCTACTCTGGGGGCTACCAAGCCAGGGAGGAAATCCACTATAAGAGATGTTAATTCAGGAATAAACCAACCAGTTTATCTCCTTCACTTAAGACCTACCCAATGCAATTCCAATCTAAGTACAACTTAAACCTGAGTTCCTACTCACTCCCCCTCAATCACAGCAGTGATACATAAACCAATTTGACTTAAGAATTGATGAAGACACTCTTCAAAAACAAACACTTGATTAAGCTTCACAGCTTTTTAATCAAGCAACACAATCACTCTTGCTTCACAGCTTTGAGTGATACACACAGCTAACTTGACTCTGCTTCACAACTTCAGTCAAGGAACATTGAAACACTCTTGCTTCAAAGCTTTGAGTGCTACACAGCCCTTACAATTAGAAACCTATTCCAAGTCACTTATCACAATGATAATTGCTTGGAGTACAATAATCAAACCTATACAGATTACAAATGATCTTCTGATCAATAAAAAGGGATACCTTGCAAAACAGCAGCTCTGTTGAATATATAGCAGCTGCAACTTCAGTTAGGGTTTCCACAAAAACCTAGGGTTAACTCCGTTTAACCTAAAGACCAGGTCACAGGACTTTATTAACCAGGTTAGGGTTGAGCTAGGTTACCCCTCAGAAAACGCAGGATTCTGTTCAGGAAAGACTGAGTTATTTTCCTTAAAAAACTCAGACTTATCCAACCTGCAAACCTGTTAGTTCAGAACAGGATGTCATAACATCTGTTATGACATCTGAGAAAACCTGTCTACTGATTTAGCAAAATGTGATCATTTTGCAAAATGCTCAGATACACACTTATAAACATCAGTACTTGAATTACAATATTTTTCTGCAAAGGTACCTAATGAGTCAGTACAAACTAAACTAGAATGTTATGACATCAGTCATGACATTCACACATACACTTGGGTTTTACCAAAAATGCAAGCCAATACCTAAACAACTACAAACTCCCCCTTTGGCAGATTTTTGGCTAAAGACCCTAAGCAATCAGAGATAGATAGCAGCAGAAATAAATGACTACAGAAAAATAGAATGTCTAATTGAGCAAGTACATATTAAGTACCAAAATATTCTCCCCCTCTTTAGCCACAAATGGGCCAAAGATACATGTTCATAATGATTATACAGTTATCCAAAAACAATTAATAAGAGCAGCAGCAGAAAAAAAAAGAACTGAACACACTTTCAAACTCCACCAGATATCAGCACTAACACCACCAAACAGCAACCAACCTTCAAGCACTATCATCAGACTCAGAGGAGCTAGTTTCTTCAATGTTGAGATGACCTTCAGCTTCTACACCTTCTTCCCTTCTATTTTCTTCAGCTTCCTACTTTTCTAGCCTGACAATTAGAATTTCTAGGGTCCTTTTTCTAGCATCCAGCTCTTTGCAAGTTTCTTTTAAAACAGCTATGACATCTGATGTCTTGGACTGGGTCTTCACAGACGATGTCTCAGCTGATGTTATGACAATGTCTGGAGCATGAGATCCCTGAAACAGTTTGTAGTGCAGGCCAAGGGCAGGAGCTCTTTTGCAGACTGTATCTCTTGCCACAAGGATATCAGGGTATTGTGCAAGGATGATTCCACAAAGGAGGGAGGGAAAGGCAATTGGTCCTTTGACAGCATAACTGCCAGCATGCTTTAAAGTTTGTTCAAAGATGTACCTGCCATAGTCAAAAGCAGTCTTGGTTCCCACAGCATAAATAAATCTCCCCAATCCTGTGGAGATAGTTGATTTATGATTTGTAGGCACCCAGTTGGCTGCACCTATTTTATGCAAGATGGCAAATTTCATGCTGAGTTTACTGGCATTCAGCTTGCCTTTCAAGGGCCAGCACTTTACTTGCCTGGCTGTGATGGTTTGACAAACTTCATTGTCAGTTGCCTCCAGATCAGGACAATCCTCATTTGTTCTTCCAAGAAACTTGTTGATTTCTGATGGAGAGAACTTGACCCTTCTTCCTCTAATAAAAACACTTTCAAAGTCAGCTGACCTTCCATCAGCACAATCATTAGACAAGTTCACTACAAACTCCTTGACCAGATTTTCATAACATTTGTTAAATTTTATCACTGTCTTCATTAGTCCAGCATTCTTGATCAGGTTCATGATGTCTTTGCACTCCAAGGCATCATTGTTGAGTTCTCTCTCTAAGGCTATTCTCTTTAAGCAAACATACTTCCATCTGTTTGCATTGTCAGGATGATGAAAAGAGATGTTGTCTGTTGGGACTTCAGGCACTCTGGCAATTTTGCTGGAGGGGAGCTTCCTTCTGATAGGAGTTTCTTCAATATCAATCTCAAATTCTGATTCCTCATCAGAATCAGAAGATTCAGGTTCTTTTCTCTTCTTAGAGATTGGTTGTCTAACAGTATGCACCTGGGCCTTCTTCCCTTTTGTCTGAATACTTTTCTCAGCCATGCCTTCAGCCTTGGATTTCTTAGCATTAGGTTTATCATTCTGACTACTCTTTCTTTTCATCAATCTCCTAGCTATGCTAGGGTTCACACTAGCAATCAGATCATTATCTGAGTAATCCTCATCCACATCAATGATAGGTGGATCAGCAGCCTTTTCTGAAGGGTTCTGAATGTTGTCTTTTTGTGTCACAACATTCTTAGTGACATCTACATTCTCAGAAACTTCCACATTTGGACTTTCTGATTGATTTAAAGGGACAGAAATTCCCGGTACAGATTGGTTTCCACTCAGTATACTGGTAACCAGCCTAGCAATAGCTTGATGCACTTGAACTGATCCTTCTCTATTAGGTACAGAAGACGAAGGATGAGAAGAATTACCAGAGCCTGTAGCTTGAGCTCTTCCTGCATGTCTGGTTCTGAGCTTTTTGACTTTGGCTGGGTCAGTTGCCATCTCTCTGAGAGGAGTGACCTCAAGAACTTCAGATTCTATGCATGTGGTGATTGCCCTAGAGTCTTGGTCAGATGATGACGATGATGAGGATGACGAAGTCGCCATGGTTGAAGACGATGTCTGAGACATTTTGATTGACTTTGAGTAATGGTAGCAGTTTGAGAAAAATCTTTGATTGAGAGGAGGAAACAGGTTGCAAGGACGAGAGAGGTAGGGGGTAAAAGGGAGTCTTTTCAACTTCTTAAAGATTTTGAAAGAATTGTGAAAGTATATGATTAACCCACTAAAGATAGACTTAATAAAATTAATTCCTTCAACCTTTGTTTTAAGCAAAATTAATTGCTATAATTTCTTATGTTGGTGAATACCCAACCTGCCCCTCAAATTTTCAAGTTTATTTCCAACAGGAGCCTTGGTAGAAGAATCAGTCAGCTGAAGCTTAGAGAACCTATGTTCCAGTTTAAATGACTTCTTCTCTTCAAAGTCAATAGGGTTCAAGGAAATGTTGATTGTATTCAGATTGTCACAACACAATGTCACAACATCTTGTGTGACATTGTACTCAGGGAGCATCTGTTTTGACCAGATGTTTTGAGAACAGTTTTTCCTAGCAGCAACTATTTCCGCACAGAATTGGGAAGGCATTCTTTTGATATTAATCATAGTTCTGGTTGATTCTTGAATAATTTTCTGTTTGTCCAGTCCATTTTGATGGAGAGTTATAGGAGAGGAGACTTCAAGCCTCATTTCTTCAGGGAAACAGAATTTATTAGACTTGTCATTTCCAACATCCTTGTCAAGATGACTTATGGTTCTGACAACACATCCTTCTTCAAGTTTATTTGCCACATCACAGATATTATCAACCTGTAGTTTTGGAGTTCTTCTGACTGCTTCCATAGAAATAGCTCTTTTCATTCTTCTTAGATGAAGGGGACCAAGCTTATGCTGCCACAGTTTCATCTCTTTTTCTTCTTTGATAATTGGACACATAGTGGAGATATCAGTGTTCTCAGGCTGCCACAAGTAGCAGTTATCTTTGGATTTGATTCCTCTCATTACAACTTCTAGTTTTTCATTAATTACTAGACATTCAGATCTTGAGAAGTTGACCTTGAATCCTAGATCACATAATTGACTGATACTAATGAGATTAGCAGTCAGCCCTTTTACCAGCAGTACTTTATTCAGACTTGGAACTCCAGGGCAGTCCAAATTACCAACTCCTTTGACTTCACCTTTAGCACCATCTCCAAAGGTCACAAAACTGGTGGTGTGAGGCATAACATTATTGAGGAGATTTTTGACTCCAGTCATGTGTCTAGAACATCCACTGTCAAAGTACCAGCCTTCCTTTGCAGACACTCTCAGGGAAGTATGGGCTATCAGGGCAGTAGCCTTTTTCTTCCAATGAGGAGTATGTGGTACCCTTTTTGGCTTAGGTTTAGCACCAGAGTTTTGATTAGGGTATCCATGCAATTTGAAGCAGAAGGGCTTTATGTGTCCATACCTCCCACAATGATGACATCTCCATCTTTGGTATTTTTTCTTCATGTATTTCTGATGTTGAGAGTTGTGTTGAGACATCTGCTTTGACAATTGTTTAATATGCCTGATCTTCTTGTCTGCACCAGGTTTCTTAGCTTCCACAAATCCTAGACCAGATTTGTTTCCCACATTTTGTCCCACTTGTAGGATCTCTTCCAATTTATCTGATCCATTGGTCAACATCTTGACAGATTTTGTCATTTGGTTCAGTTGTGAGTTCAGTAATTGAACTTCCCCTTCTAGGTGACTTATAGTTTCAAGATCTGCCCTTTTTTCCGCCTCCAGCTTTATAATGAGTTTTGATTGTTTCTCATTCTGCACACAGACTTCAGCACTTCTGATACACAATTTCTTGTAGGTATCAGCTAGTTCTTCAAATGTCACTTCTTCATCACTAGTGTCACTTTCAGAAGTACAAACACTAGTTAGAGCAGTAACTAGTTTGGCAGATTCTTCTTCAGAATTACTTTCTGAATCATAGTCAGACCAAGTAACAGTCATTCCTTTCTTTTTTTTCTTAAGAAAGGTAGGACATTCATCTCGAATATGTCCATATCCTTCACATCCATGACATTGAATACCTCTGCCTTGGTTTCCCTTATCTTCTGACCTTGGTCTTCTGCTGGAATTGTCAATGTCAGAGGGAATGTTATGAACATTAGACCTTGACTTTGGATCCATTCTTTTGATGAGCTTGTTGAACTGTCTTCCAAGCATGGCAATAGCTTCTGATATATTTTCTTCTTCATCCTCCTTGTTTTCAACATCAGTGTTGGATACAAGTGCTATACTTTTGTTCTTCTTGTCACCATTATCAGTGATCCCCATCTCAAAGGTCTGAAGAGACCCAATAAGTTCATCCACTTTCAACTTGCTGATGTCCTGGGCTTCCTCTATGGCAGTTACCTTCATTGCAAATCTTTTAGGCAAGGATCTGAGAATCTTCCTTACCAGTTTTTCTTCTGACATCTTTTCTCCCAGTGCTCCTGAGGTGTTGGCAATCTCCAAGATGTTCATGTGAAACTCATGAATGGTTTCATCTTCCATCATTTTTAGATTCTTAAACTTGGTGGTCAACATCTGAAGCCTTGACATTTTTACTTTGGAAGTGCCCTCATGAGTAGTTTTGAGAGTGTCCCAAACTTCCTTGGCCAGTTCATATTGATGTACTAGTCTGAAAATGTTTCTATCAATTCCATTGAACAAGGCATTTAAAGCTTTTGAATTTCCCAGAGCTAACTCATCTTCTTCTTTACTCCAATCTTCCTCAGGCTTCAGACTGATTGTCCCATCTTTCTCAGTTATGGTGGGATGAATCCATCCTTTGTCAGCAGCTCTCCAAGCCTTTTTGTCTAGAGATTTTAGGAAGGCAATCATACGAGGTTTCCAGTAGTCATAATTAGTTCCATCCATAATGGGTGGTCTATTTCCAAAAACTCCTTCTTTGTCCATAGTGCCAGAAAGTGATATCCCTAGATCTCACCCAGTAATACAGGCAGGGTGCCAGCTCTGATGCCAATTGAAATTCTGGCTGCAGATACTCAATGTCACGTTCAATGTTATGACACCGTATCTGACTTACTATATGACAGTAAATACAAAAGCAATAAAGAACACAGTCAATTGTTTACCCAGTTCAGTGTGCAACAACACCTACTCTGGGGGCTACCAAGCCAGGGAGGAAATCCACTATAAGAGATGTTAATTCAGGAATAAACCAACCAGTTTATCTCCTTCACTTAAGACCTACCCAATGCAATTCCAATCTAAGTACAACTTAAACCTGAGTTCCTACTCACTCCCCCTCAATCACAGCAGTGATACATAAACCAATTTGACTTAAGAATTGATGAAGACACTCTTCAAAAACAAACACTTGATTAAGCTTCACAGCTTTTTAATCAAGCAACACAATCACTCTTGCTTCACAGCTTTGAGTGATGCACACAGCTAACTTGACTCTGCTTCACAGCTTTAGTCAAGGAACATTCAAACACTCTTGCTTCAAAGCTTTGAGTGCTACACAGCCCTTACAATTAGAAACCTATTCCAAGTCACTTATCACAATGATAATTGCTTGGAGTACAATAATCAAACCTATACAGATTACAAATGATCTTCTGATCAATAAAAAGGGATACCTTGCAAAACAGCAGCTCTGTTGAATATATAGCAGCTGCAACTTCAGTTAGGGTTTCCACAAAAACCTAGGGTTAATTCCGTTTAACCTAAAGACCAGGTCACAGGACTTTATTAACCAGGTTAGGGTTGAGCTAGGTTACCCCTCAGAAAACGCAGGATTCTGTTCAGGAAAGACTGAGTTATTTTCCTTAAAAAACTCAGACTTATCCAACCTGCAAACCTGTTAGTTCAGAACAGGATGTCATAACATCTATTATGACATCTGAGAAAACCTGTCTACTGATTTAGCAAAATGTGATCATTTTGCAAAATGCTCAGATACACACTTATAAACATCAGTACTTGAATTACAATATTTTTCTGCAAAGGTACCTAATGAGTCAGTACAAACTAAACTAGAATGTTATGACATCAGTCATGACATTCACACATACACTTGGGTTTTACCAAAAATGCAAGCCAATACCTAAACAACTACATATTGGATCACCTTGCAACCAGACTTCGGTATCGACTATCAAGCTCGGACGGCGCCAATCAATCTGATCAACCTTCGGCCAAGTAGCAAAGTGATGAGACGCTTGAAGATATAAAGGCAATAGCAGAGTTGGAAACCAATGGGGTTGTTTCACATAGCTGTTTTCCTTTATTTTACACAAATTGTATAATTTATGTCTTTCGGCGGTGTTCTCTTACTAGGACGTCAACCTCCTTATACAAAACGCCTATTACAGGCCAATTTCAAAATCAATACAAGTCATTATTACAAAACTTCAATTTGTTTCTTTTTCTTTTCCTGTTTTTTTCGCAAGAACGTCCAATGATTTATTTTTTATATATGCATTTGAAAATGATTCCTGCCCATAAAGATTTACATAAGAAACAAAAGACAATTACTTGTAATTCCAGAAACAGAAAAAAAATAAGAAGTGCCAAACCCGACGGTTCCTCTGCCCACCAGGTATCGGATAGAGCCAGCTTTGGAACATGAGTATCAATACATACACTCCCCACAGAGTAAAAGTACCCAAAAGACATTGAGGTCAGCTTTCCTGAAACAGGACATTACTATCCACAGCTGAGGTTCGTAATTGCAGGCGAGTCGACAAATTTCATTCCCCAAGCGGAGTCTATTTCCGCAGATGCAGAAGCTCAATATCCAACAGAGCTCATCAGCTCCAACAACGGAATTTCATCCCCAACTGAGTTTATCTCTCTAGATCAGCAGGTTGACCAACAGAGTATCTATTCCCCCAAAGTCTGGTCCTCGCAGAGTTACTTCTCCAACACCTCTTCCCGACAAAATATTTGCGAATCTCCAGCAACAGTCAGGGATTTATTTTCCCAAGCGCAAGCATACCCCGACAACATTTCATGAACATATATCATGACATATGCATACATATCATATACAGCATAATCTCATTTATTTTGAGAACATCATCTCGCCCTGCATTTCATGCATCGCATATAACTAACCCTGATATTTTTCAGGAAAAGATGATTAGCTTCAATGAATCCAGCATTTATACATATCACATCTACGGTCAACTAATGGAAACTCAGTTCCTGAAATCAAACGGGTCAACTAATCTACATTATCATATCAAGATAACCTTACCCCGGTTCCTCCCGAAGTTTTACACGAACTTATCTCAAGGTAACCTTACCCCGGTTCTTCCTGAAGCTTTACACAAACTTATAACCTTACCCCGGTTCTTCCTGAAGTTTTACACAACTTGTAACCTTACCCCGGTTCCTCCCGAAGTTTTTTACACAAACTTATAACCTTACCCCGATTATTCCTGAAGTCTTACATAACTTGTAACCTTACCCCGGTTCCTCCCGAATTTTTTTACATAAACTTATAGCCTTACCCCGATACATTCTGAAAGTTTCACACGAACTTATCCCAAAGCAACCTTACCCAGGTTCCTTCTCAGTTCAGATGCAGTTTTACCCAAACTCCTCACAAAGCAACCTTACCCAGGTTTCTTCTCAGTTCATATGTAGTTTTACCCAAACTCCTCACGAAGCAACCCTACTATCCAGGTTCCTTCTCACAGCCCTACTATCCAGGCTTCCATATCGAAGTAACCCTACTATCCAGGTTCCTTCTTGCAGCCCTACTATTCAGGCTTTCATATCGAAGTAACCCTACTATCCAGGTCCCTTCTCACAACCCTACTATCCAGGTTCTCATATCAAAGAAACCCTACTATCCAAGTTCCTTCTCAACAGTCCTACTATCCAGGCTTTCATATCGAAGTAACCCTACTATCCAGGTTCCTTCTTATAACCCTACTATCCAGGCTTTCATACTGAAGTAACCCTACCATCCAGGTTCCTTCTCACAGCCCTACTATCCAGGCTTTCATATCGAAGTAACCCTACTATCCAGGTTCCTTCTCGCAGCCCTACTATCCAGGCTTTCATATCGAAGTAAACCTACTATCCAGGTTCCTTCTTGCAGCCCTACTATCCAGGCTTTCATATCGAAGTAACCCTATTATCCAGGTTCCTTCTTGCAGCCCTACTATCTAGGCTTTCATATCGAAGTAACCCTACTATCCAGGTTCCTTCTTGTAGCCCTACTATCCAGGCTTTCATATCAAAGTAACCCTACTATCCAGGTCCCTTCTCACAGCCCTACTATCCAGGCTTTCATATCGAAGTAACCCTACTATCCAGGTTCCTTCTCACATCCCTACTATCCAAGATTTCATATCGAAGTAACCTTACTATCCAGGTTCCTTCTCACAGCCCTACTATCCAGGACTTCATATCAAAGTAACCCTACTATCCAGGTTCCTTCTCATAACCTTACCATCCATGTTTTCCAGACAGCAGTCCACAACGTTGTAAGACCGGGACCCGATCAAACATGATTGGTTTCGCATTTCCCCAGTAAATCGCGGTGCAGCATATACTCCGACCAGATACGCAGTACACTTCTGCTTCCTCAAGCTGGAGTTACTCCCCAGTAGGGTATCGGACAACTGAAGCTCCTAAAACTCTAGTTCTCCCAAGACAGGAAATCGACATCCCCTAGATGGAATCTTTAAGCCCATCTCCTGCAATTCTCCGTCGCATCCAGGATGGCATCTTTAAGCCCATCTCCAACAATCTTCAATCCTCGACCTCCAAATGGCATCTGTAAGCCCATTCTCGATATCACAAATCAAGTGATACTTCATGTGAGTGCAAATTTCTGGGCACTCTAGTGTTCAATCATCTTCCACCTTCAGATCACGAAAGGCAGACGGACCAATCTACATCCTCTGATTTAAGAAGATTGAACAGGGGCAGTTGTTGTACCCCAAAATTTTCCCTCTCATTTTACTCAATACATGTCAATTGAGGTCCCCAAGTTACTCAAGGAAGCCCAAGAGTTGACCAGACAAACTCTCTCCTAAGGCAGTATACCTCAAATTAGGGTTTCCTTTTTCATCAAGATGTGTGAACTGCAAGGGACTCAAATCATCTTTGTGGTCTTAATATGTTCACAAGATTATCCATGCCAAGTTTCAAGCCTTGCATAAGAAGTTTTCTCAGCCAACTGCTCAGATGCTTGAGAATCGACTTTATTAAGTCAAAAGTCAATTGTGGCCCACATACAGTCAAACTCCAAGATTTCTGGTCAACATTATCATTTTGAAGTTTTATCTATAATTTGATCAAGGGTTAAACATGATTCCCCAAGGAATGCTCCAAATTCATCAAAACGCAAAAGTTGCTAAATTAGGGTTTTATAGGAAAAGTCAACCCAACTTTGACCAAGCATAAGTTCTTCATGCTTTATCAGAAATTTTCCATCCAAAGCTCATTTTTAAGAGGGTGCAATTCCCTAAAATTCATCTTCAGCTCACAAGTTCAAAATATACACATACAAAGATATGAATTTTGACATTATAGGTCCTTTTGAAAAGTCAACAAAAACACCTTTTGGGTCAAAGCTTCATACATGAACATGGAAGACTCAATTGAGATGAGACCAAAAGGGTTGCTTAGGGGACATCCTAAGATTTCTAAAAAGTCCAAGAACACCCTCCTAGGGTTAAAATTGAGAGAGTTGTGCATCGTCAAAGTTGACAATTTTTGGAAAATTGTCAAAAGTCAACATTGATTAAATTTGCATTTTTTCCAAAGGGGCCCATGTTTTCTTGCCTAAAACATGTTTCTAATAGAACCCACGACCCCTGAGCTCATTCACCTCTTATTTTATTATTTTTATCATTTATTTTGATTTTTTATTCATTTAAATCAAAATAAATCAAATTAAATGGTAAAATAATGAAAACAAATCCATGTGAGATTTTTATGCATATTCTGAGTCCATGTGCAGCTAGTATGCCAGCCAAGTCGTGCAAGTTTCATTAGGGTTGAAAAAGATTGGATTGAAGCAAGTTTTGGAAAGAAATCATACATGAAGCAAATCAAATCCAATTTACATAATTATCAAAGATTTGATACAAATTTGTTGACCTAATTCAGTCTACTTTAAGTGCATAATAATTCCAGATCAAAAAAAGAGGATTGGAGGAGTGAAACTGCAAGAAGAAAACTCAAAAATTTCAAAGAAAAATGTGAGACCTATCTTCTTCCACAGGCCAATTCGAACCATTCCAAGGCTTCTAATCCATTCCTAGACATCTCATTAAGCTAATAGCATCGTTTGCCAGCCTTGAAGCATCCAGAATCATCATATTACGACCTCATGGTTTGCACAAAAAACTCAAACTCGATTTCAATGTTTTACGCATCGTAAACACATGTTATCCATATATTCTTGTTCATAATCATGATTGCAAGCTTTCTGTATAGCGCAATTGTACTAATAGTGCAGGAATCCATATTCACCATTGTTAGGGTTTAAGAGCTCGATTTGGGGATTTTTGTTACAGGGAAAATTGGACCATGAATGGGGTACCATGACACTCGTGAGACCAAGACGAGTTGATTGGTACCATTATAATTGATTTATATTGCATGTACATGATTTTTGAGATGGATAGGTTTGTAGCTACAGACCTTTGTCCGTAGGTAAAATTACCAGAGCCTAAGACGACGGTCCAAGGAAGAAGATGATGCGTGCCAAAGCATGGTTGGCAAATTCAAACTTGGCGCGCGTTTTCTGGCCACGAACTTGTTTTCCCATATATTATATGTTCATTATTATATTAACAATTGAGACATCCAGTGCAGTTGGTCAGAGGAAGGAAGTCAGAAGCTCATGTTCTAGGTTCAATCCCAGGCGTGAGCTTTTGGCATTTTCTCCATTATTTTCACCAGATCCAACACACTTCACCTTTTGAGGATCATCAAGTGCCCTCTGATCTCATCCTCTGGATCCATCTCCAGCCAGATCCAGCACACCTCACCTTCTGAGGATCATCAAGCGCCCTCTGATCTCATCCTCTGGATCCATCTCCAGCCAGATCCAGCACACTTCACCTTCTGAGGATCATCATGCGCCCTCTGATCTCATCCTTTGGATCTGTCTCCAGCCAGATCCAGCACACTTCACCTTCTGAGGATCACCAAACGCCCTATGATCTCATCCTCTGGATCCATCTCCAGCCATATCCAGCACACCTCACCTTCTGAGGATCATCATGCGCCCTCTGATCTCATCCTCTGGATCCATCTCCAGCCAGATCCAACGCCAGCATACGCAGGTCCACCATGAGTCCCCAGAAGATGGTCTCATTGGATCAGGCGCTAGACACTGGGCCATCCTTATGGGTGTCAGAAGTTCAGCATACACCTCCCAGATTTTCTATTCAACACGGGCCCAATTCTCAATCTTTCTCTTTTTTATTATTTTGTTCTTTTCAATTTACTTATTTATTTTATTTTTAAAATCAATTTTCTTTTTATAAAATCATAAAAAATCAAAAAGTCATAAAAAATTAGAATTAGGTTTTTTTATCAAGTTTAATTAATATAATTAGCTTATTTAATTTAGGGAAACTTTAACTTATTTTTTTGTAATTAAAATCATTTAGAAAACTAGGTTTAACTTTTTGATTTAATTATTTTCTTTTTTTCAAACAAACAAAAAAACCAAAAATATGTGATTTACTTATTTAAATTAATTAGTAGTTAGGTTTTTTATTATTCCTTATTTTCTTAAATAATACAAAAAACGACAAAAATAATTGTTTTTTAATCAATTGCAATTAGGTTTAGTCAAGGTTCAAAACCCTAATTGCTCCCGTATTTAATTTGTCGCGTGCTTGTTATTATTTTTACCATTATTTTGTAACTGTTTCGAGCTTGTAATAGTTTTAATTAGGGATTTAAATTCCGCACTTATATTTCCCGTCAAGATAATGATGTAACTGTCAAAGCCTTGTAATAGCTAGGTTTATTTTCTCGCACTTTTAAATTCCTGCAAATATTTAACTGTCTAGATGTATGCTAATAGGATTGTATGGCAAGAATGCATGGAAATTAAAACAGTTAGAAAACCCTAATGTGCAAAGATTAAAATAACTGAAACAAATCACTCGCACATATTCACTCCTAGGGTTTACCTCACTTCGGTTGCCTTCGGTAAACAATCATTAAGCATAGGAGATTTTAGTGGTTGCCCTCCAGTCTAAAGAGATCAAATTGTCTCATTCAAATGTTGCCTCAGAAATGTTGCCTCGGAAATGCTGCCTCGGAAAGATCTTAAGACTTTAGGGTTATTACTAAAGTTTTCTAACTATTGCTTTAGTGATTGTACTTGTCCCTTTCAAATGTCCCTTACAAACTCCAACGACGGTGCTACCTACTCCTTAATAGTGGGATAGCGCTGTCTAAAGGAAATAGAACAGAAACGATCTTGTTTCGAGTAGGTAGATGCTAGTAGGTACTTGCTCAATGAAAAATTTTCACACAATCACCTTTCAAAACAAATTTTCAAAACAAACTTTGTCACATCCTTGAGGACTGATACAAGGGTTATCACAAAGTAAAAACATTTTCAAGACAAACACACACAAGCAATTTGAAAAATGAGCAAGTACCTAAGAGCCCGTAGATAACTATGGATAGAAAGGGTGCTAACACCTTCCCTTTCTATAATCTATCCCCCGTACTCAGAAATATCTCGAAAAAAGGATTTTCTGTTCTTTTTCCTTTTCCATGATTGGATGAAATAAAAGTCGGTGGCGACTCTTGCTTACCGCGACATTTTGCAAACAAAAAACGCAAAACGCAAACCAGTAAAAACAGTCAGTTCTGCCACCGTATCACAACCGCATATGGAAAACTCAGACGCAGTCAAAAATACTATGTATAAAAAGCTCGCTAAGCTCGAACCCTAAAAGGGCGACTTAGGCAAAAAGGAGTGTCTCGGTGGATTGAAAACCCTAAAGGGAGATCCAGGCAAAAATTAGGGGCATATAGACAAAAAGGTTATCCCGGTAGATTGAAAACCCGAAAGGGAAATCCAGGCAAAAATTAGGGATCATACAAAAGAAATAAAGAACAAAAAGACTGCGATCTAAGAACAGCGAATACGAACCACGAAGGGAGAGATAGATCTAAATCATACAACCCATAAGCATAGGAGATAAGGTCATTAAAATGATATTGGGGAACAACAGTAGCAATTATAATTTTTATTTCCATTTACCGTTTTAAAACTTTCTATAATTACCTCTTTCTAGGAATTGCACCGTGTACTCTCACTTATTCAAGGCATATCAATAAAACATTTGCTTTCTTTGCATCTTTTCAAATTGCGTATTTCCTTTTCTCAAACTGATTTACAAAATACTACGATCATTACTTGTGAATATTGTCTTGAAATCATTTCGGGGGATTAACAAAATAAAAGCATTTGACAAAACATCGATAAAATCATTTTGGTTAGAAAAATATTGAAAGAAAATCCACGTCTACGTCCATGCACATGGTAATTCCTACTCCTACGCCTACAATACAAAAGTCAATACACATTTCTACACCTATATCTATGCTCACGGTGCAAAAAAGTCTACACCCACACGTGCATCTGCGCCTATACTTGCACTCCACAATACAAAATCTATGCTCATCTACTCCTACGTCTACGCGTTCGCACACGAAGTCTTCGTCCATATACATGTCAGCACCTATGCCTACATTTGCAACGCAAAGTCTACATCCAAAAATGCATCCACGCACATGTGTGCTCCTTCCAATTCTATACATACGTCTACGCTTACGCCTACGCCTACGACATACAAATCTACATACGTCCACGCTTACGCCCGCGCCTATAATATAAGAATCTACATATGTATACGCTTACGCCTACTCTTATAGAGACCATACATATGCCAATACATGCGTCTACGCCTGCGCTTACAACATACAAATCTACGCATAGGCCATTACTTACGTCTACGTCTACGTCTACAAAATCAATGCTCAACTTTTAATAACATTACCCATGGCGTTCAACTTCAAAAATGCTACGACGACACAACATACAACTCCAGGAATGCATAACTCTAAGCCAATGGTTTAAAGGAAAGAATGCCATAATTGGTCATCATAACATTTCAAGGCATATATGCATCTTACACACATTTAGCATATCTAAAGCGTACATACCCTATACCTTTCAACATTCAATACACTCAGGGTTCCATATCCATGTCAAACATCATACATTTCACATGTATACACATGTATCACATAGCCAACAGACAAATAATTTCACCCTCGACTCAACTATCTAAGGGTCAACCAACTCAATACTTCTCCTATGATTCAACCTGTCACCTTAGTCTTCATGCCGTGACATATTCAGCCCATCACCTAGGCCTTCCCGCAGTGATGAGTTCCTTATAGGTCCTATTACATTACCTCTAAGCCGCAATGTATTCTCAAAATACATTATGTTGCCTCTAAGCCGCAACATATCCTCAAAACCCATTATGTTGCCTCTAAGCTGCAACATATTCTCAAAACCCATTACATTGCCTCTAAGCCGCAACGTATTAGCAAAACTCATTACATTTCCTCTAAGCCGCAATGTATGACCCAAACCCAACACATTGCCTCTAAGCCGCAATATATTATCCAAGCCAAAACGTTATCTATAAGCCACAATGTGTTCTCAAAACTCAGTATGTTGCCTCTAAGTTGCAATGTATTATCCAAGCCAACACGTTGTCTCTAAGCCGCAATGTGTTCTCAAAACTCAGTATGTTGCCTCTAAGCCACAACATATTCTCAAGACCCATTGCATTGCCTCTAAGCAGCAACGCATTCACAGAACTCACTACGTTGCCACTAAGCTGCAACGCATTTTCAGAACTCAGTATATTGCTCCTAAGCCGCAATATACCTTTCCAGATCAATGTATTGCCTCTAAGCCGCAATACATTATCCAACCAGCACATTGCCTCTAAGCCGCAATGTATCTCTCCAGATCAACATATTGCCTCTAAGCCGCAATACATTATCCAACCGGCACATTGCCTCTAAGCCGCAATGTATCTCTCCAGATCAACATATTGCCTCTAAGCTGCAATACATTATCCAACCAGCGCATTGCCTCTAAGTCGCAATGTATCTTTCCAAATCAACATATTGCCTCTAAGCCGCAGGACATTATCCAACCAGCACATTTCCTCTAAGCCACAATGTATCTTTCCAGATCAACATATTTCCTCTAAGCCGCAATATATTACCCAAACCAACATATTTCCTCTAAGCCGCAATGCATTACCCAAACTCAGACCGTCGTCTCAGGCTTCAGGAAACGATGTTCGAAACAAAAAAATTAGCTTATCACGTCAAACTTCACGCAGTGATTTGCAAACTTAACCCATTGCCTCAGGCTTCATGCAGCAATGTGTTTATTATTCCATGAACACCGATCATCGTCTCAGACTTCATGCAACGATGTTTGAAAACTAAACTCAGCTTATCACATCAGACTTCACGCAGTGATTTGAAAACCAAACCATTGCCTCAGACTTTATGCAGCAATGTGTTCCAAACTCCAGACCATCGTCTCAGATTTCATGCTACGATGAGAAACAAATTTTTACCCATTGCATCGGACTTCATGCAGCAATACATTTCGTTATTTCATGAACATCGATCATCGCCTCAGACTTCATGCTGTGATGCTCAAAAGAAAACAAAAACATATTGCCTCTAAGCCGCAATGCTATCATCCAAGTCAACACATTGCCTCTAAGCCGCGATGCGTTCTTCCAACTCGAACACCTTGACTCTAAGCCGCAATGCGCTCTTCCAATTCAAACACGTTGCCTCTAAGCCGTAATGTATTCTCAAAACCCAACACATTGCCTCTAAGCTGCAATGTAGTATCCAAAGCAACACATTGCCTCTAAAGCCGCAATGCGTTCTTCAGACTCAAATACATAGCCTCTAAGCCGCAATGTATTCATCCTTAAACTCATCGCCTCAGACGTCATACAGCGAGTCACCAACATAGCCCATGGCCTCAGTCTTTAAGTAGCCATGCGTCATCAAACATTTCTATACCCACCCTCCAAATGGGTGAATAAGCCAAGACATACAAAATTGTGTTATCTGCCTCGTCATTAAACCCTGGTAAGCAATATATCATCAGCTCTGCCTACTTTCTGAAAGACTTGTAAGGGTATGCTATATCGGGGTAACCTTATTTTTGTCAGATAAATTTTAGGATACTTCAAGTATTCAATAAAATTCCAATCAGAATGCACAAGACCTGAGTTTTCTCACGCTATTCGACTGAAAGGTAATTGAATAGGGCCAGTTGTCGTACCCCAAATTTGTCCTACCCCGTCGATTATGTTTTTAAGATTAAAAAATATATATTAAGGATGGTACAGCAATATCTGATGGCCCATTCTTAAAATTTAAGTCAACCAGGGGGTATTTTAATTCAGGAAAATGGGGTTTTCTAAATCAGAAAGACCCATTTATCCGTAGGCCCATTTACGAAGCATGTTGGCCAAGGACCCATGCGATTCGAATAGGGAAATTTATTTCAGAAATAATTATTAAGTTATTAAGAACACTTAAATTTAAGTCGTTGTTAGTAAAGAAAGGGGGTGTGGAATTTTTATTAAAGATCCATTAAGGTTTTGGCAGCCCATTTGGTATCTTGATGATGTGTTGTTTTAAGTAAAAGAAGGTATTAGTATTAAAAAAAATTATTATAAGAATAAATAAATTAAATATATTGCTTTGTAAAAAAAACATAGTATAGTTTTATTACTGATTTTATAATAATGTTTTCATATAATTCATTTATTAAAGATTGTTGTTTAGAAGAAAAGTGGTTGGATTATTCTTAAGAAAGCTTAAGAAATGTTTTATTTACTGTTATTATCCAAACGTTTTGTTTTATTAAATATGTTATCAGAGTTTGCAAAAAAAAAAAGATTTGTGTAATAATGGACCGGTTGGGCCCAGTCCGTATAAAAAATGTTGTTATTTGCAGTGTTGTTGTTTTTTGATCAACATGCTGAATTGGTTGCTAAAAATTATTAAAGCTGGATAAAATAATATAGTTGTAGGCCCAATTTATGTTACAAAAAAAGAAGAGCATTCTTGGATATAAAAAAATGATGTTGGGCTAAGTGAGGTAACCATTAGCACTGGCCCAAGTCTGATAAACAACAACTGTAGCGATCTAACCAAAGATATGCGCCTAACATCTAATGTTCAGATTAATAAGGAAAATAATAAATCAAATCCTATTACAGCATATCAAAATCAACTACGAATGAATCAAGATATTTTCTAATTCAATCAACTGCAAAATCAAAGCTCTTTTATTCCAAATCTGAAATTACAACGAAATCTGAAAATCATAAATTACATCCAGTTATAGATGATAGCAAATCTATTACAACTGTAAATCAGAATCAATCCCTAATTTCTATCTAGAGAAATCAATCTGTAATGAGAACTCAAAACCCTATAATTCCTAAGGATATAAATAAACAAAATGAAGAAACAGAAAAGGGGGGAAGGCTGGCTAAGGGAAGAGATTGAACAGAACGAGAACAAAAAAAAAGAAAATTGGGAGACGAAGATGGTGACAAACTCTTTGCAATGAAGATCTAGAGATGAAAGTGATTAAAGTTTCCAGATCGGAAACCCTAATCACCTTAGAGAGTCTCCACTGCCAAGCCATCTTCTACCACCGCTAAACACCGCCATCGGACATCACCTTCAATAAAAAAAACCTGTAAAACAAGGAAGGAGGAGAAGAGTTAAAGACCCAAATCGGAGCTTAGGAAAACCAGAAACCGTGAAAGGGGAAAGGACGACTTAGCTTGTGATTTGTTTCGTTTGAGGGTTGTGTCAGGCTTGATGGGTGGTGGAGATAGAAGTTGTGGTTAAGCCGCCGTTGCTGAGATTGGGGTTGGAGAAGACAAAGTTTAGGGTTGAAGGAGGTGATTGTATCGCGAGGTTTGTTGTAGGTGAGAGAGAGGACAATTTTGTTCTGGAGAGCGTAACAACAAAAATGAAAATGAAACGATGAAAACAAAGTTCTGTATTTCGTTTGGATTGTATACCCGCACGTGCACCATAATATCATACTCCGTCGCTTAGAATCCACGTGATCTCAATCAGGCGGCCATGAGGCTAATCCCCACTATAAGATCTGTGCGCCTTGCCTCACAGGATAATCTGACCCCTTCAATATCCGGGGTGGGCCTAAGCCCAGCGCTACGTGCACCCCCTTTCATGTCAATTTCTAAACTACCACGTGCAATACACCCCCCTGCCCAGCCTGTGTATTAGGCTTTATGTCAGTTTATTTTTGACACCCCCATGTTTTTACTCATCAACTATTAACGCACCCCCCGGGTTTTTGCTTAAACAATCTTTTCTTTTTTATTATTTATTTTATAGTTTTCATATATTATATTATATTTTATTTATATTATGTTTATTAATTATTTGTTAATAATTATAATAATTATAATTATTATTATTAATTTTGTAACCATATATTAATAATTATTTATCGTACATAAATATTATTATATGATAAAATACATCGTTTTCATGTAAAAATTGCACATATTATTTTCACGTATATTGCATTAAAATATTTATCATGCATTAATCAAGATTTTCGCAACTCATACAAATTAAAAAACACAAACAAACATCAAACTATTTTCGCGAACAAACTAAGCTAATCAACAGTCTTTTTTTGCAAATGGGTTTCGAACTAATTTTGGCTTACTGCGTGCTCAGTCAAAATTTCCGCAATCACTACTCCCGACCGAGTGCGAAGTGATTCAGAATATGTTTGTAAACCCCTAAAAGACACCAACCGATACGAACTACGAATTGGGACTCTGATTCCTCATAAGAGGATACGTAGGCATACGATCAAAAATCGTAGCGAGTTCCCCTATAAAAAAAATTTAAACCTTTCCTCCTTATTAAAATTTAAAACCTTATTTTACCCGAACCTAAACCTAAAACCTAATATCCTTGTGAACAAGGTAGATGAAAGGTGCCTAACACCTTCCTTTCGTCTAATTGAGTCCGTAACCTAGAATCTCTGTCTGCGAATTAGGGTTTTCTATTAGGTTCCCTTCCCTAGGATAAAAACTAATAGTGGTGACTCATGATTAAAAAAAAACGTTGCTACAGCGTGAAGGAGTCTTTGTTACTCACTCCAGTGGGAATACGATGGCTAAGAAAATTCTAAGAGCTGGTTATTATTGGTCTACCATGGAAACTGATTGTCACCATCATTCTAAAATTTGTCACAAATTTCAGATTTATGCTGACAAAATACATGTGCCTCCAGTCTCCTTGAATGTCTTGACTACTCCTAGGCCGTTTGTGATGTGGGGCATTGATATGATTGGAGATATTAAGCCTACCGCTTCTAATGGACACTGTTTCATCCTGGTCGCTATTGATTATTTCACGAAGTGGGTTAAAGCAGCCTTGCTTGCCTCTGTTACCAAGAATGTTATGGCCCAGTTCATTAAGCATAACCTTATCTATCGATATGGAACACATGAAAGAATCATCACGGATAATGGTACAAATATTAACAATTCTATGATCACAGAACTCTGTATGCAGTTCAAGATTAAGTACCATAATTCTTCTCCATATCGACTGAAGATGAATGATACAGTGGAAGCCGCCAACAAGAAGATCAAGAAGATTTTGAAAAAGATGACAGTGACGTACAAAGATTAGAATGAGAGGCTACCATTTTCTCTTCATGGTTATCACAGTTCAGTACGTACATTAATTGGGGAAACCTCGTTCTGTCTCGTCTACAGTATGGAGGTTGTCTTACCCGTCGAAGTTCAGATTCCTTCCCTGAGGATTATGAAAGACACAGGTTTTGATGAAGACGAATGGATTCAGACTCGACTTGACCAAATAAATTTGATTAATGAAAAGAGGCTCGCAATTACTTGTCATGGTTAGATGTACCAGAAACGCATGATCAAGGCCTTTAACAAGAAAGTCAGACATCAGGTGTAATAGGCTGATGATTTTGTAATAAAGCACATCATCCTACCACAAGGTAATCCTAGGGGAAAATGGATTCCCACATACGAAGGGCTATTTGTAATCAAAAAGGTATTTTATGGTGGTTCTATGATACTTACCACCATGAATGGTGAAGATTTTCTGCACCCTATGAACGCGGACATAGTCAAAAAATACTACACATAAAAGAGACCCGCTAGGTTGACAAGCCTAGGAAAAAATAAGGGCATCCCGGCGAACCGAAAGGGTTCGGGAAAAAATTAGGGATATATATAAATTGTACACCCGGCAAGTCGAAAACCTGAAAAGGTGGCTTGGGCAAAAAAGGGCATCCCGGTGGACTAAAAACTCGAAAGGATGGTCCAGGAAAAAGTTAGGGATTAAAGCATATGAATATGCCCCGTTGGATCATTTACTTACAGCAAGCTTTGTTATCAACGTCAAGATCAAATGGTACAAATCAATTCAATCAACTTCTTCCGACAACGAGGGATGAGATGATTGAAGACATAGGGGCAATAGCAGAGTTGAAACTCGATGGGATCGTTTCAACATAGCTGTTTTTATTTGTTTTTCTTTGTTTTTCTTTGTACCCTTTTTCTTTTTAGGATGGTTTTCTCTTACTAGGATTTATGTCTCCTTGTATAAAACTGTCTGTTTATAGGAAAACCTTCTAAAATCAATACAATCAATTTCAAATTCAAAATTGTTTTACTTTCTCTGTTTTGTTTGTAAAAATGTCCAATGGTTATATTGAATGAACATATGCATTTGAATATGGTTATTGTTTAAAAATATATGCATGAAAATAGGATTAGCATTTACGAAAGACTCTAGGGGTCGGGATAACGTTCAAAGTTAACCATAAATTCCTACAGAGAAATTTCCTCAGAGCTATTCTCACAAGCTAATACTCGTCAGAGTTTATCCCCTCAACACAGTCTACAGGGTTTATTTCCCCAACGGAGTTTATTTATCCAATATTGTAATCCCTCGACAAGACTCTCTTCTCCAGACATATATCATTCAATGTTATCCTCCCTAGAAGAGCTAATACTCATATCTGAAATAACACATCAGAAGGATTATCCATCTCTTTTATCCCCAGTCAAGATACATAAGAATCAAATCCTTCAAAGAACGACGAATTCCCGACTCTCCTTGAATGCTTCCATCCCCAAGCACAAGTCAAACATCCTCAGCGGAATATCCTAAAAAAGAAAGCAGAAATCCCCAGTAGAGGTGTTCTAAACAAAGCTGAAGAGTGACTATCTTCATCCCCAATAATAATCATGGATTTATTTTCCCCAACCATACATTATCATACGAAGCTACTGATACACTCCAATAACATATTTCCTCTATACATCATTTGCAAAATATCATAACATATGCATACAAAATGCATATACTATTCTCATTTATTTTGAGAGCATCATTACAAAACGCATTACATACATCATGACATTGCACAAAACTAACTTTGTCTTTTCAGGTTAAGTTCACAAACAGACAAATATTACCAGCAACTTATAGACAGGTTATGGATCAACTCCTGAAACAGGACGGGGCGACTATCTACATAACAAGCATCTCCTTCAGAGACCAAATTCTGAAAAGCATCTCCTTCAGGGCGTTTGTTCTGAAAAGCATTTCCTTCAGAAGTTTATTCTAAAAAGCATTCCCCTAGATACTGAATTTTTGCGAGCATCTCCTTCAGAGACCGAATTCTGAAAAGCATATCTTTTAAGGCCTTCATTCTGAAAATCATTTCCCCTTCAGAGACTGAATTCTGAAAAATCATCTCCTTAAGGCCTTCATTCTGAAAAGAATTCCCTTTCAGAAGTTTATTCTAAAAAGCATTCCCCTCAGAGACCAAATTCTGGTGAGCATTTCCTTCAGAGGTTTATTCTGAAAAGTATCTCATTCAGGGATTCATTCTGAAAAGCATTCTCCTTCAGAGGTTTATTCTGAAAAGCATTCCCCTTCAGAAGTTTATTCTGAAAAGTGTTCCCCTTCAGAGACTGAATTCTGAAAAGCATCTCCTTCAAGGCCTTCGTTTTGAAAAACATCTCCTTCAGGGCTTCGTTCTGAAAAGCATCTCCTTCAGGGCTTCATTCTGAAAAGAATTATCCTTCACAGGTTTATTCTGAAAAGCACCTCCTTCAGGGCCTTCATTCTGAAAAGCATTTCCCCCCAGAAACTGAATTATGGAAAGCATTTCCTTCGGAGGTTTATTCTGAAAAGCATCTCCTTCAGAGCTTCGTTCTGAAAAGCATCTCCCTTCAGAAGTTTATTTTTAAAAGCATCTCCTTTAGGTATTTGTCCTGAAAAGCATTTTCCTTCAGAGATTGTCTGAAAAGCATTCTTCAGATACAATCACGCGTAGACTCATTCTGATACCCCTATCAATAGTTACTTTGGATGGCATCTATAAGCCCATCTCCGAAGACACTCTATCACCTCTCTGAATGGCATCTTTAATCCCATTCAAGAAGTATAATCAACCAACAGTGCTACTTTGTTCATATGTGAGTGCAAATTTTTGGGCACTTAAGTGTTCAATCCTCTTCTACCTTCAGGTCCCGAATGGCGAGCATAGCAATCTAACTCTTCAGGTTTAATAAGATTGAACAGGGGAATTTGTTGTACCCCTAAATTTTCCCTACCATTTTTTCAATACAATATTAGTTCAAGATCTCCTCATGCTCCTAGGGTTCTCAATTACTCAATACTACTCCAGGAATTGGTCAAACAAACCCTCCTCCTAAGCAGTTGACCTACAACTAGGGTCTTTCTTTATTCAAAGAAAATTGATATTCTAATGCCTAAATAGAGTTTCATGGTTCCTCATATGCTTCAAAGAATCCTCATGTCAAGTCTCAAGCCTTACATCACAAATTTGCTCAGTCAATTGCTCAGATGAGTGAAAATCAACTGTATTGCACAAAAAGTCAATTGTGGTCAACATACAGTCAAACTTCAATATTTTTGGTCAACATCCACATTTTTAACTCACACTCATCCTTGATCAATGGTTGATCATGATTCATCAAGAAAACTCAAGATTCATCAAAAGTCAAAAGTTACTAAATTAGGGTTTTCTTTAGGAGAAGTCAATTGAACTTTGACCAAGCATAACTTTCACATGATTCATCAGAAAATTCTCAACCAAAGCTCATTTTTATGGAAATTTAATTCTCTACAACTTTATTTCTCTAAGATAAAGGCAAAAAATGCTTCATTTGAGAGATATGAGCCAAAACATTACAGGTCATTTTAAAAGTCGACAAAAAGACAATTTTTGTCAAAGAAATTTACATCAAGTTAAATTCCTCAAATGAGAAAACGACAAACATGGGGGTTGTAGGGGACATCTTGAGGTTTCCAAAAAGTCTAAGATCACCTTCATATGTTAAACATTGAGTGAGATATGATTTGTGCAAGTTGAAAATGTTTTGAGAAATGCATGAAGTCCACTTTGAGAAAAGTTGAATTTTTTGGCTAATGGGCCTAAGTTTTTAGGTTCAAACATGTTCATAACACATTAGAGGACCTCTAAGTCCATTCATATCTTACCATAATTTTTATTTTTATTTATTTTGCTTTTTATTCAATTAAATACAAAATGAGTTAAATAAAATACAAGATAAATGGTAATAGGGGCATGTATATTTGTTTTGATCAGAATTGAAGCTCAAAAAGATTGTGACAACTAATAGAAACCGCGTGGAGTATTTTTGAATCAAATATTGACCAAAATTAAAAAAATTTAAGATGATTTTTCAATCAAATCTTCACCTCATGATCACATGGATTCTTTTCGCTTTTGTTGACCTAATTCCGTCCTCTATATAAGCACACCACACTCAGATGCTCAAGACACGAATTACTGCCTCAAAGAACTCTCCAAAAATCTCAAAATTTCTCACACTAGGGAAAACACAAAACCCTGTTTGCAGCCTCCTTCAATCGAAACCAAGAATCCAAACTCATTCCTGAAGTTCCCAAGATCACTACCAAGCCAAGAAGCAAGCCTGGCCACACCTAGAATCTTTCATTCAAGCCCACCGGTTTTGGTAAAATTTCTCAATTACAAACTCTTAATTCTCATGTTGTAAATAGTTTATAAGCATTCATACATGTTCATACTGATGTTTGGAATGTTTTAGAACCATTGCTTTTGAGTTTTGATACAGGGATAAGAAAATGCCATTGTTAGGACTTGAAGCTTCGGCTTCATCGTATCTCCTTTTACAGGCACTTTCAAGCCAAAATGAGACCACCAATGAATTTACAGCCATGGATTTAGGGAGATAGGATCCTCTTTTCTTTCTAACACACGTTGTTTTTGCAGGACCATGAAACACCTAGTCAGAGAAGACGACCAGAGCTAGGGCTCAGGCGCTTCTCTGGTTCATTGATTTTGTTTTATATATATTGTTATTGTTTTATTATATTAACAGATGGACTCGTTAGCTCAGCTGGTGGAAGGCGCGCATGAAGAATGAAGGGGCGTGGGTTCGATTCCATGTGTTTTGCATTTTTTGTGTTTTTCTAGATTAATGCACAGGTCTCAAATATAATTAGTACATTCTGATTCCTAACACCAATAGCACGCTAGCACAGTGGTAAGCAATGCAGTGTGAAAGCTAGATGGCATGGGTTCAACACCCACCCCAAACATTATTTTTTTCACTAACCCTTACTTATTTATTTTTCTTATTTATTTCTAAAGTAAATTCTAACAAAGCCTGATCCTTTTTAAAAACCCTAACAAATTAGTGTTGTACCCAAAAAATTTCCCTCTCATTTTACTCAATACATACTCCTAGAGATCCTCAATTTTCTCAAGTTTGCCCAAGAGTTGACCAGACAAACTCTCTCCTAGGGCAGTATGTCTCAAATTAGGGTTTCCATTTTCATCAAAATGTGTGAACCACAAAGGACCCAAATTCTTTCCATGGTCCTAATATGTTCTCAAGATCATCCATGTCAAATTTCAAGCACTGTACAAGATGTTTAGTCAGTCAACTGCTCAGATGTTTGAGAATCGACTATATTAGGTCAAAAGTCAATTGTGGCCCACATACAGTCAAACTTCAAGATTTTTGGTCAACATCAACAGTTTTAAGTGATATCCATCATTTCATCAAGGGTTGATCAGGATTCTTCAAGGAATTCCCTAAATCCATCAAAACACAAAAGTTGCTAAATTAGGGTTTCTTAGTAAAAAGTCAACCAAACTTTGACCAAGCATAACTTCCACATACTTTATCAGATATTTTCCATCCAAGGCTCATTTTTAAGAGGATGCAATTCCCTACAATTCATTTTCATCCCAAAAGTTCAAAATATTCACTCATCAAAAGATATGAATTTCTACATTATAGGTCTTTTTGAAAAGTCAACAAAAACACCTTTTGGGTCAAAGCTTCTTACATGAACATGGAAGACCAAATTGAAATGATACCAAAAGGGTTGCTTAGGGGACATCTTAAGCTTTCTAAAAAGTCCAAGAAAATCTCTCTAGGGTTAAAATTGGAAGAGATATGCCTTGTCAAAGTTGACCCTTTTTGCAAAATTGCCAAACGTCAAATATGCTCAAAAGTGCATTTTTTGCCAAATGGACTTAGTATTTCATGATTGCACCTCACTTATAACATGGCCCACGATCCAATTACTTATCCACATGTTATTTGCTTCATTTTCCATTTTATTTTGATTTTTTTATTAATTAAAAATTGAATTAAATCACATAATTGGTAAATAATAGCAAAGATATGTTTTGATTTGATTTTTGGACGGGATCTCAATCAAATTATGCAGAGATATCAAGACCAAAACGAATCAGGGCTTATTGGTACAAGAAAGGAATGATTTGACTCAATTTAGAAAGATTACCTATGGCATGAAAATCATATCAAATCTTCTTAATTCCAAAAGATTCAAGCCAATTTTATAACCCTAATTCACTCAAGGGTATATAATGAACAAGTACAAGGCAAATTACAGGGGCTAGCAGTCGTGAAAGAGGAGGAACAAACTCAAAAATCTTGACAAAAAGTGTGACTCGGTTTTCATTCCACAGGCCATCTCAAGCCATCCTAGCATTGCCAATCAATTGTTGGATGTATCAAGAAGCTATCCCAGTCATTTGCAAGGCCTGAAACACCAAGAAACGCGCGCTATAACTCACCCTATTTGCCCTGTTTTTTCAAATTCGATTACTATGATTCACGCATCATGAACATGTTTTAATGGCATATATATGTTTGTTATCATGTTTGCAACGTATTGGTTATGTTTAATTGATGTTTTAGCGCATATACTGACAATTGCCATGGCTAGGGTTTGAAGCCACGTTTTGGGGCTTCTTGATACAGGAAAAATTAGGCCAAGAACAGGATATTGGGATGATCGTGGCATCAAGACCAATCGATCCCTGGTCTTTAAATCCATTTATCGTGTATATTTTTTATGTTTGAAGCATGCAGGTTTTAGCGACAGACATGGTCTGTAGGTATAGGTTATATACCTAAGACGACGGGCTGGAGGTAGAAGAAAGTGATTTGTCATCACCCTATTGGTTTATTTGAAAATAGCGCGCGCGGCTTTGTTTCAGTTTCTTGGAAATTGTTTTATATATTTTGTATTACTCTTATTCCTTTAACAACTAATCATCATAGCTCAGCTGGAAAAGGCGTCTGTTGGCAAGTAAGAGGACCTGGGTTCGATCCCAGGTCCCAACAAATTTCTTTATTTTCTCACTTTCCACTTGCAGATCCAATGCTTCACAATTCCACGCGTGTACCTTGCACCTTTACATCGAGCCACTTGATCAGCATAGTATCAGATCCAACACACTCCAAATGAGAGACCATGATGCACCCTCAAGTCAACATTCCATGGGATCAGGCGCGTTGACTGGGCTCAGCATTATTGGGCCAGGGAGATTCAACAATATATCCCCTCTTTCAGCAATGCAAACAGGCCCATTTTCAATTCTTTCTTCTACTTCTTTTATTTTAATTAATTTGTTTAATTATTTTTCACCAAAAGTTAATTACTTTTTTTATTAATCATAAAATCAATAAATCACAAAATCACAAAAAGATCTTTTTTTTTTAATATTTATTTTAATTTAATTAGAAACTAGGTTAATTTAATTCTTTCATAATTAAAAACAATTAGAAATTAGGGTTTAACTAGTTTGCAATTTAATTGTTTTTTTCTCAAATAAAAATGCACAAAAATACTTTTCTCTCAATTAGGGTTTTAGGTTATTTTTAAGCATCCTCGCATTTAACTCGCCGCGCGTCTTAATTATTTTTCTTATTATTATTTTGTAACTTCCAAGGGTTTGTAATAGCTTTAAATTAGGGTTTTCATTTATCGCTTTTCCCCAGTTTTTGGTTATGTAATTAATCCCCCTCCCCGAAGCCTTGTAATAGCTAGGTTTATTTTCTCACACTTTAAATTCTTTCAAATCTTTAACTGTCTAGATGTATGGATAATAGGATTGTATGGAAAGAATACTTGAAAATTAAAACGGTAGATCACTTAAATATGGAAAGATTAATTAACTGAAAAATTCACATGCACATGTTCACTCCTAAGGTTTGCCTCACTTTGGCTGCCTTCGGCAAAATAGTCATTTAAGCATAGGAGATTTTAGTGATTGCCCTCCTTTCTAAAAGATATAATGTCCCATTCAAATGTTTCCTCAGAAATGTTGCCTCGGAAAGATCTTAAGACTCTAGGGTTACTACTAAAGTTTCCAACCCATTGCTTAGGTGATTGTACTCGTCCCTTTCGAACGTCCCTTAAAAACTCCCACGACGGGGCTACCTACTCCTTAATAGTAGGATAGTGCTGTCTAAAGGAAATGAGAACGAACAATCTTTTTTCGAGTAGGTAGAATCTTAAGTACTTGCTCAACAAAACTTTTCACACAAACACCTTTCAAAACCAATTTTCAAAACAAACTTCGTCACACCCTTGAGGACTGATACAAGGGTTATCACGAAGTAAAACCTTTTTCAAAATAAGCACACACACAAGCAATTTAAAAAGATGAGCAAGTACCTAAGAGCCCATGGAAAACCATGGATGGAAAGGGTGATAACACCTTCCCTTTCTATAATCTACCCCCGTACTCAGAAATATCGAAAAAAGGTTTTTTCTGTTCTTTTTATTTTTCCATGATTGGATAAAATAAAAGCCGGTGGCGACTCTTGCTTACCGAGACATTTTGCAAATAAAAAACGCAAAATGCAAACCAGTATAACAGTCGGTTCTGCCACCGTATCACAGAACTGGCGACTCTGCTGGGGAAGTAAATAAAGTGGGGTTTACCTTAGGATCTAGGTCATTTCAAATTGCTTTCTTGTTTGTTTACTTTATTCTTAAAGGGTTATTGCTTGGGTTACTATAGATCCTACACCCGGATCTGGGGGCACTTATTAGGTAAACAGCAATAGATTGTGGAGATTGTACGGTGTAGACCAATATGGTTTAAGCGATGGTTGTGTTGGTGTGGCACTTTGGTGGTACCGGTATCCTTCGTGGGGAAACGAGGAGAATACGGGGCCGCCGCATGGTGTCTTGAAGCACTAACGGACCTTAGAACCTTAGTTAAACAAACTTGGCCATTAGAAAGTAGTGAGATAGTCGGCCTCGGTGTAGAGTTGAGGATTGGTTGATACTCTATGCTACACTCATTGAGATCAGACTTTCGGGATATTTCGGCCGTAAGAAAAGATTTCTTGAGCTGAGACAATGCCCGATAAAGGATGGTTAGTGATATTGAGATCCCTTATAACCCGGTTACTTTTTAAGACAAGTTTGAAACCAACTAAACTTCAAGAGGGTATGACCTTTAACCTCATGCAAGCCTTAAACAAAGAACTTGGTGTGATTTGTCTGTGTTTGTTATACCTGTGGTTTATCATGACATCATGCATCATAACATAGCATCCATTCTTATTGCACTAACCATTTCAAAGACCAAGGGAATTTATCTTTGTTTTGTTTTGCAGATCATGACTTCCGTTCGTAGGAACACTATCCGAATCAGCTTTGTGAAGATACCTTCCCAACTCAAGGAGCTAGTATCAAGGGTTTCTGAAACTTCAGCATTCACTAAGAGACATGGTCAACTTATCAACCTGGTTACTTCAAACTTTGATGAAAATATGATGAGTGTACTCTTCCAGTTCTTTGATCCCAAGCACCACTGCTTCACCTTTCCAGACTATCAGTTAGTGCCTACCTTAGAAGAATTCTCCCAGCTGTTGGATATACCCATTCTTGAAAAGTTGCCCTTCACAGGTCTGGAAGAAATTCCTAAGCCAGAAGTCATTGCCTCAGCTTTGCATCTGAAACGGGCCGCGTGGTATCCAATTGGGAAACAAGAAGCGGAGTCAAAGGTTTTCTAGCTAAGTTTCTGATAGACAAGGCCCGGCTGTTTTGGGATGATATGGATTTTCAGGCTTTTGATGAGGTTTTGGCTCTTCTAATCTATGGCTTAGTCCTATTCCCTAATCTGGACTCATTCATAGATGTGAATGCTATCAATATCTTTCTCTCCCGCAACCCTGTGCCTACCTTGCTTGGAGATATTTTGCACGCTCTTCATACTCGTACCATGAAGAGAAGAAGGATTCTTATGTGTTGCATGCCATTGCTGTCGAGGTGGTTTATTTCTCACCTCCCTAAGTCTGTACTGAAGAATGAAGAAGGTTTGGGTTGGCCGCAAAGGATAATGTCACTCGCTCACATGGATATTCTCTGGTGTTCCTGAGCTATGGAAAACACTGCTATTATTGACCGCTGCAGGGAGTTCCCTAATGTCCCATTACTTGGTATCATAGGGGGCATAACCTACAATCCTTGTTTAGCTCTGAGAAAATTTGGTTACGCTCGAAGAGATGGTCCCGATGAGTTACCTATCGAGGGCATAGTATTCAACTATGAGGATGACGTTCAAGAGTATCACCGGAGGTTCATACGAGCTTGGGGCATGGTAAACCGATCTGGCGCCAAGGCTTTGGGGCCAAAGGCTTCCATTCCTGTGGAACCTTACCTCTAATGGGTACGAGCTCGTGCCCAGAAGCTTATGATGCCTTATGTGGTCGTTTTACCAATGATTGTGGAACCCACTACTGAAGGGGGTATTCCTTACACGGTTCTCTATCCTTATATGCCCACTGATCTTGGGGAATTACAGAGGTCTTGGATTTAGTTGATGAAGGAGCGGGATACTTACAGGGATCAGTTCCATGCTCAGGAGAGGAAGGTTCTAGAGCTTACAAAGCAACTCCATGAATAAAGAGGATTAAATGCTTATCTCGGCACAAAGAGGAAGCATCCATGGGATTTTTTATTTCTTTTCTAGTTTTAGATTTGTTTTTAATTGTAACGCCTAAAAGGCATTTGAACTTTAAATTCAGCTAATAAAATCTTTGTTTATTTTGGTTTGCAAATTTAAATTCTCCAAACTCTTTGAAATCATTGCATGCGCATCCCATTCATAGCATTGCATGTTCAGGTACCATTACAGGTTTCTCATCTCCTTCACTGTTTATTCCTGCAGAAATGTCTTCCGAGCAAAGCATCAAAGACCTTCAGGCACAAAACGCCCAGTTCCAACAAATGTTCATAAGTCTGGAAAAAGGGAAGGAGGATCTGAAAGCCCTCATCCTGAAAGAGAAAAAGAAAAAGAAGAAGGTTGTCGTTATTCTGAATATGGGCAGAAGGTTTGGAGAGCGGTTGAAGCGATAAGTCGATCTGACCTCTTCATCCAAGGAAGGGGAGAATCAAGAAGAAGAAAAGGATCCTAGTCCTGTAGTTTCTAAAAATGATGTCGACTACAATGATGAGCAATATCCTCCTGCTGAGGATAGATACAAGGAGTTGGAAGATCGTTTGAGTGCCATGGAAGTTCATAGGATACCTGGACTGGATTTCGAAGAATTGGGATTGGTGTCGGGAGTGGTCATCCCGCAGAAGTTCAAAGCTCCAGTTTTTTCTAAGTATGATGGGGTGTCCTGCCCAAAACTCCATATCCGTTCTTATGTCAGAAAGATCCAGCCCCACACCGCTGATAGAAATTTGTGGGTTCATTTCTTTCAAGATAGTATGTCAGGGACTCAGCTTGAATGGTTCTATCAACTGGAGGGAGCCAATGTCTGAAATTGGGAAGATTTGGCTGCTGCTTTCTACAAGCAGTATCATTACAACACCAACCTTGCTCCTACTCGTACTCAACTCCAGCGTATGTCAATGGGTGCAAGTGAAGGCTTTAATGACTATGCACAGAAATGGATAGACTTGGCTGGAAGAGTTCAACCCTCGTTGTCTGATAGGGAGTTGGTTGATATGTTTCTAGGGATGCTATCTGGTCCATTCTTTAATCATTTAATCGGCAGCTCGTCAGTTGGTTTCACCGAGCTGATTCTAACTGGAGAAAGAGTAGAAGCTAGGATTTGGAGCGGCAAGATACAGAAGGATACCTCTTCGAGCTCAGTAAAGAAGCCTTTTGCTGGTAAGAAGGAAGTGAGTGCCATCTATAGTTCGAGGGGCCAAAACAAGGCTGAACATCGTCACACAGTAAGTTCCGTAATGATACATAGGCATGTTGTTGCTCCACAACGCAACAATCAACAAAGGGTGGAAAGACCACAACGGCAGTTTACCCGAATCAATATGACATTAGCTGAAGTTCTACCTCATCTGCTGAGATCCAACTTAGCAACCTTGAAAGAGGCTCCCAAGAATCCAAATACTACATCTCCCCGATATAATCCAAATGCTCAGTGTGCCTATCATTCTGAGGGTCCTGGCCATGATACAAATGACTGTTGGGCTTTGAGAAACAAAATACAAGACTTGATTAAAGCCAAGGAAATAGAGTTTGATTCTCCGGAGAAGCCAAATGTCATAACTTCTCCCATGCTTAAACACAGTCGTGGAATTAATGTTGTTGATACTGATTTATTCATTACCTCTACTGATGAATTTTCTACTCCTCTCATGACTGTAAAGAAGAATTTTCTGTTGGTCGGTTTATTTCCAGGTTGTGGTGAAGGTTGCCACATGTGTTCGTTTCTACCTTCTGGTTGCCGTTTGCTGAAGTCAGGTGTTCAACGCCTGATGAACAACAAAGAAATTTTGTTCGAGAAAACTTTGGTTCCCGTTGTCCCATCTGAATACATTTCCATTATAACCATTTCCGCCAATCCTTCCAAGGTCTCCTCGAGAAGACCTGTTAGGATTACATCTGCTCCAAGAATCACTCCGCTGATAATCACTGTTCTTGGTCCTGTCCCGTATGTCTCGGACAAAGTTGTCCCCTAGCATTATGGTGCCGATGTATACTATCATGGCATCAAACAAGATTTGAAAAATGAAGAGGCTGATCTTGATATTGGTAACATTGTCGGAACCAGCAAAATCACCCAAAGTGGAAGGGTCTTCTCTCCCGAGATTTCCCCTAAGACTCTCAACAAGCCTATTGTCATTCCATCTGTTGTTCCTGATAGTACATCAACTACTGATCTTGTTCTTACTCCAATTATTACCCATGTCAGTGAATCATCTGATACCCGCGACAAAGAAGTTATAGGTGAGCCTTCCCGGACGGAGGCACCTAGAAAAATTATTGTGGAAGCCTCTAAGCAGGAGATAGAGGAAATACTGAAAATAATTAAGAAGAGTGACTACAATGTGGTCAAGCAGCTGGGGAAGACCCCATCAAAGAGATCCATGTTGTCTTTGTTGTTGTGTTCCTAAGCCCATGCGAAGGCTTTGATTGCATTCCTCAAGACTGCGCATGTGTCGCGGGAAACTTCAGCTGATCAGTTCAAAGATTATGCGGCCAGCCTGACTGTTGATAATGGGTTGGGTTTTTTAGATGAATACTTAACACTAAAGGGAACGAAGCATAATGATGCCCTACATGTCTCGATTGAATGTAGGGGCACCACTATGGCTCATGTGCTGGTAGATACTGGGTCTTTGCTGAATGTTCTGCCCAAGAAAGCATTAGACCAGTTGGATTGCAAGGGTTTGACTCTAAAGCCTAGTAACATTGTGGTAAGGTGTTGTACCCCAAAATTTTCCCTCCCATATTCCTCAAGATATGTCAAGAATCATCTCCAAATGGTTCAAAATGGCTCAAGGGTTGTACAGTCAAACCACTTCCTAAGACAGCTAAAATTAGGGTTTTGGTTCTTTCAAGGAATTTGGGGTTTTCAATGGTTCAACCAAGTCTCAAGGGCCTATATACATTCTCAAGCACCTACATGCCAAGTTTCAAGACTCACCGTGCGAATTTGCATAGTCAAAAGCTTCATTTGATCTACAGTCAACTGCAAGGGCAAAATGGTCATTTTGCAGTCAAAAGTCAGAATTTTGGTCAACATCCCATTTTGAGTTCACAATCATCATTTGATCAAGTCTTGATCATGATTCCACAAGAATAGCTCAAAAATCATCAAGGTGCAAAAGTTATTATTTTTGGACAGCAGAAATGTCAACTGTATCTTGACCAGGGCATAACTTTTTCATGGTTTGTCAGAAAAATCCCTTCCAATTCTCATTTTGAAGAGGATGCAATCTCCTACAATCCATCTTCACACTCCAAGATCAAGAAATGCCCTCACAAAAAGTTACTAATTTTTGCATTATAGGTCAATTTCAAAAGTCAACAAAAGTACACTTTGAGTCAAAGGCCATAACTTGAGATTGGTACATCCAAATGACATGGGACCAAAGGAATTGGTTAGAGGACTTCAAGAGCTTTCCAAAATGTCCAAGAACATGGTCATATGATCAAAATTGAGCAAGTTGTGCATTGGAGAAGTTGGGAAATTTTCATGAATTTGCAAAAGTCAACTTTGCTCAAAACACCTTCTTTTTGCTAATGGGCCTCAAATCTCTTCTTGAAACTTCACCCATGACCTATGCACGACCCACCAAGCTTAATTGGATTTATTTTCTTATTTTTATTAATTAAATGGATTTTTAATACATATTAATTCATTTAATTAATTTAAATTATAAGAAAATAGAAGATTTGATTCTTAAGCATCTTTGTGAACCAAATATGACCTAAACATGCTGGCAAATTCGTGCACAAGTCAAAGATACAAAAAAATCCAAATTTGGCAACATTGTTCAATCATGAAAAATTAAGAATATTTGATTTCCAATCAAAGATTTAAACATCAATGCACATGGATTGGATCCAAAACTTTGACCTAATTTGATTCTTCTATATGTATGCAAGCTAACCATACCCTAGCACACGATTGAAAGCTGCAGAAAAGACCCTGTCAAATTCAAGATATTCCAAGAAAACTAAAAACCTGTTCTTGCATTCTAGGTCGATTCAAGGCATTCTATTCATTCAAACATATTGTAGGAGGTCCCAGGAACGTTTTGCAATCAAATTCAGGCATCAAAGCTTAAAGAATCACGATACACAGTCCCACGGTTTGCATTTTTGATTCATAATCGTATCTCTTAATTCATGCTCATTTAACATGTTTTTGTGATGGTTTTGCATTGCTAGAGATCATATAAAGCTGATGGAATGATTTAATTGAACTATAACGCCCTGAATCAAAAGATACCATAACTGAATTTCTAGGGTTCTTGAGCTTTTAAATGGGGCTTTCTGAACCAGGAAAAATTGGGACCAGTGAGATACATGATTGAAATCGTGAGACCAAGACGAACACAACCCATACCTCGCGAAATATTTATGATGGCTGTGGTTCTATTCGCTATTTTTCCTTGCAGGAGTTAGTGGGGGTTAAAAACCCCCACTATTTGATATTATTTATGCAGGACAAACGAAGAAGACGATGAGGTGTTGATACCTGGTTGGCTAATTTAAAAAAGGCGCGCGTTATTTTTTGTTTTACAGCATAATATTTGTTTTTGTATATAATATTCATTATCTATCAATTTAACAAAAGCGCGCTACAGTTCAGCTGGCAAAGGCATTAAAGCAATGAGCATTGGGACCTGGGTTCGAATCCCAGGTCCCCCAAAACCTTTATTCCCTTTTTTCTTTATATGTTCATATGCAGATTTCAAAGTGAGGTCCATCATATACCTCCAATTCCCAAGCGCCAGATGTCTTCAAACTCAAATCCAAGGGTCTAGATGGAAGGATTATCATGGTCCTTAGTCAGCATGCGTGTGGACAAATCAGAAAGTCAAACAGGCTGTAGAGTTAGTGGACCTGGAAGTTGCCAAACACACCTCCTCTTGGGCCCATCACCCCCCTGGGTTTATTCCTTTTTCTTCTTTTATATTTTTCATTTAATTGTTATTATTAATTATTATTATTATTACTTAATTAACCAAATTAATTTTTTCATAATAAAATCAGAAAACTAAAAAATATAATTTTTTTTTATTATTATTTATTAAAATTAATTTCACCCTTTTATTATTTTTGTAAATAAATATAATTAACTAACTTAGTTTTAATTAGGTTAATTCTAACTTTTTTGTAATAATTTAAAATCAATGTAGAATTAGGGTTCTTGACAATTTTAATCATCTTTATTATTTATTTTCTTAAACATCAAAAAACCAAAAAAAATATTTCTTTTTATTAATTAATTAGTTTAGGTTTAATTTAATTCTTAAATTCCAAAATAACAAAAAATCTCTTTCTTTCTCAAAAAAGGGTCAAAACACTAGAAACTCTCCGATCCAATTTTTCTCGCGCGTGTGATTATTCTTGATTCATATTTTTATCATATAATTGTATTTGCTCCGAGGATGTAATAGCTTTAATTAGGACTTTTTATCGCTTTTTATTTTCTCGCATTTATTTTTCAAGGGTTGTTTTTGGCGATGTAAATACCCGACGCCTTGTAATAGCTTAGTTTTACTTTCCGCAATTATTAACTACTAGATGTATGCTAACTAGGCTATGCATGACAAGACTTCTCTGAAATTAAAATTAATCGTAGCTCACCATAACATGTACAAAGATAACATGACTGAAACCTGACACACTCGCATATGCCACTCCTAGGGTACGCCTCACTTGGTTGCCTCGACGTGGTCATTGAGTATAGGGTGTTTTAGAGGTCTCCCTCCTATCTAAAGATCAAAGTTGCCTCGAAACGGTTGCCTCGGATAAAAAAAATGATCTAAAACATTAGGGTTACTGTTAAGGCGTCCTACTATTGCTTTAGTGACCACATGTCCCTATAATCGAATTGACCCGAAAACTCCAACGACGGTGCTACCTACTTCTCAATAGTGGGATAGTACTGTCTAGAGGACATTTACACAGCTTAATTTCTTTTGAGTAGGTAGAGGTTCTCAGGTACTTGCTCTTTCAAAACAAAAACAACTTTTCGCACTTACACTTTTTTTCAAACAAAAGTTTTCAAACAACACTTCATACACTCTTGAGGACAGACACGAGAGTTAAATCGAAGTTTTCAAACGAAATTTTTTCAAAACCCACAAACACAAGAAAAGCAAAACTTTTTGAAAACATAGTGAGCAAGTACCTAAGAGCCCGTGGATAACCACGGATAGAAAGGGTGCTAACACCTTCCCTTTCTATAATCTACCTCCCGAACCCGAGAAACATCTCGAAAAGGAATTTCGCTGTGCTTTTGTCCTTTCCTTGTTGGAGAAAATAAAAGACGGTGGCGACTCTTGCTTACCGCGACATTTTGTGAAACGCAAACGCGAACCAGCATTCCAAAACAGTCAGTTCTATTTCCACTGATCACAGAACTGGCGACTCTGCTGGGGAATATTATAAGTGAGGTGTACCTTAGGATTAGATCACTATGTTTTCAATTGTATGCCTTGTATGCTTTAATTTTGTAGGCTTGTATCGGAGTTCTATAGATCCTAACCCGGATCTGGGGTACCCTTTTTTAAGTAAGTAGCAATAAACTGTGAGGGACCTATCCGGCGTAGACCGACACGGGTGAAGCAGTAGCTACGTTGGTGTGACACCTTGGTCTGTACCGATATCCCTTGTGTTGGAACGAGGAGAATATGGGTCTTCTGAGGAGTCATTAAGCACCAACTGACCTTAGAACCTTAAATTGAACAACTTGGCCATAGAACAGTAGAAGTATGATACGCTCATTGAGACTAAACTCTCGCGGTGGTTCCGGCCGCAAGAAAAGGTTGCCAAACTGTAATTATGACCGATTGAGGGTAGTCAATGATATTGAGATCCTCTAGAACCCAGTTACTATTTTTAGGATAGGTCTTAACCAACTGAAACTGAAAGAGGGTAGTACCTAAACTTCATGCCAGCCTGAACTCTAAGGGTTGTCTTGTGTGACTTGTGTGCCTTTACCATGTTTGCCTTTTGTGAATACTTATGGTGTGCCTTTACCATGACATCATAACATCATGACATTGCATACATCCTGCATAAGGACTAACCCATTTCAAAGACAAGAGGGTTTCATCTTTGCTCTGTTTTGTAGGACATCATGATGCCCATGCATAGGAATACTATCCGGCTCAACTTTGTTCAACCACCTGCTTTGCTTAAGGAATTGGTTGACAGGATTCCAGACACTACTACCTTCATCAGGAGGCATGGTTCTCTTCTCGGTTTAGTCACCTCAAAGTGGGACCAACAGTTGATGAGTGTCCTGATCCAATTTTATGATCCTTTATACCATTGCTTCACCTTTCAAGACTTCCAGCTGGTCCCTACCCTGGAAGAATTCTCTGATTTGCTTGGTATCCCTGTTTTGGAACATACTCCATTCACTGGTTGGGAAAAGACTCTTAGGCCTGAAGAGATTGCTGCAGCCCTTCACTTGACCAAAGAGGAGGTAATGGCTAACTGGGAGACTAGAAGTGGAGTTAAGGGCTTTTTGGCTAAATTTCTGGTTGGCAAAGCTAATGGTTTCTGGAATGACTTAGACTTTCAAGCGTATGAGGACATCCTGGCTCTCTTAATCTATGGTCTGGTATTGTTTCCAAATCCTGACACCTTTGTTGATATTAATGCCATAAGGATCTTCATCTCTCAGAATCCTGTACCCACTCTCTTGGGTGATATCCTTTATCAGCTCTATACTCGTACTACCCGAAGACGGGGAACTTTGCTGTGTTGTGCTCCTTTATTGGAGAGGTGGTTTATTTCGCACCTCCCTAAGTTCGTACTGAAGAACAAAGAAGGAAGGGGCTGGGCTCATAGGATAGTGTCTCTTACTGATAAAGACATCATTTGGACTCTCAGAGGCTTAGATGAGGTGGCCGTCATTGATCGTTGTGGAGAGTATCCTAATGTTCCATTGATCGGAACCCGTGGAGGAATATCTTATAACCCATGTTTAGCTCTCCGTCAGTTTGGAAGAGCCAGAAGAGAAGGGCCTCATGAGATGTTGATACCTCATATTGTCTTTGATTTTTAGGTAGATAGCGACGAGCTGCATCGTAGATTCATCAGGGCTTGGGATAGAGTTCACAAAGCTGACCCACATGAGTTGGGACCAAAAACCTCTCTGCCAATGGAGTCATATTTCAGATGGGTCCGCATCCGTGCTCAGAAGTTAGGTATGCCATACGAAGCTGTCAGGTCTATTACTCTTGAAGCTGCTGATAAAGTCGGGGGTTCCCCCAACTGTTCTCCATCCTTATATGCCCACTGATGTTGGCACTCTGAAGAGGTCTTAGGCGCAACTGCAGGAAGAACGGGATTCTTATTGGGAAAGGTTCAACGAACAGGAACAGAAGATCCAGAAGCTGACAAAGCAATTGGAGAACGAGCGGATCCTGAATGATTATATCCGCACTGAGAAGAAGAGGCCATGGGAACATTGAAGGACCTATTGATGATTTCTTTTATGGTTTTATTTACTTTTCAGTATTTCCATTCTTGTAACGCCTAAGGGCGGTTTGTTGAACAATTTAAATCCTAAAGTTTAATCTAATAAAGTGTGTTTCCTTTTCGTCTACAAATTTGAATCCCGATTGTCTTTGAAAACATAAATCATACGCATTTCATTTCATCATATGCATAACAGGGACCCCCCCCTTTTACAGGTCACTTATCTTCTTCGTTGTTTATTTCAACAATCATCATGTCTACTGAACCTTCCACTGAACAAGCTATCAGGGCCCTCCAGGCCCAGAACGCCCAGTTCCAAGAGTTGGTTATGAGCCTAGCCCAGGGTCAACAGGAGTTGAAGACTCTGATTCTGAAAGAAAGAAGAAGAAGAAGAAGAGGACCGTCTTGTTCAACACTGGACGCAGATTTGGGAATGGACTGCAAAATGAGGTTGAGCTGACTACCTCATCTGTAGGGAAAGACAGCCCACAAAAGAGAAGGGTTCCTAGTCCCGTGGTCTCCGACAACGAGACAGATTATGATGAAGAACAGTATCCTCCTGCTGAGGATAGGTACAAACAGTTGGAGGACCACTTGAGCGCCATGGAGATACAGAATGTGCCCGGGTTGGACTTTGGAGACCTAGGCTTATCCTCTGGGGTGGTGATTCCCCATAAGTTTAAGGCACCTGCCTTTGCAAAATATGACGGAGCTTCCTGTCCAAAGCTGCACCTCCGGTCATATGTAAGGAAGATCCAGCCTTACACCGCTGACAAGAATTTGTGGATCCACTTCTTCCATGATAGTCTTTCAGGAACTCAACTCGAGTGGTTCTATCAGCTGGATGGAGCCAGTATCTGTAACTGGGAGGATTTGGCTACTGCATTTTATAAGCAGTATCAGTATAATTCCGACCTCGCTCCTACGCGTACACAACTCCAGGGTATGTCAATAGGGACGGGTGAAGGATTTAAAGAGTACGCTCAAAAGTGGAGAGACCTTGTTGGAAGGGTGCAGCCACCTTTAACTGATCGTGAACTTGTGGATATGTTCTTAGGGACCCTGTCTGGTCCATTCTTTAACCATTTGATTGGAAATTCTTCAGCCGGGTTTACAGACCTTATCTTGACTGGTGAAAGGATTGAAGCTGGTATCAAGGTCGGAAAGATACAGAAAGGTGCCTCCTCGAGCACTGAAAAGAAGTCGTTCAAGAAAGAATCTAGTGCTGTATATGGTTCAAGGAGATCAAATAGATCTGAACACCGCCAAGCTGTCAACGTGGTGGTCATTTCAAAACCTGCTGGTGCTCCTCAGCATCACAACCAACGAAGGGGTGAGAGACCTAGAAGGCAATTCACTCGTCTCAGCATGACCTTGTCCCAGATATTTCCACAATTGCTGAAGACCAATTTGGTGACTCTAAGGGAAGATCCTAAGAATCCCAACACTACATCCCCAAAGTACAATCCAAACGCCCGCTGCGCTTATCACTCTGATAGCCCGGGGCATAATACGGATGATTGCTGGACTTTGAAGAATAAGGTCCAAGACCTGATTGATGCAAAAGAGATTGAGTTCGAGGCGCCCGAGAGGCCTAATGTTGTGACTGCTCCCATGCCCAAACATGGAGTAAATGCGGTAGAGGAAGACCTGTTTGTAGCCTCTGTGGATGATATTGCCACCCCGCTGATGACCGTCAAGAGGAACCTGTTACTAGCCGGTTTATTTCCGGGATGTAGTAAAGGTTGCCATCTATGTGCTGTTTCACCTACTGGTTGTCCTTCTTTGAAGTCAGGTATCCAAAACCTGATGGATAATAAAGAAATCCTGTTTGAGAAGATTGTTGTTCCTGCTACCCCTACTGAAGAAGTTTCCATTGTCACCATTTTCAACAATTCTCCCAAGGCTCCCTCGAGGAAGCCTGTCAAAATTATGCCTGTTCAGAAGATTGCACCCATAATCATCATTGTTCTGGGGCCTATTCCCTAAACCTCCGACAAAGCTGTCCCTTGGCACTATGGGGCAGATGTTTATGTTCTTGGGGTTAAGCAAGAGTTTGACACTAATACCAGCGTCAGCAACATCATCGGGCCTGCTAAAGTCACCCGCAGTGGCAGACTTTTCTCACTCGATATTGCGCCACCAACTATCCAGAGACCTATTGTCATCACACCTGCAAGTGTATCTACTTCCCTTCCTGATCAAGTTCCTAGTTCTACCTCTGTCACCGAGTCATCTGACGCTCGGGGCAAAGGGATAGCCACTGATATGCCTGCCCAGACGGAGGCACCAAAGACCATCAATGTTGAAGCTTCCAAACAGGAGATGGAAGAGATTCTAAAGATCATCAAGAAGAGTGATTATAATGTAGTTGAGCAGCTGGGGAAAACCCCCTCCAAGATTTCTATGTTATCACTGTTGTTGTGTTCAGAGGCCCATGCCAAGGCCCTGATTACCTTCCTGAAGACGGCCCACGTGCCACAAGAGACATCAGCTGATCAGTTCACCGATTGTGTGGCCAACTTAACTGCTGATAATGGTTTGGGTTTCTCCGATGCTGATCTGACTGCTAAAGGGAAGAACCATAACAATGCCCTGCATGTCTCCATTGAATGCAGGGGCACTACTCTTGCACATGTGTTGGTTGACACTGGTTCCTCACTGAACGTCTTGCCCAAGAAAGCTCTAGACAGGTTGGATTGCGAAGGGTTGGAGCTGAAGCCAAGTAACATTGTTGTTCGGGCCTTTGATGGGTCTAAAAGGATGGTGCATGGGGAGGTTGACATTCCAATCAGAGTTGGTTCTCAGGTTTTCGATTCCACATTCTATGTGATGGACATCCGGCCATCCTATTCTTGTTTGCTGGGTTGTCCATGGATCCATAAAGCGGGAGCTGTGACCTCCACACTACATTAGAAGCTGAAATACCCGGTCCAAGGAAAGATTGTGACAGTTCAAGGGGAGGAAGAGTACATGGTCAGCCACCTCAACTCGTTCCGGTGCATAGAGATGGATGGGGAGTTCATTGAGACCCCATTTCAGCACTTTTAAGAGGTTCCTCAGACACTGGCATCAGCTGAGACTGTGGTTGAAGATTCTCCTTTGAAGATGGCTTCCTTAAAGGATGCCCGGGCTGTTATGGAGAAGGGTGAGTGTGCAAACTAGGGCCGACTTCCTGATTTCACTCAGAAGACTGACAAGTTTGGTTTGGGTTTCACTGTAGAAGCTCAGAAAGTTGTTCGTAGTGCAAGGATTGGAAGACCTCCTGTGTTCATCAGCAACTCTGGAGTCAATGCCATCGAAGATGACATAGAGGAATCTGAATTCGACAGCTGGATCTACCCTACAACCAACGGTGGACCAAACAACTGGACAGCGAAAGACTTCGTCCCTATTACTTTTGTTACTCAGTAATGAACTCCTTTGTTTTGAATTTGTAACAAACAATATTGTGAAACTTTATGGCCCGGTGTCTTACCCGGGGCACCGTGGCTTCATTTGTGAGGGCTTTTGTGTGTCATTTTCATATATCATTAATAAAAGCATTGGACATTTTTTGCATTTCAAATATTGCGCTCCTTGTCTTTCTTTATTATATATTGCAAAACAGCTATTTTACACACACTCACATATACAGGTCTCAATCCACTCTGGATCTCACTGGTAACGACTCTGCTACTGCCAGTTATGACTTTGAAAATCCGATCAACTTAGCCGAAGACGAAGGTGAAGATGATTGCGAAGTGCCTGGTGAGCTTGCAAGACTGCTACTTCAAGAAGAGAGGGCCATTCAGCCACATGAGGAGCCAGTGGAAACAGTGAACCTGGGTACTGAGACAGACAGGAAGGAAGTCAAGATCGGTGCAAATCTGGAGCTTAGTGTGAAACAACGGTTGATTCAGATGCTGCATAACTACGTGGAAATCTTTGCCTGGTCCTACGAAGATATGCCTGGGTTGGATACCGACATTGTGGTTCATCATCTGCCTACCAAGGAAGAATGCCCTCCGGTAAAACAGAAGGTCCGTCGTATGCGTCCAGAGATGTCCGAGAAAATCAAAGCTGAGGTTATGAAACAATTTGACGCCGGTTTTATAAAAGTAACTTCTTACCCTCAATGGGTTGCCAATGTGGTTCCAGTGCCGAAGAAAGATGGTAAGGTCAGAATATGTGTTGACTACAGGGACTTGAATAGGGCGAGTCCTAAGGATGACTTCCCTCTGCCTCACATCGACGTTCTACTCGACAACACCGCTCAACATAAGGTATTCTCCTTCATGGACGGTTTCTCCGGTTATAATCAGATAAAGATGGCTCCCGAAGACATGGAGAAGACCACCTTTGGGGCACCTTTTGTTACAAGGTCATGCCTTTTGGGTTGAAAAATGCTGGGGCAATGTATCAGCATGCCATGGTTGCTCTGTTTCATGATATGATCCATCATGAGATCGAAGTATATGTCGACGATATGATTGCAAGGTCCCAAACTAAGGAGGAACACCTTGACCATCTACAGAAGCTGTTTGACCGGTTGAAGTTGTACAAGCTGAGGTTAAACCCAAACAAGTGCACCTTCGGGGTGAGATCTGGAAAACTACTAGGTTTCGTCGTGAGCGACAAAGGTATTCAAGTGGACCCTGCCAAAGTGAAAGCCATACAAGAGATGCCAGTTCCCAAGACAGAGAAAGAGGTCAGAGGCTTCCTAGGACGGCTGAACTACATTTCCCGATTCATCTCACATCTAACTGCTACCTGTGAACCAATCTTCAAGCTACTGAAGAAAGATCAAGTAGTATGTTGGAACGATGAATGTCAGACCGCTTTCGAAAGAATCAAAGAGTATCTCCAAGAACCACCCATTCTGATGCCACCAGTTGAAGGGAGACCTCTAATATTATACTTGACAGTACTTGACAATTCAATGGGATGTGTGCTAGGTCAGCATGACGAGTCTGGCCGAAAAGAGCATGCTATTTATTACCTTAGCAAAAAGTTTACCGACTGTGAGACCCGATACTCACTGATCGAGAAAACTTGTTGCTCTTTGGTATAGGCTGCTCGCCGGCTAAGACAGTATATGCTGACTCACACTACTCTATTGATTTCAAAGATGGATCCAATCAAGTACATCTTCGAAAAGCCTGCCTTGTCCGGAAGAATAGCAAGATGGCAGATGATCTTGACTGAATATGACATCCAGTACACGACTCAAAAAGCAATCAAGGGAAGTGTGTTGGCAGACCATTTGGCACATCAGGTAGTGATGATTACCAGTCGATGAACTTTGAATTTACAGACGAAAATATCATGGTAGTGACTGATTGTGAAATACCTGGACCGGATGAAGGACCTGAGGAAGGATCCCGATGGTCTATGCACTTTGACGGAGCCTCAAACGCTTTGGGTAACGGTATTGGCGCTGCGATCATATCTCCTAAAGGCTCACATACTCCACTTACCGCCTGGCTGTGTTTTAATTGCACCAACAACATGGCGGAGTATGAAGCATGCATCATGGGTCTTCAAGCTGCAATTGACCTAAGGATCAAGTTTCTGAGTGTCTTCGGAGATTCCGCTCTCGTGATCAGTCAGATCAAAGGCGAGTGGGATACGAAACACCCAAATCTTATTCCTTACAAGGAGTATGTATTGACGTTGCTTCCCCATTTCGAGGAGATAACCTTTGAACACTTCCCAAGAGAAAAAATCAGTTGGCAGACGCGTTAGCTACGATGTCTTCTATGTTCAAAGTCAAATGGGACAACGAGGCTCCCCGGATCGTTATTTGGAAATTGGATGAACCTGCACATTGTTGTGATCTTGAGATCGAAAAGGTAACAGAAAAACCTTGGTATCATGAAGTAAAGAGGTACCTCGAAGCTCAAGAATACCCCGAGGGTGCATCCATTAATGACAAGAAGTTTCTGAGAAGGTTCGCGGCAAAGTTCTTCCTCAGCAATGACATTCTTTACAAACGAAACCATGATTCAACCTTACTGCGTTGTGTGGATAAGATCGAAGCAGAAAGGATCATGGCAGAGCTGCATGAAGGTACCTTCGGAACTCATTCCATTGGACATACCATGGCAAAGAAAATCCTTCGGGCAGGATATTACTGGTACACAATGGAAGCCGACTGTTATCAGCATTCTCAGACATGTCACAAGTGCCAGGTCTATGCTGATAAGGTGCACATTCCTCCGGTTCCTCTGAACGTCTTGACAGCACCTTGGCGTTTTTCCATGTGGGGCATTGATATGATCGGCGAGATCAGACCTACGGCATCCAACGGGCATCATTTCATCCTAGTAGCGATTGATTACTTTACGAAGTGGGTTTAAGCAGCTTCCTTTGCCACCATAACCAAGAACGTCGTGGCACGGTTCATTCGGCATAACCTGATCTGTCGATACGGTGTACCAGAGAGGATCATTACGGACAATGGTACCAATCTTAACAACAAGATGATCACTGAGCTCTATGATCAATTCAAGATACATCACCATAACTCTTCTCCTTACCGGTCGAAGATGAATGGGGCTGTAGAAGCAGCTAACAAGAACATTAAGAAGATTGTGCAGAAGATGACAGTGACCTACAAAGATTGGCACGAAATGTTACCATTTTCTCTTCATGGGTATCGTACCTCAGCACGGACGTCAACAGGGGCAACACCCTATTCCTTGGTATATGGCATTGAGGCAGTCCTTCCCATTGAAGTTCAGATACCCTCTCTCCAGATTATGAAGGATGCAGGTTTGAACTAAGACGACTGGATCTAGACTCGGCTTGATCAACTAAACCTAATCGATGAAAAGAGACTCACTACTATTTGTCATGGTCAGACGTACCAAAAACGGATGATCAAGGCATTTAACAAGAAAGTCAGACGACAAGAGTATCAAGTCAGGGACCTAGTAATCAAGCGCATCATTCTACCTCAAGGTGATCCCAGGGGCAAATGGACCCCTACGTACGAAGGGCCATTTGTGGTTAAGAACATCTTCTCAGGAGGAGCGATGATTCTAACCACCATGGATGGTGACGACCTTCCTCACCCCGCCAATGCAGACATAGTAAAAAGATACTACGCATGATTAAAGACCCGCTAGGTCGACTGGCCTAGGCAAAAATAAGGGCTTCCCGGCGAACCAAAAGGGTTCGGGCAAAAATAAGGGATGAAAATAAAAAAATTTGTACACCCGACAAGTCGAAAACCTGAAAAGGTGGCTTGGGAAAAAATGGGTATCCCGGTGGACTGAAAACCCGAAAGCGCGGTCCAGGCAAAAGTTAGGGATAAGCGTAACACTATGTCTCATTGGATCACCTTGCATCCAGACTTTGGTACCAACTATCAGGCTCAGACGGCACCAATCAATCAGATTCATCTTCAACTAAGCAGCAAAGTGATAAGATGCTTGAAGACATAAAGGCGATAGCAGAGTTGGAACCCAGTGGGATTTTTCACATAGCTGTTTTGTTTCCTTTTCACAAATTGTATAAATTCTATTTGCTCGGTCGCGTTCTCTTACTAGGACGTCAGCCTCTTGTACAAAAAGTGCCTATTTTCAGGCAAAATTCAAAATCAATACAAGTTTCATTTTCAGACAAATTACAAATTGTTTTTTTTCCTTTATCTGTTTTGTTTTGCAAAGAACGTCCAATGTTCATTTTCGATATATGCATTTGACATTAATTGCTACTCATAAGTATTTGCATGCGAAACAAAGGACTAATTACGGGTGATATCGTAAGTAGGGGCAATAAGAATTGTCTAAGCGATCTAGTTGCTCTGTCCACCAAGGTACCAAGGTAGGTCCAGATGAAGAATATGACCAAGATACCTTCACTCCCCGCAGATTAAGACAGTAATGGTAGCTCTCCCCACTGAGACTTGCAACTACGAAGGAATCAGCAATACTCTCCCCTAAGCAGAGTTGGTCTACCATCAGCCCTAAAAAAAAGAGTTGGGTATCCCCAGTAAGTCTTAATATTCCTCAACGGAGTATACAGATATTCCTCAGCAAGCATCCCCGGCAGTCTTAATATCCCTTGACAGAGTATAAGAATGTTCCCCGGTGGAATACGAGATACCCCCAGTGGAGCCATTTCCCAGTGCAGTCTAAAAATCTTCCCCGCCAGAGTTGAATCATCTTCCCCAGTAGATTCTGGAAGTTTGTCCCCTGCAGAGTACAAATGCATCTCCCCAGCCATATTCAGAGGTTATCCCCACAAGAGTCTAACTGGGTTATCCTCAGCAAGTTGCAACGGAAATATCATCCCCAGCGAAGTTCTTTCTATCCCCAGCAAAGTTTATCATCAAAATCCCCAATAGAGCTTATCAACAGAATCCCCAACGGAGTTATCGTTAAAATCTCAACAAAGCATCTCTTCCCACAGAGTAATTCCCCGCAGAGTAATCTCTTCATCAAGTTTATTCCCCAATGGAGTTCTTTTCTCCTGCAGGTTTATTCACACAATCATCTTCGTTCATCATCCCCAGCAGAAACGGAGAATTCAACTCTATTCTCCAGCAGCTCCGAGATTTATTTTCCCCAACTAAAACATCACATTTTCATACATCATGATACATGCACATACGCAGCATATCATGCGATCTCATTTATGTTGAGAACATCATTGCTCGATCCATATCATGCATTGCATACGACTGACCTTTACCTTTCAGGAAAGATGCAGTTAAATGCTCAGCTATGTCAAAGGAGACAAAACCAGATAAATCGATTCCTAAAGATTTTTCTGATGCTAATACAGTCAAAGGATACAAATCCACTCAAAGGAGACAAATCCAATCAAAAGAGACAAATTCAGTCAATGGAGACAAAGTCAGTCAAATCGATTCCTAAAGATTCTGCTGAAGCCAATCCAGTCAAAGAAGACAAGTCCAGTTAAATCGATTCCTAAAGACTTTTCTGACACTAATCCAGTCAAAGAAGACAAATCCAGTTAAATTGATTCCTAAAGATTTTTCTGATGCAAACCGGTCAATAGAGACAACCTGTCAATAGAGACAACCGGTCAATAGAGAAAACCTGTCAATAGAGACAACCCGTCAATAGAGACAACCCGTCAATGGAGACAAACCCGTCAATGAAGACAACTCGTCAATGAAGACAACCCGTCAATAGAGATGACCCGTCAATGGAGACAAACCTGTCAATAGAGACAACCTGTCAATAGAGACAACCCGTTAATGGAGACAAACCCGTCAATGAAGACAACCCGTCAATGAAGACAACCCGTCAATAGAGACAACCCGTCAATAGAGACAACCCGTCAATGAAGACAACCCGTCAATGAAGACAACCCGTCAATGAAGACAACCCACCATGAAGCAACCCTACACCGGTTCCTTCTCTCTTTCAGATGAAGTTTTACACAGACTCATCATCAGGCGACCCTACACCGGTTCCTTCTCAATTTCAGATGAAGTTTTACACAGACTCATCATCAGGCAACCCTACACCGGTTTCCTTCTCTTTCCAAAATGAAGTTTTACACGGACTTATCACAAAGTAACCTTACCCAGGTTCCTCCAGAAGTTTTACAGGGACTTATCACAAAGTAACCTTACTCAGGTTCCTCTAGAAGTTTTACACGAACTTATCCCGAAGTAACCTTACCCAGGTTCCTCCTTACAATTTCCCCACGTAGTTTTACCTAAACTCCTTGCAAGGCAACCCTACACCGGTTCCTTCTCTTTCCAAGATGCAGTTTCACACGGACTCATCATCAGTCAACCCTACACAGGTTTCCTTCCTTCCAAGATGCAGTTTCACACGGACTCATCATCAGTCAACCCTACACAGGTTTCCTTCCTTCCAAGATGCAGTTTCACACGGACTCATCATCAGGCAACCCTACACCGGTTCCTTCTCTTTCAGATGCAGTTTTACACGGACTCATCATCAGGCAACCCTACACAGGATCCTTATTTCAACTTACAAAATTACAATTCAACAAACAATCTCCAGATGGCATCTATAAGCCCATCCTCCTACCAACAATCTCCAAATGGCATCTGTAAGCCCATTCCCGACATCACATTGCTGATACTACACCATGCGAGTGCAAATTTCTGGGCACTTTAGTGTTCAATCATCTTCCACCTTCGGATCACGAAAGGCGCGCAAGCCAATCTACATCCTCAGGTTTAAGAAGATTGAACAGGGGCAACTGTTGTACCCTAAAATTTTCCCTCCCATATTCCTCAAGATATGTCAAGAATCATCTCCAAATGGTTCAAAATGGCTCAAGGGTTGTACAGTCAAACCACTTCCTAAGACAGCTGAAATTAGGGTTTTGGTTCTTTCAAGGAATTTGGGGTTTTTAATGGTTCAACCAAGTCTCAAGGGCCTATATACATTCTCAATCACCTACATGCCAAGTTTCAAGACTCACAGTGCGAATTTGCATAGTCAAAAGCTCCATTTGATCTACAGTCAACTGCAAGAGCAAAATGGTCATTTTGCAGTCAAAAGTCAGAATTTTGGTCAACATCCCATTTTGAGTACAATCATCATTTGATCAAGTCTTGATCATGATTCCACAAGAATAGCTCAAAAATCATCAAGGTGCAAAAGTTACTATTTTTGGACAGTAGAAAAGTCAACTGTATCTTGACCAGGGCATAACTTTTTCATGGTTTGTCAGAAAAATCCCATCCAATGCTCATTTTGAAGAGGATGCAATCTCCTACAATCCATCTTCACACTCCAAGATCAAGAAATGCCCTCACAAAAAGTTACTAATTTTTGCATTATAGGTCAATTTCAAAAGTCAACAAAAGTACACTTTGAGTCAAAGGCCATAACTTGAGATTGGTAAATCCAAATGACATGGGACCAAAGGAATTGGTTAGAGGACTTCAAGAGCTTTCCAAAATGTCCAAGAACATGGTTATATGATCAAAATTGAGCAAGTTATGCATTGGAGAAGTTGGGAAATTTTCATGAATTTGCAAAAGTCAACTTTGCTCAAAACACCTTCTTTTTGCTAATGTGCCTCAAATCTCTTCTTGAAACTTCACCCATGACCTATGCACGACCCACCAAGATTAATTGGATTTATTTTCTAATTTTTATTAATTAAATGGATTTTTAATACATATTAATTCATTTAATTAATTTAAATTATAAGAAAATAGAAGATTTGATTCTTAAGCATCTTTGTGAACCAAATATGACCTAAACATGCTGGCAAATTCGTGCACAAGTCAAAGATACAAAAAAAATCCAAATTTGGCAACATTGTTCAATCATGAAAAATCAAGAATATTTGATTTCCAATCAAAGATTTAAACATCAATGCACATGGATTGGATCCAAAACTTTGACCTAATTTGATTCTTCTATATGTATGCAAGCTAACCATACCCTACCACACGATTGAAAGCTGCATAAAAGACCCTGTCAAATTCAAGAAATTCCAAGAAAACTAAAAACCTGTTCTTGCATTCTAGGTCGATTCAAGGCATTCTATTCATTCAAACATATTGTAGGAGGTCCCAGGAACGTTTTGCAATCAAATTCAGGCATCAAAGCTTAAAGAATCACGATACACAGTCCCACGGTTTGCATTTTTTATTCATAATCGTATCTCTTAATTCATGCTCATTTAAGCTGTTTTTGTGATGGTTTTGCATTGCTAGAGATCATATAAAGTTGATGGAATGATTTAATTGAACTATAACGCCCTGAATCAAAAGATACCATAACTGAATTTCTAGGGTTTTTGAGCTTTTAAATGGGGCTTTCTGAACCAGGAAAAATTGGGACCAGTGAGATACATGATTGAAATCGTGAGACCAAGACGAACACAACCCATACCTCGCGAAATATTTATGATGGTTGTGGTTCTATTCGCTATTTTTCCTTGTAGGAGTTAGTGGGGGTTAAAAACCCCCGCTATTTGATATTATTTATGCAGGACAAACGAAGAAGACGATGAGGTGTTGATACCTGGTTGGCCAATTTAAAAAAGGCGCACGTTATTTTTTGTTTTACAGCATAATATTTGTTTTTGTATATAATATTCATTATCTATCAATTTAACAAAAGCGCGCTACAGTTCAGCTGGCAAAGGCATTAAAGCAATGAGCATTGAGACCTGGGTTCGAATCCCAGGTCCCCCAAAACCTTTATTCCCTTTTTTCTTTATATGTTCATATGCAGATTTCAAAGTGAGGTCCATCATATACCTCCAATTCCCAAGTGCCAGATGTCTTCAAACTCAAATCCAAGGGTCTAGATGGAAGGATTATCATGGTCCTTAGTCAGCATGCGTGTGGACAAATCAGAAATTCAAACAGGCTGGAGAGTTAGTGGGCCTGGAAGTTGCCAAACACACCTCCTCTTGGGCCCATCACCCCCCTGGGTTTATTCCTTTTTCTTCTTTTATATTTTTCATTTAATTGTTATTATTAATAATTATTATTATTACTTAATTAACCAAATTAATTTTTTCATAATAAAATCAGAAAACTAAAAAATATAATTTTTTTTTATTATTATTTATTAAAATTAATTTCACCCTTTTATTATTTTTGTAAATAAATATAATTAACTAACTTAGTTTTAATTAGGTTAATTCTAACTTTTTTGCAATAATTTAAAATCAATGTAGAATTAGGGTTCTTGACAATTTTAATCATCTTTATTATTTATTTTCTTAAACATCAAAAAACCAAAAAAATATTTCTTTTTATTAATTAATTAGTTTAGGTTTAATTTAATTCTTAAATTCCAAAATAACCAAAAATCTCTTTCTTTCTCAAAAAAGGGTCAAAACCCTAGAAACTCTCCGATCCAATTTTTCTCGCGCGTGTGATTATTCTTGATTCATATTTTTATCATATAATTGTATTTGCTCCGAGGATGTAATAGCTTTAATTAGGAATTTTTATCGCTTTTTATTTTCTCGCATTTATTTTTCAAGGGTTGTTTTTGGCGATGTAAATACCCGACGCCTTGTAATAGCTTAGTTTTACTTTCCGCAATTATTAACTGCTAGATATATGCTAACTAGGCTATGCATGACAAGACTTCTCTGAAATTAAAATTAATCGTAGCTCACCATAACATGTACAAAGATAACATGACTGAAACCTGACACACTCGCACATGCCACTCCTAGGGTACGCCTCACTTGGTTGCCTCAACGTGGTCATTGAGTATAGGGTGTTTTAGAGGTCGCCCTCCTGTCTAAAGATCAAAGTTGCCTCGAAACGGTTGCCTCGGATAAAAAAATGATCTAAGACATTAGGGTTACCGCTAAGGCGTCCTACTATTGCTTTAGTGACCACATGTCCCTATAATCGAATTGACCCGAAAACTCCAACGACGGTGCTACCTACTTCTCAATAGTGGGACAGTACTGTCTAGAGGACATTTACACAGCTTAATTTCTTTTGAGTAGGTAGAGGTTCTCAGGTACTTGCTCTTTCAAAACAAAAACAACTTTTCGCACTTACACTTTTTTTCAAACAAAAGTTTTCAAACAACACTTCATACACTCTTGAGGACAGACACGAGAGTTAAATCGAAGTTTTCAAACGAAATTTTTTCAAAACCCACAAACACAAGAAAAGAAAAACTTTTTGAAAACATAGTGAGCAAGTACCTAAGAGCCCGTGGATAACCACGGATAGAAAGGGTGCTAACACCTTCCCTTTCTATAATCTACCTCCCGAACCCGAGAAACATCTCGAAAAGGAATTTTGCTGTGCTTTTGTCCTTTCCTTGTTGGAGAAAATAAAAGACGGTGGCGACTCTTTCTTACCGCGACATTTTGCGAAACGCAAACCCGAACCAGCATTCCAAAACAGTCAGTTCTATTTCCATCGATCACATAAGGGCTTTTGATGGATCAAAGAGAATGGTGCACGGGGAGGTGGACATCCCTGTCAAAGTGGGTTCTCAGACTTTTGGGTCCACCTTCTACGTGATGGACATCAGGCTGTCGTATTTTTGTTTGGTGGGTCGTCCTTGGATCCATGAGGTTGGGGCAGTCACTTCCACACTACACCAAATGCTGAAATATCCGGTAAAAGGGAAGATTGTCATTGTGTGGGATGAAGAGGAGTATATGGTGAGCCACCTCAATTCCTTTCGGTACGTAGAGGTGGATAGGGAATTCATAGAAACTCCTTGTCAGAACTTCGAAGAGGTCCCTCAGATCTTGACATCAAATGAAACTACTACTAGCAGCAAACCTCCTCTGAAGATGGCTTCTCTAAAGGACGCCAGGGCCGTGGTTGAAGAAGGTGGGTGTGCCAATTGGGGTCAGCTCCCTGATTTCACTCACAAAATTGACAAATTTGGTTTGGGCTTTACTACAGGGGCTCAAAGGGTTGTTCGACGCGCTCAGGCTGGAATACCTCCCCTACACATCAATAATCGGGGAATTAATGCCATTGAAGACAACAATGAGGACTTAGACATTGACAGTTGGATCTACTCGACTACCAACGGTGGACCGAGTAACTAGGCGGCTAGGGACTTTATACCAGTTTCTTTTATTCTACAGTAATTGTATTACTTGTTTTGAGATTTATAATAAACAATTTAAAACTTTACGTCCCTATGCCTTGCCCGAGGCACATTGGCTTTGCTTGTGAGGGCGATTATTTGTCATTTCATATATCATTAATAAAGCATTGGACGTTTCTTGCATACAAATTTTGTGCTCTCTGTTTTTTCTTTTTTCACTTTATCAAAACAGCTATTCTCTTACACACACTCACGTATCATAATGCAGATCCATATCCACTCTGGATCCCATTGATAACAGCTCTGCTATTGCCAGTTATGACTTCAAAAATTCGACCAACCAAGCCAAAGACGAAGGTGAGGATGATTGTGAGGTGCCTGGAGAACTTGCTAGACTATTACAGCAGGAAGAAAGGGCTATACAGCCTCATGAGGAGCCGGTTGAGACAATGAATTTGGGTACCGAGGAAGACAAAAGAGAGGTTAAAATAGGTGTAAATATGGAGCTTAGTGTCAAGCAGAGGTTGATACAGATGTTGCACGACTATGTTGAGATCTTCGCCCGGTCCTATGAAGACATGTCTGGTTTGGACACTGATATCATGGTGCACCGCCTGCCGACTAAAGAAGATTGTCCTTTGGTTAAACAGAAGGTTCGTCGTATGCGCCCTGAAATGTCAGAGAAGATCAAGGCAGAGGTCATGAAACAGTTCGACGCAGGATTCTTAGCGGTCAATTCGTATCCACAGTGGGTTGCTAATGTCGTTCTGGTCCCTAAGAAAGATGGTAAGGTACGGATGTGCGTGGATTACAGAGATCTGAATAGGGCAGGCCCCAAGGATGACTTCCCACTTCCTCACATTAATGTTTGGTCGACAACACCGTGCAACACAAAATCTTCTCCTTCATGTATGGTTTCTCTGGCTACAATCAGATCAAGATGGCTCCTGAAGACATGGAGAAGACAACCTTCATTACACAGTGGGGCACCTTCTGCTACAAGGTGATGCCTTTTGGATTAAAGAATGCTGGGGAAACTTATCAGCGCGCCATGGTTGCTTTGTTCCATGGTATGATCCACCATGAGATAGAGGTTTATGTCGACAAAATGATCGCCAGGTCTCAAACAGAAGAGGAGCACCTCGACCATCTACAGAAATTGTTTGACAGGTTGAAGACATACAAGTTGAGGTTGAATCCGAACAAGTGCACCTTCGGGGTAAGATCTGGTAAGCTTCTGGGTTTCATCATCAATGAAAAGGGTATTCAGGTAGACCCTGCAAAGGTAAAGGCCATACAAGAGATGCCGGTTCCCCGCACAGAGAAAGAGGTTAGAGGTTTCTTGGGATGTATGAATTACATCGCCAAGTTCATTTCAAATCCGACTGCTATTTGTGAGCCAACCTTCAAGCTTCTGAAGAAAGATCAAGCGGTAAAGTAGAATGATTAATGCCAGACCGCTTTTGAAAGAATCAAGGAATACCTTCAAGAACCACCAATTCTAATGCCTCCGGTTGAAGGAAGACCTTTGATATTGTACTTGACAGTTCTAGATAATTCAATGGGGTGTGTGCTGGGGAAGCATGACGAGTCTGGTTGAAAAGAGAATGCAATATACTACCTTAGCAAAAAGTTTACCGACTGTGAGACACGATACTTATTGCTCAAGAAAACTTGTTGCGCTTTGGCATGGGCTGCTCACCGACTGAGACAGTATATGCTGACTCACACTACCTTGTTGATATCAAAGATGGATCCGATCAAGTACATTTTCGAGAAGCCCGCACTCTCCGGAAGGATAGCAAGGTGGAAAATGATCTTAACTGAGTACGACATACAATATACAACCCAAAAATCAATAAAGGGAAGTGTATTGGCTGATCATTTGGCTCATCAAGCCGTGGATGACTACTAGTCCATGAATTTTGAGTTCCCGGATGAGAATATTATGTTGGTGACTGACTACAAAGAACCTGGACCGGATGAAGGGCCTGAGGAGGGATCCCGATGGTCTATGTATTTTGATGGAGCCTCAAATGCATTGGGTAACGGCATTGGCATAGTAATCATATCTCTCGAGGGCTGTCATACTCCGTTCAATACCCGATTATGTTTCAACTGTACCAACAACATGGCGGAGTATGAAGCATATATTATGGGTCTTCGAGCTGCTATCGACCCGAGGATCAAGTTCTTGAGTGTATTCGGGGATTCCGCTTTGGTGATAAGTCAGATCAAAGGAGAGTGGGATACGAAGCATCTGAATCTCATCCCATACAAAGAGTATGTACTGACATTGCTCCCACACTTTAAGGAGGTAACTTTTGAACATTTCCCACGAGAGGAGAATCAGTTAGCGGACGCTAGCTACCATGACTTCCATGTTCAAGGTTAGGTGGGACAATGAAGCTCCCCAAATTACCATTGAGAGGTTGGATGAACCAGCACACTGCTGTGAAATCGATATCAAAGAAGTGGTAGACAAACCCTGGTTTCACGAAGTCAAAAGGTATCTCGAGACTCAAGAGTATCCCGAAGGGGCATCTGTCAACGATAAGAAGTTTCTGAGAAGGTTCGCCGCAAAGTTCTTCCTCAGTAATGGAATCCTCTATAAACGCAACCATGACTCCACACTATTATGGTGCATAGACAAGAGTGAAGTCGAGAGGATCATGACAGGTCTACGGGAAGGCACCTTTGGAACCCACTCTAGTGGACATACCATGGCTAAGAAGATCCTACGGGCAGGATACTACTGGTCCACTATAGAAGCCGATTGCTATCAGCACTCTCGAACTTGTCATAAGTGCCAAATCTATGCTGATAAGGTGCATGTACTTCCAGTTCCTTTGAATGTTTTGACAGCTCCGTGGCCCTTTGTAATATGGGGCATCGGAATGATCGGAGAAATCAGGCCCACCGCTTCCAATGGACATCGCTTTATCTTAGTAGCCATTGATTACTTCATGAAGTGGGTTGAGGAAGCTACCTTTTCTACAGTTACTAAGAACATTGTAGCATGGTTTATCCGACACAATCTGATTTGTCGATATGGTGTGCCAGAGAGAATTATTACTGACAATGGTACGAATCTCAACAACACAATGATCACTGAGCTCTGTAAATAGTTCAAGATACATCATCATAATTCTTCTCCCTACCAGCCGAAGATGAATGGTGTTGTTGAAGCAGCTAACAAAAACATCAAGAAGATCGTACAGAAGATGACGGTGACATATAAAGACTGGCATGAGATGTTACCATTCGCTCTTCATGGGTACCGTACCTCAGCACGGACGTCGACAGGGGCAACCCCCTATTCTCTGGTATATGGCATGGAGGCAGACCTACCCGTCGAAGTCCAGATACCTTCTCTCAGGATTATGAAGGATGCGGGTTTAAATGAAGATGACTGGATCCGAACCCGACTTGATCAGTTAAATCTAATCGATGAAAAGAGACTTACTGCTATCTGCCATGGTCAGACGTATCAAAAGCGAATGATCAAGGCTTTTAATAAGAAAGTCAGACGCCAAGAATATTAAGTCGGGGATCTGGTGATCAAGCGCATCATACTGCCGCAAGGTGATCCCAGGGGCAAATGGACCCCCACATACGAAGGACCATTTATGGTTAAGAACATTTTCTCGGAAGGAGCTATGATTCTAACCACCATAGATGGTGACAACCTTCTCACCCTGTCAATGCAGATATAGTGAAAAGATACTACACCTAACTAAAATACCTGCTAGGTTGATTGGCCTAGGAAAAAATAAGGGCTTCCCGGCGAACCAAAAGGGTTCGGGCAAAAGTAAGGGATGAAAAGGAAAAAATCTGTACACCCAGAAGTCGAAAACCTAAAAGGGCGGCTTGGGCAAAAAAGGGTATCCCGGTGGACTGAAAACCTGAAAAGGCAGTCCAGGAAAAAGTTAGGGATATAAAGCGTATCACTATGTATCATTAGATCATCTTGCGACCAGACTTCGGTATCAACTATCAAGCTCGAACGGCACCAACCAATCTAATCAACTTTCGGCCAAGAAGCAAAGTGATTAGACGCTTGAAGACATAAAGGCAATAGAAGAGTTGGAACCCAATGGGGTTGTTTCAAATAGTTGTTTTTCTTTCTTTTACAAAAATTGTATAGCTTCCATTTTTTCAGTGGTGTTCTCTTACTAGAGCGTCAGCCTCCTTGTACAAAAACGCCTATTACAGGCCAACTTCAAAAATGTACAAAATTATTTTCACTTCGAGTTTGTTTTTGTTTTCTGTTTTTGTTTTGCAAGAACGTCCAATGACTTATTTTTGATATGTGCATTTGAAAATGATTGTTGCTCATAAACATTTACATAAGAAATAAAATACAATTACTCGTAATTCCAGAAACATGGAAAAAAACAAGAAGTGCCAAACCCGACGGTTACTCTGCCCAGCAGGTACCGGGATAGAGCCAGCTTGGGAACATGATTATTGGTACATACACTCCCCATAGAGTAAAAGTATCCAAAGGCATTGATGTCAGCTTTCTCGAAACAGGACGTAACCACCCAGTTGAGGTTCATAATCGCGGGCGAGTCAGCAAATTTCATCCCCCAAGTAGATTTTATTTCTCCAGATACAGAGGCTCAATCCCCGACAGAGTTCATCACTTCAGCTAACAAAAATGCATTTTCTAAGTTCATCCCCCAAACAGAGTTTATTTCTCAAGATACAGAGGCTCAATCCCTGACAGAGTTCATCACTTCAGCTACAAAAATACATTTTCTAAGTTCGTTCCCCGCAGAGTTTATTCTCAAGCAGCATCTCTTCCCGACATAATATTTACAAATCTCCAGCAACTGTCAGGGATTTATTTTCCCAGACGCGAGCATACCCCGATAGCATTTCATGAACATACATCATGAAAAACGTGTACATATCATATACAACATGATCTCATTTATTTTGAGAACAACATCTCACCCTGTATTTCACGCATCACATATAACTAACCCTGATATCTTTCCAGGAAAAGAGGATTAGCTTCAACAAATTCAGCAGTTATGCAAGTCACATATGCAGACGACTACTGGAAAATCAGTTCTCAAAACCAAACGGGTCAACTAATCTACATTATCGCTTTGAAGCATCCCTACTATCCAGGCTTTCATTTCGAAGTAACCCTACTATCCAGGTTCCTTCTCACAACCCTATTATCCAGACTTTCATTTCGAAGTAACACTACTATCCAGGTTCCTTCTCACAACCCTACTATACAGGCTTTCATATCAAAGTAACCCTACTATCCAGGTTCCTTCTCAAAACCCTACTATCCAGACTTTCATTTTGAAGTAACCCTACTATCCAGGTTCCTTCTCACAACCCTATTATCCAAGCTTTTATATCGAAGTAACCCTACTATCCAGGTTCCTTCTCACAGCCCTACTATCCAAGCTATCATTTCGAAGTAACCTTATTATCCAGGTTCCTTCTCACAGCCCTACTATCCAGGCTTTCATATCGAAGTAACCCTACTATCCAGGTTCCTTCTCACAGCCCTACTATCCAGGCTTTCATTTCGAAGTAACCCTAATATCCAGGTTCCTTCTTACAACCCTACTGTTGTACCCCAAAATTTGCCCTCCCATATTCTTCAAAATTTGCAAAGAGCAAGCTTCAAAATTCCCCAAGGGTTGCACAGTTCAAGGGCCTCTTAACAGTCAAAGATTAGGGTTTTGGTTCTGACAAAGAAAATGAAGTTTCCAAGGGTCCAATCAAGTCCCACATGCCCACAAACATGGTCAAGCATCTTCATGCCAAGTTTGAAGACTTACAGTACAAAATTGCACAGTCAAAAACCCTAATTGCACTACAGTCAACTGCAGGGGCAAAATGGTCATTTGACAGTCAAAAGTTCAAATTTTTGGTCAACATCTCATTTTGAGGCCAAAAACATCATTTGATCAATGCTTGATCATGATTCTCAAAGTTTGGCTCAAAAAGTCTCAAGATGCAAAAGTTTCCATATTTGGACAGTTGAAAAAGTCAACTGTAACTTGACCAAGGCATAACTTCCACATGGATTATCAGAAAAATTCCATCCAAAGCTCATTTTGAAGAGAAATACATTTCCTACAACTCCTCTTCACACTTCAAGTCCAAGAAATGCTCTCACAAAAAGTTATCAATTTCAACATTATAGGTCATTTTCAAAAGTCAACAAAAAGGGACTTTAAGTCAAAGGCCATAACTTGAGATTGGTAAATCAAAATGACATGGGACCAAAGGCATTGGTTAGAGGACTTCAAGACCTTTCCAAAATGTCCAAGAACATGAGCAAAGCTTAAAAATTGAGCAAGATATGCCTTTTGGAAGTTGGGAAATTTTTGGGTATTTTGAAAAGTCAACTTTGCTTCAAATGCCTTAAAATTGCTAATGGGCCTCTTTTTCTTCCAAGATTCATCATCCAAAGCATGTGCACGACCATTTGTCCCAAAGGGAAGTTATTCATCATTTTTATTTATTTATTTGAATTTTTAATTGCTAATAATTCATTTAATTAATTAAAATATGGAAAAAATACCAAGGCAAACTTTTTAAATCTTTTTGTGCATAAAATATCTCCAAGATTTCGTGCAAATCAGATAGGGAAAGAATCAATGGTAATTGGACATGATTGGTATCAAATTAGCATGAAAAAGATTGAAAAATCATGGCATGAAAATCAAATATTGATTCCATCATTGCAAAGATTCTTTGGACCAAAAACTCAACCCTAATCATTCCAATACTTATACTCATGCAAACCCTAGTGTTCATAACCTCTAAGCTGCGCCAGAAAAGAATAACCAAGTTTGAGTTTTTTGTCAAAAAATTGAAAACTGAAAACCTTATTCTAGCACGATTCAGAGAAAAATAACGATCCCAATAGCTTGCAAAAGTGTCAAGGAAGCTTCTTGAATAGTTTTCCACATCCCTAACGCCCAGAATTGGTATATAGCAGCTCAACTGTTTCACTCTTTTGCATAAATCGTATTTCATCATTCATGCCATGATTTTGAATTCTAATACTTGTTTTGTGTTAATCTTAACATTCTGAAGCTAACTGTATTGTTCAATTAAGTTTTCCTCACCTGTACACGATTTCACCATGGACGATTATTAGGGTTACAAAACTTTCAAATTAGGTATTTTCATATACTGTAAAATTAAGACTTCTCAGTGCCATGGTTGAAATCAGGAAGCTTGGACGATTCTAATACACCAGTCGCGCCCAATTTATGAAGCAAGATGGCCTAATCGCTATTCTTGAAAAAGGCATATTTTGGGGGGGTTTAAAACCCCCGCTAACTCTTTTTATGTTTTCAGGAAAATACAAACGAGGAAGAAGAAGACCCTGTGGCAAGTTGTGATTGGTTGATTTGAACTAGCGCGCGTTTTTTTTGTTTCTAACCACTAACATCAATTTTCGCTTACATTATTTATGTTTTGTTTTACATACAGCGCGTTGAAGTAGCTCAGTTGGTGGGATATTGTGTTGGCAAGCACCGGGACCTGGGTTCGAACCCCAGGTCCCCCTTCTTATTTCTATATTTTTTCTAAACACGTTCCCATGTAGCTCATTCCCTGAAGATCACCATACGCTCATCACTCAAACGTGCCACACGTCCCACAACCTCCATCCAATGGCCAGGATCTGAGGCCTATGGAATGCTGCAGTCAACGCATACGCATGCTTCCAGGAAAAGTCATAAGGCCAAGGCTTAATGGGCCAGAATTGCTAGGAATGTACCTCCAATTGGGGACAGAACCCCCCATGGTTTGCCTTTCATTCTTTTTTTCATATTTTTCTAGTTTATTTGTTTTAATTAATTTCCTTTAAATTCTTTAATTTAATTTATTTTCATAAAATATAAAAATAATATAAAAATCAGAAAGTCATAAAAAAATCAAAAACATATTTTATTTTAATTTTTTTTGTAAATAAATAATATCATTTAATTTAGTTTTCAATTCTAGGGTTAATTTTAATATCTTTTCTTAATAAATTAAAAAATTGTAGAATTAGGTTTTAATCAATTTTATTACTTTTTCTTTTATTTTCTCATCACTAATAGTTAATTATTTATTTTTATAAATCAAATTGCATTAATTAATTAGGTTTAATTTCAGGTAATTTTCATATTTTCTTAATAAATTAAAAAATAGCTAGAATTAGGTTTAAATTTCATTTAATTCACATAAAAATTCATAAATACAAAAAACCTCAAAAATCTTTTCTTTTTTTCCTTAATTTAATTAATTTTTAATAATTTAATTTCATTAAAAAGGGTCCAACGCCCTCGCTTTCAATTTTAATTCAATTCGCGCATTTATATTCTTTCTTTTAAATATTCATGTAATTCTCCCAAAGCCGTGTAAACTTGATATTTATTTCGCGCACTTTATTACTTTACTTTATGTCAAATCGGGTCCTGGATTAAATTTGGCGATGTGGACCCGCGCCTTTGTAATAGTTTAGGAACTTTATATTTCTCGCAATTTTTTAACTGCTAATTAAATGCATGCAAGAATGAATGTCGAAATAAAAACAAAAGCGTAGATCACCCATGACATGAACAAGACAAAATATCTGAAAACGACACACAAATCACACACCACCCCTAGGGTACGCCTCACTGTTGCCTTGCCTCGAAAGGTGATCGTCGAGTAGAGGATGTCTTAGTAAGTCCTCATGATCCGGGAACCTGGCATGAGGGTAGCTTCTAAGGTATCTTCCTATTGCTCCGGTGATCACCATGTCCCGAACTTCGAATTGACCCGAACACCTCCAATGGTGGTGCTACCTACCTCTCAATGGTGGGATGGCACTACTTTAAAGGACATCTACACAGAATAAATCCTTAGGGTAGGTAGACGACTCTAGATACTTGCTCTAATTTCAAAACAAATCAAAAATACTTTTCACACCGACACCTTTTCAAAAAGCTTTCGAAAGCAACTTTTCAAACACTCTTGAGGACCGATACAAGAGTCGAACTGGAATTTTCAAAGAAACTTTTTAAAACCCACAGTTGAAAAGCAAACAAACCATTTTTGAAAACACAAGTGAGCAAGTATCTAAGAGCCCATGGATAACCATGGATAGAAAGGGTGCTAACACCTTCCCTTTCTATAATCTACCTCCCGAACCGAGATCAATCTCTTTAAGGAATTTTTCTGTGCTTTTGTCCTTTCCAATTGGAGAAAATAAAAGACGGTGGCGACTCTTGCTTCCGCGACATTTCGCGAACCAGCTTTAAACAGTCAGTTCCAGATCCACCGATCACAGAACTGGCGACTCTGCTGGGGAGAAACTTTATAAAGTGAGGTGTACCTTAGGGATAGTTCATAACTGTGTTTTCAATTGCTTTCTTTGCTTGCTTTATTATTGTGGGACTGTCTTGGGAGTTCTATAGATCCTAACCCGGATCTGGGGATACCTTCTTAGAAAGTAGCAACAAGGTTGTGAGGGAACTGTGCGGGGTATACCGACATGGTTGAAACAGTCTGCTACGTTGATGTGGCACTTTGGTGTGTACCGGTAACCCTTGAGTTCAGTCAAGGAGAGTACGGGGCCTCCGCGTGGTGTCGTAAAGCATCAACAGACCTTAGGAACCTTAATTGAACTATCTTGGCCTCTTTAGGGTAGTGAGATAACTGACTTTGGTGCAGTCCGAGGTTGGTTGATACTCGATACTACACTCAATTGAGGGTTGCTTTCCTGGAATATTTCGGTCGCCAGTTCAGTGGCTAAATCGAAACAATGAACAATGAAAGCAATCCCGTGATATTGGGACCCTTAGAACCCGGTTACTTCTAATAGGACAGGTTGAACCCACCAACTTCAAGAGGGTACTACCCAGACCCCATGCTGGCCTAAACCCTAAGGGCTTGTCTTGCGTGACTTGTGTGCCTTACATGTTTGTCTTTGTAAATATCTGTGGTGTGTTTAATCATAGCATCATGACATCATCCAACATCATATGCATTGACTAACCATTTCAGGGGTTCGAATCTTCATCTTTGTTCTTGTTTGATAGGACATGGAAACTGTTCGCAGAAAGACAATTCAAATCAGCCTTGTAAGGATCCCTCCTCAGCTCAAGGAGCTTATATCCAGGATTCCCGAGAGTTCTTCATTCAGTGAGAGACATGGAAGACTCATCAACTTGGTCAACACCAACATTGAGGAAGATATGATAAAGGTCCTGTTCCAGTTCTTTGACCCTCTGCATTACTGTTTCACCTTCTTGGATTATCAGCTGGTACCTACATTGGAGGAGTTCTCCCGGCTCCTGAAGATCCCTATCCTTGATCAACTACCCTACAACGGTACAGAAAAGGAACCCAAGCTTGAAGAGATTGCTAAAGCTTTACACCTACAATCATCTGACCTCAAGGGACATTGGGAAGTTAGAAGTGGTATCAAAGGGTTCTTAGCCAGGTTTCTGTTTGAAAAGGTCCATGAATGTTGGAATTCCCTTGACTTACAAGCTTTTGAAGAAGTTGTGGCCCTCCTTGTCTATGGTTTGGTGTTGTTCCCTAACCCAGATCAGCTTATAGATATCAGTGATGTCCAAATCTTTATGTCCAGGAATCCTATACCTACGTTGCTAGGGGACATCATTCACTCATGTTACACTCAAACCATGAGAAAAAGAGGTGTCCTTATGTGTTGCACTCCTCTCCTGGGAAGGTGGTTTATTTCGCACCTTCCACAATCAGTCTTGAAGAACGAGCGGGGTTTGAGATGGTCACAACGATTGATGACTCTTACACATGCAGATATACATTGGTTCCCTCGATCCAGAGAGGATGTCACTATCATTGATCATTGCGGGGAGTACCCTAATGTTCCTTTACTTGGAATCAGAGGAGGTATTACTTACAACCCATGCCTGGCTTGGAGACAGTTTGGTTATGCTCGGAGGGATGGCCCTCATGACATGTTAATTCCTGACATAGTTTTTGACTTCGACAACGATGCACAAGGACTTCGCCAGAGATTCGTCAGAGCTTGGAGGATGCCCAGTAGGATAAACAGCAAGACACTGGGGCACAGGAACTCCATCCCGTTGGAACCTTATCTCAAGTGGGTACGAGCCCGCTCCCAGAAGTTAGTGATGCCATATCCTCATATGCTCCCAGTGATCAAAGAGCCAGTCCTGGAGGGAGAAGTGTCCTACACCATTCAGCATCCTAACATGCCCACTGTGATCGGTGGATCTGGAACTGATTGTTTAACGTTGGTTCGCGAAATGTCGCGGTAAGCAAGAGTCGCCACCGTCTTTTATTTTCTCTAAATGGAAAGGACAAAAGCACAGAAAAATTCCTTAAAGAGATTGCTCTCGGTTCGGGAGGTAGATTATAGAAAGGGAAGGTGTTAGCACCCTTTCTATCCATGGTTATCCATGGGCTCTTTGATACTTGCTCATTTGTGTTTTCAAAAATGGTTTGTTTGCTTTTCAACTGTAGGTTTTAAAAAGTTTCTTTGAAAATTCCAGTTCGACTCTTGTATCGGTCCTCAAGAGTGTTTGAAAAATTGCTTTCGAAAGCTTTTTGAAAAGATGTCGGTGTGAAAAGTATTTTTGATTTGTTTTTGAATTTAGAGCAAGTATCTAGAGTCGTCTACCTACCCTAAGGAATTCGTCTGTGTAAATGTCCTTAAAGTAGTGCCATCCTACCATTGAGAGGTAGGTAGCACCACCGTTGGAGGTGTTCGGGTCAATTCGAGGTTCGGGACATGGTGATCACCAGAGCAATGGGAAGACACCTTAGAAGCTACCCTCATGCCAGGTTCCCGGATCATGAGGACTTACTAAGACATCCTCTACTCGACGATCACCTTTCGAGGCAAGGCAACAGTGAGGCGTACCCTAGGGGTGGTGTGTGCGATTCGTGTGTCGTTTTCATTTGCATTTATCTTGTCATGTTTTTGGTGTTCTACGCTTGTTTTTATTTTGTCCATACATTCTTTCATGTCTTGATTTAAGAGTTAAAATATTTGCGGGAAAAGTAAATTCTAAGCTATTACAAATGGCGCGGGTCCACATCGCCAAAATTAACCAGGACCCGATTTGACAGAAAAGCAATAAAGAAAGAAAATAAAGAATTAAAAATGCGAGAAGTAATTTACATGGCTTCGGGAGAGGTACATAATTATTTAACGAAAGAAGAAATAAATACGCGAATAAATAAGAAATTAAGAACGAGGGCGTTGGACCCTTTTGCAAAAATCAAATTAATGATGAAGTTAATTAATTAAAAAAAGAAAGGACTTGTTTTTTGGTATTTTTAGTATTTTAGGATTTAATATAAAAAAGGAATTAATTGAAATTAAAATAAGATGCAAACCCTAATCCTAATTATTTTTAATTTATTAAAAGAAAATATTGAAGTTTTTTAACCTAAATTAACCCTAAGTTATTTTCATGCAATTTAATTATAAAAATATATATTTAGTTATTTTAATTATTATGAAAGAAAAAATAAAAAGGATGAAAAATTGTTAATTTAACCTAATTCTATGTTTTTTATGTTTTATTATGAAAAGAATTAAAATTGCAAACCTAATTTAAAACTAAATAATTATATACAATTTATTTATGGAAAATATTAAGACAAAAATATTTATTGTATTTTCCCTTTTTTCTGGTTTTTATTGGTATTTTATATTTTGTGAAAATAATAAAATTAATTACTAAAACAACAATTAAAAAGAAAAATAGAAAATAGAAAAATAAAAAAAGAATAGGAAGAATTGCAAACCAAAGGGGGTTCAGATCCCAAATTAGGAGGTATTCTTTAGAAATCCAGGCCCAATAAGACATTGATCCGTTTGACTTTCCAGGTAGTGTGCTGCAGCGTTGACTGGACCTTATGCTGTTCCTCCAATCTGCACCCTTGGATTGCTTTAAACGTACGCGTGGCTGGCCTGATGAGGAGGCGTATCATGGTCTTCAGTAAGCGAAACTGCATGTGATGGTTAATTGAAAAATAACATTGAAATTATTGAAGACCTGGGGCTCGAACCCAGGTCATGTGCTTTGTCAATAGATTCGCTTGCCATCTGTGCCAGTTCACGCGTTTGATATATAATAAACAAACAAATATAATAAATAAAAACAAGAATGTTAGTGGGTCTGCGCGCGGAAATTTGAACCAGCCTATCACCATTCGCCACGAGGTCGTCTTCTTCGCGTGTTTTATTTTCCTGAAATAAGAGAAACATAGGCAACGGTTTTGGATGTGTCCTCTTAGGCCATTTTAGGGAAAATAGCGATTAGGCCTAGGAAGCTCATAAATTGAGCGCGAGCATAGCTTTGTAATCGTCTGAACGTGATGATTTGAATGGTGATGGTCAGGGGTTCCAATTTTTCCTTGTTACAAAACCCCTAATCTGAAGCTCTGCAAACCCTAAAAATCATCAATGGCATAATCGTGTACACAGCATAAAAACACAATTGAATCATATGGTTAGCATTAGAAAGGCATAAGGAATGTAAATCAACAATTAAAATGCCCTAAGAATGCCTAGATGTCAAAACACGATCATGGATTTTTCATGAGATATTTCCAGTTCAGTATACCAATTCCTGGGGTTTTGATGGATGTTCTTGATTGGGACACGTTCAATGGACCTTCAGCAAGCTAATGAAACAAAAATTATGCCTTGAATCAACCTGCAAGTTAGTTTTCAGAATTGAGTTTTTAGAGAAAAATTTCAAGTTTGATTTTCAGGTTTTTGAGCAGTTGCGTGCGTGTGATCATTAGGGTTGCATTCTAGCTTATGTAGTGAGTCCATTAGGTCAAGAAAAATAGAACAAATCCACTGCATTCATTGATTTTGAAAATTTGATTTTCAATATCTTTTTTTCAATATTTTCCATGTGTTTCTTGTTCTCAATCATACCAATCAATCCAAATCTTTCCATGTTGGGATATGCACGAATTATTGATGATATAATGTGCACAAAAAGATTGAAAAAATTAGGTTAGACATTTTTCATATATTTAATTTGATTTAAATGAATTATTATAAATAAAAATTCAAATAAATAAATAAAAAATGAATAAAGACTTCCCTTTGGGCCAAGTGGTCGTGCACATGCCATGGATGATGATTTGTGGAAGAAAAATGGGCCCATTAGCAATTTTAGGTCATTTGCATCAATGTTGACTTTTCAAAATATCCAAAACTTTCCCAACTTCTACAAGGCATAACTTGCTCAATTTTTAAGCTTTTCTCATGTTCTTGGACATTTTGGAAGGTTCTTTGAGTCCTCTAACCAATGCCTTTGGTCCCATGTCATTTTGATTAACCAATCTCAAGTTATGGCCTTTGACTTAAAGTCCCTTTTTGTTGACTTTTGAAAATGACCTATAATGTTGAAATTGATAACTTTTTGTGAGAGCATTTCTTGGACTTGAAGTATGAAGATGAGTTGTAGGAAATGTCTTTCTCTTCAAAATGAGCTTTGGATGGAATTTTTCTGATAATCCATGTGAAAGTTATGCCCTGGTCAATTTACAGTTGACTTTTCCAACTGTCCAAATAAGGAAACTTTTGCATCTTGATGATTTCTGAGCCAAATTTTGAGAATCATGATCAAGCATTGATCAAATGATGTTTGTGGCTTCAAAATGATATGTTGACCAAAAATTTGAACTTCTGACTGTCAAATGACCATTTTGCCCCTACAGTTGACTGTAGTGCAATTAGGGTTTTTGACTGTGCAATTTTGAGCTGAATGTCTTGAAACTTGATATGAGGATGCTTGACCATATTTGTAGGCATGTGAGACTTGATTGAGCTCTTGAAAACTTCAACTTCTTGATCAGAACACAAACCCTAGTTTTGACTGCTTAGGGGGCTCTTGCACTGTGCAACCCTTGGGGAATTTTGAAGCATGACTTGGTGATTTCTTGAAGAATATGGGAGGGCAAATTTTGGGGTACAACAGTTGCCCCTGTTCAATCATCTTAGACCTGAGGATGCAGATTGGCTGACGTGCCTTTCGTAATCCGAGGGTAGAAGATGATTGAACACTAGAGTGCCCAGAAATTTGCGCTCACATAGTAGCAGTGATGGCGGAATGGGCTTACAGATGCCATTTAGAGGTTGCTGGATAGGATGATGGGCTTATAGATGCCATCTGGATGTTGATCGCGTAAGAGATTCCTTAGCGAGAACCTACATACCTGCAAAAGAAACATGAGTACCTGACACGTTGCAGGAGTTGATTTCAGATGCTTGGCATAGATATGTCCTGACTGGTTACGGGAGTTGGATCTGGATCTTCAAAAGGTGATGAATGAACCAGGGATGGTTACTACCTTAGCATGAACGCTGAGAGAACCTTGGGTGACTTTAACTTCAACAACGCCCGTTGAGCAAATCTTGGTGGGAATTACCATCTTCGCAGGATCGGGAAGAGAACCAAAGGCAATTATAATCGTCGGAGAAGGAACCATCGTCGGAGAAGGAACCATCTGAAAAGGAATTATCACCTCACTCACCGTCGGAGAGGGAACCATCTGAAAAGGAATTATCACCTCACTCACCATCGGAGAGGGAACCATCTGAAAAGGAATTATCACCTCACTCACCGTCGGAGAGGGAACCATCTGAAAAGGAATTATCACCTCACTCACCGTCGGAGAGGGAACCATCTGAAAAGGAATTATCACCTCACTCACCGTCGGAGAGGGAACTATCTGAAAAGGAATTATCACCTCACTCACCGTCGGAGAGGGAACCATCTGAAAAGGAATTATCACCTCACTCACCGTCGGAGAGGGAACCATCTGAAAAGGAATTATCACCTCACTCACCGTCGGAGAGGGAACCATCTGAAAAGGAATTATCACCTCACTCACCGTCGGAGAGGGAACCATCTGAAAAGGAATTATCACCTCACTCACCGTCGGAGAGGGAACCATCTGAAAAGGAATTATCACCTCACTCACCGTCGGAGAGGGAACCATCTGAAAAGGAATTATCACCTCACTCACCGTCGGAGAGGGGACCATAGGAAAAGGAATTATCACCTCACTCACCGTCGGAGAGGGAACCATCTGAAAAGGAATTATCACCTCACTCACCGTCGGAGAGGGAACCATCTGAAAAGGAATTATCACCTCACTCACCGTCGGAGAGGGAACCATAATGGAAATCTCATGCACCGTCGGAGAGAGAACCAATAGGAAAATATAACCTGGGATAACTTCTACTGAGTCTTTATCAGAAAAATCTGTTGGGAGTCGATTTAGCTGGACTAGAGAAGGCCTGGGACTGGATAAGAAATCTTTGGAGTCGATTAACTGAACCGGTCTAGGTCTTGAAATATGATTGAGAACTTCAACTGCATCTTTCCTGAAAGGTAAAGGTCAGTCATATGCAATGCATGATATGGATCAAGCAATGATGTTCTTTAACATAAATGAGATTTGTATGGCATAATGCGTCTATGCATGCTATAATGATGTATGTGATGTTTTATGAATGAATTTTTTTGTCTAGGAAAGTAAATCCTTGACGGGTGCCGGGAAGTCACTCCTGGGCTGATATTGAAATATTGATTTTGCTTCCGCTGGGGATGATAATTTGCAAGAATACCGGTAGGAGAAGATGATTCTGTTGAGGAATAAACTTGGCGAATGAAAGATTCTGCGGGGAGAAAAATACTTTAGCGACCATGCTGGGGAGTAATGCTCTGTGGGGGAGAGATGCTTTGCTGAGTTATTGATAATAGCTTGCTGGGGATACCCTTATTGTTGGAAGTGTTGATGGACTTCGCTGGGGTAAGAAGACTTCGTCGAGGACGCTCTTTCCGTGGCTTTTGGCTGAAGATAACCCAGTTATATCCTGTTAAGGAAATAACTCTTTGAATAAAGCCGGGAGACGCGTTCGTGCTCTGCGAAGGATAAGCTTCCAGAATTTACTGGGGATAAGCTTACTGCTTGGGGATATGAATTCTAAATTTCCTGGGGAACTAGATTGGATTCTCTTGGGGATGTTTTGAACTGTGCTGGGGAAGTGATTCCTTTGAATGCTGATATGCCACCGGGGAACAATCTTTAGACCAAGACTGCCGGGGATGCTTGTTAAGAATATGTGCATATGGCTGCTGGGGAATGTTGGGACCTGCTGGAGGATACCCAACTTCTTTAAGATTGATTGTAACTTTGCTCGGGGAAGAGTGCACTGAATTGTTGACTTACTCTCTGGGGAATTAAGACGTGCTGGTCATGTTCTTTGGCTGAACCCACCTTGGTACCTTGGAGGACAGAACAATTAAATTGTTTAGACAACTCTTTATTGCCCCTGTTTCTAGTGTCACCTGTAATAAAATCCTTTGTTTCGTATGCAAATATTTATGAGTTAGCAAACTATTGTCAATGCATATATCACAAATTGAACCTTGGACGTTCTTCGCAAAACAAAACAGAAAAAGAAAAACAGTTGGCACGTTTAACTGAAAAATATATTTGTATTGATTTTGAATGGCCTGTAAATAGGCGTTTTGTGTACAAGAGGCTGACGTCCTAGTAAGAGAACGCCGCCGAGCAAAAGAGTTTATACAAGTTTTGTACAAAAGAAAATAAAATAGTTGTGTGAAGTGAATGATCCCACTGGGTTTCAACTCTGCTATTGCCTTTATAACTCCGAGCGTCTCATCACTTGATGACCTTGGTTGAGGTGAAGCTGACTGATTGATGCCTTTTGAACTTGCTGTAGATACCGGATTCTGGATGCAAAGTGATCCAATGAGACATAGTATTACGCTTTATCCCTAATTTTTTCCTGGACCGCCCTTTCGGGTTTTCAGTCCACCGGGATACCCATTTTTGCCCAAGCCGCCTTTTCAGGTTTTCGACTTGCCAGGTGTACAGATTTTTTTATTTTCATCCCTTCATTTTGCCCGAACCCTTTTGGTTCGACGGGAAGCCCTAATTTTTGCCTAGGCATGTCAGCCTAGCGGGTCTTTTTTATGCGTAGTATTTTTTTACTATGTCTGCATTGGCGGGGTGTGGAAGGTCGTCACCATCCATGTTGGTTAGAATCATTGCTCCTCCTGAGAACACATGCTTAACCACAAATGGCCCTTCGTACGTAGGGGTCCATTTGCCCCTTGGATCACTCTGAGGAAGGATGATTCGCTTGATTACCAGATCCCCAACTTGATATTCCTGTGGTCTGACCTTTTTGTTAAATGCCCTGATCATCCGCTTCTGATACGTCTGACCATGACAGATAGCAGCAAGTCTCTTTTCATCAATGAGGTTTAGCTGATCAAGTCGTGTCTGGATCCAGTCATCTTCGCTCAGATTTGCATCCTTCATTATCCGGAGAGAGGGTATTTGCACTTCGATCGGCAAGACTGCCTCCATACCATAAACCAAGGAGAAAGGAGTTGCCCCGGTTGACGTCCTGGATGAGGTACGGTACCCATGTAGAGCGAACGGTAACATCTCGTGCCAATCCTTATAAGTCACTGTCATCTTCTGCACGATTTTCTTGATGTTCTTATTTGCTGCTTCTACAGCCCCATTCATCTTCGGTCTGTAAGGAGAAGAATTGTGGTGCTGTATTTTGAACTGTTCGCAGAGCTCAGCGATCATCTTGTTATTCAGATTGGTACCGTTGTCTGTAATTATTCTCTCTGGGACACCGTATCAACAAATCAGATTATGCCAAATGAACCGTGCCACAACAGTCTTGGTTACCGTAGCATAGGATGCTGCTTCGACCCACTTCGTGAAATAATCAATCGCTACCAGGATGAAGCGATGCCCATTAGATGCCGTAGGTTTAATCTCACCGATCATGTCTATGCCCCACATTGCAAACGGCCAAGGCGCAGTTAGAACATTCAGGGGAACTGGAGGAACATGCACCTTGTCTGCATAAATCTGGCACTTATGGCATGTCCTGGAATGTTGGTAGCAGTCAGCTTCCATTGTGGACCAGTAATATCCTGCCCGTAGGATCTTTTTAGCCATAGTGTGCCCACTGGAATGCGTACCAAAGGTCCCTTCATGTAGCTCTTCCATGATCCGTTCTGCTTCATTTTTGTCCACACAACGCAGTAAGATTGAATCATGGTTTCGCTTGTACAATATGCCGTTGCTAAGGAAGAACTTGGCTGCGAACCTTCTCAGGAATTTCTTATCATTGACAGAGGCACCTTCAGGATCTTCCAAAAATCTCTTTACTTCATGGTACCAAGGCTTCTCAGTCACCAATTCAGTCTCGAGATCGCAATAGTATGTCGGTTCATCCAATTTCCAGATGATGATCCGGGGAGCCTCATTATCCCATTTGACCTTGAACATAGAAGACATTGTAGCTAACGCGTCCGCCAACTGATTTTCTTCTCTTGGGAAGTGCTCAAAGGTTATCTCTGTGAAGTGGGGGATCAAGGTCAACACACATTCTCTGTAAGGAATCAGGTTTGGATGTTTCGTATCCCACTCTCCTTTGATCTGATTGATCACAAGAGCGGAATCTCCAAAGACACTCAGAAACTTAATCCTTAGGTCGATCGCAGCTTGAAGACCCATGATGCACGCCTCATACTCTGCCATGTTGTTGGTACAGTTGAAACATAGCCGGGCAGTGAGTGGAGTATGAGTACCTTGGGGTGATATGATTATGGTGCCGATACCGTTTCCCAAAGCATTGGAGGCTCCGTCAAAGTGCATAGACCATCGGGATCCTGGTTCAGGTCCTTCATCCGGTCCAGGTACTTCACAGTCAGTTACTATCATGATGCTTTCGTCCGGGAACTCGAAGTTCATTGACTGATAGTCATCTGCGGCCTGATGTGCCAAGTGATCTGCCAATACACTTCCCTTGATGGCTTTCTGGGTCGTGTACTGAATGTCGTATTCTGTCAAGATCATCTGCCATCTTGCAATTCTCCCAGAAAGAGCAGGCTTTTCGAATATGTACTTTATAGGATCCATCTTCGAGATCAACAAGGTAGTGTGAGTCAGCATATACTGTCTCAGCCGGCGAGCAGCCCATACCAAAGCGCAGCAAGTTTTCTCGAGCAGTGAGTATCGGGTCTCACAATCGGTAAACTTTTTGCTAAGGTAATAAATGGCATGCTCTTTTCGGCCAGACTCGTCATGCTGCCCCAGCACACACCCCATTGAGTTGTCAAGCACTGTCAGGTATAGTATCAGAGGTCTCCCTTCAACCGGTGGCATAAGGATAGGTGGTTCCTGGAGATACTCTTTGATTCTGTCGAAGGCAGCCTGACATTCATCGTTCCAACGTACTACCTGATCTTTCTTCAGCAGCTTGAAGATTGGCTCACAGGTAGCAGTCAGATGCGAGATGAACCGAGCAATGTAATTCAGGCGTCCTAAAAAGCCTCTGACTTCCTTCTCTGTCTTGGGAACTGGCATCTCTTGAATAGCTTTGACCTTGGCAGGGTCCACTTGAATTCCCTTGTCACTGACCATGAAGCCTAGCAATTTTCCAGATCTTACCTCGAAGGTGCACTTGTTCGGGTTCAACCTCAGCTTGTACAGTTTCAACCGGTCAAACAACTTCTACAGGTGATCTAGGTGCTCTTCCTCAGTCTGGGACCTTGCGATCATGTCGTCGACATACACTTCTATCTCATGATGGATCATGTCATGAAACAAAGCAACCATGGCACGTTGGTAGGTTGCCCCAGCGTTCTTTAATCCGAATGGCATGACCTTGTAACAGAAGGTTCCCCACTGAGTAACAAATGTAGTCTTTTCCATGTCTTCAGGTGCCATCTTGATCTGATTGTAACCTGAAAAGCCATCCATGAAAGAGAACACCTTGTGCTGAGCTGTATTTTCAACAAGGACATCAATGTGAGGTAGGGGGAAGTCATCCTTGGGGCTGGCCCTGTTCAGATCCCTGTAGTCGACACACATTCTGACCTTACCGTCCTTCTTAGGTACCGGCACCACATTAGCAACCCACTGAGGGTAAGAAGTTACTGCAAGAAACCCGGCATCAAACTGTTTCATGACCTCGGCTTTAATCTTCTCAGACATCTCTGGACGCATCCGACGGACCTTTTGCTTAACTGGAGGGCAGTCTTCCTTAGTTGGCAAGTGATGGACCACAATATCGGTATCCAACCCGGGCATGTCTTCGTAGGACCAGGCAAAGATCTCCATATAGTCATGTAACATCTTGGTTAACCATTGCTTCACGCTGAGCTTCTAGGTTGGCACCAATCTTTACCTCTTTCCTGTCTTCTTCAGTACCCAAGTTTATTGTTTCCACTGGCTCTTCATGGGGTTGAATTGCCCTCTCTTCCTGAAGTAACAGTCTTGCAAGCTCGCCAGGCACTTCGCAATCATCTTCACCTTCGTCTTCGGCTAAGCTGATCGGATTTTCGAAGTCATAATTGGCAGTAGCAGAGTTGTTACCAGTAAGATCCAGAGTGGATTGAAACCTGTATGAGTGAGTGTGTGTGTAAATACAGCTGCTTTGAAAAATATGTAAAGGAAAGAAAGACAGAAAAGGAGCACAAGATTTGTAATGCGAAAATACGTCCAAGATTTTCATTCATGATATATGAAATGACAATTTATATGCCCTCACAAATAGAACCACGGTGCCTCGGGTAAGACACCGGGCCGTAGAGTTTATTTATTGTTTATTACAGATACCAAAAACATAGGAATTCATTACTCAGTAACAAGAGAAACAGGGAGATTGTCTTTTGCACTCCAATTGCTAAGTCCACTGTCGGTTGCCGGGTAGATCCAGCTATCAAACTCAGCTTCATCCACTTCCTCTTCGTCCCCAATAGCATTCACTCCATGAGCAGGCAGGGGAGCGGTCACTACATTAGGCTTCTCAGAGGCCTCAAACTGTACCTCCTTGGCGTCAATAAGGTCCTGCAGCTTGTTCCTTAATGCCCAACAGTCATCAGTGGCATGCCCCGGGCTATCAGAATGATAAGCACAACGAGCATTCGGGTTGTACTTGGGAGATGTAGTATTTGGAAACTTTGGCGCCTCCCTGATAGTCACTAAGTTGGTTGAGAGCAACTGTGGCAGGATCTAGGATAGGGTCATACTCAACCGGGTGAACTCTCTCCGGGGTCTCTCAGCCTTTTGAGGATTGGTTGGCCGATGAGCGGCAGCAGGCTTAGCAATCATTACCGCACTGACAGATTGGCGGCGCTCAGGTCTCTCTGATTTCCTGGAACCATATACGGCACTAGCCTCCTTCTTGAAGAGTTTCTTCTCAGCACTAGACGATGCACCCTTCGGGATCTTACCAGATTTTAACCCGGCTTTAATTCTCTCTCCAGTCAGAATCAAATCAGTGAACCCTGCAGACGAATTCCCAATGAGATGGTTGAAAAATGGCCCAGATAGGGTCCCCAGGAACATGTCTACCAACTCCCGATCAGTCAATGGTGGCTGCACCCTGCCATCCAGGTCTCTCCACTTCTGAGCGTACTCTTTAAAACCTTCACTTGCACCTAACGACATGCCCTGGAGTTGAGTACGTGTAGGGGCAAGGTCGGCATTATATTGATACTGCTTATAGAAAGCAGTAGCCAACTCCTCCCAGTTACGAACCTTGGTCCTATCCAGCTGATAGAACCATTCGAGATGAGTCCCTGAAAGACTCTCCTGGAAGAAGTGGATCCACAAATTCTTATCCGCAGAGTACGGTTGCATCTTCCGAACATAGGACCTGAGATGTAGCTTGGGACAAGACGCCCCGTCATATTTAGAAAAGGATGGTGCTTTGAACTTATGAGGGATAATCACACCAGTTGATAAACCCAGATCTCCGAAATCCAGCCCAGGTACCTGTTGTATTTCCATAGCCTTCAACCTGTCTTCCAACTGCTTGTATTTGTCTTCTGCAGGAGGGTACTGCTCTTCATCAAAATCAGTCTCGTTGTCGGAGACTACCGGACTAGGAACCCTTGCTTCTGCCTGAGGACTACTCTTGCCAACAGAAGAACCAGCCTCTTCCTGCTGCAGAGCATTACCAAACCTTCGGCCCGAGTTGAACAGAACAGTTCTTCTCTTCTTCTTCTTCTCCTTCTTCAGGAGCATAGCCTTCAGTTCTTCTTGGCCTTGAGCCAGACCCTTGATTAATTCTTGAAACTGTGCGTTCTGCGCCTGAAGAGCCTTGATGGAAGTCTCAGTTGACGAAGAGTCGGGATTCATGATGCTGAAATAAACAGCGAAGAACTGTAAGCAACCTGAAAAGAGGAAAAACCTGTTATGCACATGATGAATGATATGTATTTATGCAATGCATTCAAGGGTTCGAAAGTTCAAATTTATTGTAGACAAAAAGGAACACACGTTATCATTAAGGAAATCATTGTTTAATACATCAAAGCCTCATGGGCAAAATAATACAAAAAACAAATCAATCCCAAAATATGCTGCGCATCCTCTTTGGAGCTATGTAAGTGTTGAGATTCCTCTCCTCATGCAACAGGCGGGTGAGCTCCAAGACCTTCTTTTCACTGGCATGTAGACTAGTCTCAAGAGAATTCTGTTCTTCCTTAAGCTGGATCCAGCTCTTCTGCATCTCTTCCCAGGATGTGGGAATATCAGGGTGCTGAATAGTGTAGGACACTTCTCCTTCCAAGACTGGTTCTTTGATTACCGGGAGCATATGGGGATAAGGCATTACCAACTTCTGGGAGCGGGCGCGTACCCACTTGAGATAAGGTTCCAACGGGATGGAGTTCCTGTGCCCCAGTGTCTTGCTGTCTATCCTACTTGGCATCCTCCAGGCTCTGATAAATCTCTGGCGAAGTCCTTGAGTATCATTGTCGAAGTCAAAAACTATGTCAGGAATTAACATGTCATGAGGACCATCCCTCCGAGCATAACCAAACTGTCTCCAAGCCAGGCATGGGCTGTAAGTAATACCTCCTCTGATTCCAAGTAAGGGAACATTAGGGTACTCCCCGCAACGATCAATGATAGTGACATCTTCTCTGGACCTAGGGCACCAATGTATATCTGCATGTGTAAGAGTCATCAACCGCTGTGACCATCTCAAACCCCGCTCATTCTTCACGACTGATTGTGGAAGGTGCGAAATAAACCACCTTCCCAGGAGAGGAGTGCCACACATAAGGACACCTCTTTTTCTCGTGGTTCGAGTGTAACATGAGTGAAGGATGTCCCCCAGCAACGTAGGTATAGGATTCCTGGACATAAAGATCTGGACAGCACTGATATCAATAAGCTGATCTGGGTTAGGGAACAACACCAAACCATAGACAAGGAGGGCTACAACCTCTTCAAAAGCTTGCAAGTCAAGGGAGTTCCAACATTCATGGGCCTTTTCAAACAGAAACCTGGCTAAGAACCCTTTGATACCACTTCTAACTTCCCAATGTCCCTTGAGGTCAGACGACTGTAGGTGCAAGGCTTTAGCAATCTCTTCAAGCTTGGGTTCCTTTTCTGTACCGTTGAAGGGTAGCTGATCAAGGATGGGGATCTTCAGGAGCCGGGAGAACTCCTCCAATGTAGGTACCAACTGATAGTCCAAGAAGGTGAAACAGTGATGCAGAGGGTCAAAGAATTGGAACAGGACCTTGATCATATCTTCCTCAATATTGGTATTAACCAAGCTGATGAGACTTCCATGTCTTTCGCTGAATGAAGAGTTCTCGGGAATCCTGGATATAAGCTCCTTAAGCTGAGGAGGGATCCTTACAAGACTGATTTGAATTGTCTTTCTACGAACAGTTTCCATGTCCTACAAAACAAGAACAAAGATGAAAATTCGAACCCCTGAAATGGTTAGTCAATGCATATGATGCTGGATGATGTCATGATGCTATGATTAAACACACCACAGATATTTACAAAGACAAACATGTAAGGCACACAAGGCACACAAGACAAGCCCTTAAGGTTTAAGGCCAGCATGGGGTCTGGGTAGCACCCTTTTGAAGTTGGTGGGTTCAACCTGTCCTAATCAAAATAACCGGGTTCTAAGGTTCCCAATATCACGGGATTGCTTTCATTGTTCATCGTTTCAATTTAGCCACTAAACTGGCGACCGAAATATTCCAGGAAAGCAACCCTCAATTGAGTGTAGTATCGAGTATCAACCAACCTCGGACTGCACCAAAGTCAGTTATCTCACTACCCTAAAGAGGCCAAGATAGTTCAATTAAGGTTCCTAAGGTCTGTTGATGCTTCACGACACCACGCGGAGGCCCCGTACTCTCCTTGACTGAACTCAAGGGTTACCGGTACACACCAAAGTGCCACATCAACGTAGCAGACTGTTTCAACCATGTCGGTATACCCCGCACAGTTCCCTCACAGCCTTGTTGCTACTTTCTAAGAAGGTATCCCCAGATCCGGGTTAGGATCTATAGAACTCCCAAGACAGTCCCACAATAATAAAGCAAACAAAGAAAGCAATTGAAAACACAGTGATCTTAGTCCTAAGGTACACCTCACTTTAAAAGAGTCCCCAGCAGAGTCGCTAGTTCTGGTATCGGTGGATCTGGAACTGACTGTTTAATGCTGGTTCGCGAAATGTCGCGGTAAGCAAGAGTCGCCACCGTCTTTTATTTTCTCCAAATGGAAAGGACAAAAGCACAGAAAAATTCCTTAAAGAGATTGCTCTCGGTTCGGGAGGTAGATTATAGAAAGGGAAGGTGTTAGCACCCTTTCTATCCATGGTTATCCATGGGCTCTTAGATACTTGCTCATTTGTGTTTTCAAAAATGGTTTGTTTACTTTTCAACTGTAGGTTTTAAAAAGTTTCTTTGAAAATTCTAGTTCGACTCTTGTATCGGTCCTCAAGAGTGTTTGAAAAATTGCTTTCGAAAGCTTTTTGAAAAGATGTCGGTGTGAAAAGTATTTTTGATTTGTTTTTGAATTTAGAGCAAGTATCTAGAGTCGTCTACCTACCCTAAGGAATTCGTCTGTGTAAATGTCCTTAAAGTAGTGCCATCCTACCATTGAGAGGTAGGTAGCACCACCGTTGGAGGTGTTCGGGTCAATTCGAGGTTCGGGACATGGTGATCACCAGAGCAATGGGAAGACACCTTAGAAGCTACCCTCATGCCAGGTTCCCGGATCATGAGGACTTACTAAGACATCCTCTACTCGACGATCACCTTTCGAGGCAAGGCAACAGTGAGGCGTACCCTAGGGGTGGTGTGTGCGATTCGTGTGTCGTTTTCATTTGCATTTATCTTGTCATGTTTTTGGTGTTCTACGCTTGTTTTTATTTTGTCCATACATTCTTTCATGTCTTGATTTAAGAGTTAAAATATTTGCGGGAAAAGTAAATTCTAAGCTATTACAAATGGCGCGGGTCCACATCTCCAAAATTAACCAGGACCCGATTTGACAGAAAAGCAATAAAGAAAGAAAATAAAGAATTAAAAATGCGAGAAGTAATTTACATGGCTTCGGGAGAGGTACATAATTATTTAACGAAAGAAGAAATAAATACGCGAATAAATAAGAAATTAAGAACGAGGGCGTTGGACCCTTTTGCAAAAATCAAATTAATGATGAAGTTAATTAATTAAAAAAAGAAAGGACTTGTTTTTTGGTATTTTTAGTATTTTAGGATTTAATATAAAAAAGGAATTAATTGAAATTAAAATAAGATGCAAACCCTAATCCTAATTATTTTTAATTTATTAAAAGAAAATATTGAAGTTTTTTAACCTAAATTAACCCTAAGTTATTTTCATGCAATTTAATTATAAAAATATATATTTAGTTATTTTAATTATTATTAAAGAAAAAATAAAAAGGATGAAAAATTGTTAATTAAACCTAATTCTATGTTTTTTATGTTTTATTATGAAAAGAATTAAAATTGCAAACCTAATTTAAAACTAAATAATTATATACAATTTATTTATGGAAAATATTAAGACAAAAATATTTATTGTATTTTCCCTTTTTTCTGGTTTTTATTGGTATTTTATATTTTGTGAAAATAATAAAATTAATTACTAAAACAACAATTAAAAAGAAAAATAGAAAATAGAAAAATAAAAAAAGAATAGGAAGAATTGCAAACCAAAGGGGGTTCAGATCCCAAATTAGGAGGTATTCTTTAGAAATCCAGGCCCAATAAGACATTGATCCGTTTGACTTTCCAGGTAGTGTGCTGCAGCGTTGACTGGACCTTATGCTGTTCCTCCAATCTGCACCCTTGGATTGCTTTAAACGTACGCGTGGCTGGCCTGATGAGGAGGCGTATCATGGTCTTTAGTAAGCGAAACTGCATGTGATGGTTAATTGAAAAATAACATTGAAATTATTGAAGACCTGGGGCTCGAACCCAGGTCATGTGCTTTGTCAATAGATTCGCTTGCCATCTGTGCCAGTTCACGCGTTTGATATATAATAAACAAACAAATATAATAAATAAAAACAAGAATGTTAGTGGGTCTGCGCGCGGAAATTTGAACCATCCTATCACCATTCTCCACGAGGTCGTCTTCTTCGCGTGTTTTATTTTCCTGAAATAAGAGAAACATAGGCAACGGTTTTGGATGTGTTCTCTTAGGCCATTTTAGGGAAAATAGCGATTAGGCCTAGGAAGCTCATAAATTGAGCGCGAGCATAGCTTTGTAATCGTCTGAACGTGATGATTTGAATGGTGATGGTCAGGGGTTCCAATTTTTCCTTGTTACAAAACCCCTAATCTGAAGCTCTGCAAACCCTAAAAATCATCAATGGCATAATCGTGTACACAGCATAAAAACACAATTGAATCATATGGTTAGCATTAGAAAGGCATAAGGAATGTAAATCAACAATTAAAATGCCCTAAGAATGCCTAGATGTCAAAACACGATCATGGATTTTTCATGAGATATTTCCAGTTCAGTATACCAATTCCTGGGGTTTTGATGGATGTTCTTGATTGGGACACGTTCAATGGACCTTCAGCAAGCTAATGAAACAAAAATTATGCCTTGAATCAACCTGCAAGTTAGTTTTCAGAATTGAGTTTTTAGAGAAAAATTTCAAGTTTGATTTTCAGGTTTTTGAGCAGCTGCGTGCGTGTGATCATTAGGGTTGCATTCTAGCTTATGTAGTGAGTCCATTAGGTCAAGAAAAATAGAACAAATCCACTGCATTCATTGATTTTGAAAATTTGATTTTCAATATCTTTTTTTCAATCTTTTCCATGTGTTTCTTGTTCTCAATCATACCAATCAATCCAAATCTTTCCATGTTGGGATATGCACGAATTATTGAGGATATAATGTGCACAAAAAGATTGAAAAAATTAGGTTATACATTTTTCATATATTTAATTTGATTTAAATGAATTATTATAAATAAAAATTCAAATAAATAAATAAAAAATGAATAAAGACTTCCCTTTGGGCCAAGTGGTCGTGCACATGCCATGGATGATGATTTGTGGAAGAAAAATGGGCCCATTAGCAATTTTAGGTCATTTGCATCAATGTTGACTTTTCAAAATATCCAAAAATTTCCCAACTTCTACAAGGCATAACTTGCTCAATTTTTAAGATTTTCTCATGTTCTTGGACATTTTGGAAAGGTATTTGAGTCCTCTAACCAATGCCTTTGGTCCCATGTCATTTTGATTTACCAATCTCAAGTTATGGCCTTTTACTTAAAGTCCCTTTTTGTTGACTTTTGAAAATGACCTATAATGTTGAAATTGATAACTTTTTGTGAGAGAATTTCTTGGACTTGAAGTATGAAGATGAGTTGTAGGAAATGTCTTTCTCTTCAAAATGAGCTTTGGATGGAATTTTTCTGATAATCCATGTGAAAGTTATGCCCTGGTCAATTTATAGTTGACTTTTCCAACTGTCCAAATAAGGAAACTTTTGCATCTTGATGATTTCTGAGCCAAATTTTGAGAATCATGATCAAGCATTGATCAAATGATGTTTGTGGCTTCAAAATGATATGTTGACCAAAAATTTGAACTTCTGACTGTCAAATGACCATTTTGCCCCTACAGTTGACTGTAGTGCAATTAGGGTTTTTGACTGTGCAATTTTGAGCTGAATGTCTTGAAACTTGATATGAGGATGCTTGACCATATTTGTAGGCATGTGAGACTTGATTGAGCTCTTGAAAACTTCAACTTCTTGATCAGAACACAAACCCTAGTTTTGACTCCTTAGGGGGCTCTTGCACTGTGCAACCCTTGGGGAATTTTGAAGCATGACTTGGTGATTTCTTGAAGAATATGGGAGGGCAAATTTTGGGGTACAACACCCACATCCTGGGAAGAGATGCAGAAGAGCTGGATCCAGCTTAAGGAAGAACGGAATTCTCTTGAGACCAGTCTACATGCTAGTGAAAAGAAGGTCCTGGAGCTCACCCGCCTATTGCATGAGGAGAGGAATCTCAACACCTACATAGCTCCAAAGAGGATGCGTAGTGTCTTTTGGGATTAATTTGCTTTGTAATATGTGCCCATGAGGCTTTGATGTACTGAACAATTATTTCCTTAATGATAACGTGTGTTCCTTTTTGTCTACAACAAATTTGAACTTTCGAACCCTTGAATGCATTGCATAAACACATATCATTCATCATGTGCATAGCAGGTTTTCTTCTTTTCAGGTTGCTTACCGTTCTTCGCTGTTTATTTCAGCATCATGAATCCTGACTCATCATCAACCGAGATGTCCATCAAAGCTCTTCAGGCGCAGAATGCGCAATTTCAGGAATTAATCATGGGTCTGGCTCAGGGCCAAGAAGAGCTGAAGGCTCTGCTCCTGAAGAAAGAAAAGAAGAAGAAGAGGAGAATTGTTCTTTTTAACTCAGGCCGAAGGTTTGGCAACACTCTGCAAAATGAAGAGGCTGGTTCTTCTATAGCCAAGGGTAGTCCTCAAGAGGGAAAAGGTCCTAGTCCGGTAGTCTCCGACAACGAGACTGATTTTGATGAGGAACAGTATCCTCCGGCAGAAGACCGGTATAAGCAGTTGGAAGACAGGTTGAAGGCTATGGAGATCCAACAAGTGCCTGGGCTGGATTTTGGAGACTTGGGTTTGTCTACTGGTGTGATTATTCCTCATAAGTTCAAAGCACCATCCTTTACCAAGTATGACGGGGCGTCTTGTCCCAAGTTACATCTCAGATCCTACGTGCGGAAGATTCAACCGTACTCGGTGGACAAGAACTTGTGGATCCACTTCTTCCAGGAGAGTCTTTCAGGGACTCATCTCGAATGGTTCTATCAGCTGGATGGGACCAAGGTTCGTAACTGGGAGGAGTTGGCTACTGCTTTCTATAAGCAGTATCAATATAATGCCGACCTTGCCCCTACACGCACCCAACTCCAGGGTATGTCGCTAGGGTCAAGTGAAGGTTTTAAAGAGTACGCACAGAAGTGGAGGGATCTGGATGGCAGGGTGCAGCCTCCGTTAACTGACCGGGAATTGGTAGACATGTTCTTGGGGACCCTATCTGGGCCATTTTTCAACCATCTTATCGGTAACTCGTCTGTAGGGTTTACTGATCTTATTCTGACTGGAGAGAGAATAGAGGCTGGGATGAAGTCTGGCAAAATTCAGAAGGGTGCATCGTCAAGTTCTGAGAAGAAGCCCTTCAAAAAGGAGGCCAGCGCCATATATGGCTCTAGAAGACAAGAGAAGCCTGAGCGCCGCCAATCTGTCAACGCGGTGATGATCGCTAAGCCTGCTGCCGCTCCTCGGCAAACCAATCCTCAAAGGGCTGAAAGACCTAGAAGGGAGTTCACCCGTTTGAGTATGACCCTATCGCAGATCTTGCCGCAGTTGCTGTCCACCAACCTAGTGACTGTCAGGGAGGCCCCAAAAGTTGTGAACACTGCCTCCCCCAAATACAATCCAAATGCTCGTTGTGCTTATCACTCCGATAGCCCGGGGCATTCCACTGATGACTGTTGGGCCTTAAGGAACAAGCTGCAGGACCTTATTGACGCCAAGGAGGTACAATTTGAGGCATCTGAGAAGCCTAATGTAGTGACAGCTCCCTTGCCTGCTCATGGAGTGAATGCTATTGGGGATGAGGATGAAGTGGATGAAGCTGAGTTCGACAGCTGGATTTACCCGGCAACCGACAGTGGACCTAACAATTGGAGTGCAAAGGACAACCTACTTGTTTCTCTTGTTACTGAGTAATAAATTCTTCTGTTTTGGTATCTGTAATAAACAATTAAAACTCTATGGCTCGGTGTCTTACCCGGGGCACCGTTGGCTTCATTTGTAAGGGCATATAAATTGTCATTTCATATATCATGAATAAAAATCTTGGACGTTTTCTCGCATTTCAAATTTTATGCTCCTTTTCTTTCTTTCCTTCCTTTATATATATTCCAAAACAGCTGTATTTACACACACTCACTCATACAGGTTTCAATCCACTCTGGATCTCACTGGTAACGACTCTGCTACTGCCAGTTATGACTTCGAAAATCCGATCAACTTAGCCGAAGATGAAGGTGAAGATGATTGTGAAGTGCCTGGCGAGCTTGCAAGACTGTTACTCCAGGAAGAGAGGGCAATTCAACCACACGAAGAGCCAGTGGAAACAATAAACCTGGGTACTGATACGGACAGGAAAGAGGTAAAGATTGGTGCCAACCTAGAGCTCAGCGTGAAGCAACGGTTGACTCAGATGTTACATGATTATATGGAGATCTTTGCCTGGTCTTACGAAGACATGCCCGGATTGGATACTGATATTGTGGTCCATCACTTGCCTACTAAGGAAGACTGCCCTCCGGTTAAGCAAAAGGTTCGCCGTATGCGTCCAGAGATGTCTGAGAAGATCAAAGCTGAGGTTATGAAACAGTTTGATGCTGGGTTCCTTGCAGTGACTTCTTACCCCCAGTGGGTAGCTAATGTGGTGCCGATACCGAAGAAGGACGGTAAGGTCAGAATGTGTGTCGATTACAGGGATCTGAACAGGGCCAGCCCCAAAGATGACTTCCCTCTACCTCACATTGATGTCCTTGTTGACAATACAGCTCAGCATAAGGTGTTCTCTTTCGTGGATGGTTTTTCAGGTTATAATCAGATCAAGATGGCACCTGAAGACATGGAGAAGACTACCTTTGTTACTCAGTGGGGCACCTTCTACTACAAGGTCATGCCTTTTGGATTGAAGAACGCTGGGGCAACCTACCAACGTGCCATGGTTGCTTTATTTCATGACATGATCCATCATGAGATAGAAGTGTATGTTGACGATATGATCGCAAGGTCCCAGACTGAGGAAGAACACCTTGATCATCTGCAGAAGTTGTTTGACCGTCTGAAGTTGTACAAGCTGAGGTTGAACCCGAACAAGTGCACCTTCGGGGTAAGATCTGGAAAGTTGCTAGGCTTCGTTGTAAGTGACAAGGGAATTCAAGTGGACCCTGCCAAGGTCAAAGCTATTCAAGAGATGCCAGTTCCTAAGACAAAGAAAGAGGTCAGAGGCTTTTTAGGACGCCTGAATTACATTGCTCGGTTCATCTCACACCTAACTGCTACATGTGAGCCAATCTTCAAGCTGCTGAAGAAAGATCAGGTAGTACGTTGGAATGATGAATGTCAGGCTGCTTTTGACAGAATCAAGGAGTATCTCCAAGAACCACCCATCCTTATGCCACTGGTTGAAGGGAGACCTCTGATACTATACTTGACAGTACTTGACAACTCAATGGGGTGTGTGCTGGGGCAGCATGATGAGTCTGGCCGAAAAGAGCATGCCATTTATTACCTTAGCAAAAAGTTTACCGACTGTGAGACCCGATACTCACTGCTCGAGAAAACTTGTTGCGCTTTGGTATGGGCTGCTCGCCGGCTGAGACAGTATATGCTGACTCACACTACCTTGTTGATCTCAAAGATGGATCCTATAAAGTACATATTTGAAAAGCCTGCTCTGTCTGGGAGAATAGCAAGATGGCAAATGATCTTGACAGAATACGACATCCAGTACACAACCCAGAAATCCATCAAGGGAAGTGTATTGGCAGGCCACTTGGCACATCAGGCCGTAGACGACTACCAATCAATGAACTTTGAGTTTCCGGACGAGAGCATCATGATTGTGACTGACTGTGAAGTACCTGGACCGGATGAAGGACCTGAGGAAGGATCCCGATGGTCTATGCACTTTGACGGAGCCTCCAATGCTTTGGGTAACGGTATTGGCGCTGTGATCATATCCCCTCAAGGCACTCATACTCCACTCACTGCCCGGCTATGTTTCAATTGTACCAACAACATGGCGGAGTATGAGGCATGCATCATGGGTCTTCAAGCTGCGATCGACTTAAGGATCAAGTTTCTGAGTGTCTTCGGAGATTCCGCTCTTGTGATCAATCAGATCAAAGGAGAGTGGGATACGAAACATCCGAATCTTATTCATTACAGAGAATGTGTGTTGACATTGATCCCCCATTTCACGAAGATAACCTTTGAACATTTCCCGAGAGAGGAGAATCAGCTGGCGGACGCGTTAGCTACAATGTCTTATATGTTCAAGGTCAAATGGGATAATGAGGCTCCCCGGATCATCATCTAGAAACTGGACGAACCGGCATACTGTTGTGATCTCGAGACTGAGCTGGTAATTGAGAAGCCTTGGTACCATGAGGTGAAGAGATATTTGGAAGCTCAGGAATACCCTGAAGGTGCATCTGTCAACGATAAGAAGTTTCTGAGAAGGTTCGCAGCAAAGTTCTTCCTCAGCAACGACATCCTGTACAAGCGAAACCATGATTCGACCTTATTGCGTTGTGTGGATAAGACTGAAGCAGAAAGGATCATGGAAGAGCTACATGAAGGGACCTTCGGAACACATTCCAGTGGACACACTATGGCAAAGAAGATCCTTCGGGCAGGGTATTTCTGGTCCACAATGGAAGCTGACTGCTACCAACATTCTCGGACATGCCATAAATGCCAGATATATGCAGACAAGGTGCATGTTCCTCCAGTTCCTCTAAATGTCCTAACTGCGCCTTGGCCGTTTGCAATGTGGGGCATAGATATGATCGATGAGATTAAACCTACGGCATCTAACGGGCATCGCTTCATCCTGGTAGCAATTGATTACTTCACAAAGTGGGTTGAAGCAGCTTCCTACGCTACGGTAACCAAGACTGTTGTGGCACGGTTCATTCGGCACAACCTGATATGTCGATACGGCGTCCCAGAAAGAATCATTACAGACAACGGTACCAATCTTAATAACAAGATGATCACTGAGCTCTGCGAGCAGTTTAAGATACAGCACCATAACTCTTCTCCCTACAGACCAAAGATGAATGGGGCTGTAGAAGCAGCAAATAAAAATATCAAGAAAATCGTGCAGAAGATGACAGTGACTTACAAAGATTGGCACGAGATGTTACCGTTCGCTCTACATGGGTATCGTACCTCATCCAGGACATCAACCGGGGCAACTCCTTTCTCCTTGGTCTACGGCATGGAGGCAGTCTTACCAATCGAAGTGCAAATACCCTCTCTCCGGATAATGAAGGATGCAAATCTGAACGAGGATGATTGGATCCAGACACGACTTGATCAGCTAAACCTTATTGATGAAAAGAGACTTGCTGCTATCTGTCATGGTCAGACATATCAGAAACAGATGACCAGGGCATTTAACAAAAAGGTCAGACCGCAGGAATATCAAGTTGGGGATCTGGTAATCAAGCGAATCATCCTTCCTCAGAGTGATCCAAGGGGAAAATGGACCCCTACGTACGAAGGGCCATTTGTGGTTAAACATGTGTTCTCAGGAGGAGCCATGATTCTAACCAACATGGATGGTGACGACCTTCCTCACCCCGCCAATGCAGACATAGTAAAAAGATACTACGCATAATAAAGACCCGCTAGGTTGACATACCTAGGCAAAAATTAGGGCTTCCCGGCGAACCAAAAGGGTTCGGGAAAAATGAAGGGATGAAATGAAAAAAATCTGTACACCCGGCAAGTCGAAAACCTGAAAAGGCGGCTTGGGCAAAAATGGGTATCCCGGTGGACTGAAAACCCGAAAGGGCAGTCCAGGCAAAAGTTAGGGATAAAGCGTAATACTATGTCTCATTGGATCACTTTGCATCCAGAATCCGGTATCTACAGCAAATTCAGACGGCATCGATCAATCAGCTTCATCTTCAACTAAGGTCATCAAGTGATGAGACGCTCAAAGACATAAAGGCGATAGCAGAGTTGAAACCCGGTGGGATCATTCATTTCATACAGCTGTTTTATTTTCTTTTGTACAAATTGTATAAACTCTTTTGTTCGGCGGCGTTCTCTTACTAGGACGTCAGCCTCTTGTACATAAACGCCTATTTACAGGCAAATTCTCAAAATCAATACAAATATACTTTGCAGTTAAAATTGCCAATTATTTTTCCTTTTCTGTTTTGTTTTGCGAAGAACGTCCAAGGTTCAATTTGTGATATATGCATTGACAATAATTTGCTAACTCATGAATATTTGCATACGAAACAAAGGATTAATTACAGGTAACATTAGAAACAGGGGCAATAAAAGAGTTGTCCAAGCAATCTAATTGTTCTATCCTCCAAGGTACCAAGGTAGGTTCAGCTGAAGAACACAACCAGTACATCCCAATTCCCCAGAGAGTGAGTCAGCAAGTCAATACACTCTCCCCGAGCAAAGTTACAATCAAACTTAAGGAAGTTGGGTATACTCCCGCATATCTCAACATTCCCCAGCAGTATACATGCATTCTTAACAAGCATCCCCGACAATCTTGGTCTAAAGATTGTTCCCCGACGGTATATCAAACAATCAGTGGAGTCACTTCCCCGATACAGTTCAAAACTTCCCCAGGAGAGTCCAATCCAGTGTCCCCAAGAAAGTTGGAATCCATCTCCCCAAGTAGTAAGCTTATCCCCAGCAGATTCTGGAAGCTTATCCCTGCAGAGCACGAACGCGTCCCCCGGCTTCATTCAAAGAGTTATTTCCTTACCAGGATATAACTGGGTTATCCTCAGCCAAAAGCCATGAGAAGATCGTCCTCGGCAAAGTCCTTCCTATCCCCAGCGAAGTCCATCAACACTTCCGACATAACAATGGTGTCCCCAGCAAGATATTATCAACAAACTCAGCAAAGTATCTCTCTCCCCACAGAGTATTGCTCCCTAAGCAGGATTACTAGAGTATTTTTCTCCCCGCAGAGTAATCCATTCGCCAAGTTCATTCCCCAACGGAGTTATCTTCTCCTACTGGTATTCTTGCTACTATCATCCCCAGCGGAAGCAAAGATCTAATTCTTCAACATCAGCCCAGGAGTGACTTCCCGGCACCCGTCAAGGATTTATTTTCCTAAAGACGAAAACATACATTCCTAAACATCACATACATCATTATAGCATGCATATACGCATCATATCTTACAAATCTCATTTATGTTGAGAACATCATTGCTTGATCCATATCATGCATTGCATATGACTGACCTTTACCTTTCAGGAAAGATCCAGTTAAGCTCTCAGCCATGTTCAAGACCTAGACCGGTTCAGTTAAATCGACCCTAAGATTTTTCTGTTTCTTATCCCGTCAAAGGCCTTCTCTGGTTCAGTCAGATCGACCCTAAGATCTCCCTGTTTCTTATCCAGTTGAAGACATTCCAAGACCTAGACCGGTTCAGTTAAATCGACCCTAGGATTTTTCTGTTTCTTATCCAGTCAAAGGCCTTCTCTGGTTCAGTCAGATCGACCCTAAGATCTCCCTGTTTCTTATCCAGTTGAAGATTTCAAGACCTAGACCGGTTCAGTTAAATCGACCCTAAGATTTTTCTGTTTCTTATCCAGTCAAAGGCCTTCTCTAGTCCAGCTAAATCGACCCCTAACAGATTTTTCTGATAAAGACTCAGTAGAAGATATCCAAGATTCTCTCAATGATTACTGTTGAGGTTGAAGTCGCCTATGGTTCTCTCCCCGTTATTGCGGAGGTAGTAATCGTCCCCAGATTCTCTCAGCGTTACTGTTGAGGTTGAAGTCGTCCAAGATTCTCTCAATGATTACTGTTGAGGTTGAAGTCGCCTATGGTTCTCTCCCCGTTACTGCGGAGGTAGTAATCGTCCCCAGATTCTCTCAGCGTTACTGTTGAGGTTGAAGTCGTCCAAGATTCTCTCAATGATATTGTTGAGGTAGAAGTCGTCCAAGATTCTCTCAGTGTTACTGTTGAGGTTGAAGTCGTCCAAGGTTCTCTCAGCGTTCCTGTTGAGGTAGTAATCGTCCAAGGTTCTCTCACCGTTCCTGTTGAGATAGTAACCACCCCTGGTTCATTCATCACCTTTTGAAGATCCAGATCCAGCTCCTGTAACCAGTCAGGACACATCTATACAAAGAATCTGAAGACCAGCTCCTGTAACGGGTCAGGTAATCCTTTTCTTTTGCAGGTACGCAAGTTCTCGCTAAGGAATCTCTTACGCGATTGACACCCAGATGGCATCTATAAGCCCATCCACCTTCCGTCATCTCTCAGCATGGCATCCATAAGCCCATCATCCTATCCATCAATCTCCAAATGGCATCTATAAGCCAATTCCCATCATCACACTGCTACTATGTGAGCGCAAATTTCTGGGCACTCTAGTGTTCAATCATCTTCCACCTTTGGATTACGAAAGGCACGTCAGCCAATCTGCATCCTCAGGTCTAAGAAGATTGAACAGGGGCAACTGTTGTACCCCAAAATTTTCCCTCCCATATTCTTCAAAATTTGCAAAGAGCAAGCTTCAAAATTCCCCAAGGGTTGCACAGTTCAAGGGCCTCTTAACAGTCAAAGATTAGGGTTTTGGTTCTGACAAAGAAAATGAAGTTTCCAAGGGTCCAATCAAGTCCCACATGCCCACAAACATGGTCAAGCATCTTCATGCCAAGTTTCAAGACTTACAGTACAAAATTGCACAGTCAAAAACCCTAATTGCACTACAGTCAACTGCAGGGGCAAAATGGTCATTTGACAGTCAAAAGTTCAAATTTTTGGTCAACATCTCATTTTGAGGCCACAAACATCATTTGATCAATGCTTGATCATGATTCTCAAAGTTTGGCTCAAAAAGTCTCAAGATGCAAAAGTTTCCATATTTGGACAGTTGAAAAAGTCAACTGTAACTTGACCAAGGCATAACTTCCACATGGATTATCAGAAAAATTCCATCCAAAGCTCATTTTGAAGAGAAAGACATTTCCTACAACTCCTCTTCACACTTCAAGTCCAAGAAATGCTCTCACAAAAAGTTATCAATTTCAACATTATAGGTCATTTTCAAAAGTCAACAAAAAGGGACTTTAAGTCAAAGGCCATAACTTGATATTGGTAAATCAAAATGACATGGGACCAAAGGCATTGGTTAGAGGACTTCAAGACCTTTCCAAAATGTCCAAGAACATGAGCAAAGCTTAAAAATTGAGCAAGATATGCCTTTTGGAAGTTGGGAAATTTTTGGGTATTTTGAAAAGTCAACTTTGCTTCAAATGCCTTAAAATTGCTAATGGGCCTCTTTTTCTTCCAAGATTCATCATCCAAAGCATGTGCACGACCATTTGGCCCAAAGGGAAGTTATTCATCATTTTTATTTATTTATTTGAATTTTTAATTGCTAATAATTCATTTAATTAATTAAAATATGGAAAAAATACCAAGGCAAACTTTTTAAATCTTTTTGTGCATAAAATATCTCCAAGATTTCGTGCAAATCAGATAGGGAAAGAATCAATGGTAATTGGACATGATTGGTATCAAATTAGCATGAAAAAGATTGAAAAATCATGGCATGAAAATCAAATATTGATTCCATCATTGCAAAGATTCTTTGGACCAAAAACTCAACCCTAATCATTCCAATACTTATACTCATGCAAACCCTAGTGTTCATAACCTCTAAGCTGCGCCAGAAAAGAATAACCAAGTTTGAGTTTTTTGTCAAAAAATTGAAAACTGAAAACCCTATTCTAGCACGATTCAGAGAAAAATAATGATCCCAATAGCTTGCAAAAGTGTCAAGGAAGCTTCCTGAATAGTTTTCCACATCCCTAACGCCCAGAATTGGTATATAGCAGCTCAACTGTTTCACTCTTTTGCATAAATCGTATTTCATCATTCATGCCATGATTTTGAATTCTAATACTTGTTTTGTGTTAATCTTATCATTCTGAAGCTAATTGTATTGTTCAATTAAGTTTTCCTCACCTGTACACGATTTCACCATGGACGATTATTAGGGTTACAAAACTTTCAAATTAGGTATTTTCATATACTGTAAAATTAAGACTTCTCAGTGCCATGGTTGAAATCAGGAAGCTTGGACGATTCTAATACACCAGTCGCGCCCAATTTATGAAGCAAGATGGCCTAATCGCTATTCTTGAAAAAGGCATATTTGGGGGGGGGGGGTTTAAAACCCCCGCTAACTCTTTTTATGTTTTCAGGAAAATACAAACGAGGAAGAAGAAGACCCTGTGGCAAGTTGTGATTGGTTGATTTGAACTAGCGCGCGTTTTTTTTGTTTCTAACCACTAACATCAATTTTCGCTTACATTATTTATGTTTTGTTTTACATACAGCGCGTTGAAGTAGCTCAGTTGGTGGGATATTGTGTTGGCAAGCACCGGGACCTGGGTTCGAACCCCAGGTCCCCCTTCTTATTTCTATATTTTTTCTAAACACGTTCCCATGTAGCTCATTCCCTGAAGATCACCATACGCTCATCACTCAAACATGCCACACGTCCCACAACCTCCATCCAATGGCCAGGATCTGAGGCATATGGAATGCTGCAGTCAACGCATACGCATGCTTCCAGGAAAAGTCATAAGGCCAAGGCTTAATGGGCCAGAATTGCTAGGAATGTACCTCCAATTGGGGACAGAACCCCCCATGGTTTGCCTTTCATTCTTTTTTTCATATTTTTCTAGTTTATTTGTTTTAATTAATTTCCTTTAAATTCTTTAATTTAATTTATTTTCATAAAATATAAAAATAATATAAAAATCAGAAAGTCATAAAAAAATCAAAAACATATTTTATTTTAATTTTTTTTTGTAAATAAATAATATCATTTAATTTAGTTTTCAATTCTAGGGTTAATTTTAATATCTTTTCTTAATAAATTAAAAACTTGTAGAATTAGGTTTTAATCAATTTTATTACTTTTTCTTTTATTTTCTCATCACTAATAGTTAATTATTTATTTTTATAAATCAAATTGCATTAATTAATTAGGTTTAATTTCAGGTAATTTTCATATTTTCTTAGTAAATTAAAAAATAGCTAGAATTAGGTTTAAATTTCATTTAATTCACATAAAAATTCATAAATACAAAAAACCTCAAAAATCTTTTCTTTTTTTCCTTAATTTAATTAATTTGTTAATAATTTAATTTCATTAAAAAGGGTCCAACGACCTCGCTTTCAATTTTAATTCAATTCGCGCATTTATATTCTTTCTTTTAAATATTCATGTAATTCTCCCAAAGCCGTGTAAACTTGATATTTATTTCTCGCACTTTATTACTTTATTTTATGTCAAATCGGGTCCTGGATTAAATTTGGCGATATGGACCCGCGCCTTTGTAATAGTTTAGGAACTTTATATTTCTCGCAATTTTTTAACTGCTAATTAAATGCATGCAAGAATGAATGTCGAAATAAAAACAAAAGCGTAGATCACCCATGACATGAACAAGACAAAATATCTGAAAACGACACACAAATCACACACCACCCCTAGGGTACGCCTCACTGTTGCCTTGCCTCGAAAGGTGATCGTCGAGTAGAGGATGTCTTAGTAAGTCCTCATGATCCTGGAACCTGGCATGAGGGTAGCTTCTAAGGTATCTTCCTATTGCTCCGGTGATCACCATGTCCCGAACTTCGAATTGACCCAAACACCTCCAATGGTGGTGCTACCTACCTCTCAATGGTGGGATGGCACTACTTTAAAGGACATCTACACAGACGAATTCCTTAGGGTAGGTAGACGACTCTAGATACTTGCTCTAATTTCAAAACAAATCAAAAATACTTTTCACACCGACACCTTTTCAAAAAGCTTTCGAAAGCAACTTTTCAAACACTCTTGAGGACCGATACAAGAGTCGAACTGGAATTTTCAAAGAAACTTTTTAAAACCCACAGTTGAAAAGCAAACAAACCATTTTTGAAAACACAAGTGAGCAAGTATCTAAGAGCCCATGGATAACCATGGATAGAAAGGGTGCTAACACCTTCCCTTTCTATAATCTACCTCCCGAACCGAGAGCAATCTCTTTAAGGAATTTTTCTGTACTTTTGTCCTTTCCAATTGGAGAAAATAAAAGACGGTGGCGACTCTTGCTTCCGCGACATTTCGCGAACCAGCTTTAAACAGACAGTTCCAGATCCACCGATCACACCTACTATCCAGGATTTCATTTCGAAGTAACCCTACGACCCAGGTTCCTTCTCACAGACCTACTATTCAGGCTTTCATATCAAAGTAACCCTACAATTCAGGTTCCTTCTCACAGCCCTACTATCCAGGGTTTCATATCAAAGTAACCCTACGACCCAGGTTCCTTCTCACAGCCTTACTATCTAGGCTTTCATATCGAAGTAACCCTACGACCCAGATTCCTTCTCACAGCCCTACCATCCAGGATTTCATATCGAAGTAACCCTACTATCCAAGTTCCTTCTCACGGCCCTACTATCCAAGCTTTCATATCAAAGTAACCCTACGACCCAGGTTCCTTCTCACAGCCCTACTATCCAGGCTTTCATACCGAAGTAACCCTACTATCTAGGTTCCTTCTCACATCCCTACTATCCAGGCTTTCATTTCGAAGTAACCCTACTATCCAGGTTCCTTCTCACAGCCCTATTATCCAGGCTTTCATATCGAAGTAACCCTACGACCCAGGTTCCTTCTCACAGCCGTATTATCCAAGCTTTCATATCATAGTAACCCTACGACCCAGGTTCCTTCTTACAACCCTACTATCCAGGCTTTCATATCGAAGTAACCCTACTATCCAGGTTCCTTCTCACAACCCTACTATCCATAATTTCATATCGAAGTAACCCTACGACCCAGGTTCCTTCTCACAGCCCTACTATCCAGGCTTTCATATTGAAGTAACCCTAGGACCCAAGTTCCTTTTCACAGCCCTGCTATCCAAGCTTTCATATCGAAGTAACCCTACTATCCAGGTTCCTTCTCACAGCCCTACTATCCAGGCTTTCATTTCGATGTAACCCTATTATCCAGGTTCCTTCTTAAGCCCTACTATTTAGGCTTTCATTTTGAAGAAACCCTACTACCCAGGTTCCTTCTCATAACCTTACCATCCAGGTTTCTTTTCTCTTACCTCCAGACAGCACTCCACAACACTGTAAGACCTGGACCTGATCAAACACGATTGGTTTCGCATTTACCCAGTAAGTCGCGGTGCAGCTTGTACCCTGACCAGATATGAAATTCACCTCCGGAGTTAATTCCCCAGTAGAGTAACGAACAACTGAAGCTCCTAAAATTCTATTTCTCCCGAGACAGACACCAACATTCTTCAGCAGATTCCTCCTCAATGACAGGAACAGGAATTCTCATCAAAGGAATATCTCAGGAAATCAACGTCCCCCAGATGGCATCTTTAAGCCCATCTCCGAAGATTCTCCGTCACATCCTCCAGATGGCATCTTTAAGCCCATCTCCGAAAATTATCTAGCAGCTTCCAAATGGCATTTGTAAGCCCATTCCCTATATCATCAAATCAAGTGTCAATTCATACGGGTGCAAATTTCTGGGCACTATAGTGTTCGATCATCTTCCACCTTCAGATCACGAAAGGCAGACGAGCCAATCTACATCCTCAGGTTTAAGAAGATTGAATAGGGGCAGATGTTATACCCCAAAATTTTCTCTCTCATTTTACTTAATACATACTCCTAGAGATCCTCAATTTGCTCAAGTTTGCCCAAGAGTTGACAAGACAAACTCTCTCCTAGGGCAGTATGTCTCAAATTAGGGTTTCCATTTTCATCAAAATGTGTGAACCACAAAGAACCCAAATGCTTTCCATGGTCATAATATGTTATCAAGATCATCCATGTCAAATTTCAAGCACTGTAAAATAAGTTTGCTCAGTCAACTGCTCAAATGTTTGAGAATCGACTATATTAGGTCAAAAGTCAACTATGGCCCACATACAGTCAAACTTCAAGATTTTTTGTCAACATCAACATTTTGAAGTGATATCCATCATTTGATCAAGGGTTGATCATGATTCTTCAAGGAATGCCCTAAATTCATCAAAACCCAAAAGTTGCTAAATTAGGGTTTCTTAGGAAAAAGTCAACCAAACTTTGACCAAGCATAGCTTCCACATACTTTATGAGAAATTTTCCATTCAAGGTTCATTTTGAAGAGGATACAATTACCTACAATTCATTTTCATCCCACAAGTTCAAAATATGCACTCATCAAAAGATATGAATTTCTACATTATAGGTCTTTTTGAAAAGTCAACAAAAACACCTTTTGGGTCAAAGCTTCTTACATGAACATGGAAGACCCAATTGAAATGAGACAAAAAGGGTTGCTTAGGGGACACATTAAGCTTTCTAAAAATTCCAAGAACACCTCTCTAGGGTTAAAATTGGAAGATATATGCCTTGTCAAAGTTGACCCTTTTTACAAAATTGCCAAAAGTCAAATATGCTCAAAAGTGCATTTTTTACCAAATGGGCTTAGTATTTCATGATTGTACCTCACTTATAACATGGTCCACGATCCAATTACTTATCCACATGTTATTTTCTTCATTTTCCATTTTATTTTATTTTTTATTAATTAAAAATTGAATTAAATCACATAATTGGTAAATAATAGCAAAGATATGTTTTGATTTGATTTTTGGACAGGATCTCAATCAAATTATGCAGAGATATCAAGACCAAAACGAATCAGGGTTGATTGGTACAAGAAAGGAATGATTTGGCTCAATTTAGAAAGATTACCTATGGCATGAAAATCATATCAAATCTTCTTAATTACAAAAGATTCAAGCCAATTTTATAACCCTAATTCACTAAAGGATATATAATGAACAAGTACAAGGAAAATTACAGGGGCTAGCAGTCGTGAAAGAGGAGGAACAAACTCAAAAATCTTGACAATAAGTGTGACTCGATTTTCATTCCACATTCCATCTCAAGCCATCCTAGCATTTCCAATCAATTGTTAGACGTATCAGGAAGTTATCCCAGTCATTTGCAAGGCTTGAAACACCAAGAAACGCGCGCTACAACTCACCCTGTTTGCCCTGTTTTTTCAAATTCGATTACTATGATTCACGCATCATGAACATGTTTTAATGGCATATATATGTTTGTTATCATGTTTGCAACGTATTGGTTATGTTTAATTGATGTTTTAGTGCATATACTGATAATTGCCATGGCTAGGGTTTGAAGCCACGTTTTGGGGCTTCTTGATACAAGAAAAATTAGGCCAAGAACAGGATACTGGGATGGTCGTGGCATCAAGACCAGTCGATCCCTGGTCTTTAAATCCGTTTATCGTCTATATCTTTTATGTTTGAAGCACACAGGTTTTAGTGACAAACATGGTCTGTAGGTATAGGTTATATACCTAAGACGACGGGCTGGAGGTATAAGAAGGTGATTTGTCATCACCCTATTGGTTTATTTGAAAATAGTGCGCGCGGCTTTGTTTCTGTTTCCTGGAAATTCTTTTTATATATTTTGTATTACTCTTATTCCTTTAACAACTAATCAGCATAGCTCAGCTGGCAAAGGCGTCTGTTGGTAAGTAAGAGGACCTGGGTTCGATCCCAGGTCCCAACAATTTTCTTTATTTTCTCACTTTTCACTTGCAGATCCAATGTGTGATACGGTGGGAGAACGGACTTGGGTGTTTTGTGTTTATGTTTGTAAATGTTGCGGTTTAGCAAGAGTCGCCACTGACTTTTCTTTTATCCAAAAGGAAAGGTGAAAAAGCACAGGAAAGACCTTTAGAGATGTTTTCTTGAGTTCGGGGGGTAGATTATAAAAAGGGAAGGTATTAGCATCCTTTTCATCCATTGTTTTCCATGGGATCTTAGTTACTTGCTAGATCACTTGCTTTTGTTTGAATGTGCTTGTGGTGTGGTTTTTGAAAGTATTTTAAAAATGTAACTTTGTAATGATTCTCGTTTCTATAAGAACGCATACAAAGTGTTTGTTTCAAAAATAGTTCAAAGAGGTGTTTGTGAGATATGTTTTTGAAAGTGATTTTTTAAAAAGGTGTTTTCTTTGTAAAGGTTCTCGTTTCTATAAGAACGCGTACAAAGTGTTGTTTTCAAAAGTGTTTCAAAATGAGAGTGTTGGTGTATAAAATGTTTTTGTTGTGAGCAAGCGAGTAACTAAGAGCGAACCTACCTACTCAAAAGTTCTTAGATGTTCTTTTCCTCCTCCTTTAGATGTTATTATCTTACCATTGATTTGGTAAGAAGCCCCATCGTTGGATGTGAAGGGGCGGGTGTGGGACGTTTGTATAGTCATAGAAGGCAACCTATATGACGTTTTAGCAATGTCGTTTAGGGACTAGATCGTTTACCGAAGGCAACATCAAGGGTCATCGAGGGACTACGATCTTTTCTTATCGAAGGGTCTTTTCTAAAACGTCCCATATTCGAGGGACATGACTATTTTTCAGAAGGCGACAAGTGAGATTACCCTAAGGGTGCTAGTGTGCAAGTGTGTTTTGATTGCATACATTTAGTCTTGATTAGGGTTATCTACTTGTTGATTTTATCTTTCCATACACACCCTAGTTACTAGCATTTACATTCGAAAGCGATAACTTGCAGAAATGTAAATTCGTATGTTATTACAATATTTGGGGGATGGGGGTACATATTTACGAATGGGGATTACAAGTAAAATTAAATTCTAAGTTACTATTACAACCATATTGAAATGTACAATATAAGAAAGAAAAAGGACTTGTTTAGAAAATGTTTTTTTATCTTAATGAAAAAAAAGAAATAAATTAATAAAATAAAAATATTTTCATGTCTTTTTATGTTAATATAAAAATGATGAAAAGGAAAATAATTGAAAGATAGAAACAGCGTGCTGCTGTAAGAAGAACAACAAGGATCAAAAGTTCTGAAGCCAGACGCGTGATGACTCAGAAAGGAACGTCAGAAGTTCTGGATTGATATACTCTGAGGTCCTGCAAGACACGTTAGAGGGAAAACATAGAAGTTCTGGGTTGCTATGTGCAGAACTTCTGAATGTTAGAATAGTGAGAAAGCCTTAGAAGCTATGTGCATATCAAGACAGTAGTAAGAACTCAGGAGTTTTATATGGTGCTAAGACAGTGAACGAACAATCAGCAGCTCAACGTTATCAGCATGTAAGAATCAGAAGTTCAGTTTATGTTAACAGCGCATGAAAATTAGAAGTTCTAAGTATTAAAACAGTGAGTGAACAATCAACAATTCAATGTGCATTAACAGTAAGGAGAACTCAGAAGTTCTGTGTTGTGCTAAAGTTGTGAGTGAACATCAGAAGTTCTATGCCATATTTAGTTCTTATTAAACAACAAATCAAAAGGATAACAGCACAACAGTTTATAGAATTTCTAATCCTAAATCTGAGTCTAGCCTTAATCAAGAAATTATGATCCACAGTTTTTCAACTTATGCAATGATATGGACAACATCAATACTGTGATATTTACATATTTGATGATGTTCTGAATGAAAAGATGCAAAGTCAGAAAGACTTACCTTGAATTTGGAGTGTGGGCTTGGAGCTTTAGGCTGCTACCTTCAGATGTTATGGTGTCAGCAAGAGTAACGGAAGAGAAAATGTCAAGTTCTTTGATTCAAAGGGAAGAACAAAGGTTTGGTTTTCTGTTTGGGAAATCTGGATTTTTATGAAGGGTTTCACAGGTTTCTTTTTCTATTTTGATAGTTCTCTCTTTCCAAAAGCCAACCCCTTGAAAGTGTGATGGAGCAACTTATTTATAGGTGAATTTGTTGTGATTTTGGGGGGAAAAACAAATGGGATTCAACCCTTTTTGGTATACTGTTCCATTGCTTTTTAATCACAGTTTTCGTATGCTAATTTGATGCAAATATGGGGTTTGAGAAAGTGCATGCGTGGACTGGGTCAGCAGCAATTTGGAGCATTGCGGAAGCTGGTTGCAGGACTATGCCATAACAGGGCAACAGGTTACTTAAACGAGGTTTTGGGATTTGGTGATGTTCTGATCGCAGAAGATCAAAAGCGTAACCTCCATGTGCTGAAGAGTCACGTTCTGATGGAAGATTATGTTTTGAACCAAGTTTGCAATTTCTGACTGCGCTTGCGTAGAGGTTGAGGAGCCATGTTCTGATTGAAGGCTATGTTTTGAACCATGTTTGCAACTTCTGACTGCACTTGCATGGAGGCTGGTTCAGAAGTTCTGAAGTATCACATACTCTTAACACTTAGAAAATTTTCTAAATGTTTAAAAAATTTGATTTTTCTAAAGTAACTTTTGACTCCTTATTTTTTGATGAATCAATCTCATGTCTTGATGAAATAAAATTGTTGAAACTTGATTTGATCTGAAAGTCAAAGTTTGACTTTTCAGTGTACTTTTGACCATTTTGCCCTTATGGATGATTTCCTTGAAAAATTACAGTTCATGGCTTGGAATTGGATGGAAGCAAACTTGAGGATCCAGGGTGATTCCTTGAGAAATGAGAGGGAAAATTTTGGGTTACAACAGCTGCCCCTGTTCAATCTTCTTACACCTGAAGAGTTAGATTGGTAAATCTGACATTCGTGACTTGAAGGTGGAAGATGATTGAACACTAGAGTGCCCAGAAAATTTGCACTCGAAGATGTGTTAGTTGATTATGTAGGGAATGGGCTTAAAGATGCCATTTGGAGAGGTAATGGATAGTTGTTGGAGATGAAGATGCCACCCATAAATGATTATCGAATTGTAATTGGTAAGCTGAAAGAATGAGCATCAGAATGGCGCCCGTGTCTGGATCGTATTTGGAATGTATTTGAATGAGTGACAGAATGACATCCGAATTTGGATCGTATATGGACTATATTTGAATGAGTGACAGAATGACATCTGAATCTGGATCGTATCTGGACTGTATTTGAATGAGTGACAGAATGACATCCGAATTTGGACCGTATCTGGACTGTATTTGAATGAGTGACAGAATGACATCCGAATCTGGATCGTATCCTGACTATATTTGAATGAGTGACAGAATGACATCTGAATCTAGATCATATCTGGAATGTATTTGAATGAGTGACAAAATGACATCCGAATCTGGATCGTATCTGGACTATATTTGAATGAGTGACAGAATGACATCTGAATCTGGATCGTATCTGGATTGTATTTGAATGAGTGACAGAATAACATACGGATCTGGATCGTATCTGGACTGTATTTGAATGAGTGACAGAATGACATCCGAATCTGGATCGTATCTGGACTGTATTTGAATGAGTGACAGAATGACATCCGAATCTGGATCGTATCTGGACTGTATTTGAATCAGTGATAGAATTACATCTGAATTTGGATCGTATATGGACTGTATTTGAATGAGTGACAGAATGACATCCGAATCTGGATCGTATCTGGACTGTATTTGAATGAGTGACAGAATGACATATGAATCTAGATCTTATCTGGATTGTATTTGAATGAGTGACAGAATGACATCTGAATCTGAATCGTATCTGGATTATTTTTGAATGAGTGACAGAATGACATACGAATCTGGATCATATTTGGACTGTATTTGAAAGCTGAATCTGAATGAGTATCAGGATGGCATCTGTATTTGGAGCGTATCTGAACTGTATCTGAAAGTTGAATCTGAATGAGTATCAGGATGGCATCCGTATCTGGAGTGTATCTGAACTGTATCTAAATGCTCAGCAAGATGATGAAGGAATCTTGGACGATTACTACCTCACCAGGATAATAAAGGAATCTTGGATGATTACTACTCCAAAAGGATGATGACCTTTATTTGTTGACTGGTCTTTCCTGAAAAGGTAAAGAGTTATTTGTATCCAATGTCATGATGTATGCATTACATAATGATGTTCTCAAAATAAATGAGATTGTGTCGGGTGCACTTGTCATGTATGTAATATGATATATGAAATGTGAGATGTTTATTTGAATGTATCTTTGTCCGAAAAATAAATCCTTGACAAATGCTGAAGAGTCATTAAATCCTGGACTGCTGTTGAAGAGTAGGTGAGTCTTCAAACTTTTCTTAGAATATTTCCACCAAGGATTCCAGTTTTGTTGAGGAGAACTCCGCCGGGGAAGTTGAGAACTCTGTGGAGAGTATTGATTCCTGCTTGGGGGGAAAAGTTCAGGAGTCTCAGTTGTCCGTTGCTCTACTGGGGAGTCGAAGTTAAACTAATATCTGGTCGGGTCCAGGTTTCACAGTAACTTGTCGGGGATTATAGAGTAGTCTACTGGGGAAGAGGAGTTGTGGTCCTTTGATTTGTAGTAGTCAGAGAGGTAAACTCAAGTTGGGGAATCCTACCATTTATTGGGGAAATAAACCTTGTTGTCGATCTGCTTGAGAGGTGACGACTTTGTTGGGGAAAGTCCTCGAGGACTCTTGAGGTTGTTTCAGTTGGGGAAAGGTTTTTAGAGATTAAACTCTTGTTGGGGAATCATCCTATGAGAAGAATTTTGTCATTGCCCCTAGCAGCAAGTGTTTGTGGTATTGCCAGAAAATGTTTGATTGTACGTAACCCTTTGCTGAGATTGACGTTTAATTCCCCAAGTGATGGAGATGGAGACCTGCCCATGATTACTCCGTACTTCTTGAGAAATTTCTTAGAATCTTGACTGGACTGCGCCAGGTGTACCGGATAGTGACATGTCACGCCCCCTTGTTGATAGGATATTTGTCAATGGAAGTGTCATCCTTCTTGAATTGATTTTGTTCATTGAGAGAGCTTTCGTTCACTGGATATTCGTTGTGTGAATTTCTTCGCTGTCAAACAAATAGCCATATGCAAACAGTGATATTCAAGTAATGCAAAGTTTATGCTTGTCTTGAAGTTTTGAAAAATGCGTTTTTAGCAAGTAAAGAAGTTTGTAATTCAACTCTAGATTTTGAGTAAAGCCTTACAGGAGTCAGGATACCTTTTGTAACAGTATGCTTTCGAACTAACCCATGATTCAATTAGGACTTTTTAAGGGTTGTAACGTGGCTTGGTTCACGGTTTAAGAAACAAAGGATAAAGGCTCAAAGTGTATTTGTACCCGCCCGTTCTTCGTGATGTTCTTCAGTCCTAAACTCAGTTAATTGTACGTTCGAACTCCAATTGGGTCTGGAATGACATATTGGTGATGGTTCAGACAAGTTAAGTTTGTCGGAAGGCAGTCATTCTTGCAACATTTTTTTTCATGTTGTTGAGGATTTTTAGTAACTTCTTTTGATTGATTTGTTATCCCTAATTTTTGCCTGACTGTTCTTGTTTTGAGACTACAACCAGCGGGATGCCCCAGTTTTTTTTCTTAAGTCTCCTTTGTAGGTTTTGACTTAGTGGGATTTACTTTTTTGAGAGATAGCGACTGCCTATGTGATAGTGAACCATCACCGTCTTTTGATTCCAGAGGAATGTTTTTGATGTCATTCGTTATATTACGAGATGAGAGTTTGCGGCTTAACGCGCATTTGAATTAACTGAGAGACTACTCTGCCCCAGGTTTTGATTTAAAGGTTTCAATTTGTGTAAAAAAAATAAGAAAACTTCTACTTCTTTGGCTCGAAGGGGTTGACTAGGGATTATCTTCCTTATAACTCCAGTGTTTAGGATTTGAAAGAAACGCTTGTACATCGTCAGCAAGGTCTGTTCAAAAGCATACTGTATGAGATTATGGCATTGTTTTCGTCATCCTCCCTCTAAAGGTTTGTAACTTTTAGCAAGAGTTGAATGTCATAAAGAGAGCAAAATCATAGTTTTAAATATAGTGAAAAACGAATGGATGAACTCAAGGCAAACATATGCAATGCATTAATGAAATAGAGTTTGACATTAATAGATAATTGTTTAAACAACAAAAGAGATTACAATTGAAAATTCAAATGAACAGGAGCCTCTTTGTCTGAACTTCCATTTTAGGTGGAGAGCTTTTGAGGGACGGCAGAAGAATTCCAGTTGACCATCTGGTGCAAATTCTAACGTTCCTTCTTCAATCAGATCTTGAATTTTATTTCTCAGCGTCCAATAACTATTGGTGTCATGTCCAGGACTGTTGGAGTGGTACGCACATTTTTCATTTGGATTGTACCTTGGGGAGGTTGTGTTGGGATTCTGAGGGGGGGTCTTTTAACGTGACCAACTTGGCCTCCAACATGCATTGCAGTGCTTGAGACAATGACATGTTAACTTCAGTGAAGCGTCTTTTAGATGTATTCTGCCTATGTTGATTACCCTGTTGTTGTTGGCGAGATTGTTGTTGGGCTCGTGACGTGGAAGAAATTTGAAAAGGTACACTCTTCATCGGAGGCTGATCAATAACTCGATCTCTAATTCTGACTATTTGCCCCATACGGTTACAACCGTCTTGGCGAAGTTGGTTGACAAGAACTTTCAGCTCTTCTTGTCCTTGAGCCAGATTTTGGATAAGAGTCATTTGGCCCACCAGTTGTCCCATTATTTGGACCTTTATTATGGCTATCTCAGTTTGTAGTCGCTCCAACTGGTACTTTCTGTCATCCCCAGAATTTACCATGATCATCCCCCTGGTGAGGAGTGCCTTCACCTATTCTTGTCCCTTGGATAGGTTCAAGAACATCTCTTGAAGTTGGGTGTTTTGAGCATGGATGTCTTTCACCGTTTGTTCCATATTCATCTTACTGAAATAAATAGTAGGAAGATAAGGAGGCCCGTATGGGAGAAACCTGTCATGATATGATGCATGATATGTGGATGCATGTTTTCAAGGATCTTGCGGGGTAAACACAAGAAAAAGTTAGAAGTTGAACTTTGATCAACATCTTTAATTGGATAACTTTGTATCGGTGGATGTCCTTCCACGAGAATCAAGCTCACCATGTCAAGTGGGTCATAGCCCTTGACTCAAATTGTTGTACTTGATCTTTGACGGCATTTGGTTAGAGGAAAATAAATCCTCTTTCCCTTTGGTAGATGTCCGGTTCAACGTGACCCTGCATCATAGGCCCTCGAGATCCTTGAAACGGATATTGAAAATGCTATGGTATGATGTTATGATGTTATGTACAAATATGTGAGGTAAGCGAGTTTATATACAAATAATCATATTCACACAAAGTAAACAAGTCCTTAGGTTTAGGCTTGTATGGAGTTTCGTAGGTAAGTACCCTCTTGAAGTTTAGTTGGCTCAACCTGTCCTAGTTAATAGTAACCGGGTTCTAAGGGATCTCAATATCACCGACCTTTCTCTTAGGCATTGTCTCAGCATAATCAATCTTTTTTTGCGGCAGAGATATCCCAAAAGTCCAGCCTCAATGAGTGTAGTATCGAGTATCAACCAATTTTCAGCTCTACACCGAAACCGGTTATCTCACTACGTCCTAATGGTCAACATCAACATTTTGAAGTGATATCCATCATTTGATCAAGGGTTGATCATGATTCTTCAAGGAATGCCCTAAATTCATCAAAACCCAAAAGTTGCTAAATTAGGGTTTCTCAGGAAAAAGTCAACCAAACTTTGACCAAGCATAACTTCCACATACTTTATCAGAAATTTTCCATCCAAGACTCATTTTGAAGAGGATACAATTACCTAAATTCATTTTCATCCCACAAGTTCAAAATATACACTCATCAAAAGATATGAATTTCTACATTATAGGTCTTTTTGAAAAGTCAACAAAAACACCTTTTGGGTCAAAGCTTCTTACATGAACATGGAAGACCCAATTGAAATGAGACCAAAAGGGTTTCTTAGGGGACACCTTAAGCTTTCCAAAAATTCCAAGAACACCTCTCTAGGGTTAAAATTGGAATATATATGCCTTGTCAAAGTTGACCCTTTTTACAAAATTGCCAAAAGTCAAATATGCTCAAAAGTGCATTTTTTACCAAATGGGCTTAGTATTTCATGATTGCACCTCACTTATAACATGGTCCACGATCCAATTACTTATCCACATGTTATTTTCTTCATTTTACATTTTATTTTGATTTTTTATTAATTAAAAATTGAATTAAATCACATAATTGGTAAATAATAGCAAAGATATGTTTTGATTTGATTTTTGGACAGGATCTCAATCAAATTATGCAGAGATATCAAGACCAAAACGAATCAGGGCTGATTGGTACAAGAAAGGAATGATTTGGCTCAATTTATAAAGATTACCTATGGCATGCAAATCATATCAAATCTTCTTAATTCCAAAAGATTCAAGCCAATTTTATAACCCTAATTCACTCAAGGGTATATAATGAACAAGTACAAGGCAAATTACAGGGGCTAGCAGTCGTGAAAGAGGAGGAACAAACTCAAAAATCTTGATAAAAAGTGTGACTCGGTTTTCATTCCACAGGTCATCTCAAGCCATCCTAGCATTGCCAATCAATTGTTGGACGTATCAGGAAGTTATCACAATCATTTGCAAGGCCTGAAACACCAAGAAACGCGCGCTACAACTCACCCGATTTGCCCTATTTTTTCAAATTCGATTACTATGATTCACGCATCATGAACATGTTTTAATGGCATATATATGTTTGTTATCATGTTTGCAATCCGCACATTTGGATAAAACCAGAAAAGTCAGTTCTTCCACCGTATTACAGATCATTAGTATTCCCTTTTGACCTTTTTGTCGATATCCATGTTGTTTTTTCTAAATGCTTGTCTATGAGTGTTTGGTTCATCTTTCTGTATGGATATTGATTCTTTGTTTTCTTGAACCCTCTACTATGATTTATGGTTTGAATTGTTACCTTGCCTTAGGAAGTAGGGAGTATTCACATTATGATATGGTTGAATTCGAGTTGGGGAGAGAAATGTTTATGTGCTTGTGTGTATTACTATGATGTTGAGAAAGAAAGAGAAAAAGAAAGAAGAAAGAAAAAAAGTGAAAAAGAAAGAAAATAAAAATAAAGAAAAAATAGAAAATTTTTGAAAACAAAAAACAAAATGAGTTCGAATAATGTTGTGTTAATAAGTGATGTGTTGGTTTTAAATTTGGAATGAAGAAGAAGTTTGATTGAAATTGTTTTGCTTGAGTCTTTGTGAGTTGATCAATCCCTTAGGTTAAGGAAAGTTTTTGTTTCGATTAGCTTTAGGACTTATCCCTTATTTTTTAACCAAGCCACATTACAACCTTAAAAAAAAGCCCTTGTGATTCTTACATTTGTGTATGAGCATTTTTTGTCCCTCACCTTTGTGTGTTCTTCATCTACCGATGAATTTTTACTAGGTGTGATTCATTATTGAGCTTGTTTTTTTTAAGAATATTTAGTATGATTTTTGTACTTAAGATTCATTTTATTTACATGTTGTCGTTGTAGGATTATGGTAAGTATTTACCTTGCCTGTACGTTTTTGTTTGAACCATACATTTGTTTTCCGTTTTAAAACTTGTTGCTTCATGATTCTTTGGTTGATTACTTTTGGTTCTTTAAGTTTTTTGGCCTTGTTTGAGGATAAACAAGTTCAAGTTGAGGAGATTTTGATAAGTGAAAATTGTAGTTAGTTTTGTATATACTTTTTGTTTCACTTATTGACTCTTTGTTGTTAATATCGGTTGAATAAACCCGACTTTTGTGTAAATATGTTTAGTTTGTGTTTATTTGTGTTTTTGTGTATATAGTGTACTATTTGATATTTTTCCATTCATTTTGTAGGTATTTGTTATATTTTGGAGCATCGAGGAATAAGGTGTCGAAGGCACGGCTCCGGATGCGCATTTTCGGAATAAAAGACCAGTTTTGCCCAGGAGAGCTCGCTTAGCATGCAGAAGGAGGCTAAGCGCGAGTGTGCTCAGTTCATTTTTTAGCGCGTTGCTTGAATTTTGACATTTTGGCAGAAGCATTATTTTGAAGCTCGCTTAGCGTGGATAGCGCGCTTAGCGCGGTTTAGATCAGTTTGATGTGTAAAATAAAGAAGTCGCGCTTAGCATGCAAGGCTCGCTTAGCGTGGTCTGCTGAGATTTTTTTTATAACTTTATTTCATTCATTTATTAGGTTATGATTTTGGGAAAGTTTTTTCTCGCAACTCCATCAACCTCTAATTTTGTTAGGATTATCTTAGATAACAACTATGGAGCTTGTATACGGATGATCCGGGGTGGATTACTCTTCGATCAGCACTGACAAACCAGTAGATATATGGTTCATTTATCTTTTTCTTTGTGTATTCTCTATTTTTTGGGTTTGTACATGTATTTACTTTGATCTTATGTATATTTGTCTCCCTTAGCGTTATATAAAACTTTTTTTTACAAATCTTTGTCGATTGTTATCCTTGATTTTTGCTCTGTGCTAGGGATTTGAGTTACTATAGACATATACTGCTTAAATTCTTATTTAGGATGATTATCTAATAGTGTATGAATTCTAGAGATAGATTTAGTGTTGTTATTCACTTAGGGTGTCTGTGATTAATGCCTCTGTGTTATTTGTGTTGCTTTGAAAGATCATCGATGCAAGCGAGTATGGTTGACTTATGTGTTGTTAAGGTTGGTTGAGAGATCGTCGCCGAGGTGTTACAGTGGGCGTTGTGTTTGACATGTGATGACATCGATGAATATTGTAGGTTTAATATAACTAGTCGATAGGTTTAATTATGTGAGAAGTAGTATATACGCATGCTTGATAAGTTATTCCTTTTTCCTTTTTATAGATTTATTTTCTGTTGATATTTTTCCTTTCAACCCATTTAACCCCACACTCATTAACAAGAGATTTGTCGAACGATATTTCAGTTCACCAATCTCAGTGGACATGATACGATATAACCTAAATATCACCCGGTAAAATAATACTTTACTATTTGCTTGCCGCTATACCGCTTCCAGTAGTGATCCCTCAAAGGAAAACTTAAAAGTAGGAGAGAGTAGAAGATATGACCAACTCAAATATGTGATCTTGATGTATTGTGATGATGTGAAATGATGAAGGATCTTAGGAGGAAAATCGGGGTATAACACATGGTAATTTGGAGAAAGAGATCTATATGAAATAACCCGATGATTTTCAAGTTAAAGTCAAAGAAGATCATCTGGGTAGATTGAGAAAGAGTCTATATAGGTTGAAGCCTGCTCCAAGGTAATGGTATAAGAAGTTTGAGTCTATTATGTGTGATCAAGGATGCCTGAAGACTACTTCAGATTATTACGTCTTTGTAAGAAAATTTTCTAATGATGACTTCATTACCATGTTGTTATATGTCGATGATATGATCATCACATGGGAGAAATATTTATAACATTAACATGGTAAAGAAGCAGTTGGAAAAGTCATTTACCATGAAAGATATGGGAGCAGCTAAATAGATTCTTGACATTAGAATCATTTATGAGTTAAAGGAGAAGAAACTTTAGATGTCACAAGAATATTATATCGAAAGAGTGCTCCAAAGATATAAAATAGAAATTTCTAAGGCAGTAAGTACTCCTCTTGGTACTCATTTCAAGTTGAGTTCTAATCAAAGTCCTTCAAGTAGAGATGAAGCATTTGACATGAAATATGTTCCTTATGTGTATGATGTGGTTAGTTAATGTATGCAATGATGTGTACAAGACCAGATATAGCACTTTTGTTGGTACAGTCGATAGATTTTTGCAAATCCAGATAGAGAGTATTAGAGTGTTGTTAAATGGATTTTAAGGTATCTTCACAATTTTACTTATGTGAGGCTTTATTAAAACATAACAATTTGATTATTTTAACTTCATGGATTTTTTGAACAACCGTATAACTAACCAAAGTAACCATTCTAAAGGTGCACCATAATATTTGTATCCAACCCTGTGGCGAAGAGGAATACATTGTGAGTCATCTGACTTCCTTCCAGTATGTAGAAATTGAGGGAGAGGTACATGAAATTCCCTTTCGGGCGTTTGAAACTGTACAGAAGGTCAATATTCATGTATCAGTGCGAAAGAAGAAACCTGGAACTTCCATGTCTTCCCTCAAACATGCAAGGGCAGTGATAGAAGTTGGCTGCCCCGAAGGTTGGGGTCAGGTGGTGGATGTAATTCTGAGTTTAACAAATTTGGTTTGGGTTTCAACCCCAATCAACAGAGTGCAGCTCCTCGAGTTCCAAGCTTATCAACTCCTGTGAAGTTCTCTCGTGCTGATACGACCCAAGAGGGACACACCAACGTCAGTGATGATGGAGACACTGTTTATAATATTGATGATTGGATACGACTAAGTGTTCCAGATCAAGAGCTCAACAACTGGACCTCTGTGGATGTAAGCGCTCAAGAGTAATTTTCTTGTTTTCTTTCTTATCATGTCATAATTCATACGTTTTGTCTAAGGCGTAGTGGATCATTGTGTAGGGCCACCGTGTTTACATTTTCAAAAGTTTTTCATAAATAAAGGATGTTTTTGCATAAAAATATTATGTTCCTTTTCTCACTATTTTTATTTTCTTTAAATGACAATTTTTTTTTACACATTATCCATAAAATATAAAAAACAAATTCATGCAGATATACCTTCACCACGGATTCCATCAATAACAATTCTGTTATCGCTCACTATGACTTTGATAATCTGATCTACTAAGTAGATGAGAAAGTGTATGAGGATTGTGAACTCCAAGAAGAGTTAACAAGATTGTTGAAGCAAGAAGAGAAAGTTATCCAGCCGCATCAAGAGTCAATAGAGGTTGTGAATCTCGGAATCGTGGAAAAAGCAAGAGAAGTCAAGATAGGGGCTGGTCTAGAAGAAAGTGTAAAAGCCAGATTGATAGAGCTGCTTCGAGAGTATTCTGATATTTTTGTTTGGTCTTACGAAGACATACCAGGGTTGGATATAAATATTGTGGTGCACCGTCTGCCTCTAAAAAAAAAGTTAAATCTTATTTTTTAATATTTTTCATTTTCGGTTTTGGTTCGATTCAGTTTTAGATTCAGTTCAGCTCGATTTCAATTTCAATTCGGTTATACGACTATTTATATAATATGATTTGATTCACTAATAAAATATAACGGTTTAATTATTTTAATTTCATGAATTTTTTGAACAGTCGTATAACTAACCAAAATAATCATTTTAAAGGAGAATTAAAAATTTTAGATGACCGTTGATATAAAGCTTTTTCCTTTCCAAAATCCAACGATATTTTTAAATTTGGGACTTTTGATGGAGGGTAATTTTTATAAGCCGTACCAAATATTGTTTAATAAATGAGATATAGCCACGAAAAGCAAAAATAGTCAGGCTACTGTCAAGACATTCACAAATGTGTTCATAAAGCACTTCCAAAACAAAAATTGTTGGAGCATAATAAACTTGTGGAACTCACATGAATTCTAAATAAGATAGTGTACTTATAAGTAGTTAGAAACACCATAAAAACTTATATTCTAAGTAGAAGTACAGTATTCTAGTTAGAATTCATGTGAATTCCACAAGTTTTAAAAGGGGGCCTATAACTGTGATTTCAACTGCAACATCACAATTTTAAGTTATCTGCAGCTGCAACAACTAATGGTATGTTTGAATCCACATTGACACATTAAACCTCATGTCCCAGTGTATATTGAAGGTGAATATCCCGAAAATACAATGTTGAGCTTGTCAGCAGCCAAGCTATTTCATGGCAGTTTCACAAAAACTCAGACATTGATCCAAAAGTACATTCAACATACATATACATAGTGAGATTTGATGTGTCAATGCAAATCCGTTCAAACCATTATCCATAGATCTTTCAGTATCAAAGGTTTTAGCTTCAACCTTAAACCTTAACTTCATTACAAAGACTACTATGACTTTTATTAATCTGTACCAAAATCATATATTCATCAACCCAAACAATTTTTATGTATCAGGTAAGGGGAGATATTCAACAATTTTTACATGAAGGGGAATCATATATTTATCAATACAAACAATTTTTATGTAACAGGTAAAGGGAGATATGCAACAAATTTTACATGAAGGGGAATCATATATTCATCAATACAAACAATTTTTATGTAACAGGTAAAGGGAGATATGCAACAAATTTTACATGAAGGGGAACTTTAAAAGCAACCATACTAGTCTCTAATCTCATTGCATGAAATTCTGTTCAACATGACACTTGCTATGGATCAAGGTGAGCATTGCGGAATCACATTGTCTTCATCCATGTCACTCCCAAGCCTCTCATTTGCAATCTTGGAATCATTATCATCATTTGCAATCTTGGAATCATTGTCATCATTTGCAATCTTGGAATCATTGTCAACATTTGCATCCACCAAATCACATTCTTCTCCATCCATGCTACTCACAGACTTCACACTTATAACCTTGGAATCATTATCATCATTTGCAATCTTGGAATCATTATCAACATTTGCATCCTTGGAATCATTATCAACATTTGCATCCTTGGAATCATTATCAACATTTGCATCCTTGGAATCATTATCATCATTTGCATCCTTGGAGTCCTTATCATTTGCATCCACCAAATCACATTCTTCTCCATCCATGCCACTCACAGACTTCACACCTATAACCTTGGAATCATTATCATATGCATCCTTAGAATCATTATCATCAGCTCCATCCATACCACTCACAGATTTCTCATTTGCATCCTTGGAATCAATATCATTTGCATCCTTGGAATCATTATCATTTGCATCCGCCAAATCACATTCTTCTCCATCCATGCCACTCACAGACTTCACATTTACATCCTTGGAATCCTTATCATCATTTGCATCCGCCAAATCACCGTCTTCTCCATCCATGTCACTCACAGACATCTCATTTGTAGCCTTGGAATCATTATCATCTGCATCCTTGGAATACTTATCATTTGCGCCCGCCAAATGACATTCTTCTTCTTCTTCTTCCATGTCACTGGCAGTCTTCTCATTTCCATTGGGCGAATCACTATTAAATCCGTACATCGAATCGCTATCATTTGCACGCATCGAATCGTCATCATTTGCATATAGAGAATCACTATCAGTTGCTTCAGAATCCTGTGTGTTGCCTATAGATTTTTCTCTAGAAGCTTCCTCTTCAGTTTCCAGAACACTAGAGAACCAGGTTGTACCTTGTTTTGCATAAAACAGCATGTATGCCTCTTTAGCCAGGACATGTTCTTTAGTAACACTAAAAACCTGAAAAGGAATTAATTATCAGAAAATTAATAATTCACATTTGAGCTAATTGATTATAACAAAACTACTATAAACATTCATTAAATAGGCAGTCTACCTGCAAAATAAACTTCTGAGAAAAAAATAAACATCGGATTTATAGCAGTAAATTACATTTGCAAAATTTAAAGCATCAATGCAACTTATAACTTTTCAAAAATCACTTGCTCTAATTAAACAATGTAAGAGTCAATCAATGAATCATATAATGACTCATTTTATTTTCAAACAGAAACCATATAAATATGTAAAACAGGAAAGCTATACTATAAGAAGAAATTTCCATTGATACTTTACCTGAGCGTCATCCATCAAATGCCAATTCTTTTCATCAGAACGTACATAGCTAAAGTAATGCCCTGAATTAGCTGTGGATCCTCTATGCACAACAACCGCGTATAGATCGTACACCAAATTTGGCTGTTACATAAAAATGAGTCAAAAAAACATCAGATTTGCATGGAGAAATTGGAACAGCTCTTACAGTCTGAACTGCAATTGCAGCCTAATATAAATGTTTGGAGTGTAACCACAATTTAAAACCATAATTGGATGTAACACAACTGAAATACACGCGGAAAACTTGAAAAATATGTAGGAAGGACTAAAATGAATTCTGAACTTACACTTTCCCTGCCTTTAGTAGAGGTATAAGGCTCCAAATCCAACTCCGTAGTGAAATAAACATGACCTGCAATCTTTCCATACGAGGTTCTCTCTTTTTTAAACCTTTTCAAATGTAGTACTGCAATTTCTGGTGCCTTATCAATCAAAAGCTGTTTCTCCATGTATACTTCTTGGTCGCAGTTACTACATTTAAACATCCTATCCATTTTTTCTACCATGAAATAAGCATCCAGAGCCCTTTCAACGGTACTCACGTGATCTACCGCTAAACCCAAGTCAAGTATTGGATCAACGGTATCAGAAGAGAAACCACAGCAGCAACACCGAAGCTGAATAATAACAAACATCAAAATAAGAAGACAAAATCATCTATGAATAACTAAAATAAAAAAGAATTAATGTTCGCATCATACTTGGCTAACAATTTTGCCTCCAAATACTTGTTCAATTAGATTATCTCGACCTTCTTCTGGAAAGGCACTTTTTAGTTTATTCAAGGCGCCTATCAGAAACTCGTGTGCATCCTCCTGGTTATTCGCTACAAAATCATCTGAAAATTCTGTTACCATATATGTCATGGATCACAATTCATATTTCATACCACAATCAAACTATTAAAGTGATGAATTTCCACAATTAGCAACCATCAAAAAATCAAACTAAAAAGGAAAAAGGATACTGTTCACATTACGAAGAAAAATTTCTGGATGAATTGTGTTTCGATCAAGATCTATAGCGCGGTCATTGTGTTCACGGAAAGCACAAATAACACAGAAACGACCTCTACGACCTGAAAACGAAAATCAATTTCAACTTCCACATTAAAATAAATCAAAATCATGAAACCTATTTAATCTCAAAATAAGGAAAAAAATACAAAAAAAAAAAAAAAAATCCACGTACATGATGAAGTATCATGAAAGCAATTACGAATACCAGTCAACATTTGCCCAGTATGTGTTAAGCACTGAAGAACCGCAGCCATAAAACAAGTATTAATCAGATTCTCAATTCCAGCTCCCTTCAAAACGAATCACACACACACACACAAAATCGATTCAGTTCTTCATGCATGCATCAACAAATTACTAATTAATAATAATATCATCACAAACAAATAATTTTAATTAATAATAATCACGAACATGATGATAACGATGATAACGTACCACAGATCTTGATCGAGGTGTCGGAATTAGAACGTCAGTATTATCGTCATGATCAACGGAAACGTAACCATTGGAAGGGGAGACGACGGCGGAAACTTTACGGCGACGAAGATTCAATTCAGGAGAATCGAAACGGTCAACGTAATATGCATCAATAGCTTCATCGGTATCGATAGGATCATCAATATTGCTCGCAAGTGGAGGATAGATCGTGTTCAGCGGTTCCGGTTCATCGAAAATTCTCGCCGGAAAAAACATGTATAAATCGTCGCTGATTGGCGGTGGCGATGGAAGAGTGGAGCGAGAAGGACTTTGACGGTTGAGTTCTTCCAACGGCATCGGGTGATACTTGAGCATATCCTCGACGAAAGCGTCTGTGAATTCCTCGGTGATCGGCGGCGGCGGCGGCGGTGGCGGCGTAGAATCAGAAGAGTAGTGTTCTTGCATTGCTCTTTTGCGAGACTCGGAAGCAGGTTCGGGTGGTGGTTGAGGTTCGGAGTTGAGAGGTTCGGAGTTAACAGGTTCGGAGTTGAGAGGTTCGGAGTTAGTTAGTTCGGGTGAAGAAGGAGAAGATGGTTCTTGAACACGCATTTTTGGAAATAGTGAAATTGTAACTAACTTCGAATGGCTTTGATTTGGTGAATTGGGTTATTTATATGAAATGGGTTATGGCGATTAGAATTCCTCTTTTCTAGTGTTGTTGTTGTTCGTCGTTGTGAATGTGAGAGTGATGAGAGTGTGGAGTGTTCTACAGTGTTCAAAAACGAGTAATTGGAGGGAAAAAATGTGAGAGATGAGGTGTGTAACTGAAACGTTTTTCCGTTAGGTTCTTTCTAGGTCAAATAACTTCTTTACTACTTCAATTACTATTATTATTAAATAAAAATAAATAAATATTAAATTTTATTTCTAAAACATCACTCTTATATCTAGTTGATTTGTAAATTATTAAAGGTAATTCTAAATTATGAAACATCATTTTAAGATTTTGTATTTAATTTTTCAAAAATAGAAAAAATTGTTTTTTAATATCAAATGAAAAATTGGATGGTAGATCCATAAATACTCCTTCCGTTTTAAAATAAATATCATTTTAATAAATAAAATATATTTTAAAATGACTGTTATTTTTACTTTTTAATGTAGTAATTATTGTCATTTTTCTAATTATATCTTTTAATTTTTACTCTGGACAATACTTCTAATATATTAATGAGGTTAATTTTGTAAAAATGTAATGTCTTATAACAAAATTATTGTATTATTTAATATGTATGCAAAAACATTAAACGACTGTCATTTTAAAATGGAGAGAGTACAAGAATTAACTTGGAAAAGAAGTTTTATGCATGGTTTAATGTGACTTGTTTTTTTAGCAGGACGAATAAACACTACAAGAAAATAGGTGATTAACTAGGTGATTATGTCAGGTTATAATCACTTTGCAAAATAACGTATTTGTGGGGTGTTTTTCACCTTGCAAATCAGTTTTTTTTTATAAAAAAAACTTATATGCTTTTCTATCTCGCAACAGTGAGTAAGAAATTCAAAAATTTTAAAAAGAATGTTGCCAGGAGGGAATCACCCCGCAACTTTTTTTTTTTTAAATTGAGGAGAAATTAAAAATTGTATTTACTTATTGTTCAGGGAAGCAGGTGAATGTTATGAGCACTTTGTTGACACATAATGTTTCTGAAGTAACATTCACCCCGTAAATGTTTTTGAAAAAATTAGGCGGAAATTAAAAGCTGCATTCATTGAACGCTCAGAGTAGTAGGTGAATATTATGAGTACTTTACTGACATATAAGTTGCGATGTGCATTTCACCTCACAAGTCCCAACGGTATTAATATTTGCACGGTTATAAGCACGTCGCAAGTGTTTTATAAATATCATCACCGCTTCACCTTATTTTTCACTTTCCAGATTCAATATTATCTCTCTTTTCCTTCACTTTCCAAAAAACAGGTTTTTACCCCAAACTTTCACAACTCTCTCCACAAACACTCATATCTCTCATTTTTAGCACGAACTAGTAAGAAATTTGTGTTGTCGCACGGATCCCGTCTGAATTCACATTACATATATCAATGAGTAAATTGTTAAGTATGACACCATGTTTTCAGTTTGATAATATTAATATAGTTATAACTTAAATTATTTATCAAATTTTAATTTGTGTTTTGAATATCAAATATAATATAACTTATTTTGCATTTCATAAATATTCACATAATTTCAATTATATACTAATAATATTTACCAACTTTTAAATATTGATTCGTATTTATAATAAATCGTACAACTATTTTTATAACTTCAATTATATAAAACAATAACAAAAGAAATAATTAGAAGATAGATATTAAAATGATCAGTCAATAGTTGGTATATCATAGATACATTCATATCTAATCGTGAATCCAAATGAGTTAACAAACTTCAATTGAATCCAAATGAGTTAATTGTAAAAATTTATTCAATCTATTTTAGATATTAATCCATTTTTTCAAACCTAAAATGTATGACAGCCCCCGTCAAATTTCAAATTTACAAATCTAAAATGTATGACAGTAACCCATCAAAATTTAATAAACTATGTAAATATGCTCATGCAAATTTAGCATTAAGATTAAAATCAAACCTATAACTTAATCTTCAATAACAATCTTCAAAAAAAAATTATAATACATTTTTTGTAAAATGTTATAAATAATAGGCTTAATTGCAACTTTGATCCCTCTATTTTGTATTTTTTTCAATTTTGATCCCCCATTTTAAAAATCACTATTTTAGTCCTCTTTTTAAGTTTTATGTGCAATTTTCGTTCTCCTATTTTACCTTTCTCTACAATTTTAGTCGTTATTTTTATTCACTTTTTAACAGAAAATTCAAAAGGGGACCAAAATTGTAGTTTTTAAAATGGGGGACCAAAATCGAAGAAAAAAAAATACAAAATAAAGAGACCAAAGTTGCAATTAAGTCTAAATAAAAATATAAGTTAAAAAACTAAAAATTATCATCAATTTTCTATTAAAAACGTGAGAGTATACCAAAACTTTTTAAATTTAAAATAGAGAGACAATTTCCGTGAATTAAATAAAATTGAAGATTAAAATTGGAAAAAAAATAATTAAGTAGTCATACACCCGTGCGGTCGCACGGGTCACGCAATATCGTTTTAAATAATTATATTAAAATAATTGTATATTATTTTCTACGTCATAATAATAGTTACAATTAATGTATATTATTTTCTACATTTTTCAAAGAGACAAAACTTATTTTTGATGCGGTGATAAAACTTTATGTTATGTGTACTAATTAAATAAAATGATAATACATAATTATAAAGATGTAAAAATAATGATAAATTTATCTTTTTCATAACAAGTTTATGTATTTTTCTATTATAATTGTCTCATGTTCTTTTATCAAAAACAAATATTTATAACATTTTTTTAGTATAAATGATAATGTTTTATCATAAAAAAACACTAACATTTTTTGTTAAATTAAAATTTTAATATAATTTCTTATATTTTAATAGTAGTTTTAATTATAGTTAATATATTACTAAAATTTAAAAAGAAAAACTTAAATAAATTTAATAACAACAATCACATAAGTTTTGATTACTAAAAGTAAAATCATATTTAAAATTTTTAATTTTTGAACATTAAAAGTAAATCAGATTTAATATTAAATAATATTTGTTTTTATTTAATAATTTGAAATAAAAATAAGTCATATTAAATTAGAAGGAGATAAATATTTTCTTTTTTCTTATATCATATCATAATATTATATATGATATAATTTTTTCCGTCCATGATACTTTTTAAATAAATTTATAAAAGTTAATTTTAATATTATTCTTTTTAATTATTATTTCTATATCAATAAATTTTTTCTAATTATCATAATTTTTTTCTTGAATACCATTTAACATATTATTTTCATTAATCTCATTTTTCATTTTTACCATTATAAAGTTAATTTGAAAAGATTTTGTTTTGTTTTATTAATTTTATAAATTTAAAAAATATATAATTATAATTAAGAAATTAAACATAGTTAGAAAATAAAATAACTGTGAGATATTAATCTTCTTTATTTAAATAAATTATAATCTTTATTTTAGTTGGTTCCATATTCTTATTAATCTTTTCTAAAAATTTAAATAATTACAAAATATCTTTTATTTAAAGTTCATTTTAATTGGATTAGAATTAATGAAGATGATTGATTATTAAATTTTTAAGATTTTATTATCATCTATTCAAAACACTAACAAAATCACATTGAAAACAATAAATTAAATTAATTCAATTTAATGAATAACTTGCTATAAATATATGAAAGGTTTGGTAATCGGTTTTAAATTGAGAGTCGTCATCCTTAATTTTTATCTTTGAGAGAGGAATATCAAGGATAACCCTAATTTAGTCAGAGATTCTAAGTTGTTGGACTCGGTCTTAGACGAAGGGAAGGTGTTAGGCACCCCTCATCTACTTTGTTCACAATGATACTAGGATTTAGAAACGCAATCTTTAAGAAATAGGGTCTTAATTTTTATTAGGGAAACTCGTCTTGGTTTTTAAGTCGCATGCCTACTCTTATGAGGAATCAGAGTCTCAATTTATAGTTCAAAGTTGGTTGGTGTATTTTATAGATTACGAAGATGTTTTGAATTTCCCTTGTACTAAGTCTAGGTGTGTGAATAGCGGAGTTGTCAGTCGAAATTTGCAGTTGATTTAAAATCATCCCCATAATCCTTTTTGAAAATTGTTTTAGAATTAATTAAGCTATTAAAAAAGGAAGAATTTACGGTTGGTTAAGTATTTTTTTAATGTATTAATATGTAAAAAATATTTTTAATGTATGACAAAAATAATTTTAATGCAATAAAAACATTTGGTTAAATTAGAAAAAAAATATTTGATTTTTGATAATAATAGGTATTTTAGAAATTAAATATATTAAATATAAAAATACTAAATTTAATATAAAAATAAATAAAATATAAAATAAAATAATTAAAAAATGCATGGTGGATGTATTTTGTGTTGAGCTAGTAAAACAGGGGGGTATGGGAAGTAGGGCTCTGAATTCAAATACTAAATTCAAGCCCAAACGCATGAGGGGGTGAATAATTGTCCAGGTCAATAAAAGTGGGGGGTTTGGTCACCAATGGGCCCAAGTTCAGATATTGAATTGGGCCCAATAGCGCAGGGGGTGTACAAGTTTCTAACACAATAATAAAATAAAAGCATGGGTGGTGTGATTAGCAATGGGCTAGGCCCAGTGTTTGACAAACGTTTGGGAGTCCGTTTGGACTTTATGTGGGTGAGTGCACGGTGTTACAATGGGCGTTCGAATCAAGAGCGTTTGATGATGATCTAAAAGTTGTGATGTGGAGCGTGCGGTAAGGTTCATGGGCGCGCAGGCACAAAGTTTAGGAGTGTTTATAAAAGTAAATCACTGGGATGAGAGCCCATTTTTCATCTTCCCATCTCTCTCTCTCTCTCTCTCTCTCTCTCTCTACAATTCCCCTTCTCACTAAACAAAAACCTAGAGAGAGAGAGGCTCTGACCTCTCTCTAGAACTCAGGTGGCCGAAAATCTACTTGACTGCGCCGTCCTCCTTGAACCACCACCAATCACCCCTTTTCCCAGTTTTCTAGTTGACATTCAACCGAAAATTTCAAACATTCAAAACCCTCTGTCGTGGATCTTTATCTGCGTTTGTAGAACCCTAAGCAATCCCAAAATCCAGAACACATAACTGCTATGAATCCTAACCCTGACCTTCAAACAACCCCAATAACCCTAACCCTAGGATCTAAGAATCCTAACCCTAGGTTAGAACCATAACCCTAAAAGGCCAAATTTTCCAGAAACACAACATTCAAACATCAATCATGCAAACATCACAACAACGATTAAGAGCCCTAAAGCTAAGTGATTCGTGTTACCTCTCCTGCCGTGATACTGGTCGTATGGTTTTGATTTCCTAAATCCTCCTTCTGATCTCTCACTTCTTCTTATTTTTTGTTTGGAGATACTAAGGTGGTGGCAATGTAGTGGCGGCGGCTTAAGGATGAGAGTGGTGCAGTTTAAAGCTCTTGGGGTTTCAGATATTGAAACCCTAAGTTTTCCCCCCTTTTTCTTCAATCTTTGTCAACTCGTTCGTCTCAATTTCTCCCCCTCCTTCTTAGAATTTTTAGGGTTTATTTATAGCCTTAGTGTAGGTGTTTAGGTATTGGCTTGCATTTTTGGTAAATCCCAAGTGTATGTGTGAATGTCATGACTGATGTCATAACATTCTAGTTCAGTTTGTACTGACTCATTAGGTACCTTTGCAGAAAAATATTGTAATTGAAGTACTGATGTTTATAAGTGTGTATCTGAGCATTTTGCAAAATGATCACATTTTGCTAAATCAGTAGACAGGTTTTCTCAGATGTCATAACAGATGTTATGACATCCTGTTCTGAACTAACAGGTATGCAGGATGGATAAGTCTGAGTTTTTTCAGGAAATAACTCAGTCTTTCCTGAACAGAATCCTGCGTTTTCTGAGGGGTAACCTAGCTCAACCCTAACCTGGTTAATAAAGCCATGTGACCTGGTCTTTAGGTCAAACGGAATTAACCCTAGGATTTTGGAAACCCTAACTGAAGTTGCAGCTGCTATATATTCAACAGAGCTGTTGTTTTTCAAGAATCTCTCTTTATTGATCAGAAGATCATTTGTAATCTGTATAGATTTGATTATTGTACTCCAAGCAATTATCATTGTGATAAGTGCCTTGGAATAGGTTTCTAATTGTAAGGGTTGTGTAGCACTCAAAGCTTTGAAGCAAGAGTGTTTGAATGTTCCTTGACTAAAGCTGTGAAGCAGAGTCAAGTTAGTTGTGCGTATCTCTCAAAGCTGTGAAGCACGAGTGATTGTGTTGCTTGATTAAAAAGCTGTGAAGCTTAATCAAGTGTTTGTTTTTTGAAGAGTGTCTTCATCAATTCTTAAGTCAAATTGGTTTATGTATCACTGCTGTGATTGAGGGGGAGTGAGTAGGAACTCAGGTTTAAGTTGTACTTAGATTGGAATTGCATTGGGCAGGTCTTAAGTGAAGGAGATAAACTGGTTGGTTTATTCCTGAATTAAAATCTCTTATAGTGGATTTCCTCCCTGGCTTGGTAGCCCCCAGAGTAGGTGTTGTTGCACATTGAACTGGGTAAACAATTGACTGTGTTCTTTATTGCTTTTGTATTTACTGTCATATAGTAAGTCAGATACGGTGTCATAACATTGAACGTGACATTGAGTATCTGCAGCCAGAATTTCAATTGGCATCAGAGCAGGCACCCTGTCTGTATTACTGGGTGAGATCTAGGGATATCACTTTCTGGCACTATGGACAAAGAAGGAGTTTTTGGAAATAGACCACCCATTCTGGATGGAACTAATTATGACTACTGGAAACCTCGTATGATTGCCTTCCTAAAATCCCTGGACAAAAAGGCTTGGAGAGCTGCTGACAAAGGATGGATTCATCCCACCATAACTGAGAAAGATGGGACAATCAGTCTGAAGCCTGAGGAAGATTGGAGTAAAGAAGAAGATGAGTTAGCTCTGGGAAATTCAAAAGCTCTAAATGCCTTGTTCAATGGAATTGATAGAAACATTTTCAGACTAGTACATCAATATGAACTGGCCAAGGAAGTTTGGGACACTCTCAGAACTACTCATGAGGGCACTTCCAAAGTAAAAATGTCAAGGCTTCAGATGTTGACCACTAAGTTTGAGAATCTAAAAATGATGGAAGATGAAACCATTCATGAGTTTCACATGAACATCTTGGAGATTGCCAACACCTCAGGAGCACTGGGAGAAAAAATGTCAGAAGAAAAACTGGTGAGGAAGATTCTCAGATCCTTGCCTAAAAGATTTGCAATGAAGGTAACTGCCATAGAGGAAGCCCAGGACATTAGCAAGTTGAAAGTGGATGAACTTATTGGGTCTCTTCAGACTTTTGAGATGGGAATCACTGATAATGGTGTCAAAAAGAACAAGAGCATAGCACTTATGTCCAACACTGATGTTGAAGAAAACATTTCAGAAGCTGTAGCCATGCTTGGAAGACAGTTCAACAAACTCATCAAAAGAACAGATCCAAAGTCAAGGTCTAATGTTCATAACATTCCCTCTAACATTGACAGTTCCAGCAGAAGACCAAGGTCAGAAGAGAAGGGAATTCAAGGCAGAGGAATTCAATGCCATGGTTGTGAAGGATATGGGCATATTCGAGCTGAATGTCCTACCTTTCTTAAGAAACAAAAAGGAATGACAGTTACTTAGTCTGACTGTGATTCAGAAAGTAATTCTGAAGAAGAGACTGCCAAACGAGTTACTGCTTTAACTGGTGTTTGTACCTCTGAAAGTGACATCAGTGATGAAGAGGTGACTTTTGAAGAACTGGCTGATACTTACAAGGAATTGTGTATCAGAAGTACTGAAGTCTGTGTGCAGAATGAGAAACAATCAAAACTCATCATAAAGATGGAGGCTGAAAAAAGGGTAAACCTTGAAATTATAAGTCATCTAGAAGGAGAAGTTCAATTGCTGAACTCACAACTGAATCAAATGACCAAATCTGTCAAGATGTTGACAAATGGAACAGACAAATTGAAAGAGATCCTTCAGGTTGGACAAAATGTGGGAAATAAATCTGGTCTAGGATTTGTGGAAGCAACGAAATCTGGTTCTGGTAAGCAAATGTCAAAACAGATGTCTCAACACAACTCTCGACATCAGGAACTGAAACATATGAGGAAAAGGTACCAAAGATGGAAATGTCATCATTGTGGTAGATATGGCCACATAAAGCCCTTCTGCTTCAGATTACATGGATACCCTAATCAGAACTCAGGTGTCAAACCTAAGTCTAAAAAGGTACCACATTCTCCTCAATGGAAGAAAAAGGCTACTGCACTGATAGCTCACACTTCCCTGAGGGTCTCTGCAAAGGAAGATTGGTACTTTGACAGTGGATGTTCCAGACATATGACTGGAATCAAGAACCTCCTCAATA